>CM061545.1:137177162-138427162 GCA_030864215.1 Capsicum pubescens
TTGAGTTTCTGTGCCAAGAAGGGTGATTGGATTAGATTGATTTTGGAGGAGGCCCATTATTCATTATATTCTATGCATCAAGGAATGACAAAGATTTATTGCGATTGAGGCAGCATTATTGGTGGAGTGGAGAAAGTATATAGTGAATTTTGTAGCTCGTTGCGTTGTTATCAGCAGGTGAAGGCTAAGCATTTGAGACCTGGTGGATTGCTTCAGAGATAACCCATTCCCAAGTGAATATATGAATGGCTTACTATGGACTTTGTGACTAGATTCCCCCGCACTTTTTATGGTTTGAATAGAGTTTGGGCCATCGTGGATCGGTTGACCAAGTCTGCTCATTTCATTTCGATGCAAGTTTTCTTTAATGCTGAGAGGTCGACCTGTATCTATATTCGTGAGATTGTGTGCCTTCATAGTATGTCGGTGTCTATCAGTTCAGATCGGGGTTCTGTGTTCACTTCTCTCTTTTGGAAGACTTTTCAGGATAAGTTGGGTACTGGGGTTAATCTTAGAATAACATTTCACCCCTTGACTGATGGTCAGTCAGAGTGTACCATCCAAGTTTTAGAAGACATGCTCCTCGTGTGTGTGATTGATTTTGGGGGCAGTGGGAGCAGCATTTGGCTTTAGCAGAGTTTGCCTGTAACAACAACTATCATTCCAGTATCAATATGTCTCTTTTTGAGGCATTAAATGGTATACGATGTCACTCGCCAGTGGGTTCGTTTGATATTTCTTAGATTAGACCTCGAGGTGCGGACTTACTTCTTTAGATACAGTTCGGGTCATTCAAGGTATACTTTGAGTGGCTCAGAGTAGGCAAAAGTACTATGCAGACCGTAGGCTTTTTTCCTTGAGATTTGGTGTTGGTGGCCATATTTTCCTTTTAGTTTCACCCATGAAGAGTGTGATGAGGCTTGGGAAGAGGGGCATGCTTAGCCCCAGGTATATTGGTCCATTTGAGATTCTTTGGACCGTTGGTGATGTTTCTTATGAGTTAGCTTTACCCCTAGATTTATTAGTTGTTCCTCTAGTTTTTCTTGTTTTTATGGTTCACCATCATATTTTGGAAGAGTCTTATGTCATTCGTTGGAAGTCGGTTCAGTTAGATAAGAGGTTGTCTTTTGTTGAGGAGCCGATCTCTATTTTGGCTAGGGATGTTAGACGGTTGCGCTCAAAAGTGATCCATGTAGTTAAGGTTCAGTGGTGTCATTGCCTAGTAGATAAGGTTACTTAAGTGGTCGAGTTTTTCATGCATAAGTTTTTATAACTAGTTATTCATTAATTCAGGTATTTCTTTGCCTTAGTTTGAGAATGAACTAGATTTTTAGTGGTGGATGATGCAACATCCTAAAAATTTGATAAAATATGCGAAATACGTGTTCTTGTTTGATTTGACTATTTTTCCCTCTTCCTATAGTTGCATTATGGTATTTCTGGGGTGTGGGGGTGATTGGCATGGTTCTCAATGTATTTTGTTGCCATTTATACGATATTATGGTTTTTGGTGACTTCAAGAGCCGTATTATAGACTTCTGTAGTTATCTTTTGATCTGTGTGATAGATGATTGAACGAATTATGCCAGAAGATTTAGAATGTCAATTTTAGGGTGGTAACTAGTTTTGTCTATTTTTATGGCTTTTAAATATCACTTCGACCCTCGGTTTAAAAAAATGTGATTTTGGGTATTGGGGGTCAACTTTGTGAAAACATTGTCTTTTTGAAAATCTAATATCACAATTAAGTCTGGAGTGTTGAATTTAGCGTGGTTACATAGTTTATTTGCGTATATTGGATTCTGAATGAATCCCGACGCCTTGGTGGAAACTTGGAAAAATTCCAATTTTCAATTGTCTTTTGGTGTTCCCGCGATTGTACCTTATGCGCAGAGGGTAGTGTGGTCGCATTACTTCTTTTTGCGATACCATCATTTGGATCTGGCACCAGACAGTGCGATTGCAGCCTGCATGTTGCGATTGCAGTATCTGAGGACTTGGAAGGGGTATAAAAAAAACCTTTAGGTCACAATTTTTCTCATTATTCATCTTGCTTCTTGAGAGCTAAACCCTAAAATAGTATGAGAGTTTAAAAGTAAAGCTTGTGGGAGCTTAGGAAGCTAGATTAACATCCATTTCACGATTATCTTATGGATTTAAGGTACCCCAAAAACCTTAGGGCTTGATTTTAAACTCCAATTTCACTCTTTTTCACTTATATAATGCTCTTAATCCTATAATTACTTGTGTTTCCTTGATTTCTTCTTAAAACCAACTTTGATTTTTTATTTTAAAATGGATTTAAAAGGTTTTACCCTGTAAAGTATAAAAAAGATTTCTCTTCAATTTGATTCTTGTTTTTAGCCCTATTTTAATTGGGTTTTAGGTTGTAGATTTCTTAAAGCATGGGAAACACGTTTATAAAATAAAGTTAAGATTTTTCCCCTCTTTTTGAAAATGCATTTTGAGGGTCCATTTTGACCCCAAACCAAAAGTAGGCAATATAGGTATCGTTAGCTTTGTTTTGATGCGTAGATTCAATTTCTTGGTTTTAGTTAATTTTGTGGTCGTTCATGAAAAGTAAGGTTGCAGCATGAAGTATTGCAGACTAGTATCGACATTGAAGTAGGTTATGACTTAACTCTTTCAGACTGGGCTAGGTAGCTAATTTGTATACAAAATGCAAGTTAAGGGGTTGGGAACTAATCATGAAATTTGTCTATGTTAATGTGTTATGCCCGTGTGGGGGCCTATATGTGATTGGATAATTGGTTTTGAGATATTATATGCTATGTGTGACCGTGTGGGGTCCTATATGACGATTGATAGCCTCTATACATGAGAATAATTGTGTTTACTTGATGAAAAGCCTGTTGTGGTATCAATTGTGAAATATGATGTATTCATACTCTATTGTCATATGAATCAAGTGGTAATTTCATGAATGATTGTAAATAATGAGTGGATAATTGGCTTACATAATTGGTATATTGATTGGTTGTGGAAATACTTATTGCGGTTAGTTATGAACATTGCATCATCATACATATAATTTCACTAGTTTGTTGTATGCTATATATATACTTGTTATTATTGAATGTGTACTTGATTGAGTCTTATATTATGTATGTGCTCTGGAAATGCTGGAGACTCTGGAAACATCGGATTTTATATACTTTCTCTTAGAGACTTGCCGGAGAGGAGTCGTAGATATTGGTATCGGATATTAGATCTTATAGACCTTATTTGAAGGTTATGCCAGAGAAAAGTCATATATATTGGTTGTATATGGGTTGATGTACCCTCCATGGGTCCAATGTCGAGGAGCTTGCCTCCATAGGTGTATACGGGGTAGTATATGGCTTGACGAATCCTCTATGGGTCCCACGTCAGGAGGCTTGCCTCCGTGGGTATATATGAAGGTTGTGTGACGTTTTCATAATTGTTCATGTATGTAACTAATTGAGGAGGCTTGATTTCTTAGTAATTTTGTGAAGAATAAATGCTTTGCATAATCCTCATGGTATATCTCTCTTTACCTTCTTCATGAGTAGCTAAGTAATTTCGTCTTGGTATTATGTTAAACTAAAGTATAATTATGTGTGGGTGTTGTTGTGTTTGCATGATTGCTAGTTGTTGAGTATGGATTCCACCATTGCTTAAATTTATTAGTTGGAATTTGTGGGTGAAAACCCCAAATCTCCAAATGGGTTTGATGGGTGAAAACCCAAAACTCTAGAAACCTTTCATTATTCTTGAAAAGGGATGAAGGTGAACTTGAGGTAACCCATAACATCCTTGAAAGAGGGTTATAGGGGAGCAAGGCAATGGTGGATAATTGAGTCTATGCTTTACTACATTTTGAAACCTTATAAATAAATGTATTTGGAGTGTAAATCATTTCAAGAGCATCATCTTTGAAATAGGGATGCTTGATTGAGGATATGGGTGATTACAAATTGTACACTTATTAGGTGCTCGAAAGAGCCAACAGGTGAACTTATTGTGGTTTTATTGAAAGATTGACCACAATGACTTTCAACCTATCCTATCCTTTAGCTAAAAACTAAGCTTCATGTTAAACCATCATCTACCCACACACTTTACCTTTAGGTAGTCATAATCCCAAGATTTCCTCAAATGTTGATTTTAAATCAAAAAGTGTCAAATACGTGCATTGTTAATAAAAAATTGTTAGAATCAAATCCCTTCATTTTATTTTGCTTATCATGTTTGTTATCATTCCAGGTAACCTTTTAGTAATTAGAGCACCCATAGGACTTAAAATTTATAATTCGCTCTTTGTGGATTCGACCCCTACTCTAGTTAGGTTATTGACAATGATCGCCTCACTCCTTAAACATGAAAGTAAGTTAAGCATTATCACTTGTGTGCTTGGTAAGACTGTCTTGGTTAGGAGTCATGGTGACAAGTCGTAAGGAGTGGTGATGATTCAATGGTTGATTTGTAGTCAAAGGCGATATTTTTCCAGATTTTAAGTTAAGGTCATTCTGGACATTTCCCTTTTTACCCAACTTGAAATCAACGTCTTATAACCCCTTTAGGTTATACTTGGCCGTTATAAACATATCAAATAAACTCTCAAACACTCTCAAATCCTCAAGGTCATGAACACCTAGGGTTTTCAAGAGGTTAATAAATTGAGGCTTCTAAGGGTGATTTGTCTCTTTACTTCTTGGTGTTTAAGGAATGTTACTCTTCCCTCATTATAAATTTTGTAAGAGCATGTGATTTAAAGTATTATTCATGGAATATTGATGTTGGGTTTTAAACTATGGGTTGATTTCAGCCAATGGAGTTAGAAAGGAGATAGAATAAGTCATCTTCTATGATTGGTAAAGTTTTGTTATAATTCTTTAAATGCTTCTTCCAAGTATTTATGAAACTGTTTGTTTAAATTGATGGTTGGTCAATGCATTTAGGTGCATGGTAATGGTGGATGGAAATAGGGGTATAATAGAATACCCAAATTGATTTTTTTGGTATGGAAATTGGTAATAAACTCAACCCACTTGCATAATTAAATTTGATTTATGCATTACCACTTGGCTTGGCTTATTTATTGAAACTAGTGCATGGTATAAGAGGTTAAGGATGGTTTTAAAACCTTATGGGGTACAATGGAATCTCCTAAGTGAATGATTTACGAAAACCTTGTAGGGTATATGGGAATACCCTAAGTGATTTTAATATTCGAGACTGCCGGGTAAACGGGAATCCCCTAAGTCTTGGCTTAATGATATTTCTTGCCAGCTATAGTTGGTATGAAAATACCAATTAATAATTCCATAATAATTTACTCCTGGAATTGATGGTATGCTTATGTTTTAAATATTTTAGTTGGGTAATAATGGGAGTTGTAATAGCTAGCTACGAAGGTGTGAGTTCGAAGGATGGACACTAGAAACTCATGTTTGCCAACATAAGGGTTTTACTACTCATCATGATTTTGAGGCATCTCGAGATGTTGTTACTGGTAAGTTGAAACTATTTTCCCGTGATGTGTACTGTTTACTTGATCCAGCGTCCTATCTATCTTATGTGAACCCATTTATGGCTGTGCATTTTAGTTTTGGTCCCGAGTGTCTATTGAACCCTTTTTCTATTTCTACCCCAATAGAAGAATTAGTGGTTGTCATAAGAGTCTATAGGGGTGTGTGGGAGTTGTTGGTAGTGGAGAAAATATGGTGAACTTGATAGAGTTAGACATGGTTGATTTTGATGTTATTTTGGGAATGGACTGGTTGCACTTTATGCTATGTTTCCTTAGATTTCCAAATCTATAAGGTCGTGTTTAAATTCCCTAATGAGCCAATTGTTGAGTCAGAAGGTTGTTCCCTATCTCCTAAGGGGAAGTTTATATCGTATCTTAGAGCTCAAAGATTAATCTCTTTGTCTCTATCATCTAGTTTGAGTTAAAGATTCTAACTCGGAGGGTCCTTCTTTGGAGGGATATGTTACGAGCCTATGTGATTGATTATGGTGGTAGTTGGTTTGACTATTTTCCATTGATTGAATTTTCTTATAACAATACTTATCATTCTGGCATTAGTATGGCCCCATTTGATGCATTGTATGGTCGGTGGTGTAGGTATCCTATTGGGTGGTTTGAGGTTGGTGAAGCAGAAATGTTTGACCCGTATTTGGTTCACCAAGCCATGGAAAAGGTAAAAGTAATTTAGGATAGGCTTAAGACCACCCAAAGTCGCCAAAAGTCCTATGCAAATGTGAGGCAAAGGGATTTGGAGTTTGAGGTTGGAGAATGGGTCTTCTTGAAAGTATCTCCCATGAAGGGATTAATGTGGTTTTGGAAGAAGAGGAAGCTTAGACCCAGTATGTTGGTCCATATGTGGTTTTGAGAAAATTTTGTAATATTGTGTATGAGTTGGAATTTCCCTCTAGCATGAGTTCCATTCATCCGATATTCTATGTGTCTATGCTGCGGAAATGTGCGGATCATCCCTCATTGACTATCCCTTGGAGGACATTTGTATATAGGAATCTTTGTCCTATAAGGAGGTTCTGGTGAGGATCTTGGATCGACAAGTTCTTCGTTATGAATGAACGACATGGCTTGGGTGAAGGTTCTACGGAGGAACCAAAAGTCTGAGGAAGCTACTTGGAAAGATGAGGAGGACATGAAGCCCAGGTATCCATTCTTATTTTTTATTTCGGAAAATCATGTTTGAGGTATGTGTTGTTCTTAATGACTTCGTTTTATATATCTTTTTTGAGGATAAATTGTTAATCTCTTGTTGTTTGTTTTCCATGTTAAAGGTAAGAGTAGTGATGTTTGGGGTTTAATCATGCTTATAGTGTTTCATCCCGTCATTTGAGGATGAATGATCCTAAGGGGAAAGACTGAAACACCCCAAACTTTGGCCCTCGTAAAATTTCCTAAGTCTTGGACATTCTATGCATTATACGACTCATCATAATACTCGTATAATGTGGGTATGAGTTAAGGATCCTAATCATATATTGGGTAGTGTCACATTGGCCAACTTCTGTTCTTGGTATGAGAAGGCATCATATGAGTCATATGCACATGATACGAGAAGTATAGTGCCAACTATATGTTGTTCAGTGTCTAGCCTTGACATTCTACCTCGGGTACAACTTTAAGGTACTAGTCATATGGTAGGGTATGACTCATGCTAAGGAGTCGTATGTTGGACATATTATGGTGTCCAATATTCTGATCAAGGTACAAATGGAAGATACCACTCCTATGATGGGGTACGAGTGGAGGAGTCAACCGTACCCTCCCGTGAGTCTCTTACAACATTTAAGTTAAGGGTATTTTAGAAATTTCCCACCCCAAGACCTTAAGACCCTACATCTTATAACACTATTTGGCCCTTCATTCCTTACTTTGGAAAATCAAAATAGTCTTGTAAACTCTCTAGACACCACTCAAGAAGATTGTGCTAAGGTTTCATCAAGGTGGTCACCTAAAGGCTTAAAGATCAAAATCACTTCGTGAATCTTCATGAAAAAGGAATTTGATTCTTTCTTCGCTGTTAGTTCATAGATATCATGTGTTTTAAACATTGTTCTTGAATCATAAATGGTGGTTTTGAAATCCGTAGTTGAGGTTTTGAATGCATATTGTTGAATATTGTTATCTCATATCTTAACTTGTGTTTATGCTTTATTTAATAATGGTTTTGCACATATGGGTGCATGGAAATTGTAATTTAAACATAAGGGGTCATGATTAACTCTAACTTGATGGTTTTTGACTTGTATAATGACTTGATAATGGAATGCCCTCAACCTGTTTGTGAAAATGTCTGTGAGAAGGATCTTGTCACATGATGAATTGTGTTTTGAACTAATGTTTGGTATAAGAATGATAATGAAGGATGAATGATTTTTTAAAGATCTCGGTGACCCTAAATTGAATTGAATTATTATTTGAACTCAGGTGTTTGCTTAATAATGTAATGGTTGGAAAATAATTTCATGAAGACCTTGTGGGAGACAAATGGTTTTGAATTGTAGCCTTGGTGGTTTAATTTTCTAAATTAGTTCGAGTCCCTAAATGTTGAATTTAATTAAGGTCATTGTATAGACTATGGGTTCGAGTCCCAAATATTGAATGATAATGGTTGTCATGTTGTATGCTTACAAGTGGGGTTGGCATGACGATATCAATAGGATTCCTTGGGTAGGTAAGTGGACTAATGGTTGTGTGTATAAGTAAATGATGTTTTAAATTGGTCTTTAAAGTGGGATGTATAGTTGGGCCATGAAAGTAGATTTAGAAGGACTAACACTAGAAATCACGCTAGCCAATGTGGGTGTCTACATGACTGGGAGGTTTGAGTCCCTCAAATAGATATATGAATTGGAGGTTTGAGTCCCCATATTGTATGCACTGGTGCTACGTCACTTTTATTATACGGTGAAGTTCGAGTCCCCTATAATGGCTTATAAAGATATGGATATTCTCTAGTTCGTGCAGCTACACGTACTGGGGCCCTTTCAACTAGAGAAGAGCTGGACCCATATAGCCCGTGGGTGCCTTATTTCCTGCTGGTTATGCTACACAACGTAGGTTAATGTTTTCAAAGTTCATGCTAAGCCTTATTCCTTATCCCGACGCGATATATATTTGTATGTATGTTTGTATGTATATATGTGATTGCACATGTGGTTGCATATGATAATTTAACTTGGTTTCAATGATGGCATTATTTTATTCCTTTATCCCTGAGTTACATTCTAGCGTTCCAACCTCTAACCGTTTCTGGACACTGTATCCTTACGCGTTATTGGGACTAAAGCTTTTTTTTTTCATCCGTAGTGACTAGGTATTTGAGTGGCTCATGAATTGAAATTGAATTTGTGAGCTTCCATAGTTCGGAAGGCATTCATATCATGATATTTTTACTCTATGTCATAAACTTTGTTAGAATTGGATTTTGGCTATTGTCAGGCGCACGTCCCGCCATTATAATGACTTTTGATTATAGAGGATTTATGGATTACTGTGGACATGGGTGTGTTGGTTTAGTGTATTATGGTGATGAATGGTTAGATGTTCTTGAGCTATTGTTAGCCTTATTTTGCCCTATCTTGTTATATGATCGGGTTTGATCCAACACTTGTGGTTGATATGTTGGTTAGGTTAGGTGAAGGAGGTGATCTCTGATCCAAGTGGAACTTAAGATAGCCATCACAGACAGACCCTAGTTTGGATCATGACATCCTTATTGTCTCCTTAGCATTACTATGTAGTTGCTGGATATTTGGGTGTAGTTTACATTACTGCTTGCATGCTATTTATATTTACATTATCTTTGGAGCTCAGTCGATAGTTGACTACAGAGTACCACGTGTTTTGTACTATTATCTTACTCTTATGCAGCCTGCAGATCATAGCACAGGTTCTCATCATTTTTATGTGCATTGTGCAGAGAAACTATGGTTCAGAGACATAGGCTGAGCTCCTTGCATCTGGAGTATTACTATTCTCCCTCTTATATACTAGACTAGTCTCTCTATTGTATTCAATGAAGGTATGTATCAATATATTTATTTAGTGTTTTATTTTGTTGTCTTATGATATTAGCAATGCTTGTACTTATTCCACCAAGTTTTGAGACTATGTTGTGTATTTTAGCCTTTTTACTATATTTATTCTACAATCTTCCTTCATTTCTTTTGGTAGTCCATTACTAGTAGTTCCGGACTACGGGTTGGCTTACCTACTGGTGGTTTGTAGTAGGTGCCATCATGACCTGAGAAGTCGGATCGTGACTGCCCTAAAGGGCCTCAAGGAGTATTCCAAATCCTTATTTTTATTAGTTATTTCTTTGGGGGACAAATCATGATTTTAAGTGTGGGGTGAGATATTTTCTAATATTTGTTTAGGGTGAAGTATGCAATAAGATTTTATTTATTTATTTTTAGTCATTATCTTTGGATGAAAAAGAAAAAAAATTGAATAAGCCAAAAACACAAATATATTCTTCTTTTATTCTTTTATTTTTTTCAGCTGGTTTTTACTTGTTTAGTCTTTAGAAAAGTATACATCGCTCCCCTTGATTTTTCATTTCGTTTATTTTCTTGAGGAGGATCCCTTTGAATCAAGTACCTTTTATTTTTTGTAGTAAGTTTTATATTTTATTTTTTTGTGGAGACAAAAGAAAAACTTTTTTTATTTATTTGATACTAGCAATTTAGGCCTGATCTTGAGTAATGCTTTTCTGTTAGTGCTTGAACATAAATAAAATAATAGACTTTTTGACTTCTAGGTTCATAGTTGTGAATCTATATAGCTTATTCTTATTTTATAGTTCGGTATGAGCGTGTTTGTCCTAGAAGTGGAATTAATACATCTTATTGATACTTGTGTCATATAGGGTGAGCATTTCTTGCATATTTCTATTTTACAACTTAGTGTAGAACTTTCCCTGCATGTTATTGAAGCGAAACAAAAATATTGCTTTGTTTAGAAGATAATTATAGACTTTATTTAATTTGTCTTGTGAATTTTAGCCTTTTCAGATAATGTTACCACTAGTTAATCCTTTTGGGCATGTAACCTTTTATTTGTTAGCCGTATTTTTGTCTTAACCCTTTTATTGAATTCATAGTTTTTGCATCCTTGTTCATTCAACGCTATAGCATAAACTATGATAAAATTATTAAATCTGAAGAAAAGGATGGTGAAGTGAAAAAAGGGGACCAATGGTAACTATAAAGTGATGAAAAGGACCTCTTACAATGAATGTCGCATGAAAAAGGGAGAAAATAAATTGCTTGAATAAAAGTGAAACATCTTTGATAAAATGAGAATACTAGAAGGATGATAATAAAGAGAAGAAATAATAGTGATAAAGTCTAAAAATGTGCAAAGTGCATAGAAAAGTGTAAGTCACTATTCTATAGTTATCCTACCCATCCCCTAGCCAATATTACAACTCGTTAAAGTCCTAATTTGATTCTCTTTGAGCATGCTTAATTAGTGGAGATGTACATTATGGACAAACTTATGGTTTTTTTTTATGTACACATTAAAAATTTTTTTTGAGTGTGAGAGTTGTTATTTAATGCTAATTCCTTAAATTATAATTTATATTTGGAAATGAGTGTGTGGACTATATTTTCTTGTGAAGAAACTTGTTTCATGATAGATAGGTGATGCTATTTTCTTTCTTTGACAATAATTGGTTAGCATGTTTAACTTTGGTGTGTTAGAGTCCGTCTTTAAGGTTGAGAGGTTAGAGGTTTGATGTTTGATTTTAATCTTGTGTATGATCAAGTAGTATACTTGATATTGCACATTGTTATGTGTCCTAATTGTTTGATCAACCAAAGTGGTGGTGTTCCTAATATGATTTATTTAGATTATCTTTAATGCTTACTCGAGGACGAGCAAAGTCTAAGTGTGGGATGGATATGAGGCCAAAATATATATTTTTAGTCATTATTTGTCACATATTTAGCATTTCTAATTTTCTTCGTTGAGCATTAATTTTTTGGATTGCGCTTAATATTATATTTTAATGTGAGGATTAAAATGACGTGAAGATAAAAGGAGTTGGAGCTGAAATGAATTAAAAATAAGAAGTTATTTAAGAAAATCTTGTACTAACTTAATGGATTGAATTAAATATAATAATATTGAAACTAAATTTGCAATTTAAATAAAAGCAAAGAGTTGACGTACCTCCAATAACAGACGCAACATCAACACAAGCCAATCCATGTTTTCGATATTTTTATTTTATTTTGGACTCCGTTATTTTATTTGATGCCTTTTCTACACCTACAAATATTCCTGTAACACAATTTTCATAGAAATTTGGACCTAGAGAGAGCAAGGAGCCATCATAGTGATCGGAGAAAATTGGTTTAGTCTTTTCTTCTTCTTTATTATTAATTTTTACGTTAATTCAGTGAATGATTTATTGTAATTTCTCCATGTATATGTAGAGTTTAACTTCTCTTTCTATAATTTTGGTAGCTAATTAAATGATTATTGATTATCAAAATAATTATTCCTTTTTTCTTGTGCTTACAATTTTAATGACGACCATTAAAATACATTAATAATCTCAAAGTAAACTGACCATGGTAGCTGTGGTATAGAATGATGAATATAGAGAATAAGATCTTTTTCTTAGTAAAATAAGGAATGAATTTGTGACTAGGAAAGGAATACAACAAGATCGCCTAACTTGGTAATAAAATTGGAAGATATACAATTCTGATTAAATTAGATTCTCACATCTCCGCTCAATGATGTAGTTGTGAGCAAGTTTGAATAGCTGATTAGAGGATGATAATTCCCAAATCATATATTTACTATAATGACCTGAATTTGTAAGTTTCCACTTTTATTTATTTTGACTATTTTTTCCTTCTTCGTAGTTGCTACATGTTAATTTTGAGGTTCAGAAATGTTGACATAATTTTTGATGCGATCCAGAACAATTTGTTTGATTTTATGGGTTTTAGAGGCTTGATAAGACATATAATTTACTTCAGTCAACATTCATTACTCTAATGAATGGCAAAACAGACTACAACAACAGATCTAGAATGTCGAATTTAGTTAGTAATGGGGTTGATTCATATTTGGGGATCTTATATCTCATTTTAACCCTTGATTTGAAAATAGTGAAAAAGAGATCTCAAGGGTCAACTTAGTAAAAACGTCAATTTTAAAAAATTTGACGTTGGCATTTAGTCCTAGACATAAAATTAACCTAATCAAGTATATGGTTTATTTTTGTCGGGTCCCGAATGATTCTCAAGGGTCCATTCGGAGCATTTGGAAACTTGGAAAAATCAGAAAAATAGTGATATCTAGTGCAAAGTAGATGCTTCTCCATGAACACAGGATTTTGTATGACAATACAAAGGAGGATGTTTTTCATCATTGCAATCACGAGGAGGGCACCGTGATCACAAAGGGTTATGAGGTGACATCTCCCAAGCGCACACGCAAGTGTACGTGGTCTACCAAGTAATACAATGACCTTCAATAAAGCCGAGATATTGATCCCTTAGAAACTAGATTTGGCAACGATTTGATTTCAGTTCACTATTTAGATTCATTTGATGCGAGAGTAAACAAATAAAGAGTTTTGAAGTTATAATTTAAAACTAAACAATACGGAAAGTAAAGGTCTTGATACAATCAATAAGAGAAAACCCAGGGTAGAATCACTCTTGAACAATCATATTATGCTATTGGATTTCATTCATTAACTTGCTTATCTAGTTTGTTGATTCATAGGGTTAATTGCTCGATTATGGTTTCCTAACCTTCAATCTTTTACCTAATTGAACCTTACACCTACATTGTTGAGCGGGGATGTAACAATTCACTTAAGTTCTTAAAAAATATCATCCTAAATATGAATCAAGTAAGGTATCTAAGTACATCCCTGTCCTAGATACTAATTTAAGTTTCTTATTTTATAAAGAATCAAGAACCATACTCAGCTTATTCCCATATTCTATCGCCTTATTCCCTCTCTCAAGTTCACAAGGTTGATAATGGATGTATTCTAAGGGTCTCAAATACTTAAATAGTTATAATAAGAATAAACAAACATCCAATATTGATAAGAAAAGTAAACAAACTTAATCCATAGAAATAATAATCCTGTTCTTGGCTTCAACCCCGGAAAAAGGGCGTTTAGCCACGCGTAGTCATAATCGTAATCACAATGTTGTAATTAACGACTAAAAACATGAATGAAATAAATGAAATTAATAAAAACCTTATTATTAAGTTTTATAATACCCTTGATCTCCAAAATATGTCAAAAGGTATGTAAAAACGTGATACAATATGTATATATAGCATAAGGGTAAGCCAAGTCCATCTAGGAGTCAATTTAGCATCAAACGCCCAAGTGTGGAGTGGAGAGTGCACCAAACCATATATTAATTTCTAATGGGGAGTGTGTCACACCCTATATCCCACTAGAATAGATCAAGCAACGCATGCTAATCGCATGACCTCTCTGGAATTCATCCTCCAAATTTTGGTTAAGTGTTGATGCTTTCTCCTTCCATCCCTTGTCTTGTGGTTTCTTTCTATTTATTTTACAGCCTATTTAACATAAAAAAACTATCATATTAAGATACAAAAGAATTATAAATCATTAAAACACACGAATTAGAGGCACAAACAACACTAAACCCATTACGATGAATCTAAAACAAGAGCTTAGACTAGGTTGAGTTCCATGTTCTTTCACTTCAAGTTCCCACTCTTTCTTTGACTCATATTAACTTGGTACACTCCTAAAAACTTTTTCTACATATAATAACACATTTAAAATAATAAGGAAAGCATAGAACTCAATAAATCCAACAAGATAGACTAAGAAAGCAACTAGCTCAAGCTAGGAAGACTAGTTTTCTCCATTGAACTCTAATTGACTCTTTTAAGTACAAACTCACTTGGAACCTTATAGACACATGATTTAACACTTTTATACCCATTTATATCATTATATACCACTATAGTGTAGAATCATCCTTAAAACAAGGTTAAAAAGGCTAGAATAGTGAAGCTAGAATACATAAATACAGCTAACATCACCACCGCACACTTAAATCCTTATTCGTCCTCGAACAACTCTTAACTATCATCATAATCAACTAAGGAGACTCTACACTTCTAATAAATGCAAGACACTCAAGCTATCACTACAATGACTACATAGAATTCAAGTTATTAAGAATGTTATTTACACAATTGAAAGCCCATGAACACTACTTCAAAGCATTCTAACCTCAAGAATTAACTCACCTAGTTGGAAAACTCATGCATATTATTCAATCATACAAATCACCCATATTCATCAAACATGTGCCCTTCACAACTAGAGAGTTACCCATAATCACTCATAATAATGCAATTCATAATATGATGGGTACAAGAATCAAATTACGCTCACTCTCACAAAGAATTCACAGGTTACACACAATGAACCATAGTTTTTCCCTTTGTGTGATTCTTCACTAATAGTCGAATGTAAAGATTAGGATCAATTAGGTCTTTTTCGGGTTGTAATGTAGGCTAAGGGACGGGTAGAAATTATTTGGGAATAGTAACTAACCTCTCTAAGAGCTTTAATACACTACATTATATATTTAAAACCAATCCTCAACAACCAAATTATACTTTTTCATCCTACCTTAGCTTTTGTTTTTTCCCCATCTCTTTTAAGCATTTTCACAAACACTTGGTGGACACCTAGTTTACTACCACAAGAATCAATTTTTTAATATTTTTTTTCACAATCATGGTAATATTCTTAGCATAAATTATATCAAAACCATCCACCACACATCAATTAAACAACAATAACTATTACCTTGGGGCATAAATTTCACCTTTTTCTTCTTCAATTTCTCAAACTCCTTACTAATTCAATTTTCCATTAAAGAACTTAGGAGCTTTTTGGATCAAATTATGGTCTATCAAAGAATGGATTAGGATACTTATGAGGTTGCCAAAGAAAAGCTAAAGGCTCAATGGGGGTTAACTAGGATGAAGAACAAGGGTAGGACAAGTAAAAGGTATAAACAAGGCTATCAAAGAAATGCCTATATCATCTCCTAAACCCACATTCTTTATTTCGCTTCACATACACACCGAGTAAGTTTTAGACATCATATGCAACAAGGAATTTACAAAAATCTCACATCACACATGGCAAATCAAATAAATAGGATCATCATAGACTCTCAACCAAACAATAGCATAAATTCAAAATTAAGCCAACATGGACAAGAGTCATAACTAGATTATAGGAGTTTCAAAAATAGCTATTCATATCAATCAACATGCTTTTACAAACAAAACCACTTGCATCATGTAATTAAAAATAGCACCAACAAGAATATCTCACTTATTTAAATTTTTTAATTGAGCTAAAAATTGGGAATTTTCCTACCCCACACTTAAAAATCTTCTTTGTCCCCAAAGTGAATTTAAAAGTAAAAAGATAAAAATACTCTCTGAGGCCTGTAGTCCTAGCTAGTAGAATATTCACATATAAAGGAGATCCATGGGATCCCATACTCAATCTTCGCCATGCTTCAAGCTCAAGTTTATGGTACTAAGACTTCCCATTAACCTGTGACTCAACCAAAAACAAAAACTACGTGAAATAAAACCTAAAAAGAAACTGAAGAAAAAACATTCCTAATTTACTTGGGTTGCCTCCCAAGCAGCTCCTAATTTAGTGTTGCGGCACGACCCAACTCAACTCAGCCATATTCCTTCACCCTTTTACTCCCTTTTGGGAGCTATTTTTTTATTTGTTTTTGACCTCTTGAGTTTGCACTCTCAAAGGCAACATCTCTCTTTTATTTAACCTTAATTATTTTGGTAATTGGTGGTTTCATCTTAGGTCGCACAATCAGGTAGTTGGAAGAGGTCTTTGGTGGCTTAATCACCCCACACTCATCCCTTTTAATCATATTGATCATGCATAAATCTTAATATTGGGAATTTTCAATGGGTTCTTTGTAAACATGAAATACCACCTCTTTATTATCTACCCTCATTTTGAGTGTGCCTTCTCTCTCATCAATTAAGCCCCCCTCCATTTTCTAAGAGTGAATGCCCCAAGATGATTGGTAATTGCTCATCTACCTCAAAATCAAGAACATAAAAATTAGCATGTTTAACGAATTTACCAACCTTTATAAGGACGTCCTCTATTACACCTCCCGGATATGTAATGGATCCATCTTCGAGAATTTCGACTCCCCAAGCCCAATGTTTTAAAAAATAATAGGGGCATCAAATTTCTGCTTTCCCCTAAGTCATGCAGTGCATGAACCTCTTTACTTCCAATTTGAATAGGGATAGAAAAATTTCCTTGATCTTTTAATTTCTTAGGGATTTTCTGTGTCATCACAGCACTACACTCTTCAGTGAGTGTTATTGCTCCCATATCTTGTAATTTCACCTTCTTCGCTACCATATCTATTAAGTATTTTGCATACTTAGGAATACTCTACAAAACATCTAGCAAAGGTATGTTAATATGAAGATCTTTGAATGTATCAATGAAGATTTTAAACAAGGCATCCTCATTCGCTTTTATGTGCCTTTGAGGGATAGGCAATAGAAGTGTCTTCTTCACTTCTGGTTCAACAACTTTTAGTTTTAAGTACTCAGTTTTCTTGAATTTTTAACAACTCTGTCCTTTACCTGTTGGTTCACCATATCAATATCTACCTCCTCTGTTGCCTTGGGAGGTTCTCCTTTAAGCTCCTTACTGCTACTCAAGGTGATTGCAATAACATACTTCAAAGTTTCTCTGTCAGTTGGCAACCCACCTTGTGGCCTAGGATTTACTTTTTGCTGATTTTACCCACGTGCAACTCTAAACTTCTTGTGGCCGTTTGCAAATTTTATAAGTCTGCAGGAAACTATGTCTGATTAATTAAGATCTATTTAATCATCTCTTCCATGTTGCTAGTTGACTGATTTAATTGTTCTTGTGGCTGTGGAGCGTTCCATGGATGATTTGGTGGTTGAGTTTGACACTTCATGTTGTAGGCATTGCCAAAATTTGGCCTTTGAGAATTACCTACATACATCACAGATTCTGGATTTGAAGCACACATGGTATCTGCATGACCACTATTTCTGCATACCTCACACCAACCTGCAGCTTCTTGGATGTCATTGAATGTTGTTGCATGTTGTGTTGCTCCTAATTTCATGCTGCTGAACTGAGTATTGATCAAATTCTGTAATGTAGAAACCTGTGCTTATAGGGCTGTGAATTGGTCCACCTCCAATACACCCGCAATTCTTTTCGTGGTACTTTTTAGAGGTACTTTTTAGAATCTGAATGCCACTCTAGATTTCCTTGTGCTATGTGGTTCAACAATGTGTACAGCTTATTATAAGTAAACTCCAGCGTTTGACCACCTACGGCTGAATCTAACAAAATCTTCATATTATGATCAAGAGCTTCTACAAAAGTATGATCAAGTACCTCATTGGACTTTTGGTGGTATGGACACTCCCAAAGAAGAGCCTTGAAGCATTCCCTAGCATGATAGTGGTTTTTATCAGGCTTCTATTTGAAGCTCACTATCTCACTGTGATGTCTTGCAGTTTTTCCTGATGGAAAGAATTTGATGAGGAACTCTCTGGCTAAGTCACCCCATGATGTAATTGAATTGTCCGGCTACACATTCAACTACCTTTTAGCTTTCCCCAAAAGTGAATGGGGAAATAGTGTCAGGCTCACATAATTTGGAGTCACCCTAGTATGAGTGAATATATTAGCAAGATCAATGAAAGTCTACAAGTGGACTTATGGATCCTCGTGTGAAAGCCCTACAAATTGTCCACTACTGATAAGAAGCTGCACCATATTATGTTTTAACATGAAATTCCCTGCAGTTGCCGGGATTAAAAAAGGGGTAGTCAAGTTTGTCGGAAGTGGGACTGGAACTTCCCTCACTGTCCTTTAGGCTACTTGTTCTTCAGCCATTGGATCATTATTATCTTGGTTTTCTTACATTTGAGGAGTTCTAGGGAGAAGGATTGCTTATCTCCTGCATTGATAGTAAAGTTTCATGAGTTGTGGGCTTGGTTCTACCAACTCCCAATCCCTTGCCAACTTAAAAACTTAAGAACCTATTTCCTAAAAAAAAACAAGACCAAGCGTAAAAACACAAAATAAATCAAAAAGTAAACTAAAATAAACAATTGCCAAAATACAAGTCCCCGACAATAAAGCTAAAACATTGATAGCGCCCAAGTGCACACACAAGTGTACGTGGTCTACCAAGTAATATAGTGGCCTTTAAGAAAGTTGAGTTATCGATCCCACAGAGACTAGATTTGGCAACGATTTGATTGCAGTTCACATTTTAGATTCAATTGATGTGACAGTAAGCAAATAAAGAGTTTTGAAGTTATAATTTAAAACTAAACAATGCAGAAAGTAAAGGTCTTGCGACAATCAATAAGAGAAAACCCAGGGTTGAAGTACTCTTGAACAATCATATTATGCGATTGGAATTTATTCGTTAACTTGCTTATCTAGGTTGTTGATTTGTAGGCTTAATTTCCCAATTATGGTTTCCCAACATCCAATCTTTTACCTAAGTTGAACCTTACACCTACATCGTTGAGCGAGGATGTAATAAATCACTTAAGTTCTTAACAAATATCATCCTACATATGAATCAACTAAGGTATCTAAATACATCCCCGTCCTAGATACTAATTCAAATTTCTTATTTTATAAAGAATCAAGAACTATACTCTGCTTATTCCCATGTTCTATCGCCCTATTCCCTCTCCCGAGTTCACAAGGTTGAAAATGGATGGATTCTAAGGGTCGCAAATCCTTAAAATAGTTATAATAATAATAAAAACAACCAATATTGATAATCAAAGGAAACAAACTTAATCCATAGAAATAATAATCATGTTCTTGGCTTCAACCCCGAAAAGAGGGTGTTTAGCCATGCATAGTCATAATCCTAATCACAATCTTGTAATTAACGACTAAAAACATGAATGAACTAAATGAAATTAATAAAAACATAATTATTAATTTTTATAATCCCCTTGATCTCCAAATATGTCAAAAGATATGTAAAAACGTGATACAACATGTATACTAGCATAAGGGTAAGCCTAGTCCGCCTAGGAGTGCCAATTTAACATCAAAATCCTAGGTGTAGAGTGGAGAGTGAATAACACCCTCTATTACTATGGAATGGTTCATTTTAATCACCCTATATCCCCATGGAATAGAGCATGAGACGTATTCTTATCGCATGACCTCTCTGGAATTTGTCCTCCGAATTTTGGTTAAGTGTTGGTGCTTCCTCCTTTCATCCCTTGTCTTGTGGGGTCTTTCCATTTATTTTAAAGACTTTATAACATGAAAATATAATCATATTCAGCTCCAAAATCATTCTACATCATCACACCACACGAATTAAAAGAACAAACAACACTAAACCCATTACGATGAATAAAAAACAAGAGCTTAGACTAGGTTGAATTCCATGATCTTTCACTACAAGTTCCCACTCTTTAGTTGAATCATATTAACTTTGTGAACTACTAAAATTTTTTTCTACATATCATTACACATTTAAAACCATAAGGAACACATAGAACTCAATAGAATCAAACAAGATAGACTAAGAAAGAAACTAGCTCAAGCTAGGAAGACTAGTTTTCTCCATTGAACTCTAATTGACTCTTTTAAGTACAAAATCACTTGGAATTCACTTTTACCCTTATAAACACATTATTTAACACTTTTATACACATTTATATCATTATCTACCACTATAATATAGAATCATCCTCAAAATAAGGCTAAAAAGGCTAGAATAGTGATGTAGAATGCAAAAATACACCAAACATCATGGGGTCAGGTCGGGTCGAGTCTGCTTCACGAAAGAAACAAGGATATTGCATACTACAGGGTTCAAATTTTTTGACCTTTGTGAATGTGAAGCATTGGTCGTGAATGCAAAGGAAAATAATTTGGCTAGTATAACTTTGACCCTTGCAATTGCGAGGTGTGGTTCGCAATCGTGAGGTATAGTTCATTGAATAATATATATGGTCCACTTTCATATTTTCCTTTATTTTTAGAACTTTGAGCTTCGTGTTTGGGCAATTTTTGATGATTTCTACACCATTTGAGCTTAGGTAAGCTCCAAAACCTCATTACCATTATTTTTCATCGATTATATCATAACATACCTCTAAATCATGATTTCAAAATAGAATATTGGGGGTTTACCAGTAATATTTAAAAAAGGGTTTTCTTAGACCTCGACTTTAACCCATTTTTGCATGGGTTTTCTCCTGTAGACTCCTATAACCTTAGGTGAATATGTTGTAAAAATAATATTTAAATTTTATCCTTTTTAATTTCAAACTTATTTTTTAAACCCATTTTGGACCCGACTAGAATATAGGCTATAAGGGTATTATTAGCCTTTTTTAATTAAAGCATAGATATTATATTTGAAAGTATTAGTTGATTTTGAGGCCATTCACAAGGGGAAGCCTCCGTGTTGAAGCTCTTTAAATCCTAGCATGAGTGCAATATATGAAGTTTGAGATTGTTTTATTGAGTAGTGCTATTTTTGAGGTACCGGACCATTCTAGTGTTTAGGGCATACTATATATCTCATTCTATGATTACTTATGTCTTTATTTCGATCAAAGGTAGATATTGTACTTTTCAATCTATTTGGAGTTGTACTTAGGTGCTTTTTTACTCTAAGACTTCCAGATTTAGGGGTTTATGAGATTTCTTTTTGGTTTCTGGTTTTAGTTATGTTTTTAGGGCCTGACTTCATTCTAGAAGTCTCGCCTTGATGTATGTTGTTGTATATTTTTATTTTATTTTATTAGCTTGTGTGATTGGCTTACTTATCAAGGTTAATCCACGATAAGTTCCATCATGAACCATTTTTGGGTCGTGACTAATTAGTATCAAAGTAGCCAGGTTCACTGGACCTATAAGTGTAAGATTAGGATGTCTAGCAAAGTCTCATAGATAAGTCCATATATGTTCATATATATCTTCGATAGGCTATAATACTTTTATAGGAAAAATTCTCTATTTGATTCCTAAGTTGTGTGGGTTTTTCTTACCTAATGTTCTAAGTTATGTTCCACTTTTTTCTATACAGATGTGAGGACTAGATCTAATGAGGCTAGGGATGTTGAGCCAACTCCCGAGGATGGATCCTAGACTAGAGGGAGAGGCAGAGGTCGAGGATTGCCCTGAGGTATAAGTTGGGCATAAAAAGCCACCCCTATTAGAGGTAGAACTAGGGTGACCTCTCCTAAGCCCAAGGTTAATCGTGTAGGGTATGCGGTACAACTCAAGTCCAATAGGATTCATTTGCTACCCCTATTTTAAAGGGTCTATTAATTCAGTTATTGACTCATTTAGAGGGTATTCCTTGAACGCACCTGGTGTTCCTTCAATTTTGAGTATGGTATCACCGTTATTGTTGGCATCTTCTTATGGTATTCCTTCAACTCTAAGTGTGGTTCTACTATCTTTACCGATATCTGCCTATGGTACTCCTCAGACGTCAAGTGGTGCTTTACCTTTTATGCTAGTATATGATCATTGTGTTCTTAGCTTAGGGTTATAACCTTCATATATAGTACCCCCATGTGTGGGTTCTTAGCCGATTAGACTTACTATTTCTCCAGTTTCTTTAGGTACGATTATGACTTTTGATGATTCGAAGAATTTTATTCGTTTGGGTTCGCCTAAGTTCAATAGTGCTATTGGCGAGGATGCGTATGATTTTTTTTTTTGATTTTCAGGAGAAGTTACATAATATTAGATCCCTTGAGTATTATGGAGTTGCTACTACTACCCATCAATTGATGGATGTGGTTAGTTATTGGTGGAGGTTGTTTTCAAGTAAAGACATTTGGGTTCGCCTGCTATGTCTTGGATTAAGTTTTCAAGGTCTTATAGGAGAGATTTTTACTGTATAACTTAAGAGATCAGATGCATGATGAGTTTGATCATGTGGAGTAGGGCTCTATCACTATTGTTGAGTGATGTGCTATGGTTTCATAGAACTTTCAATGCTTAAAATGATGAAAATATGCATGTTACTTAGCTTTTTTTGTTAGGTATGATGTGTTTTGTGTTATGTTTTATAGGAAATTAAGTTTTGGGACTATTATGGAGAAAAAAGAGTGAAAGTTGATCTTTTGCACCACTAAAGTGAGCACCTACGGTCTGTAGGTACTATTTACTGAGCATAGGTGCCAGAGTATGTGTCAAAAAGTAAAGTCCAGAGGTTCAAAAATAGAGAAAAAAAGATGCTGCTACTTACGAAGGGCACCTACGGCTCATAGGTGGACATAGAAGCAAAGTCCAATGAAGGATGAAGAAGATTTTGGACAAGGGATACCTACGGTCCGTAAGTGCCATGTATGACTCGTAGGTGGCCACCAACCTTGATTTTCCTCTTTTATTCGGAAATGGTTTCCTAGTGTTTACTTGTACTCTATATATACCATTTTGATGTTTTTAGTTAGTTTACGCACTCTATATACTTATAAACATGTATTTAATTCTGATATCCGATTTTGATCTTAGGATTATTTTGTATGGATTTTGGTTTATTATTTAGTTAAAGACTTTAGATTTTATTCATTCATTATTGTGATATTGTTTGTATATTTTCTATTATTAAATACTTTGATCGTGTGACAACCATGAGCAACTAATTACCTTAGCTAGGGTTGTGGGAACCCTAGCTGATAACTAAGTAGGGGAAGTGTTCAATCGTTGTTGCATGCATTGTTGTTTTCTTTAAGTATATTTCTTTCTTAACTGTTGTAAATGTTAGGGTCTAGCTTGTATTCACTATAAATCTAAGAGGGAGGTAGATATTAGGAAGAAGATATCACCATAGAGATTGGGGGTTAATTGTTTAAATAATCTTATCTATATTATCTACTTAAGATGATTAAGTTACATCTAATCAACTTAAGATCGAGAGGAGATAGTTTAAAATAAGGTCCAAGGTAAGGGTTTGTAAGGTGACACTCTAAGACCAAGAGGAGATGAGTAAAATTCACCAAAGCATGCCGGGAGATGGTTGGTGATACCTAACATACCAGATTCTACATGCATAGTAGTTTGATTATTAGATTGAGCACGAGAAGCCTATTGAGTTAGAGGCTAGTGAAAACATAAGCCTAGTGTTCATTTCTGACTATTTACAACCAAAGTTTTTGAGTTTGATTACTAGTTACAACTAGAAACCCCATATTTACTTTCAATACTACTAATTGATTCCAGCAAATGAGAGATATAAGTCCACATATTCCCTTAGGATTCACCCCATCCTTGTTAGGTTAATATATTTTTCTTCGACAGCTTTAACCTTA
This sequence comes from Capsicum pubescens, assembly GCA_030864215.1. Classification (NCBI taxonomy): domain Eukaryota; kingdom Viridiplantae; phylum Streptophyta; class Magnoliopsida; order Solanales; family Solanaceae; genus Capsicum; species Capsicum pubescens. The sequence continues at coordinate 137,201,116 of CM061545.1, forward strand.
TTAGGAGGTGTAGCTTAGGGCGATATCAAAAGTTGGTGCTATTATTGAGGAATATAATGTTGAGTTGTTGATTGATGTTGCTGAAGTTTTTGGGTTTTGGTTTTTTGTCTTTTATTGAGTGTACACCTATGTATGCCTAACACTAGTAGTTAAGGCATTCCTTTTCTCCCACTGAATCCTAACCCATAGAGAATCTTATTACCAAATCATATGATGATGGAATACGTACGTTCATAACATCTTGAAGAGGTTTGGGATGATCCTAATTCTTTGACTTCATCTTCTCCAGCAGGAGTTCAGGACATTACTGATCCACAAATAGAGCAGTTTTTAGCAGATGTAGCTGCTAACCAGAGAAGGAAAGCTAAGGCCCATCATATAGCTTAGGAGGAAGAGTTGGAAAGGTAGAGACCAATAGTTGATCGTCAAGCAGGACTCGACAGTATTTAAGATAGAGTTCAAGCTGGTTAAGCTTAATTAAATCCAACATACTAGTACTTACCTCCATTTGATGAAGAGGAGGATATAGGATATGTTGAGCCGGTCGAGACAGGAGCCATTATTCCTCCTACTTTCCCACCAGGTGTTAAGTTTGACACTACTAGTGCTTTGATACAACTCTTGAACATAAAATGTGTGTTTATGGGCTAGGCAATAGACGATGCAAATATGCAGCTTGCTAATTTTTTTAAGATCTGCACTTCTTATACTATACTTAGGGTAGATCAGAAGGAACTCAGGATAAGGTTGTTCTGTTTATCATTGACTAGAGAAGCTTTATTGTGGTTGGGGTAAATTCCTCATGAATTGATTACCTCTTGGAATAATTTGTGCAAGAAAGTCTTGGAATATTTCTTTCTTTTATCCAGAATGTTGCAATTAGAATTTGAGATATACAACTTCAGGTAGTTATATTCTAAGTAGATGTATGAGGATTGGTTCTGATTTAAGAAAAAGTTGAGCATGGTACCCAATAATCACATTTCATGGACAAACTATCTTGAGATATCTTAGGAGCCCTAAACATTAGTGCCAGAGTTATGGCAGATACAATCATTGAAGGAACTTTCATGCATTTATGATAGAGAGTAGCATATGATATTCTAGACCAAATCTCTCTCACAATCTGAGGGTGGCATACTTAGGAGGCAGAGAGGGGTGCTGGAACTTATGCCATTAGGGATTTCGACGACAATAGAGTGAGTAACAATTTTGTGGCACAACAGATTTCACAACTTAGTACTGATATTGGGTTGCTTATGGAATAGTTCACAATAGTGAATTTTGAGAAGGTAAATGCAGTATGTTCAAAGGGTGAAACCTTTAGATCATTTGTGTAGAAGAAGATAAGTATCTTGATTGAGAATTGGTGGGTTTCCAAGACAAGGGGAAAGGAATTCAAGGTCAGAACTATTATAGAGATAGATACAGATATCACAATTTGGAGCATGATGGTGACTAGAGAAAAAATAATGACTACAAGGATAAGGTAGACAAGTATGTTCCATCGGGTAGTTGTGATACTAAATCAATGATGGAGGAAATGTTGTCCAACCTTTTTAAGGGTTAGGGAAGTTAGGAAACATGCCTTAAGGATATTAGGGCAGATATCTCAGGATTGACCCAAAAGGTATAATCGCATGAAACTACGGTAAAAATAATTAGAATGACCTAAAAGGTTGAATCGCATGTAACTATGGTAAAATAATTAGAATAAAAATTTGTGCAAATGTCTTCAACCTTGAATTAGAGACAACCAGGTACCCTTCTGAGCAACACGGTTTGGAATTCAAAGATTGATGTTCATTGTCTAGATATTACCACTCGGAGTGGTAAGTCTACTGTTGATCCCTCTTTGTCTACCTTTAAGGTACCAAAGAATGATAGTACTATGGTTGATGAGACACCTGCAGTAGAGTTGGACAAAGTGATAGGTATTGATGTTAGCATTGGTGAGTATAACGGTAACGGCAAGGTCGATGAGTTTGTAGTGAAGAAAATTACCGATAGCCCACACCTTTACCTCAAAGATGAAATAGAATAAGGAAGAGGGGATGTTTAAGAAATTCATTGTTATGCTAAAGGAATTGAGCCTCAACATCCTTCTTCTTAAGGTTTTGGAGAAGATGTCTGGGTACGCTAGGTTTATGAAAATAATGGTGACAAATATGAGAGCGTCTAATTTTTTAGGACGTTAATGGATTGCACCATTGTAGTGCAATCACTTCTAAGTCCCTTTCCCAAAAGAAGGGTGATCTTGGAGCATTTAGTATCGCATGTATCATTGGGACATCAGGGTTTCTAGAGAATTATCTGACTTAGGATCCATCATTAATTTAATGCCGCTGGATGTATTCAAGCAGCTGGGCTTGAGATCTTCAGAACCGACTACTATGCGGTTGTTGATGGCAGACCACATAGTAAAGAAACTTATGGAAATACCATTTGATGTATTGGTGAAAGTTGATAGCTTTATTTTTTTGCTGACTTTATCATTTTGTATTGTGAGGTTGACTCTAAGATTCCCATCATATTAGGAAGACCATTCATGTCCACAGGTAAAGAGATGGTTGATATAGAGAAGGGGGAGCACAAATTCAGAATTAATAATGAAGAAGTCATATTCAACATCTGAAGAACTATGAAATAGCCAACCGACATGAGGGTGGTGCCAGTTATTCATTATGTTGATGACCCAGGAGGGTTGTTATTTTGGTACCTTGATGAATTCTGAGTAATCAAGTTACCCGTGCCGTGCGACGTTAAATCAACCATTACATTAAAGAAAACCCTTGGGCTTGTTGGTAAAGTTTGCATAACCAACTTAGCCATGTTGTTCCGCGATGTTAAATCAAGCGCTGGGTGGGAGGCAACCTACTATTTTAGTATTGATGTTGTTTTCTTTTTTATAGGTACAGTAGCATGAGGAACGGCCTGGAACATGGAATACATTTGCTTCATTCATAATAATCTAGGTAAGGGGAATTTGTGACCAACTCATGAAGGTCATAAGTTCCACTCAGTCCAGGTAAGTGTGTATTGAATGTTAAAAGGAAATTTTGAGGATATTTGGGAATTTTCTAGACTTAAACTTGTGAACATACTTATGAGGTAATTAATACAACTTATAACATCATAAGTAGAGCAATATGTGTCAAAAAAATAGTCTAGAGAGAAAGAAAAGGTCCAAAAAATTAGGGCCACCTACAGACTGGCACTTACGACCTATAGGTTCAACCTACATTTTGTAGGTGGTGCCGTAAGTGGCCAAATTTTGGGCCCATTTTTTTTTTAAAATCTGAGACCACACAAAACTTAACCCAACCCAAACAAACCCCTTAGGGCTTTCTAAGCTCCTAAACCAACCCTATAACCCTATTTAACCTCAAAATTTCTTCTTCTCTCTCAAATTTAAACTTTTCCATTTCCCCACAGTTTATAAAAGTTAAGAACACCACTTTTAGTCGATACCAAGTTGTCTAAATTGGACATATTGCGCATCAAATCTAGGGTTGTTCATCTATTCAATTTTCACTTTTGGTTCTTAAAACAAATTGTAAAATTTTTGGCTCCTAATAATAGTGTATTATGCAAAATATGAAATAAGTAAGTTGGTATATTTAATTGCTTGCAAAATATATGGAAATTAACAAATTTATGTATGGGATCCTAGACTAGGCCTATAATAAAATATAGATGCATTATTCTTTAATTATAACTTCATAATCATGCCCTAAACGAAAGTTGAAGTTGAATAGGTCGAGGAATCCCAAGAGTTTTGTATGCCGCATTTTTATTGAAAACTGGATTTGAGTTTCACGTGAAAATAATGGACTTATTGGGACTGAGTATATGTTATAGGGATGTAAAATTAAGGGAAAATTTGATGCTTTTGAATTTTGAGTTTTTCTTTAAGGTTTGCAGTCCCTCACTATCTTTCAGACACTAAAACTTGGTTTTTTCAGGGATACATAGCACCAAAGGCTTTAAAGAAGAAGTAAAAACCTCCTAGACAAAGGGATGACTCCCTTGAGCATAGTTTCTCAGTGGAGGAGTACCCCATTTCCCCAACTAGAGTGATGAGGTTACAGACTAGAGCCCAGAGACATACTACAACTGAGACTATTATTAAAGCTACATTGGGCATACCACTTGCAGACCGCTCATAGTAGAGAAGATGACTTACTTTTAGTCAGCTTGGATCTTAGCCACCAATCAGTATATTAGGCACTAAGGATAAATCTGGCTAAGATTTCATATCCATATTATTGCCAGTCTAAGGAGGGAGAGGATAATGATAATGAAGAGGTGGATTTTGAGTCATTTCCAATGATAAATTCACAGGACCCCCAATCAGGGTAAGTATCCCAAGATGAGTCCATAGCACCAGATCTTGACCAATCTTCTATTTTACCCTAGTTTGAGGAAGGTACAACATAGATATCTCATCAGGAGCCACTAGCCTGGACAGACCAGACTTTTGACCCTACTCATATTTCGACAGAGCCTATGGATGAGGTAACCCAAGATGGTATGTAGAGGGGTTACACTTGATTTATGAGAGGGTTAGCTTCGATATTAAGATAGAATGGCCCAAGTAGACCATCTAGGAGGAAAGACAGATAGAGTTATCAGGGTTTACTAAAGCACCCTTTTTGCAGGCTACATTGATCGTTATCAGTTGGGGTGGATGACTAGACCCTAGAGTTCTTATAGCCAGGCTTTGGTGTAGGTGTTGTATGCTTTTTATTATGCCAAAGTATTATTGATTACGCCTAGAGGAAGTAGGTGTTTAGAGCAGCCTTAGTTAAAGCAAATGCTGGTGAGAGGGGTCATGGTTGATATTTTAGTGGCAGCCACTCGTCGAGTTTTTTTTGCCCAAATTATATATATCCAGTGTGTACAACAGAGTGTGATCACTGATAAAGATTCGGAAGATGACATATGTGCTATGATAGAGGCTAAGCAAAGAAGTGAAAGGGTAGGTTTGGAGAGATGGATCGCTAGTTATATTTCACCTCTTGGTGTGGATGCCCCTTGGTTCAAGAGACAAGATGTGATTAAGAAAGAGATACTAAATCTTAATACAAAGTTTTGGTAGTTGTAAATGTGTTATCATTTAAGTCCAACGATAGAAAAATACTTACTTAAATGGGATGATACAACACTACTTGCAATCATGGTGGATAGTGATGATATTGACTTTGCAGCCATCACTAGATATGAGCTTCATGAGAGGGCATTTGGGGTGATAACCATACTACCCTTTCCTTTTCTTTTCCAGATGCTATATCATTTATATGGTGTAAAAGAGGTTCCAGGTGTTGATGTGAGAGTAGAGATAATGGGCATGGCCCGGACTAGTATTATCATAGATCTAACAAACTCGGTCCTTACACAGTAGACCTGTATACCTTCAATAGTGAACCCAACCCAGTTTGAGAGCCCATCAGTTCCTACAAAGCCTACAGATAGAGAAAGATGAGATGCTAGTGTTAATATGGATTTTGAGATAGGGGAGAAGAGAGAGTCCATCGAGATGAACACACAAGGTGAGGTTACCCTAGTCATACCTACTTTAACTCTGGCTATTACTTCATAACTGGTTAGTATATCTCTAGTTCCCCTTCACCCCTCTGCTATATCTAGTGCCACAAGTATGGTATTTCTATCACATTAGTTTAGTAAAGAGTAAGAGTACTACCACAACTGCACTAGAGAATGTTTATGACAAGGTGGCAATTTGTATGGGCAGATCCAACCTTGGGTTTAGAATACACTTAAGGCAGCAAAAACTAGATTACAGGTTGTACACAGGGTTGCGATGATAGAGTTTCAAGCTAAGGTTCATGCCCGTATAAATACTTATAGGGGTCGAGTGTCTTCCTGATTTAGAGATATTGAGTTACTCGATTTGGGTGAGATTAAAGATGAGGTGTACATACTATGGGCAAAGATACACACTCTTACTGAAAGTAATATATTGGCCATACCTCCAGTTATACCTCTATTTGTTCAACTAATACCTCCACATTGACCTAGCTTCTTTAACTTATTTTGTAGATGATGAAGAGACGATACCTGCAGTTAGGACTAAGAGATACAGTAAGGTGGAGTTACAGGATCTCGATATGCCATTTGATTAGGACCTAAAAAGGTCTATACATGAGTGGGCAAAGACTGCATTTATTTATAGAAAGAGATGTATTGAACTAGCCATGGGTGCATTCTCTAGTAGTGCACTGCCACCACCTCCGTCTCTTCTAGATGATATACCCCCACACGAGGGAAAATTATTACATGGATGCCTAGTTCATCCCAGGTATGTCCTCATTCCCTTTCTTTACATTATTTACACGCACTAGGGATAGTGCATAATTTTTAGTTTGGGGTAGGGTATACCATAGTCTGTATGCATGGTATCAGAATAGTTCGACAATACGTGATATATCTACAAAGTTAAAAGCTAGGGGAAACACAATCCTAGGTTTGTCTTAGATTGATTACAACCAAAAGCCTCCAAATCTTGTTACTTTTTGCTATTTTAGAAAATCCTCCCATTTACTTTCTATAATGTCTGGTGATCCAACAATTTCAAGCAAGATTCTGACGTATTACATATAGGATCGACCCTAACCTAGTTGGGTTACTATATTTTGACACCGACTGCTTTATCCTTTAATTGGAGGTATAGTTTGGGTGATATTCAAATTTTGGTGTTGTTGTTGGGGAATTTATTGACTCAACAAGTTTTGAATTGTTGAAATAAGAGGTATAATTTCTTAAGCTTAAAGTGATGATTAACTGCCATGGATAGCTTAGATTTCTCCTACTTAAGCATCGTTATTTTTTTTTATTTTGTTGTGTTGCGTGAGGAAATTCAAACATTCTAAGTCGAGGGTTTGATGTTCTATAGTTTCATAGAACTTTTGACATATAAAATAGTGATAATATGCAAGTTACTTAGGGTTTTTTTGTTTGATATAATTTTAAAATTCACTAAATGGTGTTGAGAGATGGTTGGTCATACCTAACTTACCATATTCTATATACACAATACTTTGATAGTTCGATTAAGTTTGAGAAGCCTACTGAGTTAGAAGCTAGGGGGAACATAAGCCTAGTGTTCATTTCTGACTGTTTACAACCAAAGATTTTGAGTTTGGTTACTAGTTAAAACTATAAACCCCTAATTTACTTTTAGTACTACTTATTGATTCCAGCAAATAAGAGATATAATTTTACATATTCCTTAGGGATTTGACCCCAACCTTATTGGGTTACTATATTTTTCTTCAACCACTTTAGACTTATTTGAAGGAGTAGCTTTGGGTGACATCACTAAGTATGAGGTTCGTTTTTACACTTTATCTATGTATTCAACCGCTAGTTTCTCCACTGAGTTTGAGAGGATTCAAAAGTTTGTGAAGGGGTTAGATGGTACTTATTAGTTGGCTATAAATCAGACAGTAGTTTTAGGATTTCTTTTCTATAATATTATTGAGCATGCCAAGATGACTGATCCTATCATCTAGGTTACACAAGAGGGCACCAAGAAGGTGCACTGTCATGGTGAGGTTAGTGGACATAACTTCCAAGGTAGAGATTTCTCTAGTAGAGGTTCCCTTAGTTATCATGGTAGGCAGGTTCAGGCTTCTTTGTAGGGATCAAGTGGTAAAACTTTAGGTTCAATGACTTTAGGTATCCAAACATCAGGCCAGGGTGGTTGTTCTAGTTCAGCTCCTTCTCCTCAAATTGAGTCAGGCTATAGAGGATATTTCATATGTGATGAGTTTGGCCATGTGTCTAAGGATTGACCTTGATATATTTTAAGACCTACTTTTATATCTATAATAAGAGGTGGTTCACAAAGAGGTAGGTTGTAGCTAGAGGTGTTTGAGGTTAAGGTAGAGGTATTCTTGGTGATAGTCATAGTGTTGCTCAGTCTAGGAGCGGATGTGGTCAGTGCTATGCTATACCTACCAAACCCAAGGTAGAGGCCTCTGATGCTATTATTATAGGTATTATCTTGACTTGTTACATATTTGTTTCCATACTATTTTACCCTAAGTTGTCTTTTCCTATATGTCTTTATATTTTGCTTATTGTTTTGACATTATGTGTGAGCTTCTTACTATGACTCTTCATATTTATAGCCCTGTAGGAATTTTTTTATGGTCGATTAGGTGTACTGATCTTGTGTGGTTATCTTTGTAGGCCATGAGATCTGGGTAGAGTTGATTGTCTTAGATATGGTTGATTTTGATGCTATTTTGGGTATGGTTTGGTTAGATCCTTATCATGCTATTTTTACTATTATGCAAAGACTATGACCTTAGCTATATTAGGTTTGTTAATATAGCTCCAATTTGTGATTGGGATAAACCTACTTCTACTATCAAGATTCAGAGTTCCATTGGCTTGGTAGTTCATTATCAATATTTTATAGAGGATTTCATATCCTTTTTAGCTCCTATGACCAAGTTTTATTAGAAAAAGGTGGGTTTTCAGTGGTCGGATGCATGTGATAAGAGCTTCTAAAAGCTCAAAGAGTTGTTAACTTCAGCTCCTATCTTAACTTTGCCTAAGGGAGACGTGGGCTTTACTGAGTTTTATGATATTTTTGGCATTGGTTTGGGTGCAGTGTTGATGTAAGAGGGTAAGGTTTTGAGGCCTCATGAGAGAAATTACCCTACCCATGATTTGTAGTTGGCAGCCATAGTATTTGTGTTGAAGTTCTAACATCACCACTTGTATAGAGTACTTTATGAGATTTTCTCAGACTACCATAACCTTCAATATTTCTACAAACAACAACAACTTAATATGTGGCATTGGCTCGAGTTGGTTAAGGATTATGACCTTACTATTTGTACCATTTGAGAAAGGTTAATGTGGTTGTTGATGCCTTGAGCTGAAAGTTAACTATTATAGGGAGTTTAGCTTATCTCTTTACCCAAGAGTGACCTTTAGCCTTGAAGGTTCAGTCTTTAGCTGACCAGATTATTAGGCTTGATATATTAACACTTGGGGTGTGTTTTAGCCTTCATTAATGCTAGATATTTCTTGATAGATCATATTCAAGCTCACTAGTTTGATGATAAGAGTTTGAGGCTGATTCTAGATAAGGTATTGAGTGGTGAGGCGAGGGATACATCTCTTGAATCTGATGAAGCATTGATGATTGGAGGCTGAGTTTGTGTATCGAGAGTTGGTGGATGGATAAGATTTATTTTTGAGTAGGCAAATTGTTCAAGATATTCTATCCATACAGGTGTGACCAAGATGTATCGTGATTTGAAACAACTTTACTAGTGGGGTGGTATGAAGATGGATATGGTGGATTTTCTAGCTCGTTGCTTATGTTGTTAGCAGGTGAAGTCCGAACATTAAAGACTAGTTGCTTTGCTTAAGAGATTACCCATTCTTTAGTGAAAGTGGGAGTGAATCACTATGGACTTTGTGACTGGGTTGCTTCCCACTTCTCATTGTTCTGACAATATTTGGATCATTATGGATTGATTTACCAAATTACCCTATTTCATCCCTATGTATATGTGCTGAGAAGTTAACTCGTATCTATACTCATGATATAACTTTTCTTCATGGGGTACCCATGTCTATTATTTCAGACAGAGGCTCAGTGTTCACTTCTACCTTTTGGAAGACTTTTCAGGAGGAGTTAGGTATACGTGTTGAACTTAGCATAACTTTCCACCCTAGACTTATGGTAAATCAGAGCCGACCATTCAGGTTTGAAGGATATTCTTCGTGCATATGTTATGGACTTTGGAGGCCAGTGGGAGCAATAATTGGATTTGGTGGAGTTACTTTATAATAATAGATACTATTTGAGTATTGTTATTGCTCCATTCGAGGCGTTGTATGGCAGACATTGTCAATCGCATATTGGTTGGTTTGAGACTTAAAAAGTTAGAGACCTTGGTACTGGCTTGCTTGATAAGTCTTTGGACAAATTTTGGTTTATTAAGGATAGGCTTCAAGAAGCCAGAGTAGGCAAAATAGACATATAAACTGTAGGTTTTATGCCTTGAATTTTGGTATTAGTGGTCAAGTCTTTCTTTGTGTACCTTGCATGAAGGGCGTGACGAGGTTTGTGAAAAGGGGAAAGCTCTGCCTGAGATACACTGGACCATTTAAGATTCTTCAGACTTTGACAGATGTTGGTTATAAGTTGACCTTACCTCCATACTTTTATCCGTTCATCCAATTTTTTCATTTTTCAATGCTTCTATGCATTATTTTTAATGAGTCTTATGTGCTGTATTGGGACACAATACAGTTAGATAGGTGGTTGTCCTTAGTATAAGAGCTAGTCTCCATATTATCTACGAATGCTGGATTGTTGTGCTCAAGAGATATTCTTATGGTGAAGGTCTAGTTGAGACACCATCCTGTTAGGAGGCTACTTGGGAGGTCATGTCCTACATGTGTAGTTTGTTTCCTTACCTTTTAGTTTGACGATGAAAGTTACCATTTTTATGTATTCTGACTATTTTGCCCGTCCATGTAGTTACTACATGTTATTTTTGAGGTTTGGAGGTGGTTAACATGGTTCTCGATGCACTTGGGAATGATTTCTAAGAGTGTAGTTTTTAGAGGCTTAAGAAGCCATATTGTTGACATTGCTGGACATTCATTGTTCTGAGTGTCAGATGGCAAAACAAACTGCACCAACAAGTTCAGAATGTTAAATTTTTGTTAGTAGCAGGGTTGGTTTGGATTTGGGACTTTTATATCTCCTTTCAACCCTTGGTTAAAAAATAGTGAAAAGGGATATTGAGGGTCAATTTAGTGAAAACAATCGATTTTTGAAAATCCAAAGTCGCTATTGAGTCTAGAATGTTGAAATTACCCTAGTAGAATATATGATTTATGTTTGTTGCGTCCTTAAGGAATCTCTAGGTCCGTTTGGAGTATTTGAAAACTTTGAAAAATCAGCAAAATATTAATATGTAGTGCAAACCTGATGCTCACTCGCCGAATATGGGCCTCTGGCCACAAACATGAAGGTGTAAATTAATCCTTAAGGCGATCGTGAGGAGAGCACCATAATTGCAAAGGCTTAAGGGGTTAAAGTAGAATCAAGTTTGCTTAGAAAACACATTAAGGTTTCCGCGAATGTGAAGGTCTAAATTCATAGATCTTTGCAAGCGCGAAACCTTAGCTGCGAATGTGAAGGCCAATAATTTAACCAGTCAAACTTTGACCCTCACTATCGCTAGTCCGCGATCATGATGTACTATTTACTAAATAGTACATAATGTTTATTTTCACATTTTCCTGATATTTTTGGAACTTTAAGCTTCAGGTTTGGGTGATTCTTGAGGATTACATCACCATTTAAGTTTGGGTAAGCTCCAAAACCTTATTTCTATTATTTTCATTGATTATATCATCGACAATACCTCCAAATCATTATTTCAAAATGGAAATTTTTGGTTTTTACTAATGATGTTTAGAAAGGGTTTTTCTACGATTTTGACCTTATTTTAACCCATTTTTTGATGGTCTTTCTCCTGTAGACTCCTATGAACTTGGGGAATGTGTTTTTAAAATAAAATTCCATTTCTACCTCTTTTGATTATGAACTAATTTTGAACTCACCCTGATTATAGGGAATATGGGTATCATTAGCTTTCTTTTAATTTGTAGATGCTATATTTTAATGTTGTAGTGGATTTTGAGGTTGTTTGCAAGGGGAAGGCTTCGTGTTAAAGCACCTTTGACATGGATTTTGTCATTTTGCGATAGGTTATTGCTTAACTTTTTTCAAATTGAGCTGAGTGATAACACTCAAATTACACTCTTGGATAGATGTAGTGGATGTTGTCAATATATTTTACCCAACAAGGAGTTGGGGTCAAATCCACTGGGGACAATGTGAGTGGTGATTAAGTAAGTTCAGAATAAAATTAACTTGCTAAATTCAAACCTAAGATACAAGTATTTTGGGGGTTTGTTTAAACGATTTTGAATTTCATAATTTTGTTGTTTTAAGATTACCATTTTGAAGCTAGAAACAATCAGAGATAAATCGAGTGTTGATGGGACATAGGGTTTTGCCTTCCTAGGTGTGGGTGCATGCATGGTTATTTGATTATTTGTCCAAATTTAGCTAGAAGTCATGGGTGGTCAAGATCTAGAAGTTTTGTAGTCAATTTGTCAATAAAACAGTAAATATCACAAATGGGTTCTGTTGAACACCTCATAAATGTAACAATTTCACTAATCTATGGCGTCAATAATCCTTATTTCAAATAAATTCTATTAAATAAACTAATTCAAGTTATTTTTTACATTCATTCCTCACCCATATCCCTCTATCAAGGATGATATAGGTTCTAAGGTAATTGGGCTTTGCAACCCGTAATTCTTAGGAAAACAATAAACAAAATAGATGCACTGATCACAACCTATTCAAGTATAACCCCAAAATGAAGAATTATCTACACATAGAGCGATAAAGTAAGGATATACCCAGATTTCCATCAAATCGATCAATAGCAAAAAAAGAGAATGCTAAATCCAAGTTGTAATTTTAATAAATATTCAATAGAAATAACTAATTCTTTACTTGAGAGTCACTCTAATGTGTTCTTATCTCAAGAGTAGTATAATAATTTTTAATAATGGTGACAAATAAGATAAAACCCCCATTTTGACCCAAATACCACTGCACTCTTGAACTGCTTGAGCAGATCCAGAGCATATCCAGAGTAGATCCATAACAGTTAGGCACAAATGGGGCTGTATTGGACATTTTGGCCACCCCTTGCACGTGTAGCCTCTCCACACGTCCTTGTAATCTTTAGGGCTCTTTTTTCATATTTGACCTCCCATTAGTTTAGATGTCTTTCACTTCTTCATTTTCAACCTTTTCCTACACAAATTAGCATTATAGATAAGATAACACCAAATCAATAAAAAAGCATGATAATTTAATCTTAAAAGGTGATAACAAGTCGTCAAAATTAATGACTTATCACTAGGTAGTTAATAAATAAGTAAAACATAGAATGGGTTGGGGTAAACTACTATAGGGTTTATATTTTAAGATTATTTTTATTTTTGTGTGTCCGTGTGGGGGCTTATGTTTTTTTGTTGTTAACTTGTAATGTCTAACATTGTGTGTTGCTTGTGGGGGGATTTATTTGACATCATTGGCCTTATTAGTGCTTTTAAATGCCTTTATTTTAGATATTATGTTTGTGCTAGGGCTTATTTTTCTAATACATGACTTATTTAAGAATTGGTTGCCTTTACCATGATAGAAATGCCCATGTTAGGAGTTAATATGATATTAATGATGTCTTACATTTATATTTATTCTGATGGTTCCTAATTAGAGTTGATGATCATGAATTATGGACATTGATAATGCTCAACTCACTCTGTTGATTGAGAGGTGAGGCGATCGTTGTCAATAATCCAACTAGAGTTAGGGTCGAATACACAGGGAGCGAATTATAAATTTCTAGTCCTATGGGTTCTCTAATTACTAAGAGGTTACTCGATATGATAATAAACAAGACATGTAAAATAAAATAGGGGGATTGATTTGTAATGATTTTTGACTACCAATGCACGAATATGACATTTTTAATTTAAAATAAAGATTAGAGAGGATCTTGGGATTATGTCTACCTAAAGGTAAAGAATATGGGTTGGTGATGGTTTAACATGAAGCTTAGTTGTTGACCAAAGGATAGTCTAGGTCGAAAGTGATTGTAGTTAATCTTTCAATAAAACTACAACGATTTCACCCATTGACTCTTTAGAGAACCTAACAAGTGTGCAATTTGTAATCACCCAAAACCTCAATCAAGCATCCCTATTTCTAGGATGATGCTCTTGACATGATTTACACTCCAAATAGACTTATTTTCTAAGATTGCTAAAGGTAGTAAACCACAGGCTCAATTGTTCACCATTACCTTTCCCCTCTATAATCCTCTTTCAAGGATGTTATAGGTTACCTTAAGTTTACCTTCATCCCTCTTTCAAGGATGATGAAGGTTTTTTAGAGTTTGGGGTTTTGACCCATCAAACCCGTTTGGAGATTTGGGGTTTTCACCCATCATATTCCAACTCATTAACCCAAGAAATGGTGGAATCCACACTCAACAACTAAAATCTATGAAAACATAACAACATCCACAAATAATTATACTTTAGTTCAACATAATCCGAAGACTAAATTACTTAGCTACTCATGAAGAAAGTAAAGAGAGATATACCATATGGATTATCTAAAACATTCATTCTTTACAAAATTACTAAGAAATTAAGCCTCTAAGAGTAGTTACACACTTGACCAATTAGGGTTTCTTTCTTTCAATTCAAAAATATCTATGAGGTTAGAAATACCCAAAGAAGAAAGGGTTTTTTCCTATTTATGATTTGGCATCTGTCAATGCAATTTTACAAAATTTCCCTGGGTCACATTCCCTCTTAACCGCGATCGCACAGGTTTGACCGCGACCTCAGTTATGCTCTGCGATAAAATTTTCCTGACCATCTTGACTGACTTCTCTTATACTACTCCAGGTCTCCAGCTGCACTACATTGCTTCCATTTGACCCCTATTTAGCTTCGATCTTCATATTTTCACCTTTTCAACTATATACCTGCAAAATGTGGTTATTAGTGTATTTAAATCATGATGATGTATAATTTTCTTATACAAAGCATGGTAGTGTACACAAATGTTTGGTGCAAATGAGTAGTAAAATCACCACTCATCAGACACATTGAGTTAATTTTTGGACTCACTTATATATACATGTGTTGGATGGATTAGATATCAGCATATTGAGTTGATTGTTATATACTGATACCATTGAGATAAGACTATTATTTTAAAAAATGAGATATTTTATGAAAACTCTTCCCTTGAACACGAGCTGGAGAGGAGAGTTAAGATTGAGATTGAGATATCAGATATGGTATATGGGTTGCAAACCCCCATTGGTCCTAATTGGTAGCTGTCAACTCAGTAGGTGTATAAAAAAATCATGCGATGGCTTTCATCATTCATCCCATCCACATTGCATTGCATTACATTTGCACAGATATCTTGCTTGATTTCCCTAGTTTTCTTGACTTGTGCTTAGATTCTGTGTAATTTAATATATATATATATATATATATATATATATATATATATGTTGTTCCATTTTTGTTTATATAAATATAAATATATATATATATATATTAGAATTGTTAGTGGAGATGGTGTGAGCTATCGTTTGGAACTTTTCTTCTTGCAAGTGACATGCTAATAATATATTTTACTTATTTTTTTGCTTTGCTCGATCAGCCTATGATACCTATGGAATACAAATAGACCATACTCACCCTTACTCTTCTTTTTCAGTGTAGATCTTAGCATGAGTACAACATATGGAGGCTAAGATCATGCTATTGAGTTGTGCTATTTTTGAGGTACCAAACTATTTTAGTGTCCAGGGAAGACTCCAAATTTCATTCTATGATTACTCATGTCTTCATTGTGATTAGAGATAGATGTTGTACTTTTCGGTCTATTTGGAGTTGTACTTAGATGTTTTTACACTACGACACCAGATTTTGGGTATTTATGAGATTTTTTGGGGTTTCCACTTTTACTTATGTTTTTAGGGTATGACTTTATTCTAGAAGTCTCGCCTTGGTATATGTTGTTTTATATTTTACTTTGTGTTTATCAGTTTGAGTAATTGTCTTACTTATCAAGGTTGAGCCGGGATAAGTGCACCATAAACCAGGTTTTTGGGTCGTAACATTTAACCTGATAAATCAATAACTAGATAAGAAAAAAAGTTGATGAAATTGATTACTCAACATGTTTGTTAGTAAATCCATAATCTTAGATCGAATTATTTATTGATTGTATGAAATTTGCTTTCCTCTTAGTTAATTGTTTAGTAGTAATTTTTCTTTTATTTATAGTTCAATTATTTATACATATATCATAGAATCCACACTTTGAATAAATAATTAACATTAGTCAAACATAGTAAACAGTTAATTGACAAGTCATTATAGTTTCAACATCCATCTCAAAAGAGCCAATTTATTACGTGTACGACCGCGTACACTTGAGTGTGTATTTGGATGCGACAAGTATTGTATGCAAAGTGTTCTATATATTTTACAAAGAAATTAGGTGCTCAACAAAAGAAACTATAAAAATGAGCTTGAAATTTCCCCGAGAGGTACACTGCCTATTGTCGCTTTAGCGGCTTAGGATCTACTAAAACGGGGTTGCTGTGGTAAATCAGATAGCTACAATGGTCTGCTATATCATAAGGGGACCATTGAAGTAGGACTTTATCTTTCCCAGTGATACTGACCACAACCAATCTTACTTTTTTGTTTTTTGCTTTGTTTTTTAATTTTAAACTTGGATCGGGCATTCAAAATTAGTGTATGACTATTGTACATAATTTTGATAGAGTTTAACAATCAAATAAAACCCTACTTTGTAAAATAAAATTTAAAAATAACCATTCATCTACCCATGCTAATTTTAGGTTCAAAAAGCCCATGAACTTCATAATACTTGTGCCTTGGACACTGTAGGAGCATCAGAAACATAATAAAAACATGAATGCTACAAAAAATACCTATAAATTCAAGCAAGGATTGAACTTTGCCCAAATGCCCCAAATATTTCCCAAAACCACCAATTTCAACGAAATTTCATTTTTTAGAAGTCATAAATGACCTAGATAAGTGGAGGCGGTTTGCATTTTCTTTTGACACTGATGAATGAAGGAAAGAGTTGAGAGAATAATAGTCGTGGAGAGAATATTATTGGAGTTGAATTGAAGGGGGATGAAAATATTTCCCATCCTATGAAACTATCTGGCACCAATATAGCATCGCTCTGTCCGCTCTGTCCGCTCAGTGGAATCGCTATAGCGGCCTACTATACATTGTAGTGAAGCCATTGTAGAAAATATTTGTCCTATGGAACCTTCAAGTGTGGGACCTTTTTGGATACTTTGTTTCATGTGATATCGTGTATCATGGCTAATTTCCTACTCTCCGGACTTTATGAATTTTTTTAAGAACCCCATACGAATAAATTCTTTCCTATAGACCACAACTGTCCATGGTAATTTCATTGTTTTAGCACAATGCCAACTTCTGAATGCTAGAGTCTAGAAGACCTAGATAGTGGGACTCATGCAAGTGTTTGATATAGTATTAATAAGGCATATAGAAATTGACAAATTCCCTTTAAATAATTCAACTTCTTCTTTTCTTTCCTTCATGTTGTTTGGGGATGAACAGTTCATAAATTGGTATCTAATGTAATGATCTAATTCATTGTTATTGAAAATACCTCGATAAATACCCGAGTTTAATATGCTACATAAAAGTCGATTTAATGTCAAGATAAGTCATAATTAGGGGTGTTGGAATTTTAAGAAAATAGTTAAAAAGGGGCTAGTTAACTTCCTATGTCTTCTGTAGTGATCTCTTTCCTTCTATAGTGAACCTATTATTGCAAAGCCCGGTCTACTGTAGCGGATTCCATTAGTGTCCCACTTGGGTTCTTAAAACCCCCATTAATCCTTTAATCATGTTTACCTCCTCCTAAAAATACCCTAGGGATGTTCCTAAGACAAGCACTATTAAAATAGAGAGAAAACCTTGTAAGTACCCAACATGATTATGTTTCCACAAATTTTCCATCAGAATTCCTAGAATAGAATCAAGGAAGATGGGATCATGCACCTCGTTGAAACAACTTGACATCAATGTAGTTTATGATTTATGAATATTGCACTATAGACTAGATAACATAATTGTAATATATATTTGATGGGATGAATGAGACTTAAGCCTACATGCCTAGTATTTGGATGGATAAAATATGGTAAAAACATTCGTAAAAAGAGGTTATGTGATATTGATGTGAATTATGTATACATTTCTTGTTGAGTGCTGAATGCTACATGATCCCTATGCTATGTGTTATATGTTTTGATCTGCGTATGTATTATTAATTAATTAATGGAGTAAGTGATACGATGAATTGTCTCGAGAACATGATTAGACCGGCGTAGTTAAAGTACGGTGGTTAGGAAAGTCAAAGAATGATGAGGCTAGGGTGGATTAATATGGAGTATGATTAAGAGAAGGTTATAATGTATATGATCATGGGCATAATTCTAGTTTAAATTGTAGTTTTGATTTGTAGTGATGCTTTTCTTCATCACGGGAAAGTCAATCATGCAAAAATTGGGGTTAAGTTTTCTCCAAAGTGAAATTTAAAATTTTAGACTAGGCCAATCTTGGATAAAATCTGAGTGAGGTATCGTATAGAGAAATATGGTACAGTATTCGGTGAATGCAACAAGGTTTAGAAGGATTTTATATTTGCTAAGACGCTAAGGAACCCATAGGATTTTTTATAAATGAATTCTGGTGAGTACACCTTTTGATATCGAACTTAATGCAAAGGGGTTAGTCCAAAATTTCATGGTTTGATGGTGCATTGTGAAAAAGTAAAAATTGGGAGCAATCTTGACATTTTGCCTTACCACATCCGCTATAGTTTGTGGCAAGCCGCTAAGGGAATACAACTATAATAGTAGTCAAATTCAGTCAATCCTGCTATAGTGGGGGTAAATTTCTATTTAATGCAAAATTTCTCCAAAAATAATTTATTTTTTCTAAACTCATTTTGGGAAGGGCTTAGACAATTTGGGGCATTTTTTAGCTATTTTCCACCAGAATACTTCTTATATTTAAGTTATTTACCCACAATAACTAGTTTTTTTATTCTTAAACCTTAGATCACTACTTTATGGGTCTTGGGGAGGGTTTGACTTGACCTAGCTGAATTTTTTGGTTAAAAGGGGTAAATTGGATGTAAAACCTTTGAGTTATTAGTTAAATGTTGATTATTTACTCTTCTATGACTACAATTCACTATTGTAATCTTTAAATTGGTAGGATTAAGGTAAATTTATGGTAGGAACACTCTAGGATAGGGAAAATAATCATGAAATTAGTCTTGGAATTAGGTTGTAATCCTTGATATTGTAGGTCGTTGAGTTTATTATGCATTATCTTCCTACTTTTAGACCACAACAAAGCCAAGGTTGCAAGGAAAGTAAAAGCTTAAGTTTGTTTGGGCATTTCAGGCTTGGATTGAGGTAGGTGATGGTTTAACATAATTAAAAACCAACTTTTTTTAGGTGAGAATAGTAATTATTCATTAGTATTTCTTATACAATGCATTTTAAAGGAAAAAAATGTTTATTTGATATCCCAAGTGTTAGTCACATATAATAAACTTATATGTAAAGCTTGTTAGTTGTTATAAGTGTTGTTTTTGTATTCATTGTGATTGTGATTGTTTTGACAACTGTCATTTTTGTGAGATGTATTAGTATTTGGACATCTTCACATGATTGGTTGGTTTGAGGTTAGGGGCACTTGATGTCTGGGATTTGGTATATGGACAAGAGCTCATACCTGACATGTCATGGTTAGTGGCCAACCATAAGACCTTTAGCATGCATGTACAAGGTATAGGTTAGTGTGACGGTTCGTTGAGTGAATCGGGGATTGTAATGACCTTAAGGTCATTTCCTTGAGTGTTCTGCATTTTTGGCATTTTTGACTTCCTATAGTGGCTAAGGCCATTTATGACTTGCTTGAACTATCAGTTTTATTTTCCGGCAATTTATTTGGGTTTTAGGCTCAATTGCCTATTTTTGAGCTTTTGTTTCTAATGAATTGGTATAGGACCAAAACTCACAATAAATGACCTTGCATTAGAATTTTGAAAATGCCATTATCTATAGAATTTTGATTTATTCTGGGGGGACCCTTAGTCCAGTCTTAAGGCTTTCGAACTCATTTTAGGCTATTGGTAAAAAATTTGTTAAAATGGCCCTTAGGGTGTAGGACCCACATTCAATCGGAACTACCTTATATGGAAATTTAAATGGTTTCTTTGAGTCCAAAACATCAAATTTGGTGGGGTAGCATAGTTTGTTTTCATTTACGAGATTCCAAATGAGCCCCGATGTGTCAGTCGGTTACTTAGCATCATGGCCAAATCTTGATGCCTACTGTTGCTGGTGCCATCATCTTGATGATGCATTCTGCGTAGGAGATATATTGGCCACCTAGGTGATAACGCTCAAATTACACTCTTAAATGGGTGTAAGAAATCATTGTCAATATAATAACCCAACTTAGGTTGGGGTCGAATCGACAAGGAGTGCAAACACGGAATTCAAAACCTAAGAGTGTTGATAGTTAGCTAGAATTTAACTATTAATATAAATAAAACAACCATAAATATAAAATTAGGGGGGGGGGTAATGGGAATGTTTTTATAACGACAATTTTCATGCTTTTATGATACTATTTTGAGATTGAAAGTGTTAAAAGTATCATCAAGTAGAGAGATTTCTTGGGGTTATGCAATTCTAAGTGTGAGTTCATGCATGGGTAATTTATAATTTATCCAAGTTTAGCTAGGATTAATGGGTAGGATTGATTAAAGGGTACGGGTGCTAATCTTTCAATTACAACCCCAAATTTACACAAATAGGTCTTTCGAACACCTCGTTAGTGTACAAAATTTCACCAATCCAATACCTCAATTAACATCTTTATTTCTAAGAGATATCACTAAATGAAATACTTCAAGTTATCAGTTGCATTTACTCCTTACCCATATCCTTTCTAGAATGACATGAGTTCAAGGAAATTGGGGTTTGCAACCCCCAATTTATAATAAAATAATGGACTACATGCAACACCCATCACAAATAACTAATTAAATGAACAAACAATTAATACCCATGCACTAATCACAACTTATTCAAGCATAACCCCAAGATTTACATTTAGCTACTCATGGAGATAACGAAGAAAGATATACCAAAATTAGCATTAGATTCATCCATGAAGAAAAATGAAAGGTATCTCTAAGATTTTAGTCTCAACAAATAGCTAAATTCTCACTTGGAAATCACTTAAAAGATGTTTCGCACTCAAAAATAGTTCAAAAATATATTCTTAGCTAAGCCAAACTGAAAATTAGCTGCTGGAATTATTAGGGATTAAGCATTTTATATATTAGGATCGAGCCATATGAAATTCCATAATTATCCTTATAAATAAGACCGTCATACATTCACAATTCATTTTGTCTTCTATTATTGCCTCAACATTCGTGATTGCGGTGTATCATTTAACGATCAAATTACCTTTGCCCATATAGAAAAGTTGCGATCACAATGTTCCTTCTCACAATTGTGGCATCTTAGCCTGTCTCGACCAGTCGTGATCGCGACTCCTCAGATCGTGATTGCGGTATTTGAGGTCCATTTCTGAGACACATCTTCAACCTTTGTCTTGATTAGTTTGCTTTTTCTCTTTTTCGACTTTGACTTAACTCCTCTTTTACCAAATTTGCGTGTAAATCTACAAACACTAGAAATTAGTGCATTTCATTAAAACATTAGTCTCATATAATCAATTTACTAACAATAGTGTACAAGAAATAAATATAAATAGGTGGAAAAATTTCCACCCATTACTAGGAGATATCGTCTTGGTGTGTCTTATTCCGCCTAGGTAAGTAGGCTGCATTGGCATGGCCATAGACCAAGCTATGCCTTAGCAGCCTAGGAAATGATGCTTGGGCGAGACTTGTGCCACTTTGGCGTCGAGGCTTCCTTGGTGTGCAATCGCCTTGGTAATTCCTAGTACCGCCTGGGTGATGGTTTTAATGGCTATATAGGCTTGAATCCTTCGACCCAAACCCATTTTTCTTCAATTACAAACACTTTGGGATGTTATTTGAGCTCCAAAATTAGATTGGGATCATTTATCTAAGGCCTAGAAGATCATAGGAACTTCAAAGTAATCTTTGCCTCATTCGAATTTGTAAGTTTTGAGCTTCTCCCTCTTGATTTCTCCATTTAAAGTTCTTGATTTAACTTATGTTGTGGTTGATTTGAATAAGTTATCGAGCTTTAATTGTGCTCAAATTTTGGGCACAAGTTTCTTGAGTCATAAGGGATGTAATGAAGGGTCTAGTTTTGGGATTCTATGTATAAGTCCCATAAGACTATTTTAGATCTGATTTTTGATCCGGAGTATCATATACCAATATTTGTATCATTTAACTCCTATGAACGTGTAGATTTTGATTTTAATAGTGCGATGCCATTTTTGAGATTGTGGGAAAAAGACGAGCAATTTGTGGTGCTTCAAAATTGTCATTTGGATTTGAGGTAGACTTCGGTCTACTTTTCTCTATGAAATTGTGTATTGTATCTATCACATGCTAGGTTTAGATTATAGGTTTTCTATATAACTATAAATATCATAATTTAACCTATTTAGAGAATTTAGGATAGAAAAATGATTCGAGCCTTAGCCTAGACTGCTCATTATGGTTGTAAGATCCTATTGCACAAAATTATGGACATGGATGACCATATATTGGCATTAATTAACCCTTTTGTATAAGAGTTACCGTATTGCTTATTGAATTTGATGGTATTTCCCCAATTAGGTCCTTCTAGTAGAACTGTACCTTTTAACCATAGTTTTCCAGATTACAATATTAGGATATGTTAATTTATTTATTTATTATTGTTAGGCTGAGGCTATTGTTATGATATCAATTGGATACCAGGTTAGTATTCTACCCTTAGATTAGACGTGGTTATAATTATGTATGTGTAGATGCTTATAATTGTATTATTTGGATACTGGTGATGACATACATAGATTTAGATGCATTCACACTTATCTAGTGGTAAAATTCCAGCTAAAAACCTTTGTTTTACTAAAATTTTCTAAAAAGTGATCTATTTATACTTTTCTTAACTTTAAAATTGATTCTTTGAAAATAGAAGTCGTACCACCGTTATTATGAAATTATGACATTTTAAACTAAACATATAACTTTTAAAATTAGACTAAGGTTGATTCTGGTCCATTATTGATAAACTCATTTTACTACTGCTTATTCACTTTGGTTGAGAGAGATCCTTACCCATTCTATATTAATATATTATTTTAGTCCCGAATTTCATCTCGAGTAATAGATTACAAATATACACTTATTTAATTTTGGTTCAAGTGTGACATTTTACTATTATACTATATCTCTCTGATATTTGAAGGAGTACAATGCCAAAGAAGGATAGTTACCCTAGGTCTTCCTTTTGGAAGCTACTGAGCTGGAGGAGGTGTATACACATGGTATGTTATGACACTCAAATTGAATGTGTTACTATAAGTTTATCTTGTATCCATTCACTCCAATCCATCAACTATCACTAGTATAATTGTTTTGACACTTATATCTTTCAGTCTTATGAGGGAATGCATAGGTATAAGTTATGGCTTCTGTAAGCTGAGTGCTTTATTGAACCTTCTAGGCTTATGAGGGACTAATTAGGTTATTGTTTGTACAGATTAGCCAATTACCTTATTGTTGGTTATAGGGTTAGTTCATGATAGGTTTATTATGAATTGGTACCTGAGATTGTAGGTATGCTTCTGAGTTCATTTACTCCCTAATATTGTAATATTTAGTATTGTTAATTTATTTTATGATTATCCACTTTGGGTAAATGCCCTGATTATGCGAGAGATAGCTCTCATACTACTTATGACCCTTGAGATATTAGACTAGCTCTCTCTTGTAGTAGTATCTTTGGGTTTGGTTGTTGGTATAACGTATATTTTTATCTACATATATACTCCCCTTAGCCATGATTTGTAGATTATTTCCTTCTTTCATATTACTATTATACATTGTATATACATTTCTTCATTCTCCTATCTCTTACTTCACCCTACTACTTTATATTGGCTAGATAATTATGGTATCATAATTGTCCCATATTATAGGGTGTTCACAATAGGTTAGCCTTATTTCTTCATTAGTATTATTATTGACACAAAAAAATTTAATCCAAGGCTAGAACCATGCTTTAAGTATAGGTAGGATTTAACATCAAGTTTTAACAGCATAAGAAGTGTTTTTGTCATGACACGAAAACCAAGGGTCATGATCGAACCTGTCGCGGCAAGCCTTGATAAGTACGCCTAGCATCCAAACTAATATACATAGGTAAAATCAATGAAAAAGCCCAAGGCAAGGCTTCTCGAATGGAGCTGAACCATACAAACATGATAATAATGGAAATACAATCAACGATACCAAACCAATTCCCAAAACCTAGTGTCACAGTGTATGAATTACTAAATACATCTCGAATGTCAAAGATACAATAATAGTCAAAAAAGGATCAAAATTTTTCTAAGAATGCTAAATAAGAAACGAAATAGACAGGAAAAGGTAGTAGGCTAACTCCTAAAGCATAGGACATCCGCTACATGGAATATACTCTGAATGCCACCTGAATCAGCTATCCGTGCAGCGCACTCATACCTGAATCTCCATTGAAAGGGCACAGTAAAGGTGAGTACCGTCTACTTGTACTCAGTAGGTATCATAGGCTGTCCGAGTAAAGTAGAAAATAAAGCATATAAATACAAACTATGGGCACGTTACCTACACTAAAAGATGTTCCAAACGGTAGCCCACACCTTTTCTGTTGACAGTTCTACTATATACACATATAACAAGTACATGAAGGAGAAAAAAGAACAAAATATACACGTACACGAAATACAAGTATAAGATGATAGAACAAATGAAAAAATATCTAGTCAAGAATGGAAATACAATCATAGAATAAGAACAATGTATGAAATGAAAGATGATGATGACGATGATATGATGCACGAGGTCGTTGCACAACCTCTGTAACACTAATTGAACTACACTTCCAGGTAGGACCCATGGGGGGCTCGTCAACCCATAAAAAACAAATATCCAATACTAATATCCATTACTCCTTTACTGTACATACATCAGTAGAGGGTTTTTAATGGTGTCATATTTTCTATAAAACATGACTAGTATTTCAAGTATTTCCATGGTGGTACCAATGTTTCATGTAATAATATGATATGAGGATGTGATGCTTACAACCAAACAAAATGAGAATATCCAATATCAAACCAATATACCAACCATGTGAGCCAAAAATCAACTCAAATCAACCAATCATCCATGATCCAATATTATCCAAAAAACATCTAGTGAAACATGCAAGAAAGGTAATTAAAACCACATAAATCCCAAATCTAGGTGTTTTCACACCAAAAAGAGTGAAACTAACTACACATATATAAACACCATGCCACAAACAACATATAAGACTCCACATGGTTACACATAGCAAATAATGCCTCAAATTTGCTAAATATTATCCATATAGGCAGCCACATAGGCACTTAAGTTTCCTAAACAAATTTTCCATGATGAAACCCCATTACCTGTAACATATTTTTACATTATTATTAACTACTGATAACGCTCAACTTACACATCAATTAAGTGCAAGGCGGGGTCCCAACTTTGGAGTCGGGGTTGAATCCACACGGAACAATGTGAGTGGCGATCAAATTAATTCAAAATGATAGATACAAGTTGAATACAAAAATATGTTACAAAAAGATAAAATAAGGGAGGTGAGTTCCTACTCTAATGTTTATTTTGAGATTTTATAGTATAAATTAGGGGCTATGAATAACTAGAGTCGTAACAATTATGCACGAATCTTCGGATTATGCGTTACTAAGGGAGTGACATGTGGGAGATAATTATCAACATCACTTTAGTGAATCAAATATGGGTACGCTTGGTTATAGGTTTTGATGTTAGCCTTTCAACAAAACACAAAACTTTCACCCATTAATTCTTTCGAATACATAATGGGCGTGTTCAACAATTAGCAACCACAACCTCAATAGAGGCATCCCTATTTCTAGGATGACACCCATGGCATAGTTAACCTCATATTCACCCTTATGTCTAAGATAGTGAAAATTTAGCAAACTACACACACATTTTTCTATCATTGCTTTGGTCCCCATATCCATCTTTCGAGGATCATATGGATTCCTAAAGTTCACCCAAAAACCTTTTTTTAAAGATGGTATTAAACTTTATAGATCTTGGAGCTTTCACTCATCAAACCCATGTGAGTATTTAGAGCTTTCACCCATCAAATACCAACCAAAATAGCATATCAACAATAGAACCCATAAACATGAACTACCAAATAGATGCTAACAATCAAAAACCATACATACTTAAATTCCTATTAACACATAACCTCAAGAGGGAGATTTAGCTACACATAAGACAAACAAGCATAGATATACCTATAATCTCCATTGAATCAAAGTTGTAGAAGATTTTAGTGAATGTTACTTTAAACTTGGCTTTTCCACAATATCAACAATGGAAGTAAGCAAATATTCCACTTAGAAACTCTCTAATGTATTCTTCACCTAAAATTTACACAATATTTTCTTTTTCAAAAATGGAGGCTACAAAGTCTCAAGCCAAAAGCATAAAAATTTTTGGGGAAAAAAGAATGTGATAGAATGAATCATACATGAAATTAGGGTCTAAGACTTTTTTTCTCAAATTGGGATCAACACATGCAATTAAAGTTTTGCCCTTAGGCCGAACATTTCCTCCAAGTCGCGATCACACAAGTCTCGTTGCGACTATAATTGACTTCCACTATCGCGGTTGACTGGCCATCTTGACTGACCACGACCACGACCAATGGGCCGCGACTGTGGTAACTGAAGGTATTTCACTACTGGTCTTTAGCTGCCCATTTTTGGCCACCTTTTGATCCTTTCAAGATCCAATCCACATCTATAATCTCCTTGACCTTATGCCTGCAAAATATAGATATTAGTTCATTAAATCACAATTGTCTTATCTACTCATTCAAAACAAGGTAATATACATTAATAATGAGTGAGGATGATTGGTAAAATCACCACTCATTAACACTACCAACTTAAAGCATTTTCTTGTCCTCAAGCAACACTACCTTTTACTATAAGATAATCATTTACGCCCAAATTTTATGCCTTAAGGGCCATAACGACTTCAACTTAAATCGTAACCAGAAGTAACTTATTGCACATGTTCTAGACTAATTTCAAATCACCACTTATTATAAAATCCAATACTCAAAGAATGCATAAGACTTTAAAAAGCAATCAAACAACAAAGATGAATACTCTAGAAGTTGCTCATCTTTGACTAAAACTAACCCATACTCCATTTGCCTCATTGTTTCGGAGGTGACAAAGATAACACACCTCAAATTTCTTACATACCATTCTAACAAGAAAGAGAATTTCTACACACCACACTACCGAATAGGCAACAAGGAAATTTAAGTGCAAGAACTCTCCCCTCTCAAAAGAAAATTCAATGCAACAAGTGTCATGCCATAGGCTTGCCCCTATTTTCAATCACCGCTACAAACAAGGTAAAACTTTCTAATCTTGTAACGTAGGTTCGGGTTAGGGTAGGATATCATTTAGGGAAATTGGTTACACCCTACCTTAAAAATCTACATCACACTTTACAACATTCTTCTTTTCGACTAAGGGTCACTCTTTTTTTTTCTTTTTTGTTTATGCCTATCTTTTGCTTCCTTTGTTCCCCACTATCCTTTTACTTTCACTTTCTTGCATTTTTGTGCAAGTCATTCTTTTATGAGATCCTTTCTTTTTTCTAATCATTCATTTTCAACACTTAGGCACATTTGAAATTTCACTAATACTTTGTGACCCTAAACTTTATTCATCGATTCTTACCACCCCCAACTTAGGCTTTTAGCCTCAAGTTGCATTTTTTTTAGTTCAAGGAGGGTATGGTTCAAAAGAGGGATAAAAAGAATGGTTCACAACTTATAACGTATTTCCTAAGGAAAGGTTAAAAGGCTCAAAAAGGGTACTAAGTATTACAATTATACACGGGCAGGCTTTTTAGGCTAGAGTGGGTTTCAAAATCACAAAGAGGGCCTAAGATCATTTTCCAACCAAATACACTCAAAATTAGTTTTGAACAACTAATGGGGCAAGTTTTAGATAACATAAGTATACAAGAGATAAATGTAATATTCTCACCACACATAGCATGCAAAATTCATTAAGGGAGTTCAAATGTTCCTCCCGATGGAAACAATCATGGAGTGTCTTTTTCTAATCTACAAGTCAAAATCTATGAAGCCACAAAAAGAGAAAAAGTCTTATTGTACATTGATCACATCCATACCCTTGATTTTTCAACAATTTTGGAGACCGAGGAGGTTTCTTGTTTTTCAATAGAACCACACACAAATTGATAAACTATGGCTACAACCAAAGCTTTAGTCTTATATCTTGGCTCAAAACGGGCAAACCTACCATATGGCTACTCAGACCTCACCGTAGGTGTAAATAAAATGATCCAAATTTACAAAACAAAATGCTATAGGTACTCAGACATCCCTTGCATTTTCCAACATTTATTCTATGGACACTCAGAATTCCCCTACCTTTATGCCTTAAACCCAAATACAATGCTTTACCCTTAAGACTGTAATCGCTCAATCTGTCATCCGACAAAGCTAGTCATGTATCAATAAGATAAAAATAAAAGTAAATCAAAAGAATACTAAAAATAAGAGGGAAGCATAATAATCCATTAAATGAAATAATATCCAAAGCATCATCCCAAAATAATAAAATAAAAGAAATAGTGTCTAGCATTAGGTCATCAAAATATCATGATTCTAGGGGCAACCCCCAACCAGATAAAATGCGGTGTCCCCACTACAGGAACACTAAAGAAAGAGTAAGAAGTGTCTACCTGAATCCACCTCAAGAGCTTCTCTTCAAATCAGACTCTGTACTAGCACAACTAGTCTCATCAATCGACCAATAAACAGGGGCCTTGTAATACTCCAAACTTTTCTAGCTTAAATTAATTCCTAAAATGTTAAAAGATAGATTCCAAAATGAATAACAGTTATTATATGTGGAATTTTCAAGATTTTGACTTTTCATAATGTGAGAAATTGAATAAGCTTTCCATCGATACTAAATTTTCCTAAATTCGACACTCGGTAAAGGAGTTATGGTATTTTTATGTTACTAGTGTGTCATCTGGACTCTGAGTGTGTCAAGAAGGTAAGAAAATTTGTAGTTATAAAATTCCAGTAAGACTTCGCGATTCCACCGCATCGCGGAGGAGTCCTATTTTACATTAGTTAATTTCCAGC
This sequence comes from Capsicum pubescens, assembly GCA_030864215.1. NCBI lineage: Eukaryota > Viridiplantae > Streptophyta > Magnoliopsida > Solanales > Solanaceae > Capsicum > Capsicum pubescens. Next base: position 137,230,353 of record CM061545.1, read on the forward strand.
AAGCCTACACGATAGTGGTGCATCGTGCCAGTGGCCAAAATGGCAAAACTATAGGGCACCGTGATAGCTTTGCATTGCGGAGAAAGAAAAGTTCCCACTTGTCCTTTCCTAGTGGGCCACTGCGATTGTGGCGCATCGCGGTGGCCAGCCAAATCAAAATTTGTGGTCATTTTTCCAGTTTCATTTAGGGGTTTAAAGAGTGTGTTTTGGTCAATTCCCAAGCCCCCAAATCCACCCAAACACATAATTTAACCCTATTACAAGCCTTCTATTCTTATATTCATCAAAGTTTCTCTCAACCAAAACCCTAAGCTTCATCATTCAACTTCAAAAATCCCCAAGATTCCACAATTCTTTTCCCAAATCAGTTCAAGATTCAAAGTTCCCAATTCAAGAACTCCAAGAATTATCCTTCAAGAGCGCAAATAGGATCTCAAAAACAAGTTTTTTCATCTAGTTCATCATCCAAGGTATGTGGGATTTGAACAAGGATAATCCGTTCGTCCTTGTACCTAAAAAACTTGATTTTTATTAAAGATTACATGATTTGCAAGTTAGGGTGATACCCAATTCTTATTATTTTTAGTTTATGAAATTTTCATGTTATTTAAGGCTTCAATTGTAAGAGATTTACATATATCCATGTTTGGAATCAGGATATTCATACTATGAGTTATTTTTTACTATCTTGATTGAGATTGTTGAAAGCTTTTAAGGTGATTGTTGAGCCTAAAGTTTAAGTATGATTATTGATTTATTAAATCTTTATATTTTGAGTCCTAAGTACCATTGATGATTTTATAAGGATATTATGATCTCAAGTTTTATTGACAAGTTTGATAAGTGCTTTCAAAAGAAAAGATTGATCTTTTGATCCTAAGCTAAGCTAAGGAATCCACATTTTTCACATAGTTTGAGATTTAAAGAAGAGAAACATAATTGGTTTTAATTATAAACCCTTATTCTATTTTAAGGTGGATTTCCTAAAAGTTCTGAGTGTAAGTCTGGGAGTAGTATTTAGAACCGAGTTGGTTCTGATTTCAAGGTCTCATTCCCCAGAACTACATGCCACCGTTGGACAAAGATTATTACTACTTCTACATGGATGACTAAGATTATGATCAATTAATTTAAGGTTCTATTCTGATGGCAAGGATAGAACAACTCTCCTCAATGTGCGCAAGATATTGGACTCCATGTCAGCTCACATGGTTTATATTAGTTAGAAAAACCTCCCAAAAGATGTCCCCTACTCTTAACACAGTGTATTGGCTTAAATCCTTAAGATAAAAGCATATGCTTTGAAAGATAGGATTTTAAGATACTTAAAGTCTTGAGATAAAGTATTTCCTTTTTCATAACAATTTTTAAAGAGTTTCGTTTCATACTACAACTCTTAGAATAGAGCGAGTAATAGTAAAGATTTTAGAAAATTATGTGTAAAGGTTCACAAGTTTTACTCAGATTATGTTTTAAAGAAAGATAGTAACTTCAAATTTTAGCTTTTATAATTTATATTTTAGAGTAGTCCTTTCTATACTTAGACAATATGATTTAAAGAGAGAATACAAGTTCAGCGTTTAGAACTAAATGTTATGTCTCACAATATTTATAAAATATGATTTGCTTCTCATTGATGTATATTTTAGTATTTCAGATATTCTAGCTTATGTAAGTCATTTACATTTAGCATACATCATTTTATGAATTATGATGATTGATATTATGTTCTACTTATGTATTCAACCCCATATACTCATTACAACCTCAAAGTACTGATCTACATATATGTATATGTGCTACATTATTTCATAATGTAGGTATGATTTCAGTTGTAGAACCCATACCATATTCAGATAGTTTGCAGCTTCCAGTTAGTAGGTGACGAGTCCTCTTGAAGTATTTTATTTTAATTTATTTAGTCGTATGGATTTGGGCTAGCTGGAGGTCATGTCCCGGCTACCTAAAGTCAATACTAATAGAGGCTTCATAGACAGTCAGTAGAGTTAATGTATTTGATTCTAGTTTTGTTTGTAAAAAAAGAATTATACTCATTTTAATTTAATTTTGTATTGATCAAATTTAGAAAAGAGTAATCTTCTGCTTAATTTGTTCATATTTACTTGTGGCCCTAAGCACCGTGTGACATCACAGGACCATTTTTTGGGTGTTACAAACTTTGTATCATAGCACAAGGTTCAAATGTCCTACGGTGTCTATGAATCCATGTCTAGTAGAGTCTTGTGGAAAGGTATGGAAACGTCTGTACTCTTTATCTAGAGGCTACGAGTCATTTAAGAAAAGTTTCTCTTCTTTCATACTTTAGATCATACAGTAAATTTGTTTCTTTAGAAACTCCTGTCTATTTGTGTGTTACCCCAAAATTCCTCATCTTGAGATAACATAATTAGCAAGTTCCAATTCCTTCCTAGATAATGCTCTTAGATTTGCTAGTAGAAGTTTCAAAAGTTACACAAGGGGCTTGAGAGGAGCTCCCTAGTATGTTAAGTTCCTTAAGTTGAAAGTTTATGTTCTCATCCTTATGAGTTGCTTAGTTAAGACCAAATTAGATATGCATTTAGATCCCTCATTATTCCTTTAATACAGATAGTGCTCATAAGAGGAGATAGTATGAACCTAGATTATTGAATAGAGTTTGCATTCGAGGGATATTATGAGATTCAGTGTTATGATTTATGAATAGTAGAACTTTATTATAGGTTGAAGTATAGGTACAGAAGAGTAGTGATGAGAAAAGTGAGATTGTCAATTGATAAAAAGTATAGAGATAAACTTGTGCATGTTTATAAGTTGCGTTAAGATGATATGTACTTGTCTGTTAGTTTAGTGGAAGGAAGATAATGAGTTATTATTTATGGTGGATTGTTGTTTGCTTGAAGCAAGGAAACAGTTATTGATGGAAATTATGGTGTTTGAAAGGTATAGGATATTAATGAAGTGTTAGGTGGTTTAGTGCCATTAATTTGTGCTTCCCTTGAGGTTGCAAAAATGAGTTTAACTGAAACTTATTGAACTATGATTGTAATTTAGATGTATACATAGGTAAATAGTAATAATGTGTAGAAGGAGGATGTGTTAATGGATTGTAAATGAGATAGGCCATATGATTATGATCGATTATTGTTGTTGTAAGACTCTAGTGGACCAGTGTTTCTTGATGTTTCATTTCATAGCTTCCAAGAGAGAATTGTATGAGAGATTGGCTTGTTGAAGTATGTTTAGCACTAGATATTAAGTTTGAACAGTTGATGGTCATCAAAGTAGAGGTGATGTTTTCTTGGTTAGTGATCCTAGTTATATGGAAGTGATATAGCATGCTTGAATAGTTTATGTAAGAATTTAAGTTTGTTGATATGAAATTTTGCATGATGTTGTAGGTATGATGTGGAGGTGTGCCCAAGGTGATATGGGGTTGCATTATTTTCTAAGGTTACTACGTGTTATGAGTGATTAGTAGTACCATTGAGTTGCTAAGTTGAAGGAGACTATATATATATATAATGTTCTTAATAGATAAGTTAAGGAGTTATGGGTAGATGATGTTGAGACTATTGGTAATATCTTGATTCTCAAGATTTAGAAATATAACTTTAGAGATATGATATTAGTAGGGTATGACAAAAGTAGTATGGTTTATTAAAGGTTGAAGATATTCGTGTTAAGTGTTAGAATCTAAGTTCTAAACCTTGAAGAATGGGATAATAGAAATGAGAGTTGAAGCTATGGATGGTGTGAATTCAGGATGTGGTGATACTCATGAAGATTCTAAGTTAGTAAGTGTTCCAAATATTATATGATGACTAGTAGGGTTATAGAAAGGATAGAGTTGTACCTCAGAAGTAATTATTCGAGGTGGGTTTTACACTTTCAGGTGTAGTCGTTCAGAGTAAGTTTATTATTTGCATGTATTATTATGTATCGGGCTCTAGGGTGCAGTGATTGTAGTCCAGTTTAGAGTTAAGTAAATGGTTCCTAAGACTTAAGAGTGATGGATTAAAGCCAAGGGGGGAGATGATAGAATGAGTGCCAAAGTTAGACTTCCGGATTCTAGTAAGTGATGCCAGTATGTTCTAGAACATCAGAAAGTTAGGATGAGGCTCAACCCATTATTATTTTAGTATTTGTTTTTCAGCTATTCCAATATCTACTCATGCCTTATGTGTCAGTCCCAAGATCATAGTTCATGCTCATGCGTTTACTAGAGAATCATGTACTCTTTCAGTTCCTAGTATGAGTAGTTCTAGTTCATTGAGTTGTTGGAATCATATTCCAGAACTTATGAACTCCAAATTCAGGTCATACAAATCATGACTCATGAACTCATGCTTTATAATAAGTTCAGTTTTCGTACTCATGTAACACTCGTAACTATCAGCAAAATTCAGATTTATATCATGAATATCCTCAGATTAGATCTCTCTAATTAATCCATTCGTGAATACCCTATTCCTCAGGCCTCGATGAAGTGTCGAAAAATTCTTAGTATCCCTTCATGTTCTAGATCCTGACATTCAAACATTTCGGTGACCTCTCCCAAGTCAAGATAGTGATGAGAAGAAATTGTGTTGATGGGAGATAGTAAATGTGTTATATTTGGGAAGATTGTTGTAAGCTCGTTTTGTGTAAGTTTATAAGTTTGAAAGAATTTTGAGGAGAAGTTTATTTTGTTGTGTGTGACTTGGTTAGTTGAGAATATTCTATGAGTGTCTTCCTAAGAATTGAATAGTGTATGGAGGTTGTTATTGATAGAGGTATTATAGAATATGAGAAAGATGCTCTTATGGGTATTTGTTTAGAAATGCACATGTGGTTAGGATGATAGGTTTGGATGTTATGTTGGTATATAAGGGGATAAGTATGTTGCACTAACGAATTTCTAGTAGGAAGTTAAATATATTTGGTGAAGTAGTAAGGAGAATTATCCAAGAGGTGAGCAGTTATGATAATGCTTGGGGTATTGAATCCATGGTTTAGACTAGTCTTATGGTGTTAGGTGCATTACCTTGTGATTTTGAGTTGGTATGGACCTGGATGAGAAAATTTAGTTCAGTTTAGACTTTAGTAGATGGAATTATCAATGCTATGTGAGAATTATAAGTTGAATGAATCATGTATGGTATTTGAGGGGAATATTATAGGTGAGGAAGTGTTGCTAAGCTTGAAAGAAAGAAGTTTCTTTGATTAAGGCCTAGAAAGTCTATCCTGACTTATGATTTATTGGTCTAAGTTCCATTCTAAAGAGTCGTAGCAATGTTGTAGTTTCCTATTCAGATGCTTTGTTCAAATCATGCCCAAAGTTCCTTACTCCTTAATATCATTAGAAGTTTCTTAGAAAGGTGTTGAAGAAATACTCTATCTGAGTATGAGCATTCAATATGATCCAGTCCATATAGCCATCAATCCAGTTTAATAGTCAGACAGAAAAATCTCTATAGCTTTTCCATCTTCCAATTTAGTCTAGTCTTGCTACCTAAAATTTTATGATAATGTCCATTTCAAGAGGTAGTTTTTTCGCATCCATGTAAATTGTGGATTTAGCTCAGTATATGCATTATGCATCAGTTTAAGATTCATATATTAAGTTATGATTTAATTCATAAGTATCCTATGTAAGTATCTGGTGTATCACCTCAGTCTTTTCTTAGTATCTCAACCAAGTCAGCATCATTCGGGGATGAGCGATCCCAAGGGGGAGATGTTGTAATGTCCTGAGTTTTTATGTTATAAACCTCTCATCTTTTTCCTTATGATATTAGATCCAACCTAAAGAAATTATTACCCCTGAGTTGACTCTCTTATTTCGATCTCAGCTATATAGCCATTTTCATGAAAGTTCATGCACTCACAGATCAGTTCAGTAGCCCACTACGTTGGGATTCAGTCTACAGTTTATTTCAGTTGTGCATGACAGCTTAGAGACTCAAATTCCTTAGTGATTTCATACTAATTAGCCACATTCGAGGATGAATGTTCGCAAGGGGGATATATTGTAATACCCTAAACTTTTCTAGCTTAAATTCGTTCCTAGAATGTTGAAGGATAGCTTCCAAAATTAATAATAGTTATTCCATATGGAATTTAAAAGATTTCGACTTTTCATTGTGTGAAAAATTGTATAAGCTTTCCATCGATACTAAATTCCCCTAAATACGACACTCGGTGAAAGAGTAATGGCATTTTTAAGTTGATAGTGTTTCACCTAGACTCTTAGCGCGTCGTGGAGCTAAGCAAATTGGCAATTGTCAAATTACAGTAAGACTCCGCAATTCCACCGTGTCGCGAAGGAGTCCCAATTTACATTGGTCAATTTCTAGTTAGCCTACACGATAGTGGCGCGTTGTGCCATTGGCCAAAATTGCAAAACTATAGGGCATCACGATAGCTTTGCATTGTGGAGAAAGACTAGTTCCCACTCTTCCTTTTCCAATGAGCCACCGCGATTGTGGCATGTCGCGGTGGCCAACAAAATCAAGATTTTAGGTCATTTTTCCAGTTCTTTTTGGGGATTTAAAGAGGGTGTTTTGGTCAATTACCAATCCCCCAAATCCACCCAAGCACACGATTTAACCCTATTACAATCCTTTTATGCTCATAGTCATCAAAATTTCTCTCAACCAAAACCCTAATCTTCATCATTCAACTTCAAGAATCCCCAAGATTGCACCATTCTTTTCCCAAATCAGTTCAAGATTCAAAGTTCCCAATGCAAGAACTCCAAGAGTTATCATTCAAGAGCACAAATAGGATTTAAAAAACAAGCTTGTTCTTCTAGTTCATCATCCAAGGTATGTGGGGTTTGAAAAAGGACAATCCTTTCATCCTTGAGCCCAAAATACTTGATTTTTATAAAAGATTACATGATTTGCAAGTTAGGATGATACCCAATTCTTATTATTTTTAGTTTATGAAATTATCATGTTATTTAATGCTTCAATTGCAATAGGTTTACATATATCCATGTTTGAAATCATGAGTTTCATACTATGAGTTATTTTTCACTATCTTGATTGAGATTGTTGAAAGCTTTTAAGATAATTGTTGAGCCTGAAGTATAAATATGATTATTAATGTATTAAAGCTTTATATTTCGAGTCCTAAGTACCATTGATGATTTTATAAGGAGATTATGATCTCAAGTTTTATTGACAAGTTTGATAAGTGCTTTCAAAAGCAAAGATTAATCTTTTGATCCTAAGCTAAGCTAAGTAATCCACATTTTTCACATAGTTTGAGATTTAAAGAAGAGAAGCATAATTGGTTTTAATTATAAACCCTTATGCTATTTTATAGTGGATTTCCTAAAAGTTCTGAGTGTAAGTATGAGAGTAGTATTTAGCATCGAGTTGGGTATGATTCCAAGGTTTCATGCCCCAAAACTATGTGCCACCGTAGGACAAAGATTATTCCTAATTCTACGTGGATGACTAAGATTGTGATCACTTAAGTTAAGGTTCAATTTCGATGGCAAAGATAGAACTACTCTACCCAACGTGGTCAAGACGTTGGACTTCATGTCAGCTCACATGGTGTATGATGGTTAGAAGAACCTCCCAAAAGATGTCCCCTACTCTAAAAATAGTCTATTGGCTTAAAGCCTTAAGATAAAAGAATATTCTTTGAAAGCTATGGTTTTAAGATTCTTGAAGTCTTGAGATGAAGTATTTCCTTTTTCAGAACAGTTTCTAAATAGTTTCTTTCAGACTACAACTCTTAGAATAGAAAGAGTAACATAAAATCTTTTAGAAAACAAAGTGTAAAGGCTCATAAGTTTTACTCAGATTATGTTTCAAAGAAAGATAGTAACTTCAGATTTCATCTTTTAGAATTTAGATTTTAGAGTGAGTCCTTTCTACACTTAGACAGTATGATTTAAATAGAGAATACAAGCTCAGACCTTAGAACTAAATGTTATGGCTCACAATATTTATAAAGTATATTTTGCTTCCTATTGCTGTATATTTCGGTATTTTTGATATTCAACCTTATGTGAGTCATTTACATTTAGCATGCTCGTTTTATGATTATGATGATTGATATTATGTTTTACTCATGCATTCAACCCCATAAATCAGTATATCCTCAAAGTACTGATCCACATATATGTCTATGTGCTACATTGTATCATAATTTAGGTATTAGTTCAGTTGTAACACTCATACCATATTCAGACAGTTTGCAGTTTCTAGTCAGTAAGTGATGAGTCCTCTTAATTCAAGGGCTAAAGTCTGTCATATAATTTGAGAAGTATTTTATTTTAATTTATTCAGTCATATGGATTTGGGATAGCTGGGGGTCATGTCCCGTCTACCTAAAGTCAATACTAGTAGAGGCTTAATAGAAAATCAGTAGAGTTAAGGTATTTGATTCTAGTTTTGTTTGTAAAAGAAGAATTGTACTCATTTCAATTTAGTTTTGTATTGATCAGATTTAGAAAAGAGTAATCTTCCACTTATTTTGTTCAGATGTATGTATTTTATCCAGTTGCTTATGAGTTATGCCAGTAGAAGGGTTAGCGTGGGATCACTTGTGGCCCTAAGCACCGTGTGACATCTCAGGACCATTTTCGGGGCGTTATAGGCCTCATCTTTATTATCTAGCTAAAATAAGAAATTAAGCTAAAATTCCAAACTAACTCAATACACCAAATTATTCCTCGGCAATGATGTCATTTTTGATAACGCTCAACTTACACATCAATTAAGTGCAAGACGGTCTTCATCAATATATTTACCCAACTTTGGAGTCGGGATAGAATCCACGAGGAACAATGTGAGTGGCGATCAAATTAATTCAAAATTATAGATACAATTTGAATTCAAACGAATGTCACAAAAAGATAATATGGAGGAGGTGAGTTCCTACTCTAATTTACTTTTTGGGATTTCTTAGTATCAATTTGGGGATACGAATAATTAGAGTCGTAAAAATTATGCACGGATCTTCGGATTATGCGTTACTAAGAGAGTGCCATGTGGGAACAAATTATCAACATTTCTTTAGTGATTCAAATATGGGTAGGCTTGGTTATAGGTTTTGATGTTAGCCTTTCAACAAAATGCCAAACTTTCACCCATTGATTCTTTTGAATACCTAATGGGTGTGTTCAACAATTAGCAACCACAACCTCAATACAGACATCCCTATTTCTATGATGACACCTATGGCATAGTTAACCTTATATTCACCCTTCTATCTAAGATAGTGAAAATTTAGCAAACTACACACATAATTGTCTATCATTTCTTTAGTCCCCTATCTCTCTTTTGAAGATGATATAGATTCCTAAAGTTCACCCAAAACCCTTCTTTCGAAGATAGTATTGAACTTTCTAGAGCTTGGAGCTTTTACTCATCAAACCCATGTGGGTATTTGGAGATTTCACCCATCAAATCCCAACCAAAATAGCATAGCAACAATAGAACCCATAACCATGAAATACCAAGTAGATGCTAACAATCACAACCCACCCATACTTAAATACCTATTCACACATAACCCCAAGAGGGAGATTTAGCTACACATAAGATAAACAAGCATAGATATACCCATAATCTCCATTGAATCAAAGTTATAGAAGATCTAAGTGAATGTTAATTCAAACTTGGCTATCCAACAATATCAACAATGGAAGTGAGCAAATCTTCCACTTAGAAAGTCTCTAATGTATTCTTCACCCAAAATTTACACAGTATTTTCGTCTAAAAAATGGAGGCTACAAAGTGTCAAGCCAAAAATGTAGAAAACTTTTGTGGCAGAAGGAATGTGATAGAATGAATCATACATGAAATTAGGTTTCGAGTCTTTTTTGTTCAAATTGGGATTAGCACGTCCAATTACAGTTCTGCCCTTAGGCTGAACATTTTCGCCAAGTCGTGATCGCGCAAGTCTGGTTGCGACCGCAGCTATGCAACCTCGATTGACTTCCACAGTAGCAGTTGATTAACCATCTTTACTAACCGCGACTGCGTCCAATGGACCGCGACCACGGTAACTTAGGCTATTTCGCTGCAGGTCTTCAACCATACTTTTTCTGCCACCTTTTGATCCTTTCAAGCTCCAATCCACATCTCTAATCAACTTGACCTTATTCCAGCAAAATATGGATATTAGTTCATTAAATCACAATTATGTCTCATCTACTCATTTAAAAGAAGGTAATGTGCTTTAATGATGAGTGTGAATGAGTGGTAAAATCACCACTCATTAACTACCCAACCCAGTCTAAAGAAAGTTAAGCATAACCTACCTCGAATGACGATATTAGTATAATAAAACATTAACACTGAGATTTCACTTTACGCAAGGACCTAAAATTAGCTTAAACACACAAATAAAGAATATATGGATAAAAAAATGCCAACGATACCCATATATCCTAATTTTGAATTAGGGTCAAAATGAGCCCCCGAAATAAGTTTTTACCAAGGAAGGGTAAGATCGAAATTTTATTCCAAAAGAAATTTTCCAAGATCAAAGAAACTCATAGGAGAAAAAATGCTAATTTTGGCCTTCCCGGCCAAAATTCCCAAATTCCATCTTTGAATCTGAGTTTAAACAAGATTTAAATGATAAAAATTGAAGGAAAATAACTGAAATAGGGATTTGGAGCTTACCCATGCTTAAAAATGGAAATAAAATGCCCAAACACTAGAACCCCAAGAACCAAGTGTCGAAAATGTTGAAAGAATCTTGAAAGTGGAGATGTAATTCACCCAGGCATTGCCTTAGTGACTATTGGTTCATTTAAGTGGCCATCACTTTAGAAACTAGTCATCACTTAAACGAAGCCCACCTCATCGTGTAAGCGACATGCATCTGGCATGCAAGTTTTGTTTTACCAACCAAGCCATTACATAAGCGATAATCTCCTAAGCGAGACTGGTGTCGCTTAGGCAACAGTTTGGCTATCAGTCCAAATCACTTAAGCGACCAAAACATCTCTTAAGAGAGTGCACCAGCTGGAGACTTGGATGATTCCAGCTCTCTGCAACCCCATCGAGATTCATCTAGAATTCTGAGTACTCAACTGAACTTGCTACCCCACTAAATTTGATGCTCTAGACTCAATGACGATTTTAATTTTTTTTTAAAATGTCATTTTCTAAAAATTGACCCCCGAAACTCAATTTTTCTACTTTCTAAACTGAGGGTCGAAGTGAGATGTAGAATTCATAAACCATACCAACCATGTTACCAACCTAAGATTGATATTTCAAACCTGCTGGCGCAATCTGTTTAGCACAAATCTCGCACAAATCACACCAAAATGCATTTGGAACTGTGCCAATCATCCCCACACACTAGAAATACCATAATACAATCACAAGAAGGGGTAAAATGGTCAAATCACATAAAAATAACTATCACACATAAAATCAGGTCATTAAATCATCCATTACTAAGCATCTAGTTTGTCCAAGAACTAAAGGCAATATAAATACCTGTATCAACAACCAACTGAGGATAACTTCCTTGCATATCGGACTCCTAAGTGGACTCATCTATAGGCTGATGTCACCACTGGACCTTGACTACAGGAATAACTCTAGAACGCAACCATATAGAATCCCTAATAAAAATGGAGTTAGACTCCTCAACAAAAGTCAACCGCTCATGTAACTGAACTAAATCCCAATGAAAAGCATCAAACTCATCTGGAATGTAACACTGAAGAATAAAAACATGAAAAACTGGATGAACACCTAATAAATCTAGGGGAAATGCTAACTCATAAGCCATATCCCAATAGTTCAATAGATATCAAAAGGTCCAATGTACATGGGGCTAAGCTTGCCACTCTTCCCAAACCTCATCACACCCTTCATGTAAGAAAAATGAAGAAATACACGATCACTAATACTGAATCTTAAGGTACAAAGTCTATGATCCAAAAACCACTTCTACCTACTCTGAGCTTCTTGAATTCTATCCTGAATTACCCGAAGTCTATCCAAAGACCTATGAAGCAAGTTCATACCTCGAGGCCTAATCTCAAAAACCTCAAACCAACCAATTAGAGAGCGACAACACCTACCATATAAATCCTCAAAAGGAGCCCTCTCAATACTATAATACTAGTTATTATTATACACAAACCTTACCAAATCTATATGTTGCTCCCACTGACCTCCAAAGTCCATAACACAATTGTAGAGCATATCCTCCAAAACCTATATAGTCCTCTTCGACTAAACATTGTTCTAGGATGGAAAGATGTGCTATTATAAACTCGGGTACACAACTCCTCCTGAAAATCTTCCAAAAGTGAGATGTGAACACTAAAACTCAGTCAGAGATGATTGACATAGGCGCATACCTAAAGATGAACTATCTCATGAATATAGATACAGGCCAATCTCTCAGCACTAAAATAAACATGAACTAGATTAAAATAAGCAAATTTGGTCAATTGGCCATTGATGAACCAAACATTATTAGAACCATAAGATGTATTAGGCAACCCAGTTACAAATTTTATATTGATTTATTCTGATTTCCACTCGAGTATGGGTAACCTGTGAAGCAAACCACCAGGTCTCAAATGCATGACCTTTACCTACTTGCAACATAGGAAATAAGATACAAAATTTTCTATATGATTCCTCATGAAACCCCACCAGTAATGCTGCCTCAAATTACGATACATCTTAGTGACTCCAGAATGGATGGAATACCTATAATAATGAGCCTTCTTCAAAATCAATCTAATCCAATCACCCACTATCGACACACAAACTCGACCACCAATCCTCAAGACACTATCTGGATCAAGCGAGGCTTCCTTACCCTCAGTACTCAACACCTTATCCTAAATTACTCTCAACCTAATATCATTAAACTCTATCAAGGAGGACCTAGCCTTCAAAAATCCGAAACATACCCAGGTGTTGGAACATCAAACCTAACCATCTAGTTAGCCAAATACTGAACCTCTAAGGACAAAGGCCTCTTATTTTAAAGAGATGCGCCATCATGCATGATAGTCAACTTTTGGCTCAAGGAATCCATAACAACACTAGCCTTGCTCAGATTATAGAAAATAGTCAAGTTATAACCCTTAAGAAACTCAACCAATAATGTTGCCTCATATAAAGATCTAGCTATCTAAAGAAGTACTGAAGTCTATGATGATACGAGAAGATATCACAAAGGAATCCATACAAGTAGTGTCTTCACAACTTTAAAGCAAAAACAACTGTGCACACCTCTAAATCATGGGTAGGGTAATTCCTCTCATGGTGCTTAAACTGACAAGAAGAATACGTAATCAACTTACCCTCTTGCATCAACACAACACCTAATCCAACACTAATATTACAAAAAAGTACATCTCCTTAGAAGTATAAAGTGATCACTGCCAAAATATAGCAACCCAACTAGGTTAGGGTTGAACCACAGGCAATATATGGAACTATCTCTCAAACTTGCTGAAATCAACGAGCAATATGGAAAGGTAAATGGGTTGATTAACTGAATAGGAAAAAGTAACACGATTTGAATATTTTTAGTTGTAAATAATCTAAGACAAGCACATGTCTTATTTTCACCCTGGTTTCTAACTCCATATATTTATCATGCAATGTCGAACTATTCCAATACCTTGTAAGTAGAATCTGACAAATTATGTATCACCAACTATATTGTGGACTCATTGGTAAATCCTACTATTTACCTTGTGAGTCTTAGAGTGTCACGTTACTAACCCTTGCCGTGGATCCCAGATTAACTATTACCTTTTAGGTCATAATTTAATTAGATGAGAAAGAGAGAATTATTAGGTTAAAGAAAGGTCTCAAATTAGTATAGTGATATCTTTTCCCAATCCCTACCTCTCTTATAAACAAAGTAGTTAATACAGTCGGGTTCCTGAAATTGTCCACAACTAAGATATTATTTAAATCAAAGAACACCATAGTATGTATAAGAATATTTATATTGAATGACTTGGTAATTCTTTTACTTCGTTAATCTGCCAGGGTTCCCACAACCCTATCTATGGGAATTAGCCATTTATAGTTGTGAGACAATTCATGGAATTCATTGACAAAATCATATAATTAATCTCATAATAATGAAATAATAAAACCCAAAGTCTTAAATTGAATAATCAACCAAAAACAAAAACAAAAGAGGATCCCAAGATCACAATTCAATCTTGGAATCAAAAGATTTTTATGAGAGTGTAAAGTTGCACCTAAGGGTCTATCTTTGTATCCCCTAACTAAAAATGTAAAAAGGGTATACATAGATAACAAGGAAACCTTAGAAATAAATTCTTAAACAAAAGAGGAAGACTTGATTAAACGTACATAATAATGACTAAAACTATCATATGAATGTATATAGGTTACATGGAAACTGTAGGAAATAAATCCAAAATGACCTAGATAAAGTGAGTCATTGGCCACCTACGGGCCATAGGTGACACCTATGACCCTTAGGTAGGTAGCTGTAGGTGGTCACAAAAAACATAACTCTCTGAAACTCGAGTTTTGACACCTATGCCATTACCTATGCCTGGTAGGTGGTACCTATAGGGGGTAGGTGCTTAGGTAGGTGGCCACTTTTCATCTTTTCTTTTCATTTTCTTCTAATTAACTTCCAACACCTAGTTTCCTGCAAAATAACTCCAAAGACACATCAAATCCAACAAAATATCCTTAAGTACATGCATATCTTCAAAGTTTAAGCATTGTAAGTGACATAAAACCATGGCACATCAAGACCCTCATATTAAAACATTACATGTCCTCAAGAAACAGAACATAATAATGGAATACGATGATGCTTAACAAAGAGAAACCAAATACACCTATTGTAGTCACTTATCAAAGTTTGCTAAAATATATCAACCTTCCTACTTTAACTTTTCAAAACCAACTGTGTATCAATGAAGCACAACAATGTGACACAAGGGAATTAAGATATTGCATTACATCGGCAATACACAACCATGCATATGTACAAGTTACACTACCCAAATAAATAAGCAGCTAGCAACACAACCCAAGTGCCCTCAAATAAGAAAGTCCCAATAACTCATATGAAATCGTGCATGGCAATGCAGGTCAGTCAAGAGACATTCACGCTAACTAATAAGTTCCAATCAATGTGCATCAAATACCATAAATTTGCCCTTATTTTCTTTACCTTAGCTTTCAGATAGTCGGGTTAGGATCTCTATAGGACTTTACTTGGCTTATAATGTAGGCTTGGGGTTGGTATGGTACATATGGCCATTATTAGTGAATAAGCCTCCTTGACACTACACTTACATTGGGGGTCCACTGCTTAACCAATTTCTTTTTTTCCACCATTGTTTCTCCATTTTTATTCTTTTAATGCACATTTAGGTTGGGTGTGGTTTCTTTTATTCTCTTTTTTTTTCTTTTTTCTTTCTTTTTTATTTTTTTCTTTTTCTACCACACCCAGCCCTACTTTCTTTTCTTCTACTACCTATCTTCATACACACATCATATTATATACCTTTATGATAGCCACCCTTAATTTAGGTATTTTTCCTGAGTTGAGGTGCACAATGTCGAAGGAGAAGCAGAGCTAAAATAGGTTCATTATAAAAAATAAGAAGGTGAAAAGTGAAACAAGAATGATAAGCTATAAGTCTCAAAATAGGGATCAAAGGATACCTATTCACTTTTCGAAGGTCATTTTGGCTAAAAGCAAACTTACATTAAAAACATACTATGATCCTTTCCAAATCGACTATCTTACAACCTAGGCAAGACTAACTGCAAAACCTTTGGATTCAATACACAAACGGAATAAAGTAGTATCTAACATACACACAACACAAGGTTGCATCACAAGCTACTACCTATCCGGTTCATGCACAAGTTAGTTATGATTATTATGTCCCTAATTCTTATGCCATAACGAGATTCACAATGGTCACACATATATATACATATCCTACAGTTCAAAAACAAATTTTTAGAGGGTATCATTTTTCTTAAAATATTTAAGCACAATCAAAACCCATCAAATGCGTTAGATATTTATTTTTCTCCTAGTTAAGCATAAACACTACAATATGAAATAAAACACAATACAACTTAAACATACCGGCTTTACTATGAAAAAACTCCAGGGAAAATAGACACGGTAACAAAAACCCCAAGAGGGCATCTAGACCCATAAGTAGCCCCTTTCTCAACTTATAAACATACATTGTCCCCAATGCATTAGTCTACTATAAAAAAACAGAGAGTTAGAAACATAATTGTAGAACCATAAATGTTAAAATCTGATATCAACCACATGAACATGAATAAATGTACAAATAACAAAATACCTTGGGTTGCTTTCCAAGAAATATTGATTTAATATTGCGACATGGCAGGGCTGTTGGTTACTCTGACTTCAGCAACAAGCCCATGGGTACCTTGATTACAAAGAGTTCATCAAGGTAGCCTAAAGAGTTGGCCTCTTGTTTTCTCTATCCACTTTGAACTTATGAATTGTACCGCTAAGTTTTTCTTTAATTTTATACTATGACCAATGGGCAGTAGTATGAAAATAAAGAAATCAACCGATAGATGTGGCATGCTGCAATTCTTGGTCCTTAATTGAGGAATGCAGTTTCTTGATTTTGGCACAACAAATTGAAAAATATAGACATATTCTTCCTTATTATCACACTCTTTCATAGGTTCAGATGACTCAATTAATATCCTACTATCAAAACATAATATGGAAAAGTGTTTTGAATGAGGTCCAATACGTCTTAACTTATGAATTGCATTAGCCTTTACATCCTCATATAGCTCTATTGTGCTTTTCTAAATAGTGATAACATCCACAAAAGCCTGGCTGCATGTTGACTCCTCTAATTTTAGCTCCTTAATTTTCCTTATATGAAGTTTTTCAGCCTCACACAACTCATAACTAAGTTGTTGGGCTTTACATGCATCAACCCTTGCATCCAATTCTACTTATAAGTTGTGAATATCAAAGCCAAAACTGTCAACCTTTTGAATGAACTCATGTCTTTATTTTGTGATTAGTGTCAACATTTCTAGCATGATCTTATTATGATCCAATAATATATCTATCACACTCCAACAATAATGCGCTATATCAAAGGGTAAGGATCAATAAATAAAGAGTCATCATCATTCCACCCTACCTCTTATAAATATGTCATATCTAGAAGAGTAGCAAAATATTAGAAAATAAAACCCAAAGCTTCAAAAATCCCATCAATAAATCCACAATATATTCCCCAGCAACAACACAAAAATGTTGATGTCTATCAAAAGTGCACTTCCTTAGATATATAAAGTAATCTCTATCAAAATATAGTAACCCAACTAGATTGGGGTCCAACCCACAAGGAATACGTAGAACTATCTCTCAAACTTGCTAAAATCAATGGGCAGTACACAAAGGTATATAAGGGATTTGCTGGAATAGTAAAGAGTAACAAGATTTGAATGTTTTTGGTTGTAAATAATATAAGACAAACACTAGGATTTTGTTCCCTATGGCTTCTAACTCCATATATTTATCGTGCACTATTGAACTATTCCAATACCTTTCATGCAAAATCTTACAAGTTATGTATCACCAACTGTCTTATGGGCTCATTATGAATCTCACTCTTTACCTTGTGTGTCTCAGAGTGTCATGTTATCCCTAGATCCCAGGTTAACTATGTCCTTTTGGTTATCAAGTTAATTAGATGAGAAGGTGGGAACTATTAGATAGAAGGGGCTCTCAAATTACTATTATGATGTCTTTTGCCAATCTCTACCTCTCTTTTGAAGTAAGTAGTGAATACAAGTGGTTTCTTAACAGTAGCCACTGCTAAGAAATTAATTAAATTGAAGAACACCACAATACATGCAAGAGTATTTATCTTGAATGACTTGGAACTTTCTTTACTTTGTTAATCTGTAAGGGTTCCCATAACCCTAGCAAAGATAATTAGCTGCTCATAGTTGCGAGAAATTTCATAGAATTCATAGACAAAAACAAAGAATTAATCTCACAATTATGAAAGAATAAAACCCAAAGTCTTAAATTTGAATAGTCAAAAAAACCAAGAAGACAAGAAGATCCCAAGATCATAATTTAATCTTGGAATCAAAAGATTTTAGTGAGAGTATAAAGTTTCCCCCAAGAGCCTATCTCTGCATCCCCTAACTAAAAAATTTAAAATGATATTTATAGATTACACTGAAACCCTAAAAATCAAATTCTAAACAAAAGAGGAAAACTTGATTAAACATACATAAGACTAAATACATCAGAGGAATGTATATAGGTTTCATGGAAATCCTAGAAAATAAATCCTTAATAATCCGAGAAAAGTAAGTCACGCCGACCTACGAACCCACCTATGGGCCGTAAATGCCCCTTAGGTGGGTGGCCATGTGTGGTGCCACATAAATTACTCTCTGAAACTCAAGTTCTGACAGCTAGGACACTACCTACACCCAATAGGTGGTACTTATGGGGAATAGGTGCCTAATTAGGTTGTCAATGTTCAACTTTTCATCCGTTTTCTTCCAGTTAGCTTCCAACACCTAGTTTCCTAAAAAATCACTCCAAAAACACATTAAATCTAACAAAATAGCCTTAAGTACATGCACATCTTCATAGTTTAAGAATCGTAAGTTTCATAAAATCATGGCATATCAAACACTAGAATAATCACAGAAGACGTTAAAACCCACACCCTCCTTAGGCAAGGTCAAAATAGGAGCTAAAGTCAACAAATCCTTGAGATTTTGAAAGATCTCCTCACAAGCATCAAACCACTAAATGGAAATCTTCTTCTGAGCAAACTTGGTCAATGGAGTTGCAATAGATTAAAATCCCTTAACAAAACACCGATAGTAGCTTGCTAAACCAATAAAAATCCAAATCTCGATAGGAGAAGTAGGCCTAAAACCATCATGAACAGCTGCAATCTTCACAAGATTGACCATAATACCATGTTTGGTTACCATGTTACCATGGAGAACTTAGCAAACAACTTCTCATCCTTAAATCTCTGAAGAAGAATTCTCAAATGCTCCTCATGATTGGTCTCACTCTTGGAATAAACCAAGATATAATCTATAAATACAATGAAAAAAGAGTTAAGATACGGTCAAAATACCAAGTTCATCAACTCCATGAACACGGATGAGGTATTGGTCAACCCGAAAGATATGACGAAGAACTCATAATGATCATATTGAGTTTGAAAATCTATCTTCGAGATATCCAAAGCTCTAATACTCAATTGGTGATACGCAAACCTTACATTAATCTTTGAAAACACCTAAGCACACTGATGCTGATCAAATAAATTATTAATAAAAGGAAGATGATACTTATTCTTAGTCGTCACCTTGTTTAACTACCGATAATTAATACACATATGCATAGACCCATCCTTTTTACTATCAAACAAGATAGAAGCACCCTAAGGTGATACAATAGGTTGGATAATCCGTTATCTAATAACTCTTGCAACTAATTTTTCAATTTCTTCAACTCTAATAGGGCCATCCTATAAGGAGAATATAAATGGGCTCGGTGCCCAACTCAACATTAATAAGAAAGTTAATATCACAATCCAGAGGCATATCAGGCAATCGATAGGGAAAACATCCATAAAGTCACTGACATTACAAACAGAATCCAAAGAAGGAGGGGAAACAACACTAGTATCAGGAATATGAACCATATAATATAAACATTCCCTCTCTGCAAAATAACAAGCCAGAAAGAAAGACATGACTCTCTTAGGACCCGAATAAAGCAAAGCCTTCTAAGCTATTCTTGGAACACCCAGTAAAGATAAAGTCACAATTTTATAATCAATCTAGGACAACATTATAAGGATATAACCAAACCATACCCAAGATGACATCAAAATCTACCATATCAAGGATAAGTAAATCTTCCCAATTATGACTTCCTATAAAAGTCATAACATAAGATTAGTACACTAGATCCACAATTAAAAAATCTCCTATGAAGTTAGATACACGGATAGGCACATCAATAAGCTCACAAGAAGAATCAAAACCCAAAGAAAAATATATAGAAATATAGGAAAAAGTCAATCTCTGATCAGATTACGCGTATATAGATCTGAAACAAACAGGGATAACACTTGTAATGATAGCATCAAAGGCCTTTACTTTTGGCCTAACAAGTATAGCATATCATTGACCACATCCACCACGTGACTAGGTAGTCCCATGACCACCATCACGGGCACCACTACCTGTGCCTCTCGTACCCCTAATAGAACCTCTACTTTTTAGGGCTGATATAGAAATAGCTCTAAAACCTCAGCGGGGATAGGCCTTGGCCACATGATCAACCACATCACATAAAAAGCAAACTTTGTAGCCCAACTCAATAGGAAAAGGTATGACTTAGCTAGGACAACCACCTAAAGATGCTAAAACAGAAGACCCTCTACCTGAACTATATGAAGCTTTCTATACTGGTAAACTATGATACCCATAGAAGCCTCTAAAATCTCTACCTTGAGAAGCATATCGTCTGAACTCACCTTGATGATGCATCCTTTTAGATCCTCTTTGAGATGCTCAAAGAATAGACTCAGTAATCTTAGAATGATCCATAGTACTCTAAAATGATGCTTCATACACTACTATTTAATTCGTAGCAAGCTAAAGAGAAATATTAAATCCCTTCACAAACTCTTGAATCTTCTCAAACTTGATAGAAATACTAGCATAAGAATATCTAAATAAGGCATGGAAATGTGCCTCATACTTTACAACAATCATAAAGCCCCACTCCAAGCGATCAAACTCATCTCTCATCTAATTTCTCAAACTAAAAGGCGAAATCTTGTTCGAAAAAGCCTCAATAAACTGATCCTAAGTCTCCTCTAGCAAACAAAGAGGTTGGCAACCAACAAGTGACCTCAACCAATATTTGGCTATCTATCTCAACTGAAAATTAGTATACACAACCCCATGAGACTCGAGCGAACCAAGGTTATGAAAATTGCCACAACAATCCATTAAGAACACATAGGCATCCTCGTCTACAACACCACTAAACCTAGGAGGACCCAAATAAGTGAATCTCTCAATATTTTTTTAATCCTTGTAAGACATAATTGTACTCACAACAAGAGAGACATAGTAAATCTAGTTGGCTGAGAACCCACCTGAGGAGGCAACATTGAAGAAGGCTAAATTCCAAATTACAAAATACCATACTAGATACAGGCACTAAAGGAGGAACAATACTCAGAGTCTATTATTGTTGAGAATTTGCATAATAAAGAATTTGCATAATAAAGAACAAAATAATTGAGATTCCTAAAGATATAACATAGCCTCTTAGATATAGATATGGATGTCTATGTACCAATCCACAAAACTTTACTAGACACCCTGTTCTTACATTGATGAGACCAATAGAAACCTGTCTCTAATACTAATTTATTATGTCCCAAAAAACAAGGGTCATGATAGCACCTACCGCATCAAGCCTTTATAAGTAAGACTATAACCCAAACTAATATATAAAGGGAAAATCAATACAAAAATCCTAAGGCAAGGATTCTAGAATGAAGCCAAACCACACAAACATGATAATAGCAGAAATACAATCAATAATACAAAACCAAATCCCAAAATCTGGTGTCATAATATGAGAACTACTAAATATATCTTGAATCTCAAAGATATAATAATAGTCCAAAAGGTATCAAAATCTTTCTCAAAATACTAAATATGACATAAAATAGATAAGAAAAGGTAGTAGGACAACTCCTGAAGCATAGGACGTCCACAACCTCAAATATACTTAAAATGCTTCTTGAATTAGCTACCCATACAACACACTCATACCCTAATCTACACCAAAAGGGCAAAGTATGGGTGAGTACAGTCCACTTGTACTTAGTAGGTATCATAGGCTAACTGAGTAAAATAGAAAATAAAACATATAAATAGAAACTATGGGAACATCACCTATAGTAAGAAAATGTCCCAAATGATAGCCCACACCCTCTTCGCTAACAGTTCTACTTTATACAAGTATAACAAGTGCAGGAAAGGGAAAAAAGAACAAATATACACGTATACCAAATACAAGTATCAGAAGATAAAACAAATGGATAGATATAAAGTTAAGAACATAAATACAATCACATAATAACAACAATATGTGGAATGCAATGAAGATGTGATGCACGAGGTCCTCACATAACCTTCGTACATACCTACTAAGTTATGTTTCCAGGCAGGACCTATGGGGGTTCATCACCCTATATATAATCAATATCCAATACCAATATCCATAACTTCTCTCTGAGAAATATATCGGTAAAGGGTTTTTAAAGGTTTCATATTTTCTGTTAGAAAAAGCTAGTGTTT
The DNA here is from genome assembly GCA_030864215.1 of Capsicum pubescens. Taxonomy (NCBI): domain Eukaryota; kingdom Viridiplantae; phylum Streptophyta; class Magnoliopsida; order Solanales; family Solanaceae; genus Capsicum; species Capsicum pubescens. The sequence goes on from CM061545.1 coordinate 137,252,759, forward strand.
CAAGTATTTCCATGGTGGTACCAATGTTTCATAAATGAATATGATATGAGAATGTAATAACCACAACCAACCAATATAAGAATATCCAATATCAAGCCAATATACCAACCATGTGAGACAAAAATCTACTCAAATCAACCAATCATCCATGATACAATATAATCCAGAAACCATAAAGTGTAACATACAAGAAAAGTCATTGATACCTAATAAATCCCCAAATGTAGGATTTTACCCACAAAAAAGAGTGCAACTAACCATACATATATTAATTCCAAACCAACAACATTATATAAGACCCCACATAGTAACACATAACAAATAATGCCTCAAAACTACTAAATATTTTCCATATAGGCTCCCATACGGGAACTTAAATTACCTAAACACATTTTTCATGATGCAACCCTATACCCAAAATATCCTTTTACATTATTATTCACTACCCAACCTAGTCTGAAGAATATTAGATCATATAACCTACCTCGAATATCGATACAGGTATAATAATCCTTTAACACAAAGCTTTCACCTCATGCACGGAATCAAAATTGTCTAAAACACAAAAATATTAAATCTACATGTCAAAAAAAGAAAACAATACCCATATATCCCACTTCTAAATTACAAGAAAATGGGCTCCCAAAATGAGTTTTTGAAAAAAGGGTAAAACAAAAGTTTTAGTCCAAAACATATTTCCCAAGATTAAAGGAATTCATAGGAGAAAATCCAATTAAAAAGGGTTAAAATTAAGGTTTCAATAAAAGACGTGCTAATTTGGGCCTTCTAGGCTAAGATGCCAAAATTCTACCTTTAAATTCAAGTTAAAAAAGATTTAAATGATTAAAATTAAAGTAAAACAATAGAAATAAGGATTTGGGGCATACCCATGTTTAAAAATGGAATAAAATGGACATAAACACAAACCCTAAGCTCCAAGTCTAGAAAATAGTGAAAAGAATCTCAAAGAATGGGGATATAATCTACCCAGGCATTGCCTAAGTGACTATGGGGTCGCTTAAGTGGCTATTGCTTAGGAGACTAGGTATCATTTAAGAGAAGCCCACCTGTCTCGTAAGCAATTTTATTATCACTTAAGCGGTAAGCATCTAGAACTCTAGTGTTACTCAAGCGACCAGGCCATCACTTAAGCGATAATTTCCTAAGCGAACCTGGTGTCTCTTAGGTGACACTTTGGCTGTCAGGTCAAGTTGTTTAAGAGACTAGTGTATTGCTTAAGCGAGTGCACCAGCTGAGTACTGTACAACTGGAGACATGGAGAATTCCAAGTCTCTGTAGACTTCTTGAGATTTAACTAAAATCTTGAGTAAATAAACAAACTATGCTACCCCACTAAATTTTATGCTCTAAACTCAATGGAAATATCATATTTTTGAAGATATACCATTTCCCAAAAATTAGCCACCAAAACATAATTTTGCAACTTTTCAAATCGAGGATTAAAATGAGATATAAAAGTCTTAAAACCATACAAACCATGTTACCAACCTATAATTGACGTATCAAATATGTTGTCCAGTTCGTTTAGACATCTGACACACAAATCAAAAGATGTTGACTGAAATCAATCAATAAACCTTTAAGACTAACAAAAATCACAATATCTCATAAATCATACCAAAATGTATTATTGATATGCCATGGTTTAACGGAAATTTTGATGCTTAAAATAAAAAATATTTAAGTACTTAGATCCTTTTTGTTAGATGTGATATGTTTTTATGTTTGTATTGCAAGAAATTAGGTTCTTGTGAAAAAAGGGAGAAAAATAGGGAAATGTTGCAGAAGAAACCCACTTACGGTCTCACTTATGGGCTTTAAGTTTTACTAACAACCATCATTGCATCCACATAAATTTCAGAGAAAAAGTACAAACAATTTGAAGATGGCTATGAGAGTTATAAAGGTACTTATGGGGGCATAAGTAGTACCTAAGACCTTCATAGGTACCCTCATATATAGAATATCTATAAGCTATGTTTCCTTTTGAGACCTACAGACCCACCCAAGGTCTATTGGTAGTTTTTATAGCTTATAAGTGGGTCTGTAGGTAGTTGTTTACCAAGTTTTCCTTTTTCATTATGGTTAGGATTTTTAGGGTTTTTATGTATTATATAAATACCCTATTTATGTTTTTTTATTAGATTATGCACTGCACTTTTTATACTTACAACACAATATGATTTTGAGATATACTTCTGATCTTGGAATCCATTGGTCTTGGTTTTTATGGTTGGATATTAATTTGATATTCTGCTATTTATTCTTCAATTATTGTAAGATTATTCATATACTTTATTTTATGAATTCAATGGATGTTCTTGAAAACATGAGTGGCTAAACCGCCTAACTAGGATTGTGGGAAGTCTAACGAAATAACAAAGTAGAGAAATTGTAAGGGCATTCTTGATTTATGTTCTTGCATGTATTGTGGTTTTCTTCAGTTTGATTTCTTTGTTAATGACTGTAGATGTTAAGAACCTTTCTGTATTTGGTACGTACACCAAAAGAGAGGTAGAGATTAGGAAAAAAAGATCACAATAATAATTTGAGGTTATCAACCTTTATCTAATTAACTTGTGACTCAAAAGTTAATTGTTAATCTGGGATCCATGACAAGGGTTAGTAAGGTGACACTCTAAGACTTAAAAGGTTCTGAGTGAAATTCACCAAAGGCATTCACAAAATTATTGGTGATACATAACTTGTCAGATTCTACATGCAACATATTGAGATAGTGTGACGAAGCATGATAAGTCTACGGAGTTAGGAAGTCAGGGGGAACACTATCCTAGTATCCTTCTCATATTGATTTCAACTAAAAATGATCAAGATCTTTTACTATTGTTACCATTTTCACAAAAACCTCCTATTTATATTTTGCACTTTTTGGCCACTTCAGTAAGTTTGTGATAGAGATTTTGCCTATTCTCTACGTGTTTGTACCCCAACCTTTGTTGGGTTATATTTTTGACAACAACTGTATTGTATATTTTGGTGGTATAATCTTGGGTGACACTAATATTTTGCGTCATTGTTAAGGAATACAGTTATAGATGGGTTGATTAAAGTTGTTTAGATTGTTGGTTTTTTGACTACTATTTTTTGGGTTTGTGTTAGTGTATGACCAAGACTCCTAGTTAAGGAAATAACTTGATCACACCTAATATTGAGCTTGAGAAGACCTGATAATAGAATTGTAAGATAAACGGGAAAGATCATGGGGTTCATGATGACCTAGTTCACTTGAATCCACCATCTCCATAGGTGTTTAAGAAACAACCACACAGACTATTACTTGATTATAGATAAATAGAATATGAGAAGGGATGCTAGAGACCAATATGCAGATCAAGAGTAAAGAAAGAGATATAAAGAAGAGCATCAAGAAGATATCGATAGATCTAGAAAAGATAGATCTCAATCCACCTTAACTTTTTCATTCTTTCCAGCGTACGATGAATTGGAGGAAGATTTTGGGTATGTGGAGCTGGTTGACATAGGAGCTATCATTCTTCTTGAGTTTCCCCAAGGGTGAAGTTTGATATTACAAGTGCTATGGTTCAGCTACTCAATCTAAAAGGTGTGTTTGATGGTTTGTCGAATGATGACGTAAACATGGACATCATGAATATTATTGGTATTTTCACTTTTATAATTTACTTGAGGTAAGTCAAGAAGCTTTGAGATAGACTATTACCATTCTTTCTTATTTGAGAAGAGATATTATGGTTGTGTGAACTACCTTATGGGTCCATCACTACTTGGAATGAGATGTGAAAATAGTTTATGGACCAATTTTTCCCGCCTTCTATAATGCTATATTTGAAGGATGAGATTTATAATTTCAAGCAACTAAATATAGAGGCATTATACGAGACTTGGTTGTGATTCATAAAGAAGATAATGACTTTACCCAATCATAGAATTTTAGAGAGGAATATTCTTGAGATATTCTATAAAGCTCTGAATGTGAATACCAAATCGGTTGATGGTAGTATTAATGGTGGGGCTTTCATGATCCTTCATTGGGAACTAGCTACAAAAATCTTAGATTGGGTCTCCAATACCAATAGAGGTGGCATACTCGGGAGGTATAAAAAGAGTTGGTACTTATGCTATTAGTGATTCTAGTGAGCAAAGAATCATAGATTAGATAGTAGCTCAAGTGGTGGCATAACAGAGGATAGATATTGGGTTACTTACCAAGTATTTCACAACTATGAATATGAAAAAGGTGAATACAGTGGGCGCGTGAGGTAAATCAGCTTGACATGATGAGTCTGACTTTAAAGAGGAGACTATGTACCTTGATTCAGAGATAGCGAGTTTTTTTAGCCAAGGGCCAAGGGTCCAATCAGAAATTTTTGAACTTGAGGCAAGGGAATCAATGTTGAAACTACTTTAGGGACAGGTACAGGGATTAGATCATAGAGAGAGTGATGGTGACTAAAGGAAAAGGATGACTATAAGGAGAAGATGTGTGTGTATGTTCCCCAGGGAACCGTGTTACTATTTCTAGGATGGATGCTTTACTCATAAAACTGGTTAAGGGTTTAGAGAATCAAGTGACTTAAGGAGATTAAGGCAGATATTTTGGGATAATCCAAAAGGTAGAATTGTATGCTAATACGATTAAGAAGCTAAAGCACTAGTTTTTTCAGATGTCGGCTACATTGAATCAGAGTCAGTCATGCACTCTTCTGAGTAATACTGTGTAGAATCAAAATAATAACAATCACTTTTTGGGCATCACCACTCGGTGTGATAAGGATACTTATAATCCTCCTATGTTGTTAGTTAATGAAATAAGGAATGATACTATTGATCTTGATGATGCACTCAAAGCTAAAACAAAGAAGTTGGTGGTGGATGCTGAGACATCATAGAAATTGAAAGATATTGAGAAAAGAGTTAAAACTGATAAAAGTAAGGGTAAGAAGATCGAGAAAATTATAAAGCCCATTCCATGACCTCCCCCAACTCTTCCCTAAAGGTTGAAGAATAAGCAAGAAGAAGGGAAATATTAAAAATTCATGTCTATGTTGAAGGTGTTGTTTGTGAATATACCTCTTGTTAAAGCGTTGGAGCAGATGCCCATTTATGCAAAGTTCATCAAAGACTTAGGAAAAAGAAATAGATGATTAGTTTTGAGTCAGCTAATAATGTGCACCATTACAGTGCTATTTCTTTCTAATATTTGGTTGAGAAGAAATGGACCCTAGAAGTTTCACTATTCCTTATATTATTAGGTCTCTAAATTTTGCACCAGCATTTTGTGACTTAGGAGCTAGCATATATCTGATGTCGCTAGTTGTGTACAAAAAGTTAGGGTTGGGGACACCAAAACCAATATCGATGAGATTATTGATAGTTTAATAAATTATGAAAAAATCAGTTTGTATGTGTGATGTTTTTGAGAAGGTAGCCTCCTTTATATCTAATTTTCATGATTCTTAACTATGAGGTGGACTTTAATGTTCCTTTTATTTTAGGGAGGCCCTTCCTAGCCACGAGTAGGGCATTGGTTCACATAAAAATTGGATATATAAAATTCAGGCTAAATGATAAACATGTTACATTTAATGTGGGTCAGTCAATGTGGAAACCAAAAGATATAAGAGTGGTGTTTATGATAGACACTGTTGATGAAGAGGCATTGCCTGCACCTATTGAGGAGCGACTTGGTGTAGAGGCATTAGCGGCGGTGATCAAGAACTTTGATAGTGATGGTATTGATGAATATTATGAGATGGTGAGTGCTACTATTTGTAGAGTATCTTACACTTATGAACCATAGAAGTTGGATTTTTACTCCAAGAATAGAGCGACTCCACCAGCCCAATAATTTATTAAGGAGTCACCGGTCTTGGAATTGAAGGCCCTCCCTTCTAACCTATTTTATGCATTTTTATAGGTTAACAATACTTGTCAGTTATTATCGCGACCAATTTAGTTGATACACAGGTTAAGGCCTTGATCTTGGTACTGCAGATTTTAAAAGAACCATTACAGATATTATCAGAATTCCACATAGAATTTGAACTCATATAATTCAACTGGAATAGGAGTGTGCACCTAGAATTGAGCATCAACATTGTATTAATTCTCTCATGCAAGTGGTGGTAAAGAAGGAGATCATCAAATGATTTAATATAGGTGTGGTTTACTCTATTACCGATAGTAAGTGGGTGAGCCCGACTTATTTTATGCCATAAAAAGGTGGGATCACTGAGGTACATAATTAGAGAATGAGTTATTAACCATGAGACCAATTATGAGATAGAGAGTTTGAATAAATTATTAGAGCTGAAGACTTTGACGCAAAAGGATCACTTTTTATTGCCATTCATGGATCAAATGTTAGATCTTGCTGGTAGAGGATGGTATTGTTTTCTTGATGGTTATTCAGGGTATAATATAATTTCTATTACCCCCTGAGACCAAAACAAAATCACTTTCACATGTCCATATGGTACGTTCAGATTCAAGAGGATATCTTTTAGACTTTGTAATTCTCCCACCACCACTCAACGTTGTATGATATCCATCTTTTTTGATTAGTGGAAGATACTATTGAGATCTTTATGGATTATTTCTCTATTATGGTTGATTGTTATGATGATTGTTTTGCCTATTTTGCTAATGCACTTCAGAGATATGAGGAATGCAACTTAGTGTTTAATTAGAAGAGTGTCACTTTATGGTGAAAGAGGGCATAGTCTTGGGGCATAAGATTTCAAAAAAGGGAATAGAGGTTGATTGATCTAAGATTGAGGTGATTGAATAGTACCTCAACCTATTTCTATCAAGGGTATTGGATTTTCTTGGGTCATGCAGGGTTCTATATGCAGTTCATCAAGGATTTCTCCAAAATTGCAAATCCATTGTGCAAGTTATTAGAGAAAGAGGTGAATTTTGTATTTGATGATATATGTCTTAAGGCCTTTGAGTTCTTAAAACATAAGTTGATTACTCCTGTTATCATTATTTCTCTAGACTGGTCTTTTTCATTTTAGGTGATGAGTGATGCTAGTGATGTGGCCTTAGGATTAGTCATAGGCCAAAGATGATGGAAAATACTTCATTCCATATATGATGTTGGCAAACCACTCAACCTTTCATAGAAAAAGTATATTATGACATGAGAAGAATTTACTTGCGATGGTGTTTGCTTTTGGGAAATTTTGGTCCAATCTGATTGGAACCAAGTCGTTGTGCATACTGATCATACTGATTTGAGGTACCTTATAGAAAATATTGATGCAAAGTTGAGGTTTATTTGATGGGAACTTTTTCTGCAAGAATTTGACTTCGAGGTCAAGGACCAGAAGGGTATGGAAAATCAACTTGCAGACTATCTATCCTTCCTAGAAGAAGAGGTAATGCTCAAATTTGGGAATGAACTTGGTGTTGATGATACTTTTCTAGATGAGCGGGTCTTGGTAGCATTACAAGACTTAATTCCTTAGTTTGTTTATTTCCCCAAAATATTTGGCAAGTGACCTCATCCCCAAATACTTGTCATTCTAGTAGATAAAGAATTGTATGCAAGAGGTACAAAAGTTTTTCTGGGATGAGCCATTCTTATTTTAGGTGTGTGTCGATGGTATGATTTGGAGGTTTATTCCCAAAGTTGAGGTGATGCATATTCTTCAGGCCTGTCACTCGTCTCCAGCTGGGGGTCATCATGGTGATACTCGCATGACCCATAAGATCTTACACAATGGTAACTATTAGAAAACTATTTAAAAAGATGCACATGATTGTGCCAATGACTGTGACCAGTGCCACTACCAAGGAAATATCTCGTGAAAGCATGATCTCCCTATGACACCTATTCTTGAGCTAGAGTTGTTTGATGTGTGGAGAATTGATTTCATGGGTCCGTCTGTATGTTATTATGGTATGAAGTATATATTGGTGTAGTTGACTATGTTTCTAAATAGGTGGAAATAGTTATGCTTTCTTACAATAAGGGTTACAGTGTCACAATATTTTTAAAGAAAAATATATTCTCGAGGTTGTTACACCACATGCTATTATTAGTGAGGGTGGGTCCCTATTTTGTAATCGTATATTTAAGGCCTTGCTTGAGAAGTATAAAGTGAAACATAAGGTGACAATACCTTACTATCTAAAAAAATCTGGGCAGGTTGAGGTCTCTAATCATGAGATCAAGTCTATATTGGTGAAGACTATGAATACCACCCGTATTGAATGGTCAAAGAATCTAGATGATGCACTTTGGGATTAATAGACAACGTTTTAACCCCCCCCCCCCACCATAGGTTCCTCTCCATAATATTTTGTGTACGGTAAGGCATGCTACTTGCTGGTTAAACTTTATAACAAGGAACTACGGGCATTGAAAAAGCTAAATTTTGAGTGGACTAATGTTGAAAACCTTTGAATGAGAAAGGTATATGAGTTGGATGAATTTCTGTTTCGATCTTATGAGAGTTTAGCTTTGCACAAGGAGAAGATGAAACTGTACCATGACAAAAAGATTGAGAATAGGGTATTCTAGCCTAGTGATATAGTCTTCTTTGTATAATTCAAGACTTAACTTATTTCCTTACAAGATGAAGTCTAGGTGGTATAGACCATTCACTTTGGTTAGGGTATTCCCTCAAGGTTCAATTGAGTTGAAGCGAGATGGAGAAGCCTCATTTATGGTGAACGAACAACAGTTAAGCACTATATAGGAAATATTGTGGATATAAAGATTTGCGTTGATATAAGCCTTGGCAAAGTATGAGTAGATAAGGAAACTAAGTTGTGCCGCGACATTAACTCAGGGGCTTCATGCGAGATAACCCATGGTTTTGTTAGTGAAGTCTGTGTATCCAACATAGCCATGTCATACCGCGATGTTAAATTAAGTGCTACTTTGGAGGCAACCTTATTTATTAGTATTTACTTTGTTTTCTGTTTTGTAGGTTTAAAGCATGGGAAAACAGTTGGAACATGGTAAAAACGTCAAAATTTAGACAAGTCTAGGTAAGTCGACGGACGAACCTACTTACGGGGGTCGTAGGTCCAACCTACAATAGGTAAGAGGTGTCGCAGGTGTCAAAATTTTTTTTGGGGAATTTTTGGTCTATGAAGTTGTACTTATAAAACCCACTTATAGGGGATGTAAGTACAACCTACAACCACGTAAGTGGGATCGTAGAAATAAGTGAGTAAAAATAGTCTTAAGATCCACTTATAGACCAACTTATGAGGCTCTATAATTGACCTTTATGGGGTGTAAGTAACCCCATATTGGGTCAGAAACTTCTAGGACCAGATCTAGAAATTTGGGTCGGACCCATGTATATCTGACCCAACTCAACATACCACTTACCTTATAATCCTAAATCTGACTCCTAAATGCCCCACTTTAAAAAAATTTAAACTTCCCACTTAATTTCAATCTCTCCAAATTCCTTATTTAACTATAAAGGAAAAACCCAACTAATTCTCTCCTTACAACATATTAATAAAAAAAGGTCTATTTTCACTTTATTTGTCATCTGCTTCTAAGACTATTAAAATCTAGGCAACAATTTTGGCTCCAACTTTAATATAATCATGTTTTTTAATCATTAAAATTGAGATATTGCTTGGTATAATCATAAATTTTCTTAAGTCACATGAATCTTGAAAATTATGGAGCCTAAATTTGGTGATATTAATATTGTAGCATAATTGTTGTTTCGGAAACCTGTGATCACGTAAATAGATGGTAGTAGAAGTTAAACTATAAGATGAAAACCTAAAATACTTGTGCAATACCTGTGGAAAAGGATTTGTTTCATGTTGTATTGTACGAAGTTGGGAGAAAAATTGAAATATACACTATGTAAGATGTAAAATTTTGAGAAAAAATCTACTCCCAAAGAGGTACTTACAAAAGTACTTGTGGGCCTCGTAAATAGCACCTTCAAGGGTGTAAGTAGACTTGCAAGTGTTTGACTTGAATCCCTAAAACTTTAGTGCATTGTCTAGTGCTTACGAGGGTACCTACGACTGATTTAAGTACTAACTATACCACATAGGTAGGGGTTGTAGGTAGCCTCTACCCTGGGTCGTCAAATTGTTTACAACTTTCTTGTTCTTGTCTTGTTTTTCAAGCAATGATAAATACTTTTTTAGGTACGACGGTGTAAAAAGTTGTACAAAATATAGGAGTTCAATCTAGGCTTCGTGATGAATCTCAAAAGAAGAGTGGCTCCGTAAAGGAGTTCCCCGTGAGCCAGGATATCACCTCGTTAGCCCTACGACATACTCGGGGACAATCATAAAGGCAGACAAGAGATGCAATAGTTATTGAAAATTTGATCACTTATCCCGCACCATCACAACCTTTTCATGTTCCAGAGGCCCCAGCAGCACCACAGGACGGGCTACAGCCTGCACCAGTGATATTCCTTTAAATTAGGCTCCGAATAAAGAACCTAAGTTAGTTACGACCATACTCTCCCTAGTCTAAGGAGAAAGATGATGATTAAGATACTAGTTTAGAGGAAGAGGGATAGCCATGGTAAAGTTTAGGAGAGGAGGTTGATTGAAGTTTTGTTACTAGTTCTTAAGAGGATGAGGATGTATCCAACTCTTATTCTTGGGAGGGCTCGGATGCTGCATCTGATTTTGAGAGTGAGTTAGCATAGTTCCTTGCTGCACCCTAATCTAACAAGGGTGTATCTCATGTCCTATAGGCGATATCATCATCTTCGGCACAAGGTAGTCAACCAACTGCATAGCACTGGACTACAGTTTAACCACCTACTGCCTCATAGTCTGGTTTGACACATATCTTGGTCATGCCTATAATTGTGATTCATTTGAGATAATGTGTGGAAGGGATGTAGTAGTTATTTGATAGAGATAGTTGATGACGTCGAAGCAATAGCTCCCTTTAGATGATGATATGGTTGTTGTCAAGATATAATAACCCAATAAAGGTTGGGGTCGAATCCTAAGGGAACATGTGGTTTGATAGATCTCAGTTTTTATAGTCTATGGGAAAAAATAGAAAAGTAAATGGGGGAATTAGTGTGTAGTCGTCTCAAACATAGAACAATATTAACTTAGTTGAAAATCAGTCATGAGTGAACACCAGGATTACGTTCCCCCTGGAATCTAACTCTGTAGGATTTTTTACATTGTTGAACCCACTCAATACATTTCATGTAGAACCGATAATTTTTGTACATTCTAAAGTCTTTTGGACGAGCAGGAGCATTTCGACCTTTACACATTGAGTCTCAGAGTATCGCGTTACTAACTTGAAATACCCTGGTTTCTGGATCTTAGAAAATTTCCTTGATTTCTTATTTTAGGCAAGATATGAATTAAGGGAATAAGTCATAAATTTAGGTACGGGTGGTATGGTCCATTCGTATGCTGACCCGTTATGGTTTGAGGGATTGATGTAGTTACTGGAATTGGTATGATTTGGGTGGTAAAAATTATATAGTTGGGTACAGTTTTTTGGGTTACTTCACTTAACCACAAACTTGGTAACTTAAGTTTGATTTGAGTACGAGTGTCTCACCATGAACTATAAACTAGGGTATGAGTCGTACCCAAGACTTATATGGTGGTCAGTGTTAAACCTCCTAGATACTATTCTTCCAGTGGTACAATTTTTGGGTACTAGTTGTACACTTTAATATGACTTGGGTGTGTGTTGTACCTTGGAAAGTATTGGGTACAAGGGATAAAACCTAGGGTATAAGAGGTGTGTACCACCAGTACAGGATGAGTACGACTCATAAGGGTCAGTCCTACCCTATGACAGGAATTTAATGTTGTTTAACTGAGGGTAATCTAGAAATTTTTCCACTTATCCTAATAAGGTCCCATGACTTATATTGCACTTGGGAGGTTATTTGTGCTATTATTATATTCTTAAACACTTTTAAATTCTCTCTAGTGTTCTTGGGAAAAGGAGGCTAGGGTTTCACCTTAAGGAGTAAATTGGGGCTTGTCTTGGTGATTTCTCTCCATCATCATCTTAGTTTAAGGTATGTTCTCTTCTGTCATTGTTAGTTTCAACTAAAGGTATGGTTTTATACAATGTTTTCATGATTTAAATGTTGTATGATTTTGGGTTTTAAAATATATTTTGGGGGTTTGGTTATAAATGCTTGGTAATGGTTTTTCCATTTTATAATTATGCTTTTATATGAATGAATTAATGGTGGTTTTGGATAATTTATTGCATGGGAATAGTTCTTTGGTTTTTGAAATACTAGCCCCCAATGTGTTTGATAAAATGCCTATAACAATGTTTTCACTATATTATTGGATTTTCAATGGAACTTATGCATGGTTTAAACCTAGTAATAGAACCCTAAATTCTATGAATGGTTTAAATGATTTTGAATGGATTGAAAAGGCCTTGGTGGCCATTATTTTAGATTAATTTGAATCATGTGGGGTATAGGGAATCCCTTAAGGATTGGCTAAGGACAATACTTGTATGTTATAGTCGGTATGATGATACCACTACTAATAGCCTTGGTTAATAAAAATGGAATAATGGTTTAGTTTGAAAATGGTTTTAATTGGAATTAAAAGAAGGGGTTTGTAGCAAAGCCATGGAAGATGGAGGTCCTGGGGAAATTGAAACTAGAAACTCATATTTGACGATATAATGTTTGGTCCTAGTGACTGTATGCATGATGTGACACTTTATATTTTGGGGGATGTACTAGTCATTCTAGGTTTTCTTCCCTTGTTGCGTGGCTTCATGCATTGGGACCTTTTCAGCAAGGGTATCTAAACCCATATAGCCCATGAGTGGTTTAGGACAACAAAGTTATACAACCTAGGTAAAGGTTTTTATTGACATGCTAAACCCAGTTCCCTTTCCCGACATGGGAATATGTATACATGGATCGTTTGTGTGCATATGGATGGTTTTATAAATGGTATTATTTTATCCTTATCCTGAGTATATGCTAGCGTTCTCCCGCTAATCCATCTTTGGGCAACTTTATCCCCACACAATGTAGGAATTAGCTGTTCTACTCCTACTACTTAGCATTCGGACATTTGGGGGTCATCTTTGGATTAAAGTGGTGAGCTTTCATCTATTCAGAAGGCTTCATTTCATGGATGTTATTTCATACTCTGGATTATTTATGGATATTGGTTTTGGATATGGTTGGGAGAAGGTCCTAATTGGATATTTGTATTCTTTTGGTTAGATGAGAAAAAGAAACAAGCAGAGTTCAATGATAGGCAGGGTAAGAGGAGCATGTTTTCTGACCAGGGAGGTGCTCAGTCGCAAGGTGGTCGGGATGGAGGCAAATGGCCAAAAAAAAGTGGAGGAGTTCTGGTTCCTTCTCTACTGCTAGCGCTTCTTATCCAAACTAGTTGGGTGACAGGTGTCGACAAGGTAGTGATAACTTTCTGGCATAGGGTGCCCAATCTTAGGTGAATGGGGGTCATTCAGCTTCTTCATGCCCTCCTTGATGGTACTGTGGTCATCTTCATTGGGGTTATTGTGACAAAGAAAGGAACAAGTATTTTAAATATGCTAGCCAGGGCATATGCTCAAGAATTGTCAAATTGGTAAAGGATTATCAAGAGTGGTCAAAGCTCTTGTTTCTTCATCCTCTGCTCTTATGTCTAGTGGTGCGACTTCATTGTCTGCTCCTTCTTCTAGTACTGGCATAGGCCATATAGGTTGTATGCTCCTACATCTCGACAGGAATTAGAGGCATTACCTAGTGTCATTACCAGTACGTTACAACGCTTTTATCGTGACGTTTATTGTCTACTTAATCCTAGAACCATTTTTTTTATGTGATCCATTTGGGGTTATATGCTTTGGTTTTGATCCTAAAGTTTTTTCAGATCTTTTTTGGTTTTAACCCTGGTAGGTGCCTCAGTTATTGCTAAGAGAGTCTATAGGGTGTGTGTGGTATCTGTTGGTGGTAGGAAGACTTTTGTGAATTTGTTTGAACGTGATATGGTGGATTTTGATGTTATTATGGGGATGGATTGGTTACACTCTTGTTACTCATCCTTGGGTCGATGGACCCGTAAGGTTGTCTCTAGGTTCCCTGGTGAACCTATTATAGAGTGAGAGGGTGGTTCCCTAGCTTCTAGGGGAGGTTTTTTTCTTATCTTAGATCTCGAAGGTGAATCTTTAATGTTTGTATTTATCACTTGGTCTGGGATAAAGATTATGACTTGGAAGGTCCTTTTTTACAGTCAGTTTTGGTGGTAAAAGAGATTCATAAGTTCTTTTTTGGATGATCTTCCTGGTGTTCTTCTGTATAGGGAAATAGAGTATTGTATTTATTTGGTTCAGAACACTCATCCAATATCTATTCCTCTTTATAGAATGGCTCTAGCTGAGTTGAGGAAACTTAAGAGGAAACTTAAGGATCTTCTGGATAAGGGGATTATTCATCCTATTACCTCCCCATAGGGTGCACCAGTATTGTTCGTGTGCAAGAAGTATGGTTACCTTTGGATGTGCATTGACTATCAACAGTTGAACAAGGTAACAATTAAGAACAAGTATCCTCTTTCAAGGATAGATGTCTTATTTGATGTATTGCAATATGCTAAGTTCTTCTCTAAGATAGATCTTTGGTTTGTGTTTCATCAGCTTAAGATTAGAGAGGTGAATATCCCTAAGACGGCTTTTCGCACTCGATATGGGTATTTTGAATTTTTAGTGATGTCGTTTGCTTTAATAAATGCCCCGACAACATTTATGGATTTGAGGAACAGGGTTTTTAGGCAGTTCATATGTCTCTTTTTTATTGTATTTATTGATGACATTGTGGTTTATTCCAAAAGTAAGGTGGATCATGCTAATCACCCCCGTGTGGTATTGCAGTCCTTAAAGAAACAACACTTGTATGCCAAGTTCTCCAAATGTTAGTTCTGGCTGAACGTTGTGACTTTTCTTTGTAATATTATTTCTAGTGAGGGAGCTATGGTGGATCCTCAAAAGGAGGTTGTGGTTAAAGGTGGCCTAGACCCACGACTCAAACCAATATTCGGAGATTCCTGGGTTTGGCTGGGTATTATCAGCGGTTTATGGGGATCTTTTAAATGATAGCTGCTACTTAACTTAGTTGACTCAGAAAAAGGTAAAGTTTTCTTGGTCGGATTATTATGTGGGGAGTTTTGAGAAGTTGAAAGATAAGTTAACTTCTACTCCGATTTTGACATTACCTAAGGGCATTGAGGGGTTTGTGGTTTATTAGGATGCATCTAGGGTGGGACTTGGTTGTGTTTCGATGCAGCAAGGGAATATGATTGCCTATGATTCTAGGCAGTTGAAGGTGCATGAGAGGAATTATCCTTCTCATGATTTGGAGCTGTTAGCATTGGTTTTTGCTTTAAAAATCTGGTGGCATTATCTACATGGAGTACACGTAGAATTTTTTCCTGATCATAAGAGTCTAGAGTTTGTGTTCACTTAGAAGGACCTAAATCTTAGGCAAAGGAGATAGTTGGAGCTTCTTAAGGACTATAACAAGATTCTTCACTATCACCCGGGTGAAGCTAAGGTAGTTGCTAATGCTCTTAACAGGTTATCCATGGTGAGTTTGGCTCATGTGGAGGAAGGAAAACAAGAATTGGTGAAAGATATTCACCTCTTGGATAATATTGGAGTTTGTCTTTTGAACTCCGAAGATGGTGGGGTAATGGTATAAGAAGTGGTTCAGTCATCTCTTGGTGCAGAGATTAAAGAGAAACAAGTGCTAGATCCTATCATGATAAAAATCAAGTGTAATGTTGGTAAGCATAAGGTAATAGTGTTTAAGATCAGTGGCGACGGTACTTTACGATACTAAGAAAGATTATGTGTTCATGATGTCGATGGTTTGCCGTGAAGAATTTTGGCTGAATCACATAAATTGCGCTATGTTGTTCATCCTGACTCGATGAAGATGTATCATAATCCCTATAACATGTATTGGTGGAATGGTATAAAAAAGAACGTGGATGATTTTGTGGCCAAGTTCTTCGTGTGTCAAAAAGTTAAAATTATGCACATGAGACCTGGTGGGTTGTATCAAGAGATTGTTTTGCTCGAATGGAAATGGGAGGTAATCAATATGAATTTTGTTACCTGTCTTCCTCAGTCTTGAATTCAATATTATTCGATATAGGTTATCATGGATATGATGACAAAGTCTGCTGACTTCTTGCCAGTGAGGACTACCTTTTTGGTGGGGGATTATATGAAGTTATATCTTTAGGAGATTGTAAAGCTTCAAGGGGTAATAATTTCAATTATCTCTGATCGCGGTACATAGTGTTTATCTCATTTCTGGCGGTATTTTTAGAAGGGATTGGGTGCTAAGGTAAGTCTGATGCTTTTCATCCTGAGATGGATGGGCAAGAGAAAAGAACAATTTAGACATTAGAGGATATGTTTCGGGCATGTGTGGTTGATTATGGTGGCTATTGGGTTGAGCATCTACCTTTGGTAGAGTTTTTTTTACAACAATAGCTATTATTCTAGTATTAATATGGCCTCTTTTGAGGCATTGTATGACATGAGGTGTATATCTCCTATTGGTTGGTTCTATCCTAGTAAGGTGGATATGTATGGTCCAGATTTTGTCTATCAGGCTATGGAAAAGGTGAAGGTGATTCGAAATAGGCTTAAGGCTGTGCAAAGTTGCCAAAAGTCCTATGCGGATGTAAGTCGTAGAGACTTGGAGTTTGAGGTTAGGGATAAGGTATCCCTTATGGTATCTCCCATGAAAGGAGAAATGTGGTTTGGTAAAAAAAAGAGAAAATCAATCCCCAAAATATTGGTCCTTATGCAGTTTTACTGAGGGTTGGAAATAATGCTTATGAATTGGAGTTGCCTTCTAGTCTGAGCTTGGTTCATCCGGCATTTCATGTTTCTATGTACAGGAAGTGTCTTGGTGATCCTTCTTCAATTATTCCTTTGGAGGGGTTGGGTATCTCAAACTCTCTATCTTATAAAGAGGTCCCGGTTAAGATCTTGGATAGGCAGGTTAGTTGGTTGCAAACCAAGGATATGGATTTGGTTAAGGTTCTATGACGGAACCATAAGGTGGAAGAAAATACATCGGAAATGTAGAAGGACATAAAGTCTAAGTATACTCATCTATTTTTTACTTTTGGGATTCGTGCCAAAGGTATGTGTCTTCAACACATCATTATTTTCTTAGTTTGTTAAGGTAAATATTAATATCTTTGCCTCTTTGTTTTCAAACTTTGTTAAAGATTAGAAACATATTTGATACTGCAAATGACTTGTGCGTGTGGTTACCCCTAACTTGTCTGTCATTCAGGGACGAATGTTCCTAGTGGAGAAGACTGAAATATCTTGATTTCTGGACCTTAGAAAATTTTCTTGATTTCTAGTTTCTGGGAAAGATATGACTTAGGGGAATGAGTCGTACACTTACGTACGGGTGGTATGGTCTAGTCGAATGCTGACCAGTGATGATTGGTGGGATTGATGTAGTTACAAGAATGGGTATGATTTACGTTTTATAAGTCGTATAGTTAGGTATGGGTTATTTGGTTACTTCACTAAATCATAGACTTTGTAACATAAGGTGGATCTGAGTATGACTGGCTAACCATGAGCCATAAGCCAGGGTATGAGTCATACCCAAGACTCGTATGGTGGTCAGTGTTCAAACCTTCTTGATTTTATTCTTCTAGGGGTACGGTTTATGGGTACTAGTTGTACACTTGAATACAAACTTGGGTTTAGGTGTGTCTTACCATGTAGAGTGTTGGGACCAAGGGTGATATCCTAGGGTACGAAAGGTGGGTACCACTCTTACAGGATGGGTACGACTCGTAATTGTCAATCGTACCATAGGATGGGAGTTTAATGCAGTTTAAGTGAGGGCAATCTGGACATTACCCCACTTATCCTAACAAGGTTCCCCGACTTATATTGCACTTTGGAGGTTATTTTCCCTATTATTCTATTCTTAAACACTTGGAAAGCACTCTTAAATCCTCTCTAGAGTTCTTGGGCAAAGGAAGCTAGTGTTTCACCTTAAGGAGTAAATTGGGGCATGTCTTGGTGATTTCTCTCGATCATTATCTTGGTTTAAGGCATGTTCTCTTCCTTCATTGTTAGTTCCAACTAAAGGCATGGTTTTATACAATGTTTTCATTATTTGAATGGTCTATTATTTTGAGTTTTCAAATATGATTTTCGCATGAGGAAGCATGGAGTAGGCGCACTATAAGGGACCCAGAGCACAGGACACAAAGACTTGATTTAGCTAGATGCATAGCCACATAGTTCACTGAATTGGTCATTAATGCCCCATAGGTTGAAGGAAAGGGAGATATAACGAAGGTGTTACTCTACTTTACAGTGATGATTTCCTGGGCAGTGGTACGTCATAGATTGAATTCAACCTCTAAGGATAACATACTCACATGGTACAAAGCTACTTTGATTGCTAACCTGATTGCTAGATATAATCTTGGCTTCGCCAAATGGATTAGGCTAGAGATCCTCATTAGGGATTTTGGTGCGACCACCACTTTCCCCTTCCCTTACTGTCACACCTCTTTTTCATCAAAAAATAGTTTGTATTTTAAGTTTGAAAGGGTTTTTACTAGTAAGTGACAAAAGATGAGAATTTGTTTCGAAAAAGATTATTTATATTCAAAACTCAGACTCGCCACTTGACATAGATCGGGTGTGCCAATTCACCTTTGGACATAGATCGGGTGTGCCAATTCACCTTTGGAAATCCTTTTAAAAATGGTTTGACTCTAAAATCGGTCCGCGAATAGAGATTCCGGCTAAGGAATTCTGTTGACTGAGGGGAAGGTGTTGGGCACCCCTCGATCCCGTGGTTCAACCACGGTCGCTCAGTGGAGTATATCAGCTAATTTTGACACTACGAATGTACAAACCAAACAAAATACGTAAAATAATCAAACAAACAAACAAAACAAAATGAACCAAAAATATAATGTCCAGTCCGAGTTATACAGTCCAAAAAATAGAAAAATGTGAGAATAAACCCTATCTAACCTACACTAATCCTAACTATGCTTCCGTGCTTTACCCGATGCCTAGGGCCTTACTCACGAATGTCTTCCACCAACATAGTACATCGGGGCATTCCCCGGTGAATAAATACAATATGTCTCGGGGCATTCCTCGGCTAAATGAATACATTTGAATTAAATACGATAAACAAGAAAGAGACATTGCCATGCACCTTCAAACATTCAATCAAAAATAAAGTTCTAAATTTGCCTACCCGAACCTACCCTTGCCTATTCATTTCAACATGTCAAAAATCTATCACATTCATGTTTATTCCGAATCAAACAAAACAGCAACAACCCAAAATTAATCTACATTCAACTTTTATCAATATTTTAATTCTTGTTCCAATTTATCCTAACCAACGATTAACACATGTTTTTATTATCTAATTACCTTTCAAAATCTAAAACCAATCATCAACCAACACGCAACAAAGATTCAAACATCTCAAACAAATCATTCACATTCTCAGTCATCGCAAGTCAACAAATTATGATAAAAAGAGAGGAGGGGTTAAAGAAATGGACCTTCCGATAATCAATTTAGGTTGATAATAATATTAAAGAAGACCGGCACTTGAAATCTCGAATAGAAAACCTCGATTACAATGAATCCAATGCGGCATTGAGAAAAACTAATTGGACAGCTCCAAAACCCATGAGACAACCTTCGTGATATGAAACCCAACCATGAACGATGACACGATTTGATCACAAAACTCCAAGACCGATACTGACCACGAAAAGCAAAAGTAGACAAACCCCAAAACTCAACGACATGATATATATATAGAACAATGTGGTTTGAGCTCCAGTGAGATCAGACGTTGGCAAAACGCGATGAGAAAGGGGCTGGTTCCAGTGGATCATGTAGTTTTTCACAAAACTCATGTTGTCAGAGTTCAAATTCAAGTAGTCAGCATCTGTACGAGTTAAGTAGCAGTTACGTATATATGTATGCATTCTCACATTCATATTAGTCCACATGTTCATGCATATAAACCCCATGCATTTAGCCTACCCCCATGTATACTCAGTACTTAAGTTGTACTAACGCATTTGCGCTATGGTGCTTTCTTTTTATGTTACACCATAGGTTCTGAGGTGCCGATTCCATATCAGCAGTAGCAGTTCAGTAAGAAGTGAGTCTTCATCTTTTGAGGACATGACCGTTACATTTATTATTCCAGTATTTCAGTTTATTTTAAGTTTAGGGAGTTAGTTGGAGACATATCCCTTCAACTTCTTATTCAGACAATTTAGAGGCTTTTAGACGATTATAGAGTTTTCATATTTAGACTTTAGTATTTTCAGTTTTGTTTTGGTACTGTGATACCACCTTATTTCAGATATTTTATTATTCAAGATTGAACCTTGCGCCCTTTTTGTTCATGTCTCCACATTTTATATGTATATTATGCAGTTACAGGTACAAATATCAGTCTTTGGTTTGCTTGTGGTCCTTTGGGGTCATGATCACCGTGTAGAATTTTGGTTCAGAAAATCGGGGCGTTACAAACTTGGTATCAGAGTCTAAGGTTCAATAGAGTCCTAGGAAGTCTGAAAGCCACATCTAGTAGAGTCTTGTACATGCGTGTGTTGTGAACCACACCTATGTGCAGGAGGCTATGAGATGTTTTACGAACAGTTTCCCTTCTTTCAGTATTCATGTCGTGCCAGTGATCAGTTAGATTTGTATAGCTTTTTTTCTCATCCTTGCATCTATTCATGCTATCCAAAATCTCAGAGAATGTAACTATTTCAAGGTAGAACCTCCTAGTAGTTTCAAGTTCATTTCATCTCATGCATCATGCATTAGTTTCAAACTCCCAAAGTTTAGTTATAATCTAGTTCATAGATGCCCTGTGCATCACACTAGTATCTTAGCAAGGTAAACATTCCTAGAGGGACATAGTGTCCCAAGAGGGAGATACCCCACCTTTTCTTGATGCTTTCATGTTCCCATTATAAATTAGTTATCAAGTTCCATGGAATAATCAGTCAAGCTTTCAACAGTCAGCTCAGTCAGATATTCAGGCATTAGATACACGTGTTCAGTAGAGAAAGTACTATTTATCAGTATCTTCACTCATGAATTTATATATCATGCCAGTCATGTAATCATGCATCAGATATGCATGGATCCATCATTTCAGTTGTGCATCAGATATGCATTCTCATTTTGAGAAAACTCACTTTATTAGAATCCTAAGTCTTATATTTAGGAATCAGCTTCCCATGCATCAGATATGCATGATCAGTATGTTGTGCTCAGCTTTCAGTTATGTCAGTCATGAAACCATGTTTCAGTAGTGTATGTCTTGTACATACTTCATCTTATCATCTCTCCCGCCTCAGTTAATTTCCATTCGAGGATGAATGTTCCCAAGGGGGAGATATTATAATACCCCACATGTTTCTAAGCTAGGAGATGAACCATTTTTCCTACATATGAAATCTCCTATTCTATGATTCATACTTGAGTACATGACTTACAATGAGTATCCTAGCGATAAGATATCTTATAATGCATTAAGCATGTTCATATGAGTCACTTAAGGTAATACATGCTAAGAGTTTTTGAATCCATCAAGTTTTAGTGTTCGATTTCGTAAGGTTCATATTTGAACGAGTATAAATAAATGTTAATGTGGTATTTCTGCATATTTCTACCCACCAAATTGTATATAATCAAATTATCTTTCCAACAATACCAATTTCGCCTTAATCCAATACCCGAGCTAAAAGTTATGCCCATTTTCGTGAGAAAGAGTAAGGGTATGCGATTGGTTAGGCGCCGCCCAACCAAACTTAGGTGATTGGTTAGGTGCCTCTCAACCTGGCTTGTGCGATTACTTGGGCACCGCCTAAGTCAGTTCCAAGTGCCAAAAACACTCGGTTTTGAGTTATTTTGAGGGTAATTAAGTCTTTTAACACTCCTTACAAGTCCCTAAACTTAACCCTATGAAATATATAGCTTCTAAACATATTATAACCCGATTAACATCTCAAAGTTCATCATCCAAGAGAACTAAAAGAGAAAAACAACTAGGGTTGCATAATTAAGCTTGAAGATCTAATTTCAAGGAAATTCCTCCGTCAATCATCAAGAATCTTCCTTCTAAGGTATGCGTGAGTTGATTCATGGACTCCTTTTGTCCATTAAGCTCAAGAAACATCTTCTAAATTATGTATTATGATGTTTATGTTGTTGGTGGTTGGTGTTCATGTGGTTGGAGTTTGATGATGCCTAAGATGGGATCTTTGTATGTTTTGTGTGAGGATATGGTGGTATTTAATGTATAAATATGTGAAATTGGTGGTTGAATATTTGTAATATTGATGAATCCACCTATGCCTAAGATGTGCATGTAAGGTGTTTGTGAAAATACCTAAGGGAATAGAAATCATTCTTTTATGACATAATAAGTCCTAAATGACTATTCCATGTTCTAAGTTTATGTTCAACGTAATCCCCATGCTATTTTCTTGAATTGAAGATGTTGTATGAAATGCTCATGATATTGTTGTGATATTGAATGACCATGTTATTGAAGCCATGCAAGTATATACATATTGTGTGCATTCCTGATCATGTGATAGTTTGTTGAGAATCATTCTTATTATGAAATCCTTACTTATGATATTGTGAAATATGGACTCTACTCTAATGATCAAGTCAGTCATGTGTGTCAGTTTCCTTCAATCGAGTCCTGGGGGGACTTGCAGCCGAAAACTATAGTTGTGTGCCTAGATATAGTGTCATGTTTCAAGACATACTCAGTCAAGCTATGCTCCATAGATTTTAGTTAGTCACGTGACTCAGAAAAACTCAGAAATCTCAGTAGTTCAGTAGTCCAAGTAGTTTTAGTACTCTCAGTCAGACCTCAGATCTCAAGTAGCTTTTTCGTTAGTCAACAGAACTCAGTGAATTCATCTTAGTTTATTATCAACTCAGTTAATCAGTTTATAAATCACTTAGTTCAGTTAGTCAGTTCAACACAGTTAATCTTTTTAGAGTCTTTCAGTTGGGAGTAGGGACTAGCACCGAGTGAGTGCAGGGATGGAGGTTTTTCCCATTATAAAGGTAGAGCCGTTAGTAGCAATACCTGTACTCCAAAAATGTATAACCAGCGTAGGACAGGAGTCACCCATCAGATTAAGGCTATACTTGACTATTATATTGCCTTAGGATTGTTTTTCTGTTCAGGGTCACCCGTCAGAGAGGCTTGACCATAGTAGAGGTCTCTACCCGTGGCACGGTATTGATACCCTTCCAATCAGGGTAAAGATTGTACCCCACCAGTATAGTATTGGGGCATGTCGGTTAGTTTGCTACCTCCCACAGTCACAATTATAGTTACAATTTTAGTATCAGTCTTTAGAGTAGAAATCAGGAATCAGGACTGTCAGATATAGTCATTGATCTCAGTGAGGAACTCAGATAGTTCTGTTGATTTCTGTACCATCTCGTCAGCTAGGCTTGGTCCCATATTCAGATGCTTATTATTAGATCTAGAGGTCACCCGGTAGACAGGATTGATCTCAATCTCAGATTCAGTCGAGTATTCGCATTATCAGTTTCAGAGATCACTCGTTAGCTAGGAATAATCTCAGCCTTAGATGTTCATCTATAGTTTGGAACTCAGATAGTTTTCCCCAGAATTAGGACATTTAGATACAGTCATCCATGTTATCAGTCATTCAGTATCTCAGTATCACAAAACTCATGTTGTCAGAGTTCAAACTCAAGTAGTCAGTATCTCCATAAGTTCAGTAGCAGTTACATATGTATGTATGTATATATGTATGTATTCTCACATTCATATTAGTCAGCATGTTTATGAATTTAGCCTACCCCCACGTATACTAAGTACTTTAGTTGTACTGGCGCATTTGCACTATAGTGCTTTCTTTTTATGTTACACCATAGGTTTTGAGGTGCAGATTCCAGATCAGCAGTAGCAATTCAGTAAGCAGTGAGTCCTCATCTTTTGAGGACATGACCGTTACATTTATTATTCAAGTATTTCATTTTATTTTCAATTTAGGGAGTTAGTTGGAGACATTTTCCTTCAACTCCTTATTCAGATAGTTTAGAGGCTTTCAGACGATTATAGAGTTTTCAGATTTAGACTTTAGTATTTTTAGTTTTGTTTTGGTACTGTGATACCACCTTATTTCAGATATTTTATTATTCAAGATTGAACCTTATGTCCTCTTTGTTCATGTTTCTACATTTTATATGTATATTATGCAGTTACAAGTACAAATATCAGTCATGGGTTACCTTGTGGTCCTTCGGGGTCATGAACACCGTGTAGTGTTCCGGTTCAGAAAATCGGGGCGTTAAAGTTTTTCACCATTGAGACTCTCTCATTTTTATCTCTCTCGACTTACCATCGCCTTATGGTTCCCATGAGGGTTTTCACCAATAAGACTCTCTCATTTTTATTTCTCTCCTGATTCCTTATGCTGAGGAAGACAAGTAGTTCTTAAAATGCATCATCATATCCCTTGCATGCTTAGCCTTAACATTCTTAAAGATTGATCTGAAGGTCTTTCTTTGGTTGTAACTTGGTTTTTGGATTGGGTTAGAAAGAACGGATGACATGAGGCTCAAACAACACTAAAAGTGGGGTAGTACTTATAACTTTTGGAATCGACACAAATAATGAGGATTAACTCATGCCCTAGTTTCTTTTGACTGGGAAATTATAAATTATTTATTTGGTTGGATAGAACCCCGGGTAGGGCAACCTACGTATCTCACCCTCGAAAGAAGAGAATCAGGTCACGCATAGTTCTGGCAGCTTGTTCTTTTGATTGATTATGATTTTTGTTTCTTCTTCTTTTTTTCTCTTTTCTCTTTGAGATTTTTTTTCTGACCCTATTTTTGACACTCTCTCTTTTCTTTCTTTTTGGACACATTTTTTTTTCTTGACACTTTTCTTTTGAGTTTTACTTCTCTATCATGATTCCAAAAGAGGGGTATGAAAGAAAATAAGACTAAAGCTTAAATGGGGTAAACAAAGGATGACACAATGGTTGGATAGCAGAATGAAATGACTTCATCATATCAATCCTTCAAAATGCAAGTACATATCATGCAATATGGAAGTGAAAGATGAAGATCATTTGTGACATCTTTTGCAGCATTAACTTTGACTGAGTCTGTGCATCACTATTTCTTCTGCGTTTTTCTAGAATACAACTCCACTTTTGTTGCATATTGCTCACATTGAATGACTCATGATTTTGTAGAGCTGATTTTCGTTCTATTCACGCAGCCACTATGTCACCTAATTGAGATATCTCTTTCAATTGATGACCAATTTATTCTTGTGATTCTCAAAATAATTTCCTTAATTTTCAAAGAAGGCTTCAACTTGTCACCAAATGTCTCAGCACTCTACCTATTTTCTCAGATGCTCTTTTTTTCTAACTTTAACCGTCTGATTCAATGTTCATGCTTAAACTGAATTTTAAGATTTGGCTGAAAATTTCACTAGCATGCCATATCACTAGAGTCAACATAAAATGTACTATGTAAACAAAACAAACAAACAATACATATTTAAAACACAAAGAAAAATGGGACACTTCATTTACTTAAACCAAAAGATACAAGGGTTTGAACATAAACGACAAAAGGGCAAAACAAGATAGATCCCGAACTACTACCCTAAAATAATTCAAAAAATAGAAAAAAAAACAAGCTATTAGACCTCTTCCTAGTAGGGAGAGGGGTGACTTCTGAATTGCTTAGCCTGACATCTTAGCCACTAGTTTGCATATCAGCATGACTACAGTTTTCCTCACTGTCAATATTTTGTACTATGATTGATTTATCTTGAATCATCTTTTCAATCTCTTTTCAAAGCATGATAATCTTCAATACTGTGACCCTGAACATCAGAATGATATGCACATCATACATTAGGATCAAAACTGCTTGAATGTGGATCAGAGTATACCCAAGGAGAGGAGTGATCATGCTCTGTTGTACTAATCTCTGGAATAAAATTGCATACGACTCTCCAATTGGAGTGAAGCTATCCCTCGACTTCTACCTCATTTCATTGTTTGGCTTAGACCAAAAATCTAGCTTAGAAGGGCTTTGGTATGTTTTTGGAGTTTGAGGATGACTCTAAAGAGTTGGTACATGCCATTGTGGGTAAGAAGGGAATTGACCATAGGGTTGTACATTTTATATTGGATATGGAGGCAGTGGAATAGAGTATAATAGATTTCGAGAAAGATTCTGTGGAGCTTGTGCATAAACTTGGGTTTGATCGTTTGGGTAACGATAGTGTGGTCCTTTTTCCCTTGCTTGTTGTCCAACTATAATGGCAAATACATTTTCCTCATTCTTCTTTCCTCCCATACTTCCCGAACCTTTTTAAATTGCTTGAGTAGTCGCTTTCAATGTTGGAAAACTCACAATGCGACCAGTCTTAATTCCATCCTCTATCATCTCCCCCGTATTTATGACCTCAATAAATAGCTTGTCTAATGCAGGTAACAAGTGTTGATAATATGTTTCATCATGTGCTTGAATAAACATCTCTACTATCTTACTTTCTTTTATTGGTGGTTTCACCATAGGAGCTTGTTCACGCCATCTAATCGCATACTCTCTGAAAGTTTCAGTACTTTTTTTCTTTATATTAGTTAGGGATTTATCGTCAGGAATCAACTCCATATAGTATTAAAATTGTTGAATGAATTCATTAACAAGGTCATCCCTCCTATTCCACTTGTCTATGTCTTGGTCAACAAACCATTCTGAAGCTAGACCTGAAAGACTCTCACCAAAATATGCCATGAGTAATTCTTCCTTCCCTCCATTTCCCCTTAGCTGGTTGCAATAGCGTTTCAAATGTGCTTCAGGATCTCCATGCCCATCATACTTCTCAAACTTTGACATTTTAAACCAAGAGGAAGATATACACCTGGAAACATGCACAGATCTTTATATGAGACATTTTTTTACCCCCAAGTCCTTGAAAGTTGTTCATAGTCAATACCAAAATTCTCAATTTTCTAGTCATTTCCTCTTATTCTTTTGTCATAATAGGCTTCTCAGTGTTAGGAGAAAATTCAGGTGGTTGAGGATAGTCATAAGGACCAGTTGACTTAAATGTGGGCTCAAGAGCATAATGCTGATCACTAAAGATATTCAATACAGGGTCTCTTGTAGAGTAAGGAATGACAACCGTTGGATTGATATTAAAAGCAGCAGGTTTAGACGGGAGGGGGCTGGAAAAACATGAATAACAGGAGGAGCTGAGCATGTGGTAATTTTGTATTGAGGAGTGAGGAAATGAATATTGGAAGTGTTTGGATATTGTTGCCCCGGAGTAGGTCCTTATGCATGTTGGGGCATGTTGACCAAAATAGGGAATTGTGCATGTGACACTGGGGAAAACTAGAAAGATGATCCAGATTATTAGCGGGAAATGGAGGAGGCGGAAACCCATTAGCCTAAGCTCGATCATTTCTATCATTTGCTGCCTTAATTTCCAAATCTCTTCATTAGCTCCTACATTTTCATTCCCCGAACTCCCTATCTGATTATTGAAAACAAACTCGGTATTCTTGTTGGCCATAACTTTCTATGTGACTTGAAGCAATATGGAGGACCATCCAAAATGCCACAAACCAACCGCCTTAAACTAACTGGACAAGAGATAGCAAATACGTTAGAATTCAATAGTTTTTCAAAACCTCTTTTTTTCTTGAAAAGATCACCGAACCGTAAAAAGGGAACCTACGTATCTCACTCCTGAGAGAGGAGAATCAGGTATGCATAGTTCATGAAGTCTTGCCAAAATGGCCAATTAATTCTTTTTCCTTTTTGTTTTTTCTTTTTCTTGAAACTTTAAAAAGAAAAGGAAATAACAAATTGTCAAAAGAATTGACAAAATTTTTTATTGCATTTTTCAAGTTTAAACTCCCTATACAAAATGAAACCTATGATTACCAAAGAAAAACCTTTTGGGTTTTCGATTTTAAATTTCATATGAAAATGAAACTTGAACTTATTAAAGGAAAAAAATCTTTTTTGTAGTTTTCTTTTAAAGATGTCTATGAAACACCTACTCTAACAAAGAGTGAAGAAAATATTTTTTTTTTGAATTTTTCAAATAAGATCCCCGAACCAACAATAGTTTCCCTACGTATTTCACTCCCGAGAGAAGAGAATCAGGGGTGCGTAGTTCGTTCAGATAGGACAATTAAGGATTAAATAACCAACTGAACCCTAACTTGAGAGATACGACCACAAATAGAAGATGAAAAACAATAAAATCTATTTGAGTTTTTAGTTTGACACTACACATAAGACTGACACCAACAACTATGAAAGAGAATCTTTTTAGTATTTTCGTTATATGAAATGTACAAAACTTCTGCCATCTTTTTTGAATTTTCCTTTTATAAAAAACTCCTAAGAATATTTTTGAAATTTTTGAATTATGAATGCATGCTAAAGGAGATATAGGGAAAATATTTTTGAGGATTTTTTTTTATTTTGAATAAATGCGTGAAAAAGGTAAGAAAATCTTTTTGAATTGTGAAAAAAGTAAAAGTCATAAAGTAACTCTAAAAAACTATGAAACTCTCTTTTTTCACTCTTTTTTTCCTCTTTATTTCCAACAATTTCTTGCCTACATACTTTACTTCGAACACATGCTTTTGCCTAAATCAGTCTGTCAAATGACCTTATTACCCTCAAAGATACAACATTTAGCACGTAGGAATGCTTTAGAGGTGAGTCTTCTACAAAGGACAAAGTGGCCCCTTCTAGGTCTCAATATGATGCACATAAGCATGACCTAAAGGCTGACCTACGTTGGGGTTCACTAACAAGGTTGTTCGGGGGAGTGTATGGTCGATAGTGGCTGCTTTGCTTTCCACCTGCTCCATACCAGCCAACGGCTCCCCCTCCTAAAATAAGGGTGACTCAACTATAGGTCGTGTACACAACGTGTACTATAGAACTTGTTGCAGAAAGAATTGACTCGGGTTATGTATATGATGCCAGATATAAAGAAGTAACACATAAGAAAAACTATAAACAAACAGCACATAAACACACCACAATGATAAAACAATACAAACAATCACACAAACACGTTTATACACCCATAATGTTAAACTAAGCAAATATAACTCCAAAAATAAGCTCGAATTTTGAAAATTCCCCAGCAGAGTCGCCAGAGTTGTCACACCGCTTTTTCATCCAAAAAGAGTTCGGATTTTAAGTTTGAAAGGGTGTTTACTAGTAAGTGACAAAAGATGAGAATTTGTTTTGAAAAGGATTATTTATATTCAAAACTTAAAATCGCCACTTGACATAGATCGGGTGTACCAAGTTACCTTTGGAAACCCTTTCCAAAACGGTTTGACTCTAAAACTGGTCTGCAAACAGAGATTCCGGCTAAGGAATTCTGTTGACCAAGGGGAAGGTGTTGGGCACCCCTCGATCCCGTGGTTTAACCATTGTCGCTCAGTGGAGTATAACGGCTAATTTTGACACTATGAATGTACAAACAACACAAAATACGTAAAACAATCAAACAAATAAACAAAACAAAATGAACCAAAAATATAATTTCCAGTACGATTTATACAGTCCAAAAAATAGAAAAAATACAAGAATAAACCCTATCTAACCTACACTAATCCTAACTACTCTCCCATGCTTTACCCGACGCCTAGGGCCTTCCTCACGAATATCTTCCACCAACATAGTATGTCGGGGCATTCCCCGATGAATAAATACAATGTGTCTTGGGGCATTCCCCAGCTAAATCAATACATTTGAATTAAATATGATAAACTAGAAAGAGATATTCCCATGCACGTTCATACATTCAACCAAAAAAAAAGTTCTAAATTTTCCTACCCGAACCTACCCTTGCCAATTCATTTCAACATGTAAAAAATCTATCACATTCATGTTTATTCCGAATAAAACGAAATAGAAACAACCCAAAATTAATATACATTCAACTTTTATCAATATTTTATTTCTCATTTCAATTTATCCTAACCAACGATTAACACATGTTTAGATTATCTAATTACCTTTGAAAATGTAAAACCAATCATCAACCAATACACAACAAAGATTCAAACATCTCAAATAGATTGTTCGCATTCTTAGTCATCGTAAGTCAACAAATTACGATAAGAAGAGAGGAGGGGTTAAAGAAATAGACCTTTGAAATCAATTTAGGTTGATAATAATATTAAAGAAGACCTGCACTTGGAATCTCGAATAGAAAAACTCGATTGCAACGAATCCAACACGGTATAGAGAAAAACTAATTGGACAGCTACAAAACCCATGAGACAAACTTCATGATACGAAACCCAACCCCAAACGATGACATAATTTGATCACAAAACTCCAAGATCGATACTGATGACGAAAATCAAAAGTAGATGAACCCCAAAACTCAATGACATGATATAGATTGAGAACCAGCATGGCCTGAGCTCCGCTGAGCTCAGACGGTTGCAAAATACGATGAGAAAGTGGCTGGTTCAAGTGGATCGCGTAGTTTTTCAACCAGACCTATCTAAAAACTGAAGAAAATGATGGGACAGGTGATTTAAAGGCTATACCGAGAAAATAATGAACTGGATGTCGATTCTGGCAACGGTTTTCCCTAGAGAACCTTGAATCAATCTCTATTGAATCTCTCTTTTCTTCTCCCTCTGACCGATCTAATCCCTTTTCTATGTGGTGTCATCTAAATATGTGTGGGTATGTATCTAATTGTCAGAAAAATGAATTAAGGGAAAATGAGTGTCCTCCCAGATATGTGTGTGTGCCGTGAGGAGGAAAATTGGAACCATGGAGATCTTTTTTTATCTTTCTATCTCTATCCCGCATCCTAGATGATGATTAGGTGTATATATGTGAAGGATGGATCCAAATACGTAGGCCCCTTTACTTTTATTTGTTTTTGTATTATATGCCTCTTCCCTTTTTTGCTTTGTATCCAAGAAAGGTTAAGAGGAGGGGTGTCATGTGGGGTGGTGAGGTGTCTTGTTTTGATTGGATGGGTTGTTAGAATAAAAATGAAATTAGTTAGGGGTTGTTATTTTTTGTCATTTTATGAAGGGATAATTATGTGGGTTAGAGTGTATGACAACGCGAGGTAAAAATGGATGAATTGGGTTTTTGGGAGGGACAAAATTACGTGTCTACACTTGACTAATTTAGCTCTTATGTGATAAGGTCGGAGTACTTCCTATTTTTGAGGTATATTATCAAATAGGGGGGATGTGCATGTCCAATATTATTTTGACGAAGGATACGGTAAACCCAGACCTTGCACAGTGCAAAACCCTTTAACATTTGGTATGAACTATTCTGAGGGTCCTTTTATTGCGGTCGATACTATGAGAGGCCAAATATAAGTTTTGATATATATAAAAGAGAGTAGAGAGCTGAGCCGACGACGATTGCTGGTGAGGGTGCAATAACCACATCTACACCAACCTTGACTTCTACTTTTGAGTCAGTCGAGGACTCTACTTTGCCCCTTCGCCCTACAAATTGTTAGATTGTTGGAGTATCACATGAGTTTCTATAATAGATAGTAGAGCGGCAGGAGGAGGTGACTACCCATCTTACACTTATGGAAAATCCTATACCCATATTATTTGCACAGATCCAACCATAGGTTCAAATTACTTTAGAGGCTTTTAAGGCTCGATTTTTTAGGAGGATGAGAGAAGAGATGGAGAAAGATACTAGGGATATGCATGCTCGCATTGAAAGCTTTGAGACTAGGATAATGGTACGCTAGCATGAGGTTTAGGTGTCAAACTTGTCGAGCTATGTGAGAAGACGACATTGGGGGAAATTCGTGGCTCAACTCTTTAGGTGCCAAACTTCCTCGGGCTATTCATACTCTTATTTTATATTATATTTAAACATTGGGGACAATGCATACTCTTTAGTTAAGTGTTGGTGTATACCATAGTCAAGGGTTTTTCTTTCCATGATTTTTTTCTCGTTGGTTGCGTTATCTTAGTAGAAATAGTATGTTTAGGTCATCTTTGTGTCATTTTATGTGTTATGTTTTTTTTGTTTAATTGGGTGAAAAATAATGAACCTTGAAGTGTTTTGAAAAATGATACCCCTTCAAAATTTTGTGAACTATGTGATGTAAATATATCTGTGACTATTGTGAATCTTGTTATGACATTAAGATTAGGGACAAAATAATAATAGCTTAGAATTTTCATGAACTGGATAGGTAGTTGTAGGTAATATGACATTGTACCATGTGTGTGTGAGATACTTACCTAGTTACCTTTGTGCAGTTAATCCAGAACACTCCTAGTTAGTCTTGCCTAGCTTGTACGATAGTTGATTAGTACATGATCATTGGCCATTTTTTATTTAGTCCATTCTTAGCCTAAATAACTGTCCAACTATGAAAAAGTATCCCTTGATCCCTAATTTGAGACTACATAGACCTATTTTCTTGTTTTTCACCTTTTTATAGTCCCAAATTGATTTTAATGAACCTGTTTTGGCCCTAGTTCCTCCTTGGACGTGTGCTCCTCAACTTAGGCAAATCACCTAAGTTGAGGGTGGCTATCATAGGAGTGTGTAGTTAAAGCTGGGTACACAGAAAGGTGTAATGTAAAATAAAAAACAAGGTTTGGTGTGTTAGAAAAAAAAAAGTGAAAATGTAAAAAAACTTAAAAAGAAAAATAAAAAAAAATAAAAAATGAGAAAAATGAATAATTGAAAAAAGAAAACCAAATCCAATCCGAAAAATAAATAACGAAGAAAAGTAGGAAAAAGAGGAATGGTTGAGGAGTGGAGCCAAAATGTAAGTGTAGTGTCAAGGAGGGTGAGTCACTAGTTCCCATATGTACCATACCGCCCCCCAAGACTACACTACAAGACAGATAAAGTCCTATAGTAATCCTAGCCCATCTGTCTAAAAAAGCTAAGGTACAGAAAATAAAGGCAAGCCTATGGTATTTTTTTCACATTGATTGGAACTTCTTTTGTGAGCGTGAGTGTCTTGACATAGTCTCTTATATTGACATAATGATACTGTGAGAGTTGGTACTTCTTTCTGTGAGGGTACATGGTTGTGTTGCTAACTGTTAATCTGTTCAGGTAGTGTAACTTGTGTTCTTGCTTAATTATTAGTTGCTAATATAATGTCATTGGTTAATTCTATTATGTCATACTATTGTGCTACATAGATCAAGATAGTTGGTCTTGAAATGATTGAAATAGGAAGGGTTAAAAGTTTTTGAGCTGAAATTGAGTTTGACTGACATAGGAGCTTCGATTTCTCTTAGTTATGCATCATAGTGTCTTTGTTATGTTCTAGTTTCCTACAGGCATAGAAATGTTCTATGTTGAGGGTGTTGATGTTGTAGGCTTCATGGAACATTCGATGCTTAAAATCAGAAAGTATGCAAGAACTTTGGTCAATTTTTTAGATGTGATATGTTTTTGTGTTTCAGTTGCAGGAAATTTGATTTAGGAGAAAAAAAAGAGAAAAAGAGTGAAGTTTTGTAGAAGACACCCACTTATAGACCCGCTTATGGGTCGTAAGTTTTACATACGACCATAGTATAGGGATATATAAGTGCCAGAGGAAAAGTACTGACAATATGAAGTTGGCTCTGAGATTTATTAAGGTACTTACGGGGGCATAAGTGTCACCTACAACCCTTATAGGTACTTACGGGGGCATAAGTGTCACTTATGACTCGTTGAGACTTACAGACCCACCTACGGTCCATAGGTATTACCTATAGGCCGTAATTCGGTCCGTAGGTTGTTGCCGACCAAGTTTTCCTATTTAATTTTGATTATGATATTAAGGGTTTTGTGTATTCAATAAATACACTATCAATGTTTTGTTATTTTTTTACACACTCTTTATACTTACAACACTACATTGATTTTGAGATACACTTTTGATCTTTGAATCCATTGTTCTTGGTTTTTATGATTGGATATTAATTTGAGATTTTGGTTTTGATTCTTCAATTATTGTAAGAATATTTAGATGCTTTCTTTTATGAATTCAATTGATATTCTTTTAGACATTAGTGGCTAAACCACCTAACTAGGGTTGTGGGAACCCTGATGGAATAATGAAGTAGAGGAAGTACAAAGTCATTCTTAATTGATGTTTTTGCATGTATTGTGGTTTGCTTCGGTCTTATAGCTTTCTTAATTACTACATATGTTAAGAACTAACCTATATTTAATACATACTCCAAAAGAGATGTAGAGATTAGGAAAATAAGATCACAATGGTTATTTAGAAGTATCAACCTTCTTCTAATTAACTTGAAAGTCAAAAGTCAATAGTTAATCAGGGATCTAGGACAAGGGTTACTAAGGTGAAATGTTGAGAATAAAAAGGTGATGAGTGAAATTCACCAATGGCATTAGAAGGCGGTTGGTGATAAATATCTTTTCAGATTCTGTATGCAAAACATTGAGATAGTTTAATGGAGGAAGATAAATCTAGGGAGTTAGGAAGTCTGAGGAAACATAATCCTAGTATTTGTCTCATGTTGATTTCAACCTAAAGTTATCGAGATCTGTTACTACTATAACTGATTTCACAAAATCCCCCCATTTACTTTTCTATACTTTTTCAGCTACTTGAACAAGTTCGTGCAAGAAATTTTGCCTATTAGTTGGTTCAACACCAACCTTTGTTGGGTTATATATTTGACAGCCACCACATTATATTTCATGGAGGTGTAATCCTGGGCGAGATTAATTGGGAACCATGACAATCATTCCCATACTCCAGAAATACCATAATGCAATCACAGGGAGGGTTAAAATGTTCAAATCACAAAAAAATAAATATTTCACCCAAACCACCAAAAATCAGGTCATTACATTTTTGTCTATGTACCAATGCCACAAGAACCTCCCAGCCTATAACTATTCCAAAACCTTCCTTATTGATCGATTTCTTAAGAAAGAATCATCTTCAAATGAACACAATATCCAAATTCTAAAGTAACTTTGATCTCCAGACCCACTAAATGATAGATATTTGAATTATCTTTCCAATGTATCCAATTTCACGTTAATTCGATATTAGGGTGAAAGTTATGTTTTTGGGGTAAAGAACTATCCTGCAATAAAATTTCACTAGCCAAACACAGACTAGTATCGTATGATTAACACAACCGCAAAATATGAATGTTGACAAGTACACCTTTCACCATGAGAGGTAACTATGATCATGCTTTGAAACCACGATCCTAGGCACGATCATGAGTCTCACAGATGATCCTGATTGAAGCTTTGAACCATCAAAGAGAGGTACGACCATAGGTAGATGCCACCATTGTAACAAGGCTCATCTGATCATGTTCATAGAGCTCTCATACAACTCCCAAGAACATTTACAATTCATGATACTATGTTGGTCCCACAATGGTGGAAAGGTCTCGTACGTTCCCTCCAATAACTTGTAATTATTAATTTTAATGGGCCACATTAGTCATTTTACACCCTTTTAACATAAAAACAATATCGTTAAGGATATTTCAAGGCTTATTATTGAGGTTAATATTACTCTAAGCCAACATTACTTAGAAAAACATTGAACACTTAGTTTCACAGAGAGAAAAAAGGTGATTTGTTATCCTAAGGAAGAGCTAGGGTTCATATTCTTTAAGAATTTAATTTCAAATAATTCTCTAGGGTTCTTATCTCCAAGTATGTTGGATTTCATCAATAGGTCCCTTTCCACCCATTATGTACCAAAGTCAATCCAATTCATCAATTTAGCTCAATATTTATAATTTAGGGTTTATGGATGTTGTTAAATTCCTTGATATCTCAGTCCTTTGGTGCTATTGAGTTGTAATCCATGATTTATTATGAATATCTGTGTTGTTAAATGTACTTGAACATAAAACTTAATTGCATTGTTAAACCACAAGTTTGGACTTAAGTTATTGAATTCCTTAGTTTCACCTAGATTGTGTAATTGGCAAAATAGTTGATTCTTAAGAGATGGTGGGTTATGAACACTAGATGACCTAGGATTGCATGTATATACTTTTGATACTATATTCTCCAATTAACATGTTTCAAATACTATACTGCATTTATTTTTATTCTTCATATTATTATTATCAACGAGCATTGTAGTTGTCAGTGTCATTCAGTTAGGAGTACTACTTAGCACCAAACTGATGTAGTGATGAAGGCTCACCTGTCAGTTAGGTTGAGACCTTTAGTAGAAGTCCCTATGTCCTAGAACTATGATGCTACTATCGTTTCTAAAGGGTTATCCATCATACTGGTGTCTACATAGTCTATTTGGACTTTAATTTAGTGGATCCATGCAAGTTAGTGTTCATACCTATCACGACCCAATTTCCCAAGTCAAGATAGAACCTACTTTGCCCCATAGTGGTGTAACGCCCCAGGATCCCATCTCGGGATATCACACGGTACTTAAGGCCACACGTGGCCTCAAGCTAACCCTCTAAGCCTGTCATCACTTTCAGAACTCTCTACGACATAAATCAAGCTAGAGTAAGAAAGAATAATCATGCCATGAACATACTGGAATATGAAAAGATACTGGCCTGTACAAAAAAATACTGAAATCCTGTTCATACTGGTACTCTAGTCTGACAAAGCCTCTACTACATAAGACTGAGGATCCATTGGGAAAGATCCCCCAACTGAGTCGTACTGAACTGAAAGGCAACAACCATCTATTAACAAGAAAAAATGAAAGATACAGTTCATCGAACCATGAGGACTCACCAAATGCAGAAATTTAGATGAAGGTACTCAAAGATCACTGTCGCTGCTGAGACTGAGCACCTGAACCTACATAACGAGGAAATATTGAACACAGAAGAGTATTGGAGTCAGTACTTGGGAATGTACTGAGTATGTGGGGGTGTATGCAACATTTTAGATAATATCATAAGTGTGTAAGAAAATCATACATGTTGACAGTAATAACTCTCTTCGCTTGAATTACCTAAAACATTATTTCCATAAACCATCAATAAAACACATGCTTCGCAAATCTCATAAATCATTTGACTCAACTCAAGCTCTTTGACTCATGACTGAGAGTGACTCGGTAACTCAAGGAACTTAGATCATTATGGACTTGGGAGTTTCTTATAACTGACATAAACTAAACCATGTGAGCCGCATGGAGTCCAACGTTTTTCCATCTTAAGGAGAGAACCCCACATTAGCGGGAGCATCGTACCCATGCCAAGGAGGACAACCTAAATTTCGTTATCACAATCCCATACTCAGCCTCTGGCCCACAATTATCAATATCAATCTACGGTGGCACATAGTTTCGGGGAAATACCATATTTCCCACTCGGTGCTACATACTCCTCCCAGACTCAGCTCAGAACTCGTTAGGAGCTATACATAGAGACCAAAACATAAAAATAACTCATCTATAAATCATATACAACTGTGGATTCCTAACTCAACTAAAAATCAAAACAATCTTTCTCAACATCAAGTGTATTGCTCATCAAATCATGTCAAATGTAAAAACATTAGGAAGACATCAAAAGACGCATTCTTGACTTTAAGTCCCAAATATCAATATATATATATATATATATATATTCAATAATAAATATTTCATAGAACATATTGAATCATGACATTTATCTCAAATCATTTAGAAATCATCAATACGTAATAACAATATGCATCTCATGGCATAAATCCTCAATTTGAGAAATATGATGGTAAATAAATCATAATAACACGCTTAATCAACTCAAATATCATAATTCATCAATAAAGTAAGTTGGGCATAAACCCACTTGCAAAGATCATGAAATTCCGATAGTAAAAATCAATTCTTTGGGCACAAGAATGAAAGGTTATTCTTGTTCAAGCCCCACATACCTTGGATTATAGATTTGTGAATAAGAGACTTGATTGGAACTTATTTCTCGCACTTTCAGGCTAAGATTCTTGATGCCTTTGACTTGGGGAACTTAATTCTTGAACAACTTTGAAATTCTATGGAAGATTCTTGAATTATTTTTCTTGGAAGAAGATTGGATTTTGGGTTGGAGAGAAACCATAGCTTTTAGATAATTTTTGGAAGGAAAATGAGAGAAAATGAGGTATTTCTCATCTGCTTCGATATATATATATACAAGACCAAAATGGGCATAAAAGACCAAAATGCCCCTTTAAAAAGAGTTGAAAATTGCTGATCGGGGTCTGTGACGGTCGAACTGACGGTCCGTTAGAGCAACTGACGGTCCACCAGATCGTCCGTCACTCGAGTGCCAAAATTTGGACATTTTTCCTCGACGTGACGGTCGAAGTGATGATCCTTCAGGAAACTGAAAGTCCACCAGATCGTCCGTCACTCGAGGGTTAGAAATGGGACATTCTGCCTCGACTTAACTGTCCTATTGACGGTTCGTCAAATCTTTGGTGGCCCACTATTTTGTCCATTGCACGATGGACAGAAAAAGGGGTCACTACCTTGGTTTGACGAGAAGATCGACGGTCCTCCATAGGCTTGACGGTCCTCCAGATTGACCATCAAACCTGGGTGATTCCGACAACGCTCAGTAAAACGGCCATAACTTCCTCGTCTGATGTCGGATTTTGATGAAATTGGTATCGATGGAAAGTTTATTCAATGATATACATGATGGAAAGCCATCCCTATCCACTCAAAAGACTGATTTTGTCTTATGGAATGATCGAGCTATTACAATATTTCCCCCTTGGAAACATTCGTCCTCGAATGTTGCCAGATAGTTCAAGAACAATAGAAAAAAATGAGGACGCACAGCTAGAACGACCCACTCGAAGGGCTTACTTTACTCTAAACTTTTGGGTACCGCACAAAATGCACGAATTGTAGTGAGAGTAACCATATAGATGAATGCACAACTGAATTGAGGATGAACAGTACCTTGGACTTGATTTGAACTCATGTAGACGAGATATGGGTACTTGGCTCGCATGTCTGCTTCAGCTTCCCAAGTAGTTCCCTCGACTGATTGATTTTGCCACAAAACTTTAACCAAGGGAACTTCCTTGTTCCTTAGTTTTCGTACTTGATAATCTAGTATCTTGACTAGATCTTCATCAAACGAAAGGCTATCCTTCACATCAAAGCTTTCTGATGGATCAACAACAACAGAGTCACCAATGTGCTTCTTGAGCATTAAAACATAGAAGACAGGGTGGACAGCTGACAACTCTGCAGGCAACTTAATCTCATAAACTGCTTTCCCAACACGATTCAACACTATATAAGGGACAACATAATGGGGACTAAGCTTCCCTTTCTTTCCAAATCTCCTCACCCCTTTCATGGGCAAAATTCTCAAGTACACCAAATCATCAACTTCAAACTCAAGAGCTCTTCTCCTCACATCTGCATACGAATTTTGATGACCCTAGGGTATCTTCTCCCAAATAAACTTAACTTTCTCTATAGCCTCAATCAAGCATTAGGTCCAATCATGGAAACCTCACCTACTTCAAACCAACCTATGGGTGATCTACACCTCTGACCATACAAAGTCTTAAATGGAGACATTCTAATGCTAGCATGAAAACTGTTGTTATATGAAAATTCAACCAATTGCAAATGTTTATCCTAAATCCCTTTGAAATAAAAAACACATGCTCTCAACATATCCTCTAAAGTCTGGATAGTCCTCTCAGCCTGATCATCTGTCTACGGATGAAAAATGGAGCTAAGATGAACTTGGGTGCCAAGACCCTTCTGGAAGGCTCTCCAAAACTGAGAATTAAATTGAGTAACTCTATAGGAGATGATAGACAACAGAACTCTATGCAACCTGACTAACTCTCGGAGGTACAGCTTAGCATAGTCCTCAGCGGTGAAAGATGTATGTACTGGCAGGAAATGCACAGACTTAGTCAACCAGTCTATAATTAACCAAATTTTATCATGATAACGATGAGAAAGAGGTAAACTGGTGACGAAATCCATGTTCACCTCTTCCCACATCCATATAGGAATGCTAAATTCTTGCATTATTCCACCGGGTCTTTGGTGCTCAATCTTTACCTGTTGGCAAGTTGAACACTTGTCTACGGACTCTGCTATATTCTTCTTCATGTCATTCAACCAATAGATTTCCCGCAAATCGCTGTACATCTTGGTAGAACTGGGATAAATCGAATACCGCGCGCCATGTTCTTCAGCCATAATCCTCTGCCTCAAATCATCAACATCAGGAACACACAATCTATTCTAAAATCTCAATACACCATTTCCCCCTTAGGATAAAACCACCACCTTTTGGTTATTAACTGACTTTTTCAGTTCGATCAAACGAGGATCCATATCTTGCTTCTCCTTTACTTACGAAACTAGAGAAGATTCGGAACTACTCTAGACCCAAACATTACCTTCATCTGAATCAAGCAATCTAACACCTAACCTAGCCAAACGATGCACTTCACGGGCCAAATCCTTCTTATCTTCTTCGATATGCGCTACACTGCCCATGGACGATCTGCTAAGGGCATCTTCCACTACATTGGCCTTGTCCGGGTGATAAAGCACATTCATATCATAGTTCTTTAGCAATTCTAACCATCACCTCTGTCGAAGATTTAACTCTCTCTGAGTAAACACATACTGCAAACTCTTATGATCTATAAATACATCAACATGAACACCGTACAGGTAGTGTCTCAAGATTTTTAAGGCAAAAACCACAGCAGCTAATTCGAGATCATGGGTTGGATAATTCTTCTCATGTGGTTTCAACTGTCGGGAGGCATAGGCTAAACCTTACCTTTATGCATCAACACGCACCCCAAACCAACTCTCAAAGCATCACAATACACCACAAAATCATCTACACCATTAGGCAAGGTCATCACAAGGGCTGAAGTGAGTCAAATCTTCAACACCTGAAAAATCTTCTCGCAGGAATCTGACCACAGGAATTTAACTTTCTTTTGGGTTAACCGGGTCAAAGGAGCAGTAATGGAAGAGAAACCTTCCATAAAACAACGGTAGTAACCGGCTAGGCCCAAGAAACTCCTAATATCAGACGGAGAAATAGGTTTAGGCTAATTTTTTCACAGCTTCTACCTTTTGAGGATAAACTCAAATACCTTCATAAGAAATAATATGACCCAAAAAAACAACTGACCTTAGCAAAAATTAACACTTGCTAAATTTGGGGAACAACTAATGATCTCTAAGGGTCTGCAAGACAATTCGAAGATAATCTGCATGGTCGTTTTCATTTTGGGAGTACACAAGAATGTCATCTATGAATACAATAACAAACATATCCAGGTACCGTTTGAACACCCGATTCATAAGGTCCATAAAAGCTGCTGGGGCATTTGTTAGACCAAAGGACATGACCAGGAATTCAAAATGACCATAACGGGTGCGGAA
The DNA here is from genome assembly GCA_030864215.1 of Capsicum pubescens. Taxonomy (NCBI): domain Eukaryota; kingdom Viridiplantae; phylum Streptophyta; class Magnoliopsida; order Solanales; family Solanaceae; genus Capsicum; species Capsicum pubescens. The sequence goes on from CM061545.1 coordinate 137,294,293, forward strand.
AGATGTCTTTGGAATATCACACTCTCTGACTTTAAGTTGGTGATAGTCAGATCTCAAGTCTATTTTCGAGAAATAACTGTCACCTTGCAGCTGATCAAATAGGTCATCAATTCTTGGAAGAGGGTACTTGTTATTGACTGTGACTTTGTTGAACTGGCGATTGTCAATGCACATACGCAATGAACCATCTTTCTTTCACATGAATAGAACGGGTGCGCCCCACAGAGACATACTGGGACTTTTGAAACCCTTATCTAAAAGATCTCTAAGTTACTCTTTCAACTCCTTAAGTTCTGCGAGGGCCATACGATACGGAGAAATAGAAATAGGCTGCGTATCGGGAAGCAAATCAATCCCAAATTCTATCTCTCTATCGAGAGGGACCCCTGGGAGATCTTCCGAGAAAACATCAAGAAATTCATTGACAACACTAATAGACTGAATAGCCGGAGTCTCGAACTCAGTGTCTTTAACTCAAACCAAAATATAGATACAACCCTTAGATATCAATTTCCTGTCTTTAAGGTAGGATATAAAATGACTCTTGGGAGCTAAAAATTTTTGGACCACTCAAAAACTGGCTCGTTGGGAAACTGAATCTTGACTACACGGGTACGAAAGTCTATAGACGCACAGAAAGAGTGAAGCCAATCCATACTTAGAATAATGTCAAAATCAACCATATCTAGCTCAATCAAATCTGCAAACATGATTCTATTATGGATAGTGATAGGACACTTCTTATACACTTGCTTAGCAATAACAGATTCACCCATTGGTGTAGAAACTAGAAAAGGCTCAGGAATCTTTTTAGCACTGATTTCAAAATTCATAGCCACCAATGAAGACACATAAGAAAGACTTGAGCCAGGGTCCATCAATACATGCACAACGAAATGAAATACACGAAGCATACCGTAACAACATTTGGTGAATCCACTTGCTCCTGGCGGGGTGGTATAGCATAAAAGTAATTCTGGCGCTAAACACCTACAGTATTAGACGAGGTACCCTGAGGAGGAGTAGGAAGAATTAAAGGGGATGGAGCACAAATATCCTGACTCTGGGGACGAACATTATGACTCCCCTGTCTGGCATATGGGCAATCCCTGAATCTATGGCCCAATTTACCGCAACTAAAACAACCCCTCCGATTGACTAAGCACTCACCAGGATGGTCCCTACCACACTTCAAAATGGGGGAGGACGAGGTTTGTTACTCACACTGTCCTGGGACCTGTACATAGTAGACCTATTACCCTTCTCCTACCTGATTCTGAATACGGGAGCACTGGCTGATGAAGGGGCTGGAAAAAGTGAAAGGTTCTGGGACTGAGGGCAATTCCTTCCAGAAAATCTAGTTTGACCATACCCTTACTGCTCTAATCTAACTCTCTTATTCCCTCTCTCTCTCTCTCTCTTTTACCTTGTCCGCCTCAATCTGCTGAGCATGTATCATTAATCTAGAAAGGTCATGTCCCTTTTAAGCATAGCGAAACTACACTCTTTCACAACATATCCAGATACACCAGCCAAAAACTTGCTCATACTAGTTCTAGAATTAGCCATCATACCGGGAGCATACTTAGATAATTGGTTCAACATATGACAATACTCTTTAACTGTCATGGAGCCCTGTATCAAGTTCATAAATTCTTCTAGCTTTGCTTCCCTCAGCTTAGGTGGAAAGAATCATTCTAAGAACGCATCCTAGAACAACTACCAAGTCATGGGAGCGGCATCTTCCCCTCTACTCTTCCTCCATATTTTCACCAAATCATAAGCAACATCTTTCAAGTGATAGGAAACTAATTCAATGCTTTATTCTTCTGTTACATGCATAATTTGTGTGATATTCTTCACCTTATTAAGATACATCTGTGGGTCCTTACCTGCCTTTGACCCATAAAACTCTGGCAGATTCAACCGCATAAAATTATGAACCCGAGCTGCCGCTGAATTACCTTCTTATGGAGGTGGAACTGCGGCCTGAGAATTAGCTGTAACCGCCTGGGCTAGCGCCTGAAAAGCTTCCCGGAACTCAGCATGGGACACTGTCTCACCTAAAGGATCAATGGATTGAGGTCGTTCATTGTTCCTGCGAGCTCTACGAGGAGGCATTTTCTGTCATAAAAGAGCACGAATTAAGAGTAGAGAGAAACAGTCATAGGGACGATAGAATTTTGAAAAAAAGAAATAGCTTTTCCAAAGGTACCCCATAGCCTTTTGCTCATAGATATGGTGCGCAACACACCGATGATCAGGACTCTACGTAACGTGGCTTGTCAGACTCCCTAGGACTCTTCAAACAATAGGCTCTGATACCATACCTGTAATGCCCCAGGATCCCATCCCGGGATATCACACAATGCTTAAGGTCGCACATGGCCTCAATATAACCCTCTAAGCCTGTCATCACTTTCAAAATTCACTACGATAAAAATCAAGATAGAGTAAGAAAGAATAATCATGCCATGAACATACTGGAATATGAAAAGATACTGGCCTGTACAAACAAAATACTGAATTCCTATACATACTGGTACTCTATTCTGACAAAGCCTCTACTACATATGATTGAGAAGCCATTGGGACAGATCCCCCAACTGACTCGTACTGAACTAAAAGGAAACAACCATTTATTAATGAGACAAAATCAAAGATACAAGTCCTCGAACCATGAGGACTCACCAACTATAGAAATTTAGATGAAGGTACTCAAAGATCACTGGCGCTGCTGAGACTGGGCACCTGAACCTACATCACGAGGAAATATTGAACACAGAAGAGTATGTGAGTCAGTACTTGGGAATGTACTGAGTATGTGGGGGTGTATGCAACATTTTAAATAATATCATAAGTGTGTAAGAAAATCATGCATGCTGACAGTAATAACTCTCTTTGCTTGAATTACCTAAAACATTATTTCTATAAATCATCAATAAAACACATGCTTCGTAAATCTCATAAATAATTTGACTCAACTCAAGTTCTTTGACTCATGACTTAGAGTGACTCAGTAACTCAAGGGACTTAGATCTTTATGGACTTGGGAGTTTCTTATAACCGACATAAACTAAACCATGTGAGCCACATGGAGTCTAACGTTTTTCCCTCCAAAGGAGAGAATCCCATATTGGCGGGAGCGTCGTACTCTTACCAGGGAGTACAACTTCAATTTTGTTATCACAATCCCATACTCGGCCTCTTGCAGACAATTATCAATATCAATCCTACGGTGGCACGTAGTTTCTGGGAAATACCACATTTCCCGCTCGGTGCTAAATACTCCTCCCAAACTCAGCTCAGAATGTGTTAGGAAATCCACCTTACTCAATATCAACTCATAGGTCTATCATAGAGACCAAAACATAAATATATCTCATCTGTAAATCATATACAACTGTGGATTCCTAACTCGACTAAAAATCAAAACAATCTTTCTCAAAATCAAGTGTATTGCTCATCAAATCATGTCAAATGTCAAAACTTTAGGAAGACATCAAAAGACGCATTCTTGACTTCCAGTCCCAAATATCAATATATATATATATATTTAATAATCAACATTTCATAGAAAATCTTGAATCATGACACTTATCTCAAATCATTTAGAAATCATCAATACATAATAACAATATGTATCTCATGGCATAAATCCTCAATTTGAGAAATATGATGGTAAATAAATAATAGTAACACACTTAATCAACTCAAATCTCGTAATTCATCAATAAAGTAATTTGGGCGTAAACCCACTTGCAAAGATCATGAAATTCCGGTCGTAAAAATCAATTCTTTGGGCACAAGAATGAAAGGGTATTCTTGTTCAAGCCCCACATACCTTGGATTATATATTTGAGAATAAGAGACTTGATTGGAACTTATTTCTCGAACTTTTAGGCTAAAGATTCTTGATGCTTTTGACTTGGGGAACTTAATTCTTGAACAACTTTGAAACTCTATGGAAGATTCTAGATATTGTTTTCTTGGAAAAAGATTGGATTTTGGGTTGGAGAGAAACCCTAGCTTCTAGATATTTCTTGGAAGAGAAATGAGAGAAAATGAGGTTTTTCTCATCTACTTGGATATATATATATATATACAAGACCAAAATGGGAAGAAAATACCAAAATGCCCCTTTAAAAAGAGTTGAAAATTGTTGATCGGGGTGGGGTCTATGACGGTCGAACTGACGGTTCGTCAGAGCAACTGACGGTCCACCAGATCGTCAGTGCCAAAACTGGGAAATTATGCCTCGACGTGATGGTCGAAGTGATGATCCTTCAGGAAACTGATGGTCCACCAGATCGTCCGTCACACGAGGGTCAGAAATGGGATATTCTGTCTCGACTTGACGGTCCCCTTGACAGTCCGTCAAATCTTTGACGGCCCACCATTTGGGCCATCGCACGATGGCCAGAAAAAGGGGTCACTGCCTTGGTTTGACGGGATGATTGAAGGTCCTTCAAGGTCTTGAAAGTCCACCAGATCGACCGTCAAACCTGGGCAATTCCGACAACGCTCAGTAAAACGGCCATAACTTCCTCTTCTGATGTCATATTTTGATTACATTGTTATCGATGGAAAGCTTATTCAATGTTCTATATGATGGAAAGTAGAAATTAGATAAATACAACACAATATAAACATCAATTACTTTAGAAGCCACCCCTATCCACTGAAAAAAAAGATTTAGGCTTAAGGAACGATCGGGGTATTACAAGTGGGTAAGCCAAAAAATAGTCCCAAACTATAAGTAATGGGCTAGTTTGTGAAAAATGGCATAAATATCGGAAATTTTCAAGTAAATGAATTACAAAAAAATAAAAATAAGAACAATGACATAAGGGAAGGGAAATAAAATAGGAGTAATATCATCCCACGACCTAGTAAGTTTGGTATAAGAACGCGTAATCCAAATTAATAGGAGAACTATCAAAGTCAATATAAAATAGTCTAAAAATAGAAAGACTATCTAAGAATAGAAGATGAAGAAAAGGTAAACATCATCTTTGAGAGCTTACCCCTATATCCGGGCTCTGATCATCAAAATCAAAAAACCAACGCTAGTAGCTAGTACTTAGATTTGCACCAAAAAAGGTACAAAAGTGTAGTATGAGCACCAAATCCACTGGTACTCAGTAGTCATCATCCGTGAGATAAGCAAACAACCTGTAATAAATGTATAATATAAATAAAATAAATTATGAGATAAGTAAGTTTATTCAAGGGAAAAGGGAAAACCTAGAATCATACTTCAAATGTAGAAAGTAATCAACTGGACTAATGAAAGTACGTAAAGGCCTATTAAGTTTACAAGGAGATTATATGTTAGAAATAACTATGTTCTCTGTACTTTCATTTGGCAGACTTGAACCGAAACTCATATAATCTTTGAACATAATTTTAGAATAGAACATCATATTCCTATGACCTTCTTAGCTCAAAAATATAATTGAAATAGTACGTAAAGGCCTATTAAGTTTACAAGGAGATAATAGCAATTTTGGCCTAATGTGGGTTGAAGGGGCCCACTTCAAACTCCAAAAGTCTATTTTATGGTAAATTCTACACCGAACTAGACTAAGGTGTCAAATTTCACTACTAGGTACAAAATAAGCCTCATTTCGACCTAATATAGAAAGTATACCTAAGAAACAAGTAGTTAAGTCAAATACGCCTAGTTATAGTCCCTTAATTGGCTAGATGATCCAATTCATACCAAATTTACCTCCAAGTACTAATTCCAAACCCAAAATAGCACAATAATATATCAATACTATAATTAAGCCCAATCTAAGAGACATGTAATACTATCCTACCTGGACATTGATGAAAGTCTGAATAAGTCTGCCAAACTTGCAATTTCCCCTTTTGAGTAGCTTTTTTTGATGCCATACTATAAAATAGGAACTTATGCATTAATACGAGAACAATGATACCTATATTGTATGTTATGCTTCAGGTCCAAAATCAAGTCAAAATCCCATGTGGAGCCACTTTGCGTAATCACACTTTCAAAACCTTCAGCACATCCCTCTATGATCAAGGATCAATTATCCTTAAGAAGAGTGAAATTTTGAGTTCAAAAGGTACTAAAATAAATCCACAAGGAACTAGGTATTTATGAATAATTTTGGGGAATTAAACCAAGAATTAATTGGAAACATACAAGGATTTTGATAAGGAGTGGTAATTTCAAGAAAGCAACTACCCCATGATATCCCAGTTATTTGTCTCCCAATTTGCAACAATCTCTAGGTTTTTAGTTCTTGAGACTTGTTAGAAAATAAGAGAAATTGAGTAAGAGGGGGATTTAATGACCTCCAAGGTTCCACTTAAGCGGTCACTGCAAAAGTTGTTCACGGATTGCTGAAGTGATCCCTACCTTGGGATGACCTTCGCTTAAGCTTGCTTAAGCAGATGCACCAACTGAAACTTCTAAAACTTTCAAGTGTACATCGACCCCTAGAAATTGATTAGCAATCTTGTGAATAAAAATAAACTATACTACCCAACAAAATTAGGCATTTCAGACTGAATGGAACCATCAAAATTTCTATCTATGGTTGTTTTGATGAATTTTGGGCCCCACACTCAAGGGACATTTTTATCAAATTCCAAACAATAGTCTGAAATGAGTTCAAAGCCTTGGGACCCAAACCAAATGTCCCCTAGCCTAAAATCAATGTTCAAGAGCTAATGGAATTGTCAGAATTGGCATATGAATTCATTAAACAAAGTTTATCCCTAATAGCTAATCCTTACCAGCGAGGACTTCAAATTAGGGAATTAGCTCTAAAGACTAAACAAACGGCACAGTAACTGAACTTTCAACTTCATCAAGTCACAAATGACTTTGGCCCACTATAAGAAAGCTTTAAAAAGGAAAAATGTGTGGAAAAGTAGAAATGAACTAGAGGGTCATTAAAATATCCGCTACTAAAAAAACTTTTGTCCATAAGAGTTAAAGGTTTGGATGTACCTGAATGCTCGAACAGGTGGTGATACTAGGCTCACATCTCTCTCTCAATATCCTGAGTATCCTTCTCTATTGGGTGGCATCTCCGCTAAACCTTAACTAGTGGAATATCCCTAGAGCGCAACCGTCTTACATCCCTGGCCAATATGAACACCGACTTATACACGAAGGTCAATCTCCCATCCAACTAAATTGAGCTGCACCAAAGCACATATGAGTCATATGGGATGTAAAGTCGTAGCACAAATACACGGAGAATTGGATGAACAACAACAAAATTTAGAGGAAAGGCTAACTCATAGCCACATCAACTATGCGAAGGATCTTCAAAGGTTCAATATATCTGGGACTGAGCTTTCTTTTCCTCCAAAACCATATCATGCCCTTCATGGGAGATAAATGAAGGAATACCCAATATCCAACTCTATACCTTAAGGAACAATGTGTGTGAACTGCATAAGCCTTCTGCTGACTCCGTCCCTTGGCCTACCCTAAATCAACCTTGTTCTATCCAAAAACTCCTGAAGCAAATCAATGACACAGGGTCTAACCTCGGAGGTATTGAACAAACCTATTAGAGATAAAAAATGGCTACCATATAGTTCCTAAAATGGTTCCATCTTAATACTCGAATGGTAGATATTGGTATACGCAAACTCTGCCAATGCTAAGTGCTCCTACCACTGACCCCCAAATCCATAATACAAGCTTAGAGCATATCCTCGAGAACCTGAATAGCCTGCTTCAACTACCTAATGGACAGAGGGTGAAAGGTTATTCTAAATCAACTTGAGTACCCAACTCTACTTGAAAAGCTTTCAAGAATTTAGGAGTGAATATAAAGCCCTGGTTTGTAATGATACATAAAGCACTCCATGCAAGAAAACTATCTCTTGAACATAGATATGGGATAAACTCTCGGTACTAAAAGATATCTAAATAGAAAGGAAATATGTCGATTTGGAAAACCAATCCACAATGACCCACAGGACCTCTAAACCATGGGAGGTGCGAGGCAGCCCACTAAAAAGTCTGTGATGATCTGTTTCCACTTCCACTTAAGAATGGGAACCCTCTGAATCAGGACACCAGGACTTTAATCCTCAGCCTTCACCTACTAAGAACATATGCAATAAGCCTTTAAATCTACCACATGTCTCTTCATGCCGCTCCATCAGTAGTTTTGTCTTAAATACCTATATATCTTAGCTATCCTAGGGTATATAGAGTATCTATAGCCATGAGGTGCATGCATTATCAATTGAATTAAGTCACCAATCCTCAAAAAGCATATGTAGCCATCAAATCTCAAAATACCCTTAGAATCTATGATAGCCCTCCTGGTTTCACCACTCAGCACTTGATCAGAAAAGATACAAAGTCCTCTATCCTCAAGTTGGTTCTAAATCTGCTAAAATAAGGTAGACCTCGCCTCAATACGGTCATGGATCCTCTTGGAATATAAAATATCAAGTCAAACCATAAAGTTTGATAAGGACTAGATATCCCATGCTAACGGCCTCCTAGAATCTAAAATATAAGCCAAACTACCCATACTCATTGCCTTCTAACTCAAGCCATCTACTGCCACGTTAAACTTTCCTAGATGGTATAGAATAAAGATATCATACTTCTTCAGTACCTCTATCAATCTCAACTACCTAGAATTTCGATCTATCTAAGTCACAAGATGATAAAAACATACGATTGGTGTATAAATCATAATGCACGCCATTTTATTAATGCCTCAAAATCATAAGTGCAAAAACTACACTATAAGAATTTTGTACAAAGCCTATGATCTCTCAATGTCTTGAGCACAGTCCTAAAATTCTTCATATGCTCCTCCCCAATCCCCGAGTACACAAGAATGTCATCGCTGAACACAATCATAAATGAATCCAAATAATGTCTGAACCTATGTTTTATCAAATCCATGAACACTGTTGGGGAATTAGTTAACCCTAAAGACAACACCAAGAACTGATAGTGTCCATAACGAGTCCTTAAGGCTATCTTTGGGATATCCTTAGCCCGAATCATCAACTAATTGTAACTGGCCCTTAAGTCAATATTAGGGAACACTGCTACTCCTTAAAGCTAGTTAAGTAAATCATCAATTTGAGGGATAGGATACCTATTCTACATTGTTACCTTATTAAGTTTCTTGTAATCAGGACACATACGCAAGGAACCATTCTTGTTCTTTACGAACAAGACATGAGCACCGCAAGGTGGCATACTAGACCTAATGAAACTCTTACCTTAAAGATCATAAAGTTTGGATACTTAAGCTCAACAAGTGATATATGTAATATGCCATAGAAATAGGTTTGGTTCTCTGCTCAACATTAATAACAAACTAAGTATCACACTCAAGAGGAAGCCCAGGTAGATCGATAGGATAAAACATCAGGAAAATAATAGATTATAGGAACAGAGTCAAGCAAAGGACTTTCGATACCAATATCATGAATATTAGTGAGATAAAACTTGCTACCCCTTGATATAAGTCCCCTAGATCAAACATAATAAATGATCCCTATCGACTTACGACCAAATGAGCCCTTCCACACAGTAGGGGATACGCTGATCATACTAGGGTAATAGTCTTAGAAAAATAATCCAAGACTTTATGTTAGGGGGATAACCAGCCCATACCCATAATTACATCAAAATCCACCATGTATAATACAATAAAACTGGGTTAAGTATGAAAATCTTAATCAATCACAATAAATAATCTATAAATCCGATCTACTCCTAAAGATCACCCACAATATTATATACACATAATGGCATAGATAAAGAATTCCAAGAAAACTCTAATTGTGGTGCACAATAAGCAAACACATAAGAATAAGTGGATCCCAGATCAAATAGAGCAAAGGTAAGTTGACGGCCTATTGAGATCGTACATGTGATAAAATATTCAAAGACTCTACCTCTGATCTACAAGGTATAATATATAAATAACCTTGTTTGCAACCTGGATGGGAGACTGACCAATAACCTATCCTTCCATCCTAAGGATCTCCACGAGCACCATGGGGAACAACTCAATGACCTAGCATACCACCCTTAGTTGGAGACGGCATTTCCATAATAGGTGAGTTACGCTTTAGGAATAAATATTCCACAATGGGGACACTCTCTATAAAAATGGCTAAAGGATACACAATCATAAAATACCCCAAGCATTGTAATATAACTAGAAGGTTTAACTGACCAAGAATAACCACCTCAACTAGAAGACAAAAAATACACACCCCTCATAGACTGACCACTAATTTATCTAGCATGACCATTGTAACTAGGTTAATATCCATAAGTAATAATGAGCCGACTAGACTGACCACTAATTTATCTAGCATGACCATTGTAACTAGGTTAATATCCATAAGTAATAATGAGCCTACTAGACTGACCTCGATATTAATAAGACTAGCATAAAGGGTACCTACCCTGATAACCGCTAAAATGATACTAAAATTAACCCACCAAGAACTAGGGAATTATAACTAATTTTGGGGGTATTAAACCAAGAATTAGTTAGAAAATTACATGGATTTTTATGAGGAAATGGTTATTCAAAGCTAGAAAACTCCCCACGATCTCCTAGTGACTTATGTCCAAATTTCCTACACTCTCTAAGGTTTTTATCTCTCTATAATTGTTATAAAATAGGATAAAAATTAGGCAAAAAGGGGATTCAATGGCCTCTCAGGTGTCGCTTAAGTAGTCTTTTTATGACTTAAGCGGTTCGCAGATTGATTAATCGATACCCAACTTGGGCTAATATTTGCTTAAGCAATTAGGACATCGCTTAAGCGGATTAGCCTTCCCTAAAGTTGTTAGGAATGTCCATCCTTGGCTGCTTAAGTGAACATTTTTCCGCAAAAGCGGCCTCTGCTTAAGAGACCAAAGGTCTACTTTAGAGGATGCACCAGCTAAAACTTGGACAAAATTTTAAGTTACCTTTGTCACCTCGAGGTTCATTCAGAAATCTATGAATGCAAAAAAACTATACTACCCTACCATATTCAATATTTTTGACTCAATGGTGCCACCAAAATTTCTATCCGAGTTCACTTCAATAAAACGTAGTCCCCACACCCACTATCTATTTTTATAAAATTATGACTAATATCTCAAAATGAGTTTGGAAGCCTTGGGACCCAAACGAAAGGTCCCCTACACTAAAATTTACATTCTGGAGTTGATGGAACTATCAGAATTGGCATACAAGGTGTTGAATTAAAGTTTAAACTCGATGGAAAATCCTTACCGATGAGGACTTGAAAATAGAAAATTTTCTCTAAGAATCTAACAAATTACTCAATAATTAAATGTCAGGTCCAGAAAGTCACAAATGACTTGGGCCAGCAATAGGAAAGCTCTATATGTTCAAAATTTATGGAAAATCAAAAAATGATCTTGAGGGTCATTATAGTACCCTTGGCAAGGTACTAAATACCCTTCTATCTAAGGTTGTAGCTTACACCCTGATTAACTCAAATTAGGTATGTTGATTATTAATAGCTCCCACAGTCCATAGTTGATAGTTTAGATTTAGCTATTTGCGTGACCTTGTATTTAGTGATATATTTTATTATACTACACATGTTCATTACTTAGTATTGCATCAATTTATCGTGTTATGTGCATCATGTTCAACCTATATTAGTTATTTCCTATCTCACATACTTAATATATTCAAAGTACTAATGACATACTTTCTTTGTACTATGTTTCCTCATTATATATATCTTGACACTCAATACTTGGATTGCGCTTAGTATGGACTCCTACCGCATCACCAACAGTAATATTTTGTTTAGTCCTTATTATTCAAGCAATAGTATTAGAATTTCATGTTACCTTTGTCATACATTAGTTTTCAGACAGTTAGAGTTAGTTGGGGGGCTTATAGTAGTATCTTGTTTTAGTAGAGTCTTTCATACTTATAGTTAAGTGTTCAACTCATGATTTTAAACTCATATATGGTTATTTGTTTTATTTTGAATATTTATTTCATCATTTAGTTGAGCTCTACATAAGTGTTTTTATAAATTATATTTAGTTTTCTTAGTGTCATGGCAGGCCAAGGGTTAGCTTGTGACTCTAACCACCAAGAGATCATCACAAGTCTTTTATAAATTTATAAGAGATTTGAGGTGATCTCTTGATGTTTGGAGTATTCCTACTCTCCTTTTTATTGTTCCAACTTGAATTTCAAAGATGTCTTGTTTATGTATTTATTATATATTCACTTGTACTCCTGACTTATAACCCTATTGTATTAGAAGCTCTTGAACTAAATCCACCAGGCTTTAGAATTTCATCTTTGTATTAATCTCTTAATTAGATTTCTTCCCCATGCTTTTTTATTTCTCTCGATAGTTTGTTACTAGTATTTCTGAACTATGATCCCCAAAACTATAATATCTAGAGAAAATATAGCATAAAATATTGAGTGTGAAAAGATTCTGTCACGACCCGAGCCTAGGCCCTAGCCGTGACGAGCACCCCGAAACATGAAGGCCCGGAACACCCATTCTCTATCTGGTTATCATGCACAACATTCATAATCATAATAAAATGCGGAATTGAAACTGAGTACGGAAAACATGGCCAAGTCCTGCAATATTTCTAAATAATACTATCTGACATCAGTCTGCGAAATCTCTACTAGGAACATAAACATTTGTCTGAAAAGAAGCTGGGACAAGGCCCCCAGTAAACCAAAAACATAATAAATAAGATAGTGTCTGACATAATTAGGCATTCCGAATAATTGAAGGCTCACCACTGTGAGATCAAGTATGCAAACCCGAGAATGTCTACTGAGTAGCTGGACCCCTAGACTGTGCCTCAGGACCTGGAAGGAGGGGGGGTCAGCACAAAAGTACTGGCACGCGAAGCAATCCAAAGGTAGAATAATGGAACATACATATATATATATATATATTAAGGGAAAGCAATTTTTCATCAAGACATCATGTATAAAACTGTTTCTGAAAAATACATGGGCACTTTCTGAAAACATGCAACCTGTCTGTTCATTTTAAATCATGATCTGTGTTTTACTTCTGAGTTAGGTGGTATTCCCCTACAAGTCTGAATATTCCACGGGCTGTATGGAATCCGCCATTGACTCGACGGGGAAGCCCCCAACCCAAGTGTGCAGAAAGGGTTGGAGTGTCTGAGTCTGATACGCCACAGGACATTTAAGTCAGCGCATAATAATATACCCGGGTCGGCAAACCACGGTTTTAGGCAAAGAGTTCTCTGAAACTCCCTCCTTCTTCAGGGAACCACCTAAGCTCTCTTTATGCCCTATTTTAGCCTTTTCTGAACATGTGTCATTCTGAAATTTCTAAATCATGAGATTCTGATAAAAATCTAATTTCTGAACTAGTCTGTGTCTGTTATGGCATTTGTCTGAGTTGGTATCGTCATACCAAGACTTGCAAGTCATGATTTTTCTGAGACATAATGTATTTAGCAAGAGCTTTCATTCAAAACATAGTTTAGACCACCAAAACAAGTAACGGATGTAAAGGATTTCATATTCCAAAACTTAAAGTTCAATTCATGCAGAAATTACATCAAACACCTGGTGGTCAAATGTCTTTAGCAAGTTCATGTATTCCAAATTGAAACACATTCATTCATATATGTATATAAACTGTCAAATCGCTTTGGAGATGGTCAAAATACCAAAACAATGATGTTAAAACATATTATACATAAATATATATAAATAATTTAAAACCCCATTCTAAAACATGATTTTTCTATGCCCATGAGAATTTAGGAAAACCCCGCGTACCTTATTCTCCACGAATTTTTGGTGTCTATCGAAGCCTACGTCGAGAGGATTTCGAATCTGTAATTTGTTTCACGAAGAAGTTTCGGAATGATCGGTCCTTCAAGCTTATTTTATCAAACCCTAGTTGCTCCTTCTCTTAAGTTCTTGAAGTATTAGATTTTTGGGATTTTATAGGAGGCTTCAATGTTGTTAATAGGCCCAAATCCGTTTAGGAGTGGGTAAGGACGATTTTGGGATTTGTAAGGACTAACTAGCACTTAAAGTAACTCAAAACGGAGTGTTTTCGTCACCTGAAACCATAACTATGCGCCACCCTTTGCATTGCCTAAATTTACATAGGCGCCGCCCTATTCATCGCCTATATTTGCATAGGCGCCGCCCTATGCATCACCTATATGTGCATAGGCGACATATTCAACTTTGAAAGGCCATAACTTCTTCACCGGGTGTCCGTTTTAGGCGAATTTGGTATCGTTGGAAAACTTATTCAATTCTTTACAATTTGGTATATAGTAGGCCACCCAATTGATTGTATACAATGACTTATGGTCAATAGAATTTGACCCAAATTACAACATCCACTAAAACTTAATCGATCAAAATAGTTTTAACTCGTCCTTGAGTTGAAGGACTTCTATGGTCTAAATTCATGCTCAAATGGATTCACATAGTACAAAATTGATTAACATGCCAAATTGGCATAGGATTTAAGGCTCGGGGATTATCAACGCATCAGAGTCATATATTTTATTCTAGCCCGAAATGCGGGGCGTTACATTATCCCCCCCTTGGGATCATTCGTCCCCAAATGATGATGCGGAAATAGTCACGCACGATTTCAAACAGATTCATACATAGAAGGAAACATAAAGCAAGAATTGTACCTTTCAATTCATCTCTTGCTGATTCAAATAGGCTCGGGTATCTCACTTTCATGTCATGCTCCGACTCCCAAGTTACTTCTTCAACTTTCTGATTTCGCCATAACACTTTAACTGACACTATCTCTTTACTCCTCAATTTTCTCACTTGTCGATCTAGGATTCCCACGGGCTCTGCCTCGTAAGACAAGGAATCGCTCACCTTGATTTCATCAATGGGCACCACCAAAGAGTGATCTCCGATGCACTTCTTCAACATGGATATGTGGAATACTGGATGAACAGAACCCAAACTTGCAGGCAATTCTAATTCATACGCAACTCCACCTATTCTTCTTATAATCTAATACGGGCCTATATAGCGAGGACTTAGCTTACCCCTCTTCCCGATACGCATAACCCCCTTCATGGGAGAAACTTTGAGGAAAACCCAATCTCCAATCTCAAACTCTAAATCTATTTTTCTGATGTCAGCATAGGATTTCTGACGACTCTGAGCTGCCTTTAGTCGTTCCCTAATGAGTTTCACATCCTCTATTGCTTGATGAACAAGATCAGGCCCATACATCTGCATATCACCTACTTCATACCAGCCTATTAGAGACCTACATCTCCTACCATACAATGCCTCAAAAGGTGCCATCTTAATACTAGAGTGGAAGCTGTTGTTATAGGCAAACTCTATCAGTGGCAAGTGATCAACCCAACAACCTTTAAAGTCTATCACACAGCCACTCAACATGTTCTCCAGGGTCTGGATGGTGCGTTCATCATGCCCATCAGTCTGAGGGTGGAATGCTGTACTTAAGTTCACCTGGGTACCTAAACCTTTCTGAAACGATCTCTAAAACTGAGAAGAAAATTGTGTACCTCGATCGGATATGATGGAGACAGGAGCTCCATGCAAACGGACAATTTCTGCAATGAATAGCTTGGCATAATCTTCCCCCGAATATTTAGTCCTGACAGGCAGAAAGTGAGCTGACTTGGTCAGCCTATCTACAATCACCCATATAGAGTCATACTGATTTCGGGACTTCGGAAGTCCTGTAATAAAGTCCATATTGATCATTTCCCACTTCCACAAGGGCAACGATATTTCTTGGGAAGTACCTCCTGGCCTCAAATGTTCTACTTTCACTTGTTGGCAATTCAAGCACTTAGAAACAAAGTTAGCCACATCTCGCTTCATATTATACCACCAAAACATAGATTTCAAATCATGGTACATCTTAGTAGAACCAGGATGAACAACATACCTTGAGGTGTGAGCTTCATCAAGAATTCTTTCTCGAAGCCCGTCGACATTCAGAACACATAATCTACCCTAAAACCTCAGGATGCCATCACCATCAATTTCAAAAGACATCACCTTCTGTTGACCCACATCTTTCTTGATTTGCATCAAGATGGGATCTTCAACCTGCTTCTCCTTCACTTCAGCACAAAGGGATGACTTAGCTAACTCATGAACAACTACCCCTCCATCTTCGGAATCTAACAGTCGCACTCCCATATTCGCAAGGCGGTGAATATCCTTCACTGTCTCCTTTTTTTCTTCTTTTACATGAGAAAGGCTGCCCATAGACAACCTGCTGAGGGTGTCGGCCACAACATTTGCCTTGCCCGGATGGTAATGCAGGCTCATATCCTAGTCTTTCAGGAGTTCCAACCACCGCCTCTGCCTGAGATTCAATTCTTTCTGCGAGAAAACATACTGCAGACTCTTGTGATCAGTGAAGATATCAACATGAACACCGTACAAGTAGTGCCGCCAAATCTTTTGGGCAAACACCACAGCCGCTAACTCCAAATCATGAGTAGGGTAGTTCCGCTCGTGCACCTTCAATTTCCTAGATATATAAGCTACCACCTTACCATGTTGCATCAAAATGCAGCCAAGTCCCACACGGGACGCATCACAGTAAACCACAAAACCATCAACACCCTCGGGAAGAGTCAAAACAGGTGCAGTGGTCAGTCTGTCTTCAACTTCTCAAAACTATTTTCGCATAAATCAGACCACACAAACTTTACCTTTTTCTGAGTCAGTTTAGTGAGTGGAGCCGCTATGGATGAAAAACCCTCTACGAATCTTCTGTAATAACCTGCCAAACCCAAGAAGCTCCGAATATCGGTTGGAGTCGTGGGTCTGGGCCATCTTTTCACTGCCTCAACTTTCTGGAGATCCACTCTAATCCCGTCACTGGACACAATATGCCCTAAGAAGGCAATAGCATCTAACCAGAACTCACACTTGGAAAATTTGGCATACAATCGATGATCCTTAAGGGTCTGAAGAATGATTCGGAGGTGATCGGCATGATCCTCCTTACTCTTAGAATAAATCAGAATATCATCAATAAATACAATGACAAACGATTCAAGAAACTGACGGAAAACTCTGTTCATAAGATCCATGAAGGCTACAGGGGCATTAGTTAACCCGAAGGACATGACGAGAAACTCATAGTGACCATATCGGGTTCGGAAAGCTGTTTTGGGAATGTCTGTCTCCCTAACTTTCAACTGATGATAGCCCGAACGAAGGTCTATTTTTGAAAAATATCTAGCACCTTGAAGCTTGTCAAAAAGATCATCAATCCTCGGAAGAGGATATTTGTTTTTAATTGTGACCTTGTTCAACTGACGGTAATCTATGCACATACGAAGGGAACCGTCTTTCTTACGCACGAAAAGTACAGGTGCACCCCAAGGAGATACACTGGGGCATATAAATCCCTTATCTAGGAGGTCTGCTAGCTGCTCTTTCAACTCCTTTAGTTCTGCAGGAGCCATTCTATATGGCGGAATAGACATGGGACGAGTATCTAGCAACACATCAATACCAAACTCTATCTCCCTATCAGGGGGTACCCCTGGGAGATCTTCGGGAAAGACCTCTGGAAATTCATTCACCACAGGGACAGACTGAAGAGGAGGATTTTCAACTTTAGAGTCCTTGACTCGAATAAGGTGATACAAGCAACCCTTAGAAATGAGTTTTTGGGCTCTGAGATAAGATATAAAGTGCCCCTTGGGTGCTAAAGAATGTCCCCCCATTCTATCATTGGTTCATTTGGGAAAGAAAAGGTAACTCTACGGGTCCTACAATCCAATATGGCGTAACATGAATGGAGCCAATCCATCCCTAAGATAGCATCAAATGCAACCATGTCCAACTCTATAAGGTCTGCCACCGTATCCCGACTACCAACAGTTACCACACAACCCCTATATACCTTTCTAGCAACAACAGAATCCCCCACCGGGGTAGAAACAGAAAAGGGTTCAGAAATCACACTGGGCTCAAACCCAAAACCAATAGCCACATAAGGGGTCACATAGGATAAGGTGGATCCGGGATCAAGTAACACACTGACATCACGGGAAAAGATTTGTAACAT
Organism: Capsicum pubescens; assembly: GCA_030864215.1. Taxonomy (NCBI): domain Eukaryota; kingdom Viridiplantae; phylum Streptophyta; class Magnoliopsida; order Solanales; family Solanaceae; genus Capsicum; species Capsicum pubescens. The sequence continues at coordinate 137,312,401 of CM061545.1, forward strand.
GCCGGTAACAACATCTGGGGAAGCTTCCGCCTCCTGGCGGTTGGTCAAGGAATATAACCGGTTGCGACTATTCCCGACAACTGATGTGGCGCCCTTCTGAGATGGGGATGGGGCTGTGGAATTTCCCTAAAACTTTGCACCACCAACACTCCTCCTAGCAGATGGACAGTCCCTCTGAAAATGGCCTGACTGACCACATGAATAACATACAAGTGTGCCCAACTGACATTTCCCCGGATGATTCTTACCACAATTTTCACATCGCGAGTAAGTGCGATGCTGCTGAGCCACACTACCCTGCGACTGAGTATCTGGTGCTCTAGATCCATGAGGAGTCTGAAAGCTCTGAGTCTGTCTATTTGCAGGGGGTCTGGGCGCTGGGGCGCTGGCCGCTGACTGTGTATTATTCCAAAACCTCGTCTTCTTCGACCACCTATTTCCCCAATTACCACTCTGCGGCTGACTCTGGTTCCGATCCGCAGATTTGACTCTCTTGGCCTATTTGTCCTTCACTCTAGATTCAACGATCTTTCTCTTCTTCTCTTCCACCTGCTGCATCTGGACTGTCAATCTAGCAAAGTCTAACTCCCTATTCAGCATTGCCCCCTGGCACTCAAGTATCAGGTTATCAGCAAGGCCGGATGCAAATTTCCTCATCCGGGCTCTCATATTGCTAGTCAATTCTGGTGCATAGAGGGCTAGTTGATTAAACTTCAAAGTGTACTCCTGTACACTCATACTGCCCTGCTTCAGATTCATGAACTCTTCTGCTTTGGCCTCCCTCAACTCCAGAGGAAAGAATCTGTCAAGGAAAGTTTCTACAAACTCACCCCAAACTGTGAGCTCAGCACTCTCACCTTTTGCATTTTCCCAGTCTGCATACCACTGATTTGCAACATCCTTAAGCTGATAAGTTTCCAATTCCACTCCTTCAATCTCATCTACATGCATTACCTTAAAGATCTTCTCCATCTCATCCACGAACTCCTGTGGATCTTCCTCCACCTTTGTACCAGTGAACTTAGGTGGATTCATCTTCATAAAATGCCCGACTCTAGTAGCCTCAGACGTAATAGATGCAGACCTAATATCTTTTGATCATTGAGCTTGGTTAGCTACCAGTTGTGTCAGCATATGGATAGACCGCCTGAACTCTGCATTTGAGATATCTCTCTGAGCAGTTGGTGGACGGTTGACATTAGTCCGCGGAGCCCGAGGTGGACTGGTTGGAACTGGAGGGACTCCCGGAGTAGGGACAGGTTCTGGCGTGGAAGCTCTATTACGGGTCCGCATCCCATGGGTGGGACGGACCACATCTGCCTGAGCACTCTGATCGATGTTATGACGGGGAGGCCTAGTCGTGTTTCACTGTAATACAAGAGATCATTGATTAGGGGACAGTTTAGACTCTGAAGCACAAACTAAATCACAAAGAAGGGAAACATTCCTAAACGCCTAGTAGCCTCCTGTTTATAAGTGTGGCGCGCTACACACCCATAAATAAGACTCTACCCGACGCGATTTCGTAGACACCCTGGGACCATGAACCGTGCTCTGATACCAAGTTTGTCACGACCCGAGCCTAGGCCCTAGACGTGACGAGCATCCCGAACCATGAATACCCGGAACACCCATTCTCTATCTGGTTATCATGCACAACATTCATAATCATAATAAAATACGGAATTGAAACTGAGTACGGAAAACATGGTCAACTCCTGCAATATTTCTGAATAATACACTCTGACATCATTCTGCGAAATCTTTACTAGGAACATAAATATTTGTCTGAAAAGAAGCTGGGACAAGGCCCCCAGTAAACCAAAAACATAATAAATAAGATAGTGTCTGACATAATTAGGCCTTCCGAATAATAGAAGGCTCACCACTGTGAGATCAAGTCTGCAAACCCGAGAATGTCTACTGAGTAGCTGGACCCCTAGACTGTGCCTCAGGACCTGGAAAGAGGGGGGTCAGCACAAAAGTACTGGCACGCGAAGCAATCCAAAAGTAGTATAATGGAACATACATATATATATATTAAGGGAAAGCAATTTTTCATCAAGACATCATGTATAAAACTGTTTCTGAAAAATACATGGGCACTTTCTGAAAACATGCAACATGTCTGTTCATTTCAAATAATGATCTGTGTTTTACTTCTGAGTTAGGTGGTATTCCCCTACAAGTCTGAATATTCCACGGGTTGTATGGAATCCGCCATTGACTCGGCGGGGAAGCCCCCAACCCAAGTGTGCCACAAGGGTTGGAGTGTCTGAGTCTGATATGCCACAGGACATTTAAGTCAGCGCATAATAATATACCCGGGTCGGCAAACCACGGTTTTAGGCAAAGAGTTGTCTGAAACTCCCACCTTCTTCAGGGAACCACCTAAGCTCTCTTTATGCCCTATTTTAGCCGTTTTTGAACATGTATCATTCTGAAATTTCTAAATCATGAGAGTCTAATAAAAATCTGATTTTTGAACTAGTCTGTGTCTGTTATGGCATTTGTCTGAGTTGGTATCATCATACCAAGACTTGCAAGTCATGATTTTTCTGAGCCATAATGTATTAAGCAAGAGCTTTCATTCAAAACATAGTTTAGACCACCAAAACATGTAACTGATGTAAAGGATTTCATATTCCAAAACTTAAAGTTCAATTCATGCAGAAATTTCATCAAACACCTGGTGGTCAAATGTCTTTAGAAAGTTCATGTATTCAAAATTGAAACACATTCATTCATATATGTATATAAACTGTCAAATTGCTTTGGAGATGGACAAAAGACCAAAACAATGATGTTAAAACATCTTATACATAAATATATATACATAATTTAAAACCCCATTCTAAAACATGATTTTTCTATGCCCATGAGAATTTAGGAAAACCCCGCGTACCTTATTCTCCACGAATTTTTGGTGTCTATCGAAGCCTACGTCGAGAGGATTTCGAATCTGTAATTTGTTTCACGAAGAAGTTTCGGAATGATCGGTCCTTCAAGCTTATTTTATCAAACCCTAGTTGTTCCTTCTCTTAAGTTCTTGATGGATTAGATTTTTGGGATTTTATAGGAGGCTTCAATGTTGTTAATAGGCCCAAATCCGTTTAGGAGTGGGTAAGGACGATTTTGGGTTTTGTAAGGACTAACTTGCACTTAAAGTAACTCAAAACGGAGTGTTTTCGTCAACTGAAACCATAACTATGCGCCGCCCTTTGCATTGCCTAAATTTACATAGGCGCCGCCCTATGCATCGCCTATATTTGCATAGGCGCCGCCCTATGCATCACCTATATGTGCATAGGCGACACATTCAACTTTGAAAGGCCATAACTTCTTCACCGGGTGTCCGTTTTAGGCGAATTTGGTATCGTTGGAAAGCTTATTCAATTATCTACTATTTGGTATATAGTAGACCACCCAGTTCATCATATAAAATGAGTTATGGTCAATAGAATTTGACACAAATTACAACATCCACTAAAACTTAATCGATCAAAATAGTTTTAACTCGTCCTTGACTTGAAGGACTTCTATGGTCTAAATTCATGCTCAAATGGATTCACATACTACAAACTTGATTAACATGCCAAATTGGCATAGAATTTACGGCTCGGGGATTATCAACGCATCAGAGTCATATATTTTATTCTAGCCCGAAATGCGGGGCGTTACAGATTCCTATTGGAAACCCTAGACTAGGTATTTATAGGCTCTAGAAAATTGGATATTTGAATTTCAAATCAAGCTATCACTTCTTTCTTGACTGCTCGTGCGACGATTTATCACATTGATCCCTCACATAACATAATCTAGGTCTTTAATCTGCTAAGCTCTAACTATAGGTCTGATAGTTTGTTAGTCCTCTGGTGGTTCATTACAAAGCCTTTTCACAAATATGATGATGTTGCAGAAATATTTTAGTCTAATGGTTGAGACTGACAGTTAGTCAAAGTCTTGATATTATGTTAGACCAAGTTATGACACTGATCTTCTTTAATGTTGATTCTACTGAGTTGGAAAGACAGGATTGGTGGGTTATCACTCTTTCGATAGTTCATCAGATGAACCTTCCTTCCACCTTATTTAATATAGTTTCTTCCTGATTTTTTCTTGATCCTAGTTACCACAATCAACATAAAAGGGACACCAAATCTAACAATGGTTCCTTAAAACTCATGGTTACTCTAGGTTAAAAGTGTAAAATATTTCATCAATAGCCAGCACATTAACACCCTCATCATAGATTTTTATCTTGTGCTCAAGCAATCAAACAATACTATATTAGAAAGATGCTTGAAACACAAGAAAACTATGCTAAATTTCATAAATTAGTTAGCCTGTTTACATTCTTTCCAAAACATACCCCATTCTTATCATTTTTTAATCAAGCACATGGAAATTTATCGAACATGCAAATAATTATGGATCTAAGTATGTAATTATGATATTAATGAATAATTTGCATACCATACAACCACTAATATAACAGTTAATAATCAACAGTGCCTTTATGGTGCCATCACTAAAAAGAAGTCAAATAAACACATAGAAAATTCACTCAGGGACTGGGAAAGATACACTCACACTCACAAGAAATTTTTGATGATGAACATACAAAGCCATAGGCTTGCATTTACTATCCTATTTCAGTTTTTCAAAAAATTGACTAGGATAACTACCGGACATTTCTAGATTTGTAATAAGGGCTTGGGTGCTAGAAGAATACATTGAGGAATTTTCGAGTCATCCCTCCTTGACCTTAACGAACTCAATTTCAACTTAACGTAAGATCATTCCATTATTAACCTTTTGTTATCAATCATTCCCATTTCTGAGAGCAATATTTCTTTTGGAACATCTTTTTTTGTTATTTCTTTTGCATACTTTTTTTCTTTTTCATTCTTTTTTTTCATTTTCTATTGCTTACACTTATTGTTTCTTTTTTATCCATACCCTCCCTTTCCAAATCCAACTTTTACTTTTATAGTAGCCACCCTTAATTTAGAAAATTTGTCTGAGTTAAGGTGCATGGTATCTAAGGAGAAATGAGGGCCAAAATAGAGGTTCAAAAATATAAATGGAAGCTGAATACTTATTGAATAAAGAATTCTGGATAACTCAAAATGTGGATCAATGTAGTTATCCATATCATTTTAACAGTCTCTTTAGGCTAAATGGACTCGATTCAAATAGGGCCAATAATCCTTTCCTAACCAACTAACTGACGACTTAGAATAAAATGGACAAGTTCTAGATTCATAGACAAACTCAAAGAGATGCAAAATAAGTTCAGAAAAACTTGGCCAAAAAGAAGACTCATCGTACCTAGTATCAAAATGGTGATCCAGATTAAGCAATATTATTCCATACATATACACTAATGAAAATCAAATATCCAAAAAGGTCAAAAATATAAAAAATCAAGCCACATATGCAAAGTAAATTAAATTTTGAGGGGTCTCTATATTCCAAAATCATACAATTCAAAAGAAATTAGCCATTGATTGCTAACAGTTTAGCTTATATTCACACAAAAGCAATAAAACATAAATGTTGATTCTACTATATAGCATAATATATAGAAAAATAAACACCACAACAAATATCCTTGAGTGGTGAAAAACTCACAAGTACCCTCACCACCATCAAAAGAAATATACAATGTCCCCAATGAATAATATGATAAATAAAGGATTAGAGGATGAAATATCGGTGAAACCCTAAGGCCTCAGAGTTTGGCACATCTATGGAGGAATTTGCTACCTCAGAATCATGAAGAATGATACTGGTGTGATCCGAGGTACGCACATGATCAAAAATACCCTCGCTATCTAGAGTGGGAGTAGGTAACAATTTTTATTTGGGACTAACTCCACATGTTGAATTGGAAGAAGCTCTAAGTAGAAGATCTCTCTCACATTTTTGTCTTAATTCCTCATCTTGTTAGATGCTTTTATGACCTTCATCAAGTCTTTTTCTTTATGGATCATATGGTGTTTTCTTTTCTTAGACCCCCATTTTTTATTCACCACCTTCAGTTGGCCTCTTACCACTGGCTGTGTCCGCTTGCCCCATCAAATAAACTATAGGGTCATCCTCCTTCGACTTCACTAATGCCAAATTTTGCTATCCTTGTAATGCGATAATGTCAGCTTAGTCCTTTTTTAGTTCAGTTGTGAACCTAGAAAAATCTTTAATAGGTAGTTCCCTCAATATGATATTAAACTGCAACTCCATATCATCCATGCAAGCATGTAGATAGGAATGTAAATTTTCATAAGTCCTTAATTTTTTTAGTTATTTTTTGATGCATAAAGGGATTTAATTACTTAGCACATTTATATAATTTCTTCTCAAACTTTTGATATTTCTTCACCACTTTCACAAAATTTTGGGGAGTCAAAACTTAGAATATGTAGGTGGCAAAAATGCATTGTCACCTTTCTAAAAATTAGGCATGTAGACTCAGCCTCAACTGAAGAAGATTCACCTAAGGGATCAATATAAACTATGTCTAAAGGAATACCTAAAGTAATTTCGGATGCCTTTGAAGTTGTTTGAGTCTGGGATGTAAAAGAAGAAGGCTTATGTACCCTTAACTTGAACTTAGTATCATCCCTTATTTTATCAATGTCCTTCATTTTTGTACTTCCACTTCATCATTATTCTTATTAAGAATGGACACTTTCATCAATTGACATGACTTAATCACCAAGAAAGGGAATGAAAATTATGTTGTTGCCCTTATACCATATGCAAAAAGATCCTCTATAGTCTCTTGGCCAAAATTGACCTTGTACCATTCCATCAAACTAGCTTTCACATTCTTTGTCTCATCCAAGTTGGCATCACCACCAGTAGGCATCCATTGTTATCTTACCACAACCTACAAAAAAATTTCCTCCAAGATCAATGAATATTAGTCATTTGTTTCTTCTTATTATTTAACCATGAAGGTTTATTGTTCTCTATTAATATTTATGTTATACAGGGTTGATATATAGATGCTAACATAATATGATATTTAAAATTTTAGGGTGATAGTCGAAGGCTTGTTTAGTTAGTCAAAAAGAATCTAGTTGATTCTATACTCAGAAATGTCCATAGAAACCCCATGAACTGGGACCCTTAACAACAATCACATGTCATTAATATTTTGTCCTTTCTTACATTTTTTCTCAAGGAAGACCAAGTAGTTTATAAATAATTCATTAACTATATCATGGTAGTAAGTACTAGGTGGTATGATCATATAACCCAACCTATATTTGTTGAATTGTATCTTAATATATGGGTACTCAAGTTGTTGTGTTTTTATAATTTGGTACTCCTCTCTATAGGGTCTCTTTAGAGTCCTTGTTTTGACTAGAAATAGTCTATCTTTCTAATGATTTTCCACCCTTTTGACCTTCCATCGAATTGATTCTCTAAATCCTTGGGCTTTGCTTCAAATTACCTCATACCTTTCTAGTCTAGGTTCTTTTTATAAACTTTTGGTGGACTCAATACCACCTTATTCATTTGGATTTTAACTTGATTTGTCGTTTCTCTTCCCATGACTTCTAGATTCTACACTTGAAGACTCATTCTCCTCATAAAGTTGAGTGGTATGAGCTCATTTCCTTATAATTTGTCTGGTGTAGCAGCCTAGTGTTTTAGTCTTCTTTAGTCAGGGTACTTGTGGAGGCAACAAATCAGTAAGAGTGTTGGAAAAATTCAAGGAAAATAATTACAAGGAATAAATTATTTCCTCTTGATAGGTCAGGTTGATGGTTTATCACAGTTATGATAGTTTATCAATCCCAACCATCGGTATTTAATAGTAAATAAGTTCTAAGTGATAGATCTCTCTGATGGTTTATAAGAAGTATGGTGTCTTCAGATGAACTATCAGTCTGAGATAGAATACTTGGTCAACATTTTTCTTTTGACGATTAGCCTTGGTAGTTCATCAAACTTGTGATATTTGGTCACTTGAACCATCAATTCTAAATAGTAAATATATATATCACTGAGGCATTTTTTCAAAACTTTTTCTTGATTACTCTTTTTGAGTTTGTCTCTACTAGAACACATTCATCCTACACATGGTTATTTTGGGCTTTGAGTTACTCAACGTTCACCTATTGGGTTTCCCCACAAGTTAAATTTGACAACAACACAACATACTTTGATTTGAAATAATAGAAATCGAAGGTTCTGTTATCTCTTTTTCACCTAAAAGTAATATAAAAAGTAAAATAACAAAATATGAAAATCAACTAAAACTAATGTGAGTTACTCATGACAATACCTGGATTGATGATAATAAGAGAAAGAACAACTTTTAGTGGCTCGCGTAACAATCACGGGTGTGTGAAGTATGGTAGAGATTCTAAGGTCTTAGTATGGTTGAGGATTGAGATATTGAGGAAGATTAATATAGTGATGAAGAGAGATAAAGGAGTTAATCGGTTATGATGTAGGTGAGTAAAAAGTTACATCTTTGAGTAGCAGTTGATTGAAGTTGAAGAGGTGAATACGTAGGAGAGAAATTGATTAATTTGAATTGAGTTTATTAAATCTATTGGGTTTTAATTGGGTCTAGTTCAGATATGAGGTTTAGGGTTTAGTTTATGTTGGTTCGGATCGGGTCACTCAAAAGTAAAAGAGATAATTATACATTCCTATGACGTGAATGAGCTAACGAGTTGCTAAGAGTGTGATGATTCACTAAATGATCCATCACACGTAAGTAGAATATAAAGGTTGGGATTCATTGTTGAAGAATTAGAGTGATAGATCATTTGGTACCTGACGGTTCATCACATGAACCGTCATCTCTTAACCAGAATTATCCCTTTCTTTGCCACTTGTGACAGTTAATCTTGACGGATCTTTAAACTATCATGGTGCTAAGTGATATATCAAACCATACCTGGAATGAATGATTTACTATTCATTGTGGGTACTCAAGTTGATGGATCAATGAGTATTTGACATTTTTTTAGGTGAACCATCAATCTTAATCAGAATGTAATCCTTAACCTCTTTACCTGTACTTTCTTTTCCTTTACACTTATCACTCTTATAAGCCATGATCAAACATAGAACCTCACTAAAGTCATTTTACAACAATAGAATATGGGTTTCCTCCCATTAGTACCAAAGTTATCATTACAACACGACTCGTCTATCTTGACTACTCAAACTTCATTAAGATATACCAAAGATAATACCTTAATCTCTTGTGAAATTCCAAAATATTGTTTAACCCATTGACCATTAAATTTGAACATCTTTTTGTATTTTTTCTCCAGTGCCACAACCCAAGATGGAAACACTTAAGTGAATTTGAACAATCTAGACCATTTTTGTTTTTGTTTTCCTGGAAACAACTTAACATTGTGTAGTACAAAAATACCAAGTCCCTAATTTTGAACTCTTTTTTTTTCCACTATCGTGGTACAGTTTAATCTTATCTTTTTAAAGGTCATCCCTCTCATATGCCCACAATCAAAATTTATCCAACTTATTTAGTTTCTCCAACCTCAAATCCAAAGCCTCACTCCAACTCAAGTAATTTTTTTAGAGCCCAGAAGTCCTTTTACTAAATCTCTACAAGCAAATGACTAGATTTACAAAACACAAGTTGGTAAGGGGTCATACCTATTGGCATTTTGAAAGCAATACGATAAGCCCATAATGGATCATACAGTTTTTGACACCAATTTCTATGATTAGCATTCACAAAATTTTTTGAGATCATCCTAATTTCTTAATTTGGCAGATCCAATATCCCATTAGTTTGTGGATAATAGGGAATATCCATTGTGTATATTTTCACTCCATACATGGATAGAGTTGCAAGAAAAACATTGTTAAAAGTATGGGATCCCCCATCCATCATGATATGCAAAAAGTTCCAAACTAAGAGAAAATTTTCTTTTTCAAGGAATGTACCATACTCTTACCTTAGTTGTTTTCTAAGGACACAACTTCTACCCATTTAGATAAATAATCCACTGCCACCAATATATACTTATAACCATAAGAACTAAAAAATAAGCCCATAAAATTTATGCCCCACACATTAAACAACTCTACTTCCAATATCTTAGATAGGCATTTCCTAATATTGAGAGATCAAACCCTTATATTGGCATTGATCACATGCCTGAGTAATGTCTTGGGCATCTTTGTTAATGGGGGGCCATTAATACCTATATTGTGATATCTTTTTTTCTATGCGATCACTCACATGATGCCTCCCACTTGGGATGAGTGACAAGCCTATAGAATACTCAGTCTTTCAACTTTTAGCACATATCTTCTAATAATATTTTCAGCACTTAATCAGAATAGATAGGGATCATCCTAACAGTAATTGCCCACATCATGAAGAAATTTCTTTCTTCAATAGAAGTTCAAGTCTTCTAATATTATGACACTGACCAAATAGTTAGTAAGATTAACTTACCGGGTATAAAATTAAGGAACACATATAGTACCAATTTATCTCGAAATGAATCATTAATCTCCACTTTCACTAGCCTCATTCCTTCATGGTCAAGCCTAGACAGATGGTCTACTACTTAATTTTAACAACCTTTGTGATCTTTGAATTAAAAATCAAGTCACCTACAATAGTAATACCTATCTAATTAAATAAGTATTGGCATCTTTTCCATGAGATATCTCAAGGGGGCATGATCAATGAGTATAATAACTCTGATGCCCAGTAAGTACCCCCAAAATTTCTTAAAGGTGTAAACCACTATGAATAACTATTGTTTGATCACTATGTAGTTTTTTTGCACCCAATTCAAGGCCTTTATAACATAGTAAATAGGGTGAAAGTTTTTCCTCACTTCTACCATGGACAGCCCCCAATGCAACTCTGCTCTCTTCGTACATCACCTAAAAAGGTCTAAGACAGATCGGGAGCAATAATAATGGGGGTAACTACCAATTTTTCTTTGAGGAACTCAAATGCTTTCAAATAATAATAATAAACAAGATCTTGGTTTCCTTATCCATTAATTTTCATAGTGGGTTGGAAATTTTAGGAAAGTCCTTTATAAACCTTCAGTAAAAACCTACATGTCCTAGAAAACTCCTAAATTCTTTCACCGAGATTGGTTGAAGTAGATATTAGATCACTTATATTTTATATCAATCCGGTACAATTTATTTAGATGAAATATTGTGCCCTAATAGAATGTCTTCCTTAACTACGAAGTGGAAATTCAACTAGTTGAGCACAAGGTTGAACTCTTTAAATTTTTGAAAGGAATTACTAAGATTTGCTAAGAAATCTTTAAAAGTATTACCTACCACAGAGAAAATGTCCATAAATACATCCGAAGTGTATTCCACCATATAAACAAATTAATATTATACAAATTTGGAAAGTTACTGGAGAATTACATAACCCGAATGGTATATGCTTGAGAGAAAAAATCCCATGGGGGCATGTAAAAGTAGTTTTCTCTTGATCTTCGGGTGCAATAGATATTTAATTATGACGTAGATAACAACCCAAGAATCAATACCAGCTTCTCCCAATCTATATATCAAGAATTTAATTTATCAAATACACTAGGATCAGGTACACAACGCCCATACTAAGCTATTTGATTATTTCTTTCTTTACCACTTCTTGCATTTGTAGGTTAAGTTATCTTTCGTGCTCAATAGTGGGTGCACACTCTTTTTTTAGCTGAATTTTATGTGTACAAAGGCCTAGTAGAATTCCAATAAAACTTTTAATCATCCAACCAATTCCCTTTGATAATACCCTCCAGGTCATTTTCTTGATTTGCATGTATTTTCAGCATTAGACGTAGATATTTCCTAATTTTTAGAGATCAAACCCTACTGCCATTGGCATTGATCACATGCCTTGTATTAACTTGGTCTACTTTGTGAATTGAGGGCCATTAATAAGAACATTGTGATATCTTTCTTTATATATGATCACCCGCATAATTCCTTCCACTGGGATGAGTGACAAGCCTGTAAAATACTCAACATTTCAACTCTAGGCATACATCTTTTAATGATATTTTTACCACATAATAAAAATAGATAGGGATCATCCCAGAAGTAATTGCCCACATATGAGGCTTTTTTGGGCTTGGAAAATCTAAAGCATCTTGTTATTGGTGCAACTTCTTATGTGATTATTTGACCGCTTAAGAGGTCATTGCTTTAGGGATGTTACATCACTTTAGAAAATTTGTCCATATGAACAAGGGCTTCTTAAGATATCAATGTCTGCTAAAGTGGCCTAGGCATCACTTAAGTGAGAGTCAGGCTAGATCTCTTAAGAGGTTAGAGAGTTGATTGAGCGGTTGTTTCTTAAGAGACTAGTTTACCGCTTAAGAGGTGCCTAGATGCTTTTTGTATCCTTTTGACTATCTAATTTTCCATCATTTAGTCCATTATTTTCACACCAAATTAAGATCTCAATGATAGGAAAAAGTGGGAAATCATCAATTTAAGCTAAGGTAAGCTAGCCTAACACCCCGTGGTAATTTTCCTTAAATTTTACCTCTATTTTCCATCATGAATTTTCTCTATTTATGCTCAACGTTTTATCAAACATTTCTTCTCTTTGAGGGACCTAGTGAAGGATTCTATTTGTAGGCCTCGCAGGCCCGTTCTTGACCCAAATTTTGACTCAACACTTTATATATCAATATGGGTATCACTTTAATCATAATGATGTGTAGATTATTATTTTTATAGTATAGAGGTATTTAATATTATGTAGCAAATACAGATGAATCAAGGACTTACGGTTCGACATTGAGGTAGGATTTTGTCTACTCTTCTCCACGAGATAGTGTATAACATATGTTGCATATAAGATAGAGATTTCAGGATATAATTAAGGGTACAACACTATAACTTAACCTATATTATGAGTTCGGGGAATCGAAGGGTAAGTAGACACTTATGATGAAATAGTTATTTTGCTTCTAGAATCCTATTACCCTAGGTTACTACTTGAGGATAATAAGCCTTTAGTATATGGTTTACTACTTGAATCATTAGACTATCATGGTTGCACTAATTATGATATGATTATGTTGATTATATATTATTGGGCCTAAGGCCGTGAGTATTATATTAGTTGGATTTCGGTGAGTGATTTACCCTTGAAAATGATGTGGTTTGGTTTATTGACATTTATACCCTTATTGATGTGTTTTTTGGATACTAGTGATGGAATGTATGGATTTGCTACATTCATTCTCACATACAAGTATGATTCCAACCAAAACCATGGTTTACTACTATTTTCCAAAAAAGGGACTTATTCCAATTATTAACTTTTAAAATGGAATCTTTCATAATTCGATAGAAAAAATTCTAACCCTTTCTACACTTTTATGATGATTTAGACATAGAATTTTCCTCACGCAATGATGTATATATTTATAAACTTTTATCCTTAGTTCGAGTCCATGTACTTGTGTGTATATATATACATATATATACATCTCTCTCTAGTACGGGGAAGAGTAGTTTGATGATGATGATGATAATAGTTGTTAGAAATCCTAGATCAAACCAGGTCGGTATATATAGGTACTCTTAAACACTTTTGGGGCCCCTTCATTTGTTTGCCATCATGATGAAGAAGAAAGGTCATAGTAGGTCCTATCTTTGCGAGCCATCGAGATGGAGGAGATGTATACACTAGATTACATTATGGAACTTAGATCAGTTATGGTATTATGAGTTTACTTTGTATGCATATTGAACATCTCCAGTATGCCCTATATCTATCAGCCTTGAGGAGGGTTGCATAAGTAAAGGTGATGAGTATTTCTTGGTGTGTGTTGTTTGCTAAGTGGGTCTTTCAGGTAATGGGGCTTGATTTAGGTATTGATTGTCCAAGTTATCCAATTAATTTATTCTTATGTTATTATGGTTAGATCATGACATGTTGATTATTGGATTGGTGCTGGAATTTAATGTATAAAATTTTTTCCTTCCCATTATGGTTATTTCTTAATGGATAATTATCTCATGTTTGGATGTATGTATTCGAGATCTTTAGTATGTCACTTGTTTCGACTATGATTAGGAGGCCTTATGATGCTAGTATGACTACCTTAGGTAGTATCTTTTATTTAGCCTTATTTAGGTATATGTATATATATGTAACTATAGTATTACCATATATCCTTCTATTTCTTCATTTATTTGAGTTGTATATCCATTCCTTGACCTTGTGTACTACTATATAATCCTTTTACTATTCTTTATTTGTATATTAGCCAGCAATATACAGTTTGGTGCTTAGTGTCTCTGGGTATGGCTAGAATAGGGTAGTTTATTCTTATTGAATTCATAGTCTTATTATGTTAGTTTATTGGATATTTAGGAGTAGTTTGTATTCCTACTTGCATATTAATTATATTTTCATTATCTTTTAATCTCAGTCCGCAGTTGCCTACCAATTACCACTGTTTAGTATTCATACTACCCTTTTTCACCCTAAAAATCATAGTACGGGATATCTCCACTATTGTGTGCATCGTGCAGAGTAGTTATGGTTCAGAGACTTAGGGTAATATTCTGGCATTGAGAGTAGTCTTATTCTCTCTTTTATGTACCGTCTAATCTCTATGTTGTATTCATAGATGGGTTGTACCTTTATATTCATTTAGTACTTCATTTTGTAATCTTATTATCACGTTCTAAGATCTAGTATTGATTCCACTAGGTTTTAGAACTATCTTATATATAGTAGTCTTTAAATATAATTATTTCATTATCTTTATTCATTTATCTTTGTAGTCCATTACTCATAATTCTGGACTATAAGTTGGCTTACCTATTCTCATAGGTTATAGTAGGTGCCATCATGTCCTGAGAAATTGGGTCATGACAAATTGATATATAAGCCCAGGTTTATGGATGAGCTAGTACAAGAGATAAGTTTTTAGTAGTCTTGTAAATTGGTGAAAAGACATTTGTAACCTATCTAGAGAAGGCTATATGCCATTCTTATGAAATTTTGTTCTTGACATTAGTTGTTTGTCCATATTTCTATGAGCCTCAAGTATGTTTTTTACTATATTCTATCTTTGATGGACGATGTGAGGTGGTTGATAGATATGGATAGGCCTTTGGCATGCATTTCTTGAGCTTCAGTGCCTCATCAGACAAAGGATTCAAGGATGGATGACGAAGATCTTTAGCATTAGTTAGAGGATTTGAGGCCAACCTAGGCTTCAGTCAAGTTTGTGACTGCTTCAGTCTTTTGAGATTTAATATTGGGATCCTAAATTTTTTTGGATACCTCATAGCCAGGGATGATATTCAGTTCTTCAAGCATCTCTAGTGCTAGAGTTGGGTTTTTCAGTATTTATTAGGGTTCCTTATTGGTTTCAAACTATTAGATCAATTTTCTGGCATAGGACAAACACACTGATAGCTATATCCTTCTGAGCATGAGATGGTGAGTGGATCTATTAGAGGATTATCTCTGCCACTTTATTTGGCATCAAAGGATTTAATGAAAGATGGGACTTCCTTCTCTTTTGTTATTGACCATGCAAGGGACATAGAAGGAGTATGAGTTAAGACTTATAGAGATGGTGGTAAGAGGCCATATCATTAGATGATGATGCAGCTATTCTATTTGGGTGAGAGGATTATCTCGATAGAGGTCAACTCTACTTGTACCCTATTTGTTCTAAGCATGTAGAGTCTCAGACTATGCGTAGCTGTCAAAGAAGTTGTAATGGTCATAATATGCAAAGTTCTCATTATACCTTGTGTAGTATTTGGTATGGGCCTTTAGGCCTTTAAAACTATTCTGGATCAGTAGGGTAGCACCATATACTATTTTAGGAGCTTGTCATGGTTGTGGTGAAATTGGTCATTGGTCTAAAGATTGCCCCAGATACGAGTTTGTTTTTCAGGTAAAGTTAACATGTGTTACCCACCAACCTAGGTCTCTCGAGGTATGTTATGATTGCAGAGAGTATGGTCATCTTAGTAGGGAGTTCTCCATAGTGTTTTTTTGTCAACAAGTTAGGCTCAGTCCATGTTTTTTGCTTTGTTATGGATTCAGGGGTTTGCTACAAGTGGAGATAGCTCGGTCTCTAGTCAAAAAAATGCCCCTAGAGTGGGATTATAGTCTTTTAGATTATCCAGATTAGTGTTGTCATATTTTGGCACCTTTAATTAGAGGTAGTGCACTCGGTAACTTGGTTGATTTTTATAACGCTCAGTCCTAGTTTGGAACCGCTCAAATTTGTACTCTATCGGGCACGTTAAGCATGTGACTTTGGATTCCACCATGATAGATGCACCTTTTATTTTCTGCCTTTACTTTTTCATTTGAGTGTATTATGGTTCTCGTACCCATCGATCATTGTATACCTTGATAGGTTTATATTGATTGTTATGTGCCTTATTGTTAAGTTCATGATTATATGACTACCCCCATAGATAATTTCTTTTAATAATTGATAGGGTGGATCATTGTGGTATTTCCCCAGGTGTGTACTATTTGGGTTCGAGTGCCATTCACCTTGGAATATTGGCCTTCTTATAGCCCTAAGTTAGTACTTGTTATTAATTTTTATTTTTGGATACTACGTACTCTTTAAATTGGTATCTCTATTGTTGTTATTATTTCCATTATTTGAGCTCTAACACGACCTTTCTTTGGCTGGTTATACCCTATCTATTCATCTATTTTCTCAGATAGATATTTAGGTTATCCTAGCTTTACTGAGGGAGAAAACCCATTGAAATTCAATAGATCCACTGTTCTCTTCTTGAATATCAATTAAAGAAGGAGACAATGTACCTTTATATTTTCGAATAGATCTACTTATTGATTTTATATTAGATAAGAGGTCATACAATGACCATTCAGGATACATAGGCCTACGCCCCAGCCCAATAGTTCCACAACTACTACTATGTACTAGAACTTATAATATTCAAGATTATACAGGATAATAAACCAAACTTTATCGTTAAAGTTGTCTGTCCTTTTGGATGCCCTGAGGTTTGAAGTCATTTTTATCACAAAACAATTCCACTTTAGTAATTTCCATAGTTAACCATCTTCTATATTTATGATTTAGAATCTAGAATATTTAATATAATATTTAATAGTTAGTAATTCTAAAATGCCAGTGTCATTTTTTGAATGAAGTCAGACGATACTACCATATAGTATTCATCTCTGCCTGGTGTTAAATAAAGCATCCATACCTCGATCGACCTCTAGAAATTTTCATAAAAATGTCTTTCTAGAGATCGTATACAATTGTATTGAATGATCCCGATCTGTTGCTTCATCTTTTTTCTTGGTCACTTTTATGATAAAGTATTTAAGAACATAGAAAAGTGACATTCCCATGACATGTATATGTTAGATGAAACAAATCCTTATAGAATTTTATTTTTCCAATAGTTAGGGATTGCACATGTTATTCTAAAACTCCAAAATATCATTTTATTTTAACCTAATATTTTTCTCTCCAGATGGATAGGTTATCATTATCTATCTAAAATTCTATTCCTCGCTATTCTTCTTCGTTGCCTTGGGTGGCTAGCTTTGTAGGATAATTCCTTTCTTGTAATGAGGTGAGTTGGTTTTTTTTCTCTTTTGTTGTGGATGGTGGAAGTGAGGGTATGTTGATCTCCCATCGCTCTGTTATGATTCTAGAGTTGGCAATGGGGTTATGTAGCCTATTTTTTTGGTCTACCAGTTTCGGGTCCATTTTTTAAATTTGACTAGTTCATTGCCCGATAGTGGTTTTGATGTTGATGTTTAGAGGTCTTGTATTTTCCCTTAATGTTTGTTAGGTTTGTATCTCGGTGCTAGCCTTGATAATAGTATTAGTGTTGATATAGACACTCCATTCTTATTGGGATGTGATCCTTGTTCAAGTGAAGTTAAGAGAGTTGGAGATAGATGATCTCTCCTGTGAATGCTTCTTAAGTTAGTAAATTATGTATTAGTTGCTAAGATGGAGTACTGGATTTACCATTGTCCGACTAAGTTTGCATTTATCCAAGCCACTAGAATTTTGTCTATTATTAGTATAGTTTGCAACCGTGGTGAGTTATTCAGCATACTTTGGTGGTTCATGCCCTCAATATATAAGCAGTCAATATCTTGTGCTTGTACCTCGTGATTTATAATTTGTTATGATTTTGTTCTTCAATTATGTTTCATTTTTGTCTCTTGCATGATCTAGTAAGGATATGTCTTATTGGGATAGTAAGGTTTATTTAGATATTTGGCGTTAGATCGGACTTGTTATCTCAGTTTCAGACTTGATAACTTGGAATGATAATTTAGAGTTTTAATAGATTTACAGTGAGGACGCTTACCTATCTACAAGATTGGTTTGTATAGAGAAGATAGAGTGGTTCAGCCTTGGTGTTAAGATTTCATCAGGAAATTGTGGAGCTTGGGTACAACCTCTATTTTCAAATTTGTATTAGTTGGGGTTTTGTCCATTGGATAGCTAAGCCTACTCTTTTCCTACCAATTTGGTTTTCTTCAGTTCAGATTGACTGGGGTTGATAGGTGTTCATATGATTGTCCGAGGCACAATATTGGTTCCTTCAACCTGACCTCGAGTTTCAGTTATTATTGGGATTTTGGATGATCTACTTAGAAGGAGTAGTATTCTTGAGTTGGATTCAGCATGTCTATTCCTCAGTTGGTGAGACATCTTTGGGTGGATTGTTCAATGGTAAGTTCTTGTTCTTTGAACTTCTTTCAATTTTAATAGTCATTCAGAAGTTGTAGCAGTGGCATAGATTGCAATCATTTCTCACCTTCATTTGTGTTACAAGGTAGTGCCTTATGGGTTTATAATTGTCACGACCCGAACTAGGGTCTAGCTATGACGGGTATCTACAATCCACTGGGGACCGGATATCAACCCCTGAACCTAACCAAACACCATACACTGCCCAATAATGGCTGAATTCCAAATATATAACAAGATAGCACAAGACAAGTTTAAAGAATAAAAGTTATGTCTATAACCAATAACTGGCAACCTACCAAAGACATCCAACCAATATCACCCAAGCCCACAATAATCCAACAAAGCCTCTATGCAAAAGGAACCAAAAACCAGCCTTGGTAGGGACATGTCCCTGACTATGAAAATGATAATGATAATGTTAATGGGAATGAAAACTATCAATAAAAATCTAAGAATGGAAACTGATGAAATGCTTGAGCCTTCCTGAGAATGGAAGCTCACCACTTCACCAAAATTAGCCGACGAACTGGGCTGATCCACCTAACTCTGTGCAAGAAATATAAAAGTATCTTCGGTGCGTGCACACATGGGGATACAATTATTCGGGTACGGTTAGTGGGGTGAACACTAGCATGTAACTCAGGGGTAGAGGATAAAATAATGTCATATCTAATCATTTCAATACAATATGAATAACATCATAATATATACATAAGTAATATGTTGGGATAGGGAACAAGGCTTATCATACACATTAAAACTTTAGCCTTGATTTATGCAGCTCAATCATCATAATATAAGAGGGAACCTACAGCTATATGGTCCTAGTTCTTCCCAAGATTCAAGGGCCCAGTTCATGTAGCCGAAAGAACCAAATGATATACATATGTACCATGGGGGACTCAAGCCTCCCGGCATATCAAGGCGATGCAAGCACCCAATCATATAATATAGGACAGGAGACTCGAATCTCCTAATCATATGATAATAATAAGGAGAATATGAACTACCCGATAATGTAGACCCCTACGTCACCAACCGTAGTTTCCTGTATTAGTCCCTCGAGACCTTTACTTTCATGAGTTAGCTAAACAATCCGCTTTTAAATCTCATTTAAAAATATTATCATACATTGCCATTAACTGAACCACATTACACATTGAGGCATATATTGTTTGTATCATCATACATACACTTCCAAGGTAACAACAACATGCCAAATAAATTATCATAACATACAGGAATTCACCCCCCTCTTTGGTTCAATTATACTTTAGCTTGCGGAATTAAACAAACCCATAAGGTTTATTCAAAACCATTATGCTTCATTTTTTACTTTTCACATTATGAAATATTTCAAGAGTAGTTCAAAATGCATATTTTACATATTCAAAACAAATTTCATGTAACACCTCACAAAATTCTTAGCTTAATTCAGTCCTTTAAGCTTGTAAAGGGTTCCCAGACTTAGAAAATTTTAGCTAAGTATTCTCATTTAGAGTCATTTTGGCCTTCGTAAGTTGGAAATCTTATTTTATGACCTTCCTGACCTTAGTTTGCCAATCTTCAAATTGATTCATGATCAGGGTCACTTGGGGGTTATCTCAGGCGAGTTTCAGATTTTTTACACTAGCACAAGGGTGATTTTGGATGCCCAAAATAGTGAGGGGTAGTGATAGCCCCGCGTCGCGTGGGTTAGTAAACCTAAGTAAGGGTTGCACTGCGATGGCTACTTGACCGAAGCAGGGGTCGCGACATAAGGAAAACCCTGTTCAGCATTATTTTAATCTAGGTAGTGGGGGAAAATGGATCATTTTCCCTACCCTTATTTAGCCTTAACACAAAATTAATCAGCCTATAGGGAAAAATCTCATTCTTTACTCATAAAATCTCTCAAGAGCAAGCCGTAGAATCATCAAGTTCAATAATTTAAGTCTCAATAACTCTCTTCAATCTCCTTGAAAGTAGTAATCAAGGTATGTGAAGTGTTCATCCAAGGATCTCTTCCACCCTTGGAGTCCAAGAAACAATTTTTAAAAACTTCAAGTTTATGGATTTCATGAATTCCATGTTGGGTTTGATTATATTCATGTAGATAATGATTAATTGGGATTCTAATACATTTTTTATGATACGTTTCTTGTGAGGTTAACTGATATATATGTAATATCATGTGGATCCACGTAAAACCCTTGAAATTGTGAAGTTGGAGTTGAATTATGATGCCCACTTATTGTTAATGTTATGTACATATATCATGCTCACTAAGTTCTTGATGAATTGCTCATATGAACTAAAAAGATAAAGAAATCATGTCATGTTAGCTTATGTGCAAGTTGTATCATGCATGTTTTTGATAAAATGCGTCCATGAATGAGTTATGAACAAGTGCACATGATTATACTTTTCAAGTCTATGCTATGATTTACTTTTCATGCTATTGAGTCCTGGGGAATTTAATACCTAACAATTTAGTTGTTTACTTAGAGACAATGTCAGTTATAGAATGGTATCTGTCATATCATGATCAGTAGTACTCTTAGTTAGTTATAGAGCCCAGTAGTATTCAGTCAGTTAACGGGATCCAATAGTATTCTATCAGTCAACGGAACTCAGTAAAATTAGTAACAGTTTAGTTAAGCCTAGTATAAACTAGGAAATCAGTTAAGTGTCTATTCAGTTGGGAGTAAGGTTCTACACCAAACGAACCTAGGGATGGGGGCACACTCATTAGATAGGATTGGGTCCCTAGAAGCAATTCCTAACTTCCAGTACTATGTAGCCAGTGTAAGTTTTGAGATGTCACCCGTTAGATAGGACTGACATACTCAGGGATCTCTCGCTAGATTAGGACTGATCTCAGGGGTCACCCGTTAGTTAGGACTGATTATACAGTAGTTATCTTTACCCTTGGCACGGTACGTACACCCTTCTAATTTGTGTTACAGATTGGAGCCAACTTAGTCATTTTAATTGGGGCATGTCGGTTAGATAGTTACCTCCCACAGTTTCAGTTTTAGTGTCAGATTCAGTCTCAGTATAGAACTCAGTTCAGTTCTACAAATTCAGGGCTGTCAGATAGAGTCATTTAGTAATCAGTAATACAGTATCAGTAAACTCAAATATCAGTTAATCAGTAGTTAGAATCAGTACTCAGTGCCATCACAATATCAGTTATAGTTTTCGTATTCATGCATGTACTCTTATTCAGTCATACTTATTTTATTCAGTTAGTATTGTTCTTACATATGAACCCATGCATTTTAGCCTACCTCACTGAGAATACCAATACATTTAAAGTACTAAAAAATGCCTTTATTTTGTGCTATGATGTCTTATATCATGAGTTCAGACGTACGGCCACCTGAGCACCCTTAGCAAATTCAAATTCTCAGCAGATAGAGTAGTGGTAAGTCCTCATAGTTTGAAGACATGATTGTTTTTTTAGAATTTTTGTTCGTTTTCAATACTTAGAGTTAGTTGCGGACTTGTCATATCAACTTCATAGTTCAGACAGTTTAGAGGCTTTTCAGACTAGAGTATTTTTTAGATAAATATTTCAGTTTTGGTATTATTATACCGTATTCAGTTTATTTTCAGATTTGAACCTTTTGGCAGTTTCCATATTTATCTCAGTTATATTGTTGTTATAGTATTACTATTATTCAATGCTCACAACAGGTACCAGTCATGGGTTAGCTTGTGGTCCTTCGAGACTATGAGCACTGTGTAGCGTTCAGGGTACAGACTCAGGGTGTTATATTTCACAACATGGGGTTTAGGCCATTACCAATTTAAAAGTCACAAGTTGGGGGAAATCACAATCCCCTCGATTATTTACCCTACCCATGCATCCCTCAAGTTCAAAACCATAATAAAAGCATGCACAATCATTTGTAAATAATGGTAAACATTATTCACAACAAGCATTCAAAACCCTCAATCCATGTTTCAAAAGAAATACCAAAACCATGTGAATAATACTTTAAAACACATGTTTTCAAATAAATATCAATTTGGTAAGAGTAACATGCCTGAGATACTAAGTTTTATGGAGAGAATTTAACCCTTGAGCCCTTGTATGAACAACATCTTGGAAATCCTAACTATCTTGCTTGCGGGGATTTAGAGAGAATAAAAAGAGTCTTTGATGTGTTAAAGGGTGGAAAGAATGACCCAAAAGTGCTATATAGATGTGGGGTCTAAGTGGTTAAAGTGGGAAGAAGTGCTTACTGGCAAAAAGTGTACAAACATGGTCATCCTTCCTAGGATGACCCAAATCCAATTGAAATGTTAGCGAGAATTCAGAAGATCGGTAACAAATTACATATTGATTATTTCCCATTTCCACATCGATAACTCAATTTCTTGAGTCAACCCACAGGGCCTCAAGTGCTCCACCTTCACTACCTGACACACCATGCCCTTAGCCATAAAATTGTCCACATCTCGATTAATATTGTTCCACCAATAAATATCCTTAAGTTCATGATACGTCTTCATAAAACTAGGATGAACCGTGTAATGCAACTGATGAGCTTCTGCCAAAATTTTTCCTCACAACCCATTAACATCGGGAGGACATAATCTACCTTGGTATCTCAAAATACCATCACCACCAATCTATAAAGTCATCACTTTCTTCCTACTTATATCCTCCTTGAATTGCATCAAGATAGGGTACAACACTTGCTTCTCTTTTACCTCATCAGCAAGAGATGACTTCGTCACCTATTTCACAATCACACCACCATCTTCGAAATTCATGAGACACACTCAAAGTTTAGCAAATGGTGGATGTCCTTCACCAAATCCTTCTTCTCCTTGTCGACATAGATAAGCTCCCCGTGGACAACCTTATAAGAGAATCAACAACCATGTTAGCTTTACATGGGTGATAGTGGAGACTTATGCCATAGTCCTTTAGCAACTCAAGCTGCCTTCTTTACTAGAGATTTTGTTACTTTTGTGTGAACACATATTGCAGGCTCTAATGATTGGAATAAATATCTGCATGGACTCCATACAAATAATTTCGTCAAATACTCAATGCAAACACCACAACTAATAATTCCAAATAATAAGTTAGATAGTTCTTCTCATGAAACTTTAATTTCCTAAAATCATATGCAACCACCTTTCCATGCTGTATCAACACGCAACCTAGTCCCACCCAAGACGTATCACAATAGATTAAAAACCCATCAGTACCATTAGGTAGAGTCAAGCCCATAGCTGAATTCAACTTCTCAAAACTACCCCCATAAGCATCAGACCATAAGAAATTTACCTTATTATGAGTCAACTTAGTCAATTGGGAAGCAATAGAAGAGAAACTTTCTACAAACCTTCTATAATAACAGGCTAAACCTAGAAAACTCTGAATATCAACTGGAGTCATAAGTCTAGGCTACTTCTTAATCATAGTAACTTTATATGGATCAACCATGATCACTTCACAAGAAACCAGATGATCCAAATAGATCACAACATTTAAACAGAACTCACACTTAGAGAATTTCGCATACAACTGATGATCTTTCAAGGTTTGCAACACATGGCGGAGGTGATTGACATGATCTACCTTACTTTTTGAATACACCAAAATATCATCTATAAACACAATTATGAAAATATCAAAGAACTAATGGAATACACAATTCATGAGGTCCATAAATGCCTTCGGGGCATAAGTCAAACAAAAGGACATCACCAAAAACTAAAAATGCATGTACCTTGTTCGAAATGAAGTCTTAAGGATATCAGTTTCCCTAATCTTCAACTAATGGTAACCCAACCGAAGATCAATCATGGAAAAGTAAAAACCTCATCCAAAATATCTTTCAACTTCTCCTTAAGTTCTTTAAACTCAGTCGGAGCCATTCTACAAGGAGGGATAGAAATAGGACGAGTTTCTAAAAGAAAATAAATCCCAAAATCAATTTCCCTACAGGGAGGAACACTAGGAATATCATCAGGGAATACGTTAGGAAACTCACAGACCATAGGGACAAATTACAAAGAAGGACCATCGGACCTAGAATCCTTAAAATGCACTAAGTGATAGAGACACCCCTTAGAAATCAACTTTTGGGCTCTAAGATATGAAATGAACCTTCCATTAGGCACTAGAGAATTACCTTTCTATTCAATCATCAACTCATTAGGGAAGTGAAACTTGACCCATTAGATCAGACAATCAAGCCACATATATCGTAATTGCAACCAATCCATCACTAAAATCACATCAAAGTCTATCATGTCCAACTCTATCAGCTCCACAAAGGTATTCCTACCACGAATAGACATCACATAACAACTATAAACCTTTCTAACAATAATAGAAATATTTAATGAGGTGGACACAGAAAAGGTATACGAAATACACTCAGGATCAAAGCCAAAATAAATAGCCATATATGGGGTCACATAAGAAAGAGTAGACCTAGTTTCAAGTAGACAATATACATTACGAGAGAAAAGTTTGAGCATACCAATAACAATATTGGGGGACGGCTAAAAATCCTAGCAGGTGGCAAGAGCGTACAGACAGTTTTGACCTATGTCGTAGCTAAAAGCAAAAGTTGCACCCTTTGGTGAAGGATCTAATCGAGTAGCAACAAGTATATTATTTTCCCCAGAATCAACCCTTGAATGATAATCCCTCTGTATATGAAAAGTCAGGCCACATTTAAAGTACTTATTCCTCTTTTTTTCACAAACACCACGGTGCACCTTACCACAAAATCTACAAGGGGGATATGATGAAGGTGAACGAGCATTAGTAGCCTGTGGTTGGGCGACCTGTGCCCCAGAACCAACACTATTCTTAAGAGGATGATCACCTAATGACTTTGTATAAGAAGCACTAGCTGTAGAGTAGGAACCAAAATTGCCTCATTTCTTCTTAGACCATTTTTAATAGTCTTTACCACTCTATTGATCACCTCCACCCTTATCCGAATACCAAAACTTCTTATTCTTTCTTTCACTCATCTCTGATTGCTTTTACTTATCATTTTTCACTCATTGCATATACACCACAAGTCTAGAGATGTCCATGTCCTTATTTAATAAGGCAACCTTGCATTAAAAGATAAGCTTATGAGACAAACCAAAAGAAAACTTCCTCATTCTCACCCTTATGATAGACACCAATTCTGAAGCATATAGCAACAACTAATGAAACTTCAAGGCATACTCCTTCACTGTCATCCTACCTTTTCCCAAGTTTAAAAATTTCTTAGCCTTCGTCTCCCTTATCTCATGAGGAAAAAAATGATAAATAAAAGCACTAGAGAAGTCATCCCATAAAGTAGACACAACATTATCACCCCTAGACTGATCCTATTCCTCATACAACTAATACGCTACATACATCTATTGATAGGTGGCAAACTCTACACCCTCCATATCCGTAGCATGCATCACACGAAAACTCATTTTCATCTCATCTAAGAAATTTTAAGGATCTCCCTTAATTCTAGAAATAGTGAGAGTAGGAGGACTCAACCTCATAAATTTTCCAACTCTAGTGACCTCAGATTATGGATAAACATAAAAAACATGCTCTGTCTGAGAGACTACCAATTGGGTAAGTAAATGGATTGACTTGAGAAACTCAGTATTAGACACATCCGCTTAAGGTGTCCACAGAGGAATAGGGGGACCGGTGGAAATCCACTATGAAAACCAAAAGAAGCGACCCTAGACCGGTTTGAACTCTATGAACAGGAAGAGCTCCGTCCATATTATCCTCAGATGAGATAAAAGAGTTTCTATGAGAATGAGATCTTTTAGGATGCATGATCAGAAAAGAAAACACATGTGAATTAGAGGAGATTTCAAGACCTTATACTCTATAGATCAAAAATAAGCAACAAGAAAGGAAAACATTTCTAAATTCCTCGTAGAGTCTCCCTTATAAGTGTGGAGCGCTACACACCCATAAAATTGACTTTACTTAAGAAGGATTTGTAGTCACACAATGACACTAATCTTAGGCTCTGATACCAACTTTGTCACGACCCAAACAAGGGCTTGGATGTGACAGGCATCTCCAAATGATCATGGACCAGAGACCACCCCCGAACCTAACCAAACACCATACACTGTCCAACAATGGGTGTATTTCGAACATATAACAAGATAGCACAAGATAAGTTTAAAGAATAAAAGATTTTTCTATAACTAATAATCGAAAACCGACAAACACATCCAACCAAAATCACCCAAGCCCAGAATAATCCAACAAATCCTCTATGCAAAAAGAACCAAAAACTAGTCTTAGTAAGGACATGTCCCCCTACTCTAACAATGAAAATGATAATATTATTGATAATAAAAACTATCAACTTAAATTTAAGTATGGAAACTAATGAAATGCCTAAGACTTCCAAAGAATAAAAGCTCACCACTTCAATACAACAAACCAACAAACCAGACTGATCAACCTAACTCTGCACTGGAAAAGTAGAAGTATCTTCGATACCTACATCATATGGGGATACAACATCCCGGGATAGTTAGTGGAGTGAACACTAGCATGTAACTCGGGGATTGGGGATAGAATAATTTTAAGTCAAATTATTTTAACACCATATGAATCACATCATAATATAAAGATATGTAATATGATGGGATAGGAAATAAGGCTTAGCATATACTTTAAGACTTTAGTCTAGATTTGTGTAGCTTAATCATCATAACATAAGAAGGAACCTATGGGCTATATGTTCTAGCTCCTCTCCAATTGGAAGGTCCCCAGTATGTGTAGCCAGACTAACCAGAGGATATACATATGAATCGTGGGGGACTCGCACCTCTCTGTATATCAAGATGATGCAAACACCGAATTATATTATATAGTATTAGGGACTCAAATCTCTAAATCATATGTTAATAATAATAGAGAATGAACCAACCGATTATGTAGACCACCACATCGATAACTGACGTTTTCAATATTGGTCCCATGGGACCTTTACTTTACGCTAAGCTACATAATCCTCTTTCAAAGCCCAATTAAAACACTTATCAGACATTCTCATTAACTGAACCACATTAAATATTGAGGCATAAATTGTTTGTATCATCATACCAACTACACTTGCAAGGTAACAACAACATGCCAAACACATTATCATCACATGGGGGAAATCACAACCCCCGTGGTTCAATTATACTTTAGCTTGGGGAATTACATAATCCTTTAAGGTTCAATTCAAAACCATTATACTTCATTGACTTTCTCATTATGCAATAGTTCAAGAGTGGTTAAATATGAATATTTTTCATTTTTTTAAAAAAATTCACAATGTTGAGTTGAGTCCATTCCCACTTCAAAAGACACAAGTTTGGAGAAATCACAATCCCCTCATTTATCCTCCCTACACATGTATCCCACAAGTTCAAAACCATAATTAAAGCATGAACAATCATTTGTAAATCATGGGAAATATTATTCAATAACAAGCATTCAAAAACTTTAACCCATGTTTCAAAATCAATACTAAAACCATGTGAATAAAACTTTAAAACATATAATTTTAAACAAATAGCAATGAGGAAAGAGTAACATTTTTTAGATACCAAGTTGTATGTAGTTAATTTAACCCTTGGGCCCTTGGATGAGCAACTTCTTAGAAACCTAATGTATCTTGGTGGAGGGGAATCAGAGAGAATAAAGAGATTGTTTGATTTGTTAAAGAGTGTAATAAATAACCCTAAAGTGTTTTATGCCTGTGGGGTCTAAGTGGATAAAATGGGAAATTTCCAAAGTGCGCTTAACTGAAAAGATGGAAAAGTACGGGTCACACGACGACTCATAACAACACCTTACGACTCATTACCATGAGTTGTAACCAACACATTGTCAATGGGCACCCATAATATTGACCCTATGATTTACATTATAATATTCGTATCATGACCCTATGAATCATAGGTTCCAAGTCATATACAAGGGAAATTCACTTGGGCCTTACACTAGTAACCCTATGATTTGCACCGAATGACTCGTAGTGTGTCCTTATGACTCGTGGTGAAGCACTCATACTCAGAGTAGAACTTATCCCTATACACAATATTTAGTCTATGATTGGGTCCCTTGAACCCATCAATACTCCTTAAGACTTATAAGGAGGTGTTGTAATTAGGGAAGAGAGGATAAAATTTCAGTAATCTTAAAGGACTAAAATTTGGGGTGTTGTAATACTTATACTTCCTACTATGGATTTTTGGTGGATTAGCTACAGTTCTTTAAGGTCAGTATGATGAAGTTGTGTGGATAGGACTCTGTGACTTTCTTCTTGGTTTGGAGTGGATAGCAAGTTTGGAAAGGCAAAAGCAGGGTATATTTAGGTGATGGAGTTGGTTGCATGAATCATTCCTCGGTTTGCCTTTGGCTTAAATGAGTTTTGTCTTAGTTGTGTTGGTATTGTTTCATATCAATGAGTCACGGTCCGATTTGTATGCATCATCCTTCCAAGATTCAATTGAAGGCTAGGTGTTGGTTATGGTTGAGTTTTGGTTGTTTGAGGAGTTAAGAAATAAGGTTATGTGAAAAGGAGATACCTTTAAAAAAATCCCTTGGAAGAATTTTTCTTCTTAGTGTTTATGTAGGGAGTCTTTCTCAGAGAATATGGGTCTAGTACTTCACTCCTTTGATCTTTCATAATATTCTTACCCATCTTGACTTTCTTGGATGAAAGTCCTTTTAATAGTGGATATTGTAATGTTCCTAAGGGTTATTTTCTCTATTTGTGTGCATTTTCGATGTCTAGAGCCTTCCCACAATAGCTACATAACATCTATGACTTGCTAAAACTATTGGTTTGGTTATCAGACAGTTTGTTTGGGTTTTAAGCTCATTTTTAAATTTTGGAGCTTAAACAATTTAAGATTTAGTCTCAGACCGAAAATCCTCATAAATGGCCTTTGATGAGAAATCTGACACCACCATCATCTCAGGAACATTAATTTTAGGATAGGGATTCCTTTGGTTTGGATCTCGGGGCTTTTAGACTCATTTTGGGATATTGGGCTAATCATATTAAAATTGGAACATAGGTAGGAGCCCTACATTTAGTCAAAACAATCTCAGATAAAAGTTTTGATGCTTCCATTGAGTTTTAAATGTTGAATTTAGTAGGGTACTGACACGTCCCAATGCCATGTCGTATGGGAACCTCAAGCTTACATGAACCGGAGGTTGCCTAGATAACCCAACCTAATCATCAAAAATCATTCAGAAGGGTCGGGTGGATCCTGACCATATAATAAGAATAGCGGAAATAAAAGACTAATAGTAAATACTAAGAAACATCTACCATTCCATTAATAAAAATAGTATAGCCATTTTGCCCAAGTCCACAATCATCCACAAAATCTCTAACGAAGCGAAGTTGACAATACGTCGGGACATGCCCCCGACAATAGTCAAGTACCACACCTATACAAGTCTATGACAGAAAGTAATGTGACTATGAGAGATAGGTCATCCAGAGTATGGAAGCTCACCACTTCAATGTCAATGCATGAATCCACTCGAAAATCTATTTACTGCATAGAAAAAAAAGAAGATGCTCCGGCACCTACATTGCGTGGGGACGTAGCGTCTAGAGATGGTTAGCGGTTGGACCGCTAGCATGTAACTCAAAGATAAGTATAAAATAAAATCACCATTCAACACAAGTAAATATAAATCATATTCAATCATATTCACACATTTATCCTTACACATTGGTATTTCACATGCTAATCAAGTTATCAGGACTTTATAACATTCTAAAATACTTTAATCATATGAAACAAAGTAGAGGACTCCGACATTCCACGCTTAGGTTCATACCATCCTTATTAGTCATAAGACTTTAACAACATTAACATATCATTAGTCAAGATACTACATCCATGGTTACACTTTATCAAGCAAAGGGGGCTATAACCACATAGTTATTTATTGAAACAAGGGCTCTACCCATATACCACAATCACTAAGGCGTGGAACTCAAATCACATGATCATATACACAACTGGGCATGTGACTCTAATAATATTGTCTTCGATTCACTTAGGATTAAAAATCTATTCACATGATCACACAATCAAGTAGGCATGGGACTCTAATCAAATGCTCACACATTCACTTAAGTACGAAACTCTAATCACATGATCACAATTTAACTAGTCATGGAAATCTAATCACATACTCACACATTCACTTAAGTATGGAACTCTAATAACATGATCACATATTCAACTAAGCACGAGACTCTTATCGCATGCTCACACATTCACTTAAGTATGTAAATCTAATAACATGATCACACATTAAAGTAGGCATGGGACTCTAATCACAAGCTCACACATTCACTTAAGTATATAAATCTAATCACATGATCACATTTTCCAGTAGGAATAGAACTCTAATCATATGCTTAAATATTCAAGTAGGCATGACACTCTAATCACATGATCTCGCATTCAAGTGGGCATGGAACTCTAATCACATGCTTACACATTCAAGTAGGCATGGAACTCTAATCACATGCTCTCACATTCAAGTGGTCATGGAACTCTAATCGCATGCTTACACACTCAATTAGGCGTGGAACTATAATCAATTCCTCTTGCATTCAAGTGGAAATGGAACTCTAATTGCATTCATACACATTCAAGTGGGGATGTACAGTAATCACATGCTTACAAATTAGGACAGATATTTAAACCTCAAGAGATCCTTTTTAAGCAGGGGAATCCAACCACAAGCTATTAGACGAGGGACTTTCACCACAAGTCATTAGACGGGGGATTTTGACCACAAGTCATTTCATTAGGAAAGGGACTCTAGACATAAGCCATCACATTGCCATCATTAGTCAACCTTTGAACTCTTAACCCACTAGCTTATGCATTCGCATCCATATCATTCTTTTCACATATTAGACAAACAACACACATTCAAGTGTTTTAGCTTATTTATCCAATTCCACACCATACACGACAACATGGTCATTATGGGATTCTTCATTGCTCAACCATCTCAATAGGCCACTGCCTCCATTCAATTCATCATCAAATTAAATTTGTGGTCCTCAAGACCTACACAAACCATTTATAATTTGAGTTCAAGTTTAGGGAAATGAAATCCTCTTCTTAACCATCAAACCAAAATGGTTGAAGATTAACAAATTACATGGATAACCACACCAACACAAAACCAAGTAACAAACATTCATACAAAGGGCCATTGTCGCATTTAAACTGTAAGCTAACACATTACATGCTTAATATGGTTCTTATCATCTATTTACAAGAATTCAAGATTATTATAACTCAATACATGGCCAACAAAGCCTTAACGGACAATCTACAAGTATTCACATTCATTTAGACATTATCATGACACATTCATATTCACTAGACCTTTTACCTAGATACACATTTGGCCTGGACAAGACCATTTAACCACTCCTCATTTTAATAGGCCAAATAATTTGATACAACACATAATTTATTTCATTTATGGTTATCAAGATCCACATAATCATTAATATTACATTAGAAAGCTTACACCACATTCTCACAACATTTGGGTTCAACTCCCAAAATAAGTTCATTTTTATGTTTAAGGACTTAACCCCTTATTAGCCATTATCCCAAAAATATCATCAATTACATAATACATGACTCACAATACCTTTTAAAATATCATTCATCAACCATTTATACTTCTTAGGCTATTTCTCTATCTCAACACATCGCCCACATTTTACTAAACAAATAACTTAGGCTTTTTCACAAACACTTTGTGTGTGTAACTTCAACAAGGCCATTTTCATGGTAAAAATCATCAAGATTAGGGTTACTTAAGAGACCTATCTTAAAAAACATAAAAAAGCAACCAAATATAAAATATACCATCAATAACTTGTATCAATACAAGTATAAGCAAGAATCATCATTATTCATTGATAGGTATCAAAAACACTTTTCATTTAATTCAAAACCACCATGTACACTTACTAATCCAAGTGCGAAATACATAGGCTTAGAGTTATTTAAAGAGGGGAAGAGATACATTCCTTAAAAAAGATGACACACCAACAATCTTGACTCTTCTTTTCCTCTTGCAGACCACTCTTGAAACCCTATCCTGCAGTCTTCCAAAGATAAGCTTGGGAGAGTGTTTAGAGTGTTTAAGTCTTGTAAATGAAGACTTAGGAGGATACAAGGCCTTATATAGTGCAAGGCATTAGGGTTTTAGGCAAGGAAAATGGCCAAAAGGTCCTTAATAAAAAGCTGGAAAGTCCACCTAAGCAGGGGTACGACTCCCCCATATGATTCATGTGGCAATAGTGACCTAGGGTATGAGTGGTACTCTAAATCATACCCTAGGCTTCTCCTATGTCAACCACACTGGTTAGGGTATGACTAGACACCCTTGAGTCATACCCAAAGGGTACGACTCATGAAATAACTCATATAGATTACTGGTAATGAACATAGTCCACTTAGTTTGAGGACACTCTCTTCACGATTGAGTTGCTTACGACACGTATGTGCTGGTTATGTTTGAGGAAAGGTCAAATCATATATAAAAAAATATAATGACTTAGAATTATTTCTAGGATACGGGGGGGGGGGGGGGGGAGAAGGGTGCGAGTTGTGAAAAAGGGTATGACTCAAGCCCTTCAACCGTACCAACCCTAGAGACTCCAAAAGTTGTTGTTCTTTCAAGGGTTCAAGTCTTGGTGCATTAATTTTCCCCCACTTTGACAATGAGTCCTCGAATGAGGGGCGAGGCAATCATTAACAAAAGTTAACACATCAACATGCATCAAGGAAATCTTTACTCAAGTTATAAATAACACACAACAAGGATACAACACAACACATATCATGATCATTACCAACCAACAAAAAAAATTTACTTGGCCACATTCTTGGATGTTTCGTTCTTCCCCACATAGGATCATTCGCCCGAGAATGATGGTGAAGACAAGATCATTCTCATGTTAACACATTAGCACTCATCAAAACAATCTTTACACAATTGAGGACAAGGCATACAATAAGGGTACAATTCAACACATATCATGGCCATTATCAATCAAACACTTTATTCAATATCCTTGGGATTCCATCCCACCATTTATCAAATACACCTGATCAATTTAAAGCTTAAGAGCTTAATGCCTTTAACTATCAAAGATATAAAGCAACTCAAATTCTTGGGAACTCGAATCCCTTGTTCATCAAAGACATCAACAAATCACAAACATCGGGGATTTCAATCCATGGTCTTTCAAAGACATAAATCAAGTTAAGAATACCAATGCACATCTCAAAAATAAATTTCCAGGATGGGACATAATTGTGGATACTTGGGCTTTATGCCCTCTTTCTCTGCCCTAATAGATTTCTCTAGCTATTGGTTCTTCTATAGAACCCTCACCGAAGCCACTGCAATCATTCATACCGGAGAACTTACCGATCCAAGATCCTCACTGGGATCTCTTCAGAGGTCAAGGAACCCAAAACACCAACGTCCTCTAATAAAATGACCATCAAAGAATCAACTACACATCCTCGCACATAAAGACCTTAACAATTGGGGTAAATAGAGTTCAATCTAGAATGAAACTCCAACTCATAGGAAACATTGGAAACTCCTTATTGAGACTACATAGGGAGCAACATAGAAGGGACTAAGATCTCTCCTTATTAATTCACATCACTCCCTCCATGGGAGACAAGACACCATAGGTACGGAGTTCTTCCTAGTAACCACCTAGGTCAAAAAAAGACATCCCCACAAAACATACCAAAAGTGTAGTCCTTAGGTACGTACACAAAATGACACACCACCACATACCTTATGGGGAATCCACCATGATCCTTTTATTAGGAATAGATAACATGAACAAGAAAAGCCACGACTTCTAAACAAAAGTCACCATTGGAGAACTTGACATTCCAATGATGATTCCTCAAAGTTTGCAACACGAAATGAAGGTGATATACATGATCCGCCTCCCTCTTAGAATACAATAATATATCATCAATGGAGATAAAGACAAACATGGCCAAGAATAGATGGAAGGCCTTACTCATAAAGTCCATGTATGCCGCCGAGGCATCGGTCAACCCGAAGGATATGACAAGAAACTCATTAACCCTGGGAATGGGTTCTAGAGGAGGCCCTTCTAAGTTAGAACCTTTAACTCAGACCAAATAGTACAAACACCCCCTTTGAAATCACCTTTTGGCCTTTGACATAAGAAATGAATCCTTCCTTAGGTACTAAAAAACAAAAGAACCATATTCCCATACAATGACTGAATCATTAGGGAAATTAAATATGAACCTACGGGTCCAACACTCTAAGGAAACCTAACCAGAGTGTAAATGATCCATTCCTAGGATGACTGGCATCTAACTCGACCATGTCCCACCCCACCAAGTCTACAAGAGTATCTTTACCACTAACAGACATCAGACCTCCCTATAAACTTTCATAACTACCACAGAGCCTTCCATCGGGGTAAAAATAAAAATGGAACAGACAGACTCTCGGGACAGCATTCAAGATGCACGGCCATATATGGGGTCACATAAGAAAGAGTAGATATCGAATCGAGCAAACAATAGACATCGTGTGTGGGGTGGAAGTCTCAATATTCCCACATCAGCATTTGAAGATGCCTCGAGCTCCCGAGGTATCGTAAGAATATTAAGATAGTCTCGATCATTGTCAGAGCTAGAAGTGGCACCTGTAGGTGCAGAAGTTAGACAAATGGTAACTGACATCCTTTGTCTTTCCCAAGCAGACCAACTATCGAACAATCCCATTGCATGTGGCCCAATTGACTTTATTTGAAACATCTATCCTTCTATTTGTTGCAACAACCATGATGTATTCGACTGTAAAATCTATAAAGAGGGTAGGTGAATGTAGATTGGGATCCACCGGTCAGATATTTTGCACCTTGTGCCTTATAAGCATCACCATTCTGAAGACGCTAGTCTCATAATAGATTTGGGTAGGGAGTACTAGTCGTGGAGTGAAATCTAGGACCTGCCTAATTCTTCCTTCTAGAACACTTTCCACCAACCTGAGCTAACTACACAAAGGAGCGACTAAACCCTGCATTTTTAGGCGACTAAGAAGAAGTGCCATCTCTAATAGTTCGGTTAGTGGGAACTGGTGGAACCTTAAAAAATAGTCAAATGTTACAACCCTTGATCAGGTCTAAATCCCAGAAGTAGAGTGAGATTTGTCTATATTGCCCCTAGTTCAGATAGAAGGGCTTGCTTAAACGTTAAATTCTCTTGGATACATAATCTAAAAGATGATCAAGAAAAAATAAGAGGAATCTGAGACCTTAGACTCTAAATATCTTGAGATTGAAGCTCAAGAAAGGGAAGCATTCCTAAATTCCTCATAGCCTCTCTCTTATAAGCGTGGCGTGCTTCACACCCATAAAAAGACTCTACTCAACACGGTTTTGTGGACTCCAAACTTACCATGAACATAGGCTCTGATACCAAATTTACACGCCCCTAACTTTGATCCTTGTCGTATGGGAACCTCATGATCACCTGAATCGAAGGTTACCCGGATAACCCAACCTAATCATAAATAATAACTCACAAAAGTTGAGTGGCTACCGACCATATAGTAAGAATAGTAAAAATAAAAGACTAATAGTCAATGCTGGGAAATATCTACCATTTCTTTAATAACAACAGTCTAGCCATTATGAACAAGTCCACAGTCTTCCACAAAACCTCTAACGAATCAAAGTTGACAATATGTCGGGATATGTACCCGATAATATCCAAGTACAAAACCCATACAAGTCTATGACATAAAGTAACGTGACTATGAGTGATAGGTATTCCAGATTATGGAAGCTCACCACTTCAAGGTCAATGAATGAATCTACTCGAAAACATATTCATTATGTTGAAAAAAATATTCTCAGTGCCTACGTCGTGTGGGGACATAGAATCTCGGGATGGATAACAGTTGGAGCGTAGCATGAAACTCAAGGATAAGGATTAAATAACATCACAATTCAAAAAAGTCATATATATAACATATTCAATCATATTCATACATTTATCCTTACACATAGATATTTCATATGCTAATCAAGTTAACAAGACTTAATATCATTCTCAAATACTTAAATATTATGACACAAAGTAGAGGACTCCAACATTCCACTCTTAGGTTCATACCATCCTCCTTCGGCATAAGATTTTAACAACATTCACGTATCATTAGGCAAGATACTTCATCCATGGTTACACTTCATCAAGAAATTGAGCTACACCACATAGTTATTTATTGAAACAAGGGCTCTACCCATATACCAAAATCACTTAGTCATGGAATTCTAATCATATGATCACATATTCAACTGGGCATGGGACTCAAATAACAAGCTTTCCTATTCACTTAGGTATGGATTTCTAATCATATGATCACACATTTAACTAGGCAGAGGACTCTAATCGTATACTCATGCATTCACTTAAGTATGGAACTCTAATCACATGATTACATATTCAACTAGGAATAAGACTCTAACAAAATACTTACACGTTCAATTAAGTATGAACTCTTATCACAGGATCACACATTCAACTAGACATGGGACTCTAATCACATGCCCACACATTCACTTAAGTATGGAACTCTAATCATATGATCACAAATTCAACTAGGCATGGGACTCTAATCACATGATCACGCATTCACTAAAGTATGGAACTCTAATCACAAGATCACACACTCAAGTAGGCATGGAAGTCTAATTGCATGCTTACACATTCAAGTGGGCATAGAGCTCTAATCACATGCTCTAGCATTCAAGTGGGCATGGAACTCCAATCAAATGCCTATACATTCAAGTAGGCATAGAAATGTAATCACATGTCCTAGCATTTAAGTGGACATGTAACTCTAATCGCATGCTTACACATTAGGCAAGGTATTTTAACCTCAAGAGATTTCTTTAAGCAAGGGAATTTAACCACAAGTTATTAGACGAGGTAATTTGAACACAAGTAATTTCATAAGGCAAGGGACTCTAGCCATAAGCCATCACATTGCCATCATTAGTTAACATTAGAACTCTTAACCCAACTAGCTCATGCATTGGTATCCATATCATTATTTTCACATATTAGAGAAACACCACACATTCAAGAGGTTTAGCTTATTTATCAATTTTTACACCATACATGACCATATGGTACTTATGGGAGCCTTTATTGATCAGCCATCTCAATAGGCCAATGCCTCCATTTAATTTGTAGTCCTCAAGACCCACACAAATGATTTACAATTCGAGTTCAAGTTTAGGGAAATGAATCCCTGTCCTTAAACATCAAACCAATATGGTTAAATATTAAAAAATTACATGGCTAACCACAGCAACACAAAATCAAGTAACAAACATTCATACAAAAGGGTCATTTCCCCATTTAAACTACAAGATAACACATTACATGCTTAACAAGGTTATAATAAACCATTTCTAAGTATTCACAATTATTATAACTTAATACATGGTCAATGAATCTATAACCAACCATCTTCAAGTATTCACATTTATTTAGACATTATCATGACTCATTCATATTCACTAGACCTTTTACCTAGATACACATTTGGCCTTCACAAGACCATTTAACCACTCCTCATATGAATAGGACAAATTCATAGACACAACACATCATTTATTACATTTATGGTCATCACGACCCACATAAACATTCACATTACATTAGCAATCTTACACCATATTTGTGTTCAACACCCAAAACAAGTTCTTTTTTATGTTTAATGCCTTAACCCCTTATTAGCCATTATCCCAATAATATTATCAATTAACCAATACAATATCATTCATCTACCATTTATACTCCTTAGGATATTTCTCTAGCTCAAGACGTCACCCATATTTTACTAAATAACTCACATAGGCATTTTCACAAACACTTTGTGTGTATAACTTTAACAAGGCTATTTACATTATAGAAATCATCAAGATTGGGGTTATTTAAGTCACCCATGTTAAAAAAAAAACACAACAAGTACACAGATATAAAATATAGCATCAATAACATGTATCAACACAAGTATAAGCAAGAATCATCATTATTCATTGATAGGTATCAAAAACCCTTTTGATTTAATTGAAAACCACATGTACACTTACTAATCAAAGTGTTAAATACTTGGGTTTAGAGTTATGTCCAATTGGTTTGAGGCCTTTCTCTTAACCGTGGAGTTGCGTATGACTTATATGCATTAGTTATGATTGAGGGAAGGTTAAATTGTATAGAAACCAATATACTACCTTAGAATTATTTCTAGGATATAAGATGGGAGGAGGAGAAGGTTACGAGTAGTGACCAAGGGTTATACTTAAGCCCTTCAACCGTACCCACCCCAGATACTCCAAAAGTTGTTGTTCTTTCAAGGGTTAAAGTCTAGGTGCTTCAATTCTCCCCCACTTAGACAATGTATCCTAGAATGAGTGGAAAGGCTGTCATAAAAACAAGTTAACACATCAACATGAATCAAGGAAACTTTTAAACAAGTTAGAAACAACATGCAACAAGGATACAACACAACACATAAAATGATCATCACCAACCAACCAATTTTTTTACAAGGCCACATTCTTGGGTGTTTCAAGTAGAATAAGTCATTTGTAGGCATGGGGTTCCAAATGAATGTGATAACCGATTGTATTCCATTTTTGTTCCTTGAAAATCTTATGCATCAGGTTGCTGGTGCAACTACTTAAGCTATCATTTGACGACTTAAGCAATCGGCGCTTTAGCAATAGTAGGTCACTTTAGAGGCTTTCCCTATTTGGAAAAGGGTATCTTAACAAATAAATGCCAAATTAAACAGTTATATCTTAAGTTCCCTAGGCGTTTCTTAAGCAATACTTTTGCCTATCGTGCCAAAATGCTTAAGAAGCTACTGCTTACGTGAATAGGTTACGACTTAAGTGACACCTAGAAGATTTTTATCTCCTTTTCACCATTTCCACCATTTCATCAATGATTTTCACACCAAATTGAGAGCCCAAAGAGAGGATAAAGTGGGAAATCATCCATTAAAGATAAGGTATGCTAGACTAAAACCCCTTGGTTATTTCCATTAATTTCCTTTCAATTTCTATCCTAATTAATTATAAATTCATAGATTTAGGTCCTAGAATTCTTAAACTTTAAGGGTTGATTTGAGACCAGACTTGTTCTTCATTTGTACTCAACTTTTGAGCACATATTTCTTGAACTTTGAGGACCTCGTGATAGGTTCAGTTATATATCTCATTTATAAGCCTCGTGGGTCCATTCTTGACCCAAATATCAACCTGATCCTTTATATATAAATATAGATCCTATTTTACTCCTATGATGTGTAGATTATTACTTTGATAGTTTTGAGGTATTTAGAGATTGTGGAGCCAAAATAGATTATTAGTGGATGATTTAAGGACTTATAGTTTTGCATTGAGGTAGGTTTCTATCTACTCTTCTTCACGATATAGTGTATTATATATTTTGTATGTTAGACAAGGATGTTAGTATGCGAATATGGGTAGAACACCATGATATAGCCTAAATTATGAGTTCGGGGAATAGAAGAGTGAGTAGACCTTTAAGATAAAATACTTATTATGCTTCTAGAATCCTATTACCCTAGGTTACTAGTAGGTTTAATATAGTTGAGGATAATAACCCTTTAGTATAAGGTTTACTACTTGAGTTAGTTGATTTTGGTGGTTTCCTAGATTGTGATATAATTATGTTGGCTGTATAACCCAAAGCAGTGATATGATATTATTTGGATTTTGGGTGAGTGATTTATCCTTTATAAGGATGTGGTTTAGTTTATTGGCATTTAGATGCCTTTAGATATGTTTTTTTATACTGGTGATGGCATTCATAGATTTGGTATATTTATGCTCACTTAACGATACGATTCAAAGTAAAGCATACTTTTGCTAATGTTCATAAAATGGGTCTGATTTCTCCTTTTTAGTTTTACAATGGATTATTTCATAATGGCATCATACCACCTTAATGAATGATTTATGAGCTTTTGAAACTAAAAATAATTTTTTAAAGATTTGACAGAGATAGATTCTGGTCCACTATTTTTACTACTACTATATACTTCGATCAAGAAAGATTTTGACCCTTTCTACCCTATTTTGATAATTTTGCCCCATAATTTTCCTTGAAAAGTGGATCTATAAATTTACAACTTTTTAGCCATAGTTTGAGTTCGTGCATTTATATATATATATATATATATATATATATATATATATTATATATATATATATATATATCTTTCTAGTACTTGGCTGAGTAGTTTCATGATGGTGATGATGATTGTTAGATATCCTTTATTTCGACCTGGTTAATGTATATGGGTACTCCCAAACACCCTAGGGGCCTCTCCATTTATGAGTAATCATTCCTGAAAGGTGAGGTTTCCATAGGTCCTAAATTTATGAGTCATCAAGCTGGAGGAGGTATATACACTGGTTAATATTATGAAACTTAGATCAATTATGGTATTATGGATTTACTTTGCATTCATCCCTATATGCACATTGCAATACCAATATTCCCTAAATCTACCATCCTTATAGGGGTTTGTATTGGTATAGGTGATCATTTCTGGCTGTTGTGTGTTGTGTGTTGAGTGGAACATCTGATTTATAGGGCCCAATTTTGGTATAGATTTTCTGAGCTATCCAATTACTTTATTGTTATTGTTATTATGGTTAGTACATGATAGATTAATTCTTTGATTTGTAATGGGATTCGAGGTATGATTCGTGTTCCTTTCTTTTATGGTTATTTCATTATGGATAATTATCTCAAGTTTAGACATATGGATTACTGATATTGATTATGTTATCATTAGTTCCTACTATGATTAGGAGCCCTTAATATTCTTGTATAACCACCTTATGTTGTACCATTGAGTCAGTCTTATTTAGCTATATGTATATATATATATGTAACTATAGTATTACAATATATATCTCTCCTCCTTCATTCATTTGAATTATATATACATTCATTGACCTTGTATACTACTATATATACCTCTTCTTATCTTTATTTGTATATTTTCTAGCAATATATGATATAGTTCTTAGGTCTCGGAGTATGGCTAGAATATGGTAGTTTATCCTTATTGCCTCCTTTGTCATATTATATTAGTTTCCTAGATATTTGGGGGTATTTTAAATTCATGCTTGTATTTAATTTATATTTATGTTATCTTTGTAGCTCAGTCGATAGTTACCTACTGAGTACCACATGTTTGGTACTCATACAACACTTCTGCAACCTGTAGATCATAGTACGTTATTATTATATGCGTCATTCTAAGCAACTATGGTTCGGAGACCTAGGGTGAACTTTTAGCATTTGGAGTAGTGTTGTATTACCAGATGGGTTGTACCTATATAGATATTTGGAAGTTTCTTCTGTAATCTTATTATTACATTAGAAGCTCTTATACTGATTCTACTTGATTTTAGGACTGTCTTAT
Organism: Capsicum pubescens; assembly: GCA_030864215.1. Lineage (NCBI taxonomy): Eukaryota > Viridiplantae > Streptophyta > Magnoliopsida > Solanales > Solanaceae > Capsicum > Capsicum pubescens. Next base: position 137,354,779 of record CM061545.1, read on the forward strand.
ATATAGTAGTCTTCTATTATATTTACTCAACTATTTTTATTCATTTCTCTTGGTAGTCCATTACTAGCTGTTCCAAAAAATGAGTTGGCATACCTACAGGTAGGTCATAGTAGGTGCCATCATGACATGAGAAGTTGGTTTGTGACACCTTTTATATCTTTGCAACACAGAGATCGAATTCTTCCACTTTCTATTTTTTCAAATCAACAGCTATAATCATATGAAATGTGTTATTCTTTTCCAAAAAATATATATAAGTTGACACAGAAGTTACTTGAGCATGGTTATTCTATTGACAGTTTTTTAGATAAGTTGGCCTTAGTTTTCAATTCTAGGTCAAACTTCCTTAGGGCATAAGAATACGACCCTATTAAAGCCAAAGCACTAACCATCTCGTCATAAATTTTATCATGTTTCTAATAAAATTTATCATCACTATAGCTAACATTTCCACAACCAATTGACCCCTTAATATCAATTTCATAAATAACATCAATGATCAAGATAATACTTATGTCTATGTTGCTTCATCGACAAACATATGTTGAACTTTACCTCATTATTGTTCAACCTAAATGTTAACTTAATGTATTCCTTATCGACTAACCATATTTTGGTGGCTAAGAATTGTCTAACCAAGATTATGTGTACTTTTAAAACATCTTAATTAAGAATCAAAAAATATGTCAAAAATATAAAGCTCATCTTTCCCCAACACATCATATAGTATCACCACTAGCCTTTTTACCAAATTGTCTAGCATCAATAGCCACATAGTCATTGGTTTAGGGGCTTCCAATCCTAACTATCTATAGATAGTCAAAGCCATAAAATTGATACTAGCACTAAGATTACATAAGGCCTTTGTAAAGATGACTGCACAAATTGTGCATGGGATATTGAAAGACCCCGGATCAGTCATTTTTGCACCAATGATTGAAGGGATTGTACTACAGTTATGAACGTTGCCTTCTAGCTCAAAACTCACCATCCACTTTTTTTATCACTAAGACCTTCATAAACTTAGCATATCTTGGCATAGTCTCAAGATATTATATTATACTAATAAAATATTCACCGATGGCTATATTAAAATATAGAGAAACATGTGAAATTTACCATCCTCCATCTTTTTCTTTAAAATATGTGGGAATATAGAAGGAGTTCTTGGTATTTGAATTAAATACTTTTCCAATTATTTTCCCTTATCTTTCTCACCACAACATCATCGTTCACATGGGTAGAAATTTGGCATTTACCTTTTTATAATCAACATTTCCTAGCTTCTTAATCTCGGTCAGAATCTTAACAACTATAATGACCTAAGTCATTGTTACAGGGAAATTCCACTGTATTAATGCAGTATGCTGATATTATTGATATTTCATTAGTAAAATTAATGTTGGGCCATAAGTGTTTGATCTGAGGTGGATTTATGCACCTAAGTGTCACTATTTGAGTTTATTTTGCCTTGTTTTGAGGACTTCTCTTGTGTTTAATGAGTAAATCATTTTATGATTGGGAGTATAAGTGTTAAATACTTTATATAAGGTTTTAGGTGTGTTTCAAAAAAGTTTGGAATTAATTTGGTCACTTAGAGTTTAGACAGGAAAACTAGTGTTACTAGCTAGAGCTATGTGTTGTTCTAGTTAATCTCGATGGATTCTAGTGTGTGTAATGATTTAATAATTGTATGATTGTGTAATAATCAGTGGAATAACTTGTTTATAGTGTTTAAGTTTCAATTGACTCAATCCAAGAGACAAAACACTAAGTTCAAGATCAAAAGGACAAAATCAATATTCATAGCTTAAGGTACTAGTTCTTCGTCTTTGATTGCGTATTGTTTTGTTATCTAATACATGGTATTTTATTATATGGGAATATTTGTGAGTTTATAATGATGATACACAAGTTTTAATTGAGTGTAAGAAACTTCACAATGCTTGTAAAGGATGGACAAACACATTGGATAAGATTTGACCAAAAACGGATGTTTTGGAGTCATTGGCATGCCACAAAGCTTAGGCACTAAATTTGAGCAGTGCAATGGAAATGGGGGATTCCTAAATTACTAATTCAAGTATATTACCATTTTTTGGCATGCCATATACCTTAAGCACCACGATATGGGCATGGTGAGATGCTATGTCAAAATCAGCAGCTTGTGTCCTATAAACTGGATCCTTAAAAATTATGTTACACACCTTGAAATACCTTGAAACTTTGAGGTATTATGGATAACACTTAAATTAGGGTTTTTACTCCATTTATTTGTGTTTTTTTATGGATTTTAACATGTACTGTATCATTGTGATTACGGTTATGTCCATGAGTGGCTAAACACCCTATTTCATGGTTAAGGCCAAGAACATAAATAATCTTTTTATGAATTGACTTGTTTTTAATTATTTATCATATTTTTTTATTTATTTATCCTTTTTTCACTATTTTAAGGATTCTCTACCCTTAGAATACATTCATTGTCATTGTGTGAGCCCGAAAGAAGGAATAAGTGGATAAAATGTGGGGTAAATAGAATGGGTTAGTAATATTCAACAGAATGAAGATATAATATGCATCTATTATTGGAATATAACTAAGTGACCTCTTTGTTTCACTTACAGGATGCAATATAAAAGAGTTCTATTTTAGTTTTCACATCCCCATTCAACAGGGTAGTTGTGTGGCTAAGCTAGATAGGTAATTAGAGGCTCGAAAGACCATAGTCATAATATCAACACCTTCAATCAAAAACCAAGATAATTTAAATAACCAACGATGTTATATAACACGGTATGAATTTTTGTAGTGCCTTAACCCTAGGTTACTCCCATTGATTGTCCAAGAACCATTACTTTTCTGCATTGTTTACTTTTCTTTCAATTTATAACACTCAAACTTTTTTGGTTACTTTTACACCAATTTAATCTTAATAGTGTACTAGAACTGGAAATTTGTCAACACAAGTCTTTGTGGGATCGATACTTGGCTTGAAAAAGACTATTTTACTACTTAGTGGGAACACGTACACTTGCATGTGTGCTTGCGTGCAACAAGTTTTTGGTGCCATTGTCGGGGACTTGTAAATAATGGACTGTCATATTTTTAGTTTTTCTATATTATGTTTTACATAGTTAGTATTATTTCTTTTTATTTTCTTTTTCTTTTCTATCACACTTCGTGATATGTCAACCTATGATAGATGGTTTGTGAGTGATGATGGTTCTTGTTGTTTATGTGGAGGACCCCAAGAGGGTTATTGTCCAAATTTTTAGGGAAGCTAGTGGTTGTGACCTTTACTAGATGAGGTGGATACTAGATAATTTATGGATCAGACACAAGAATTTCAGCCATTTAGCTGCTATGTTTTTCTTGAGACTGATTTTAAGAAGCTGAATAATAGTGATTATGGTGTGGATGGTTTAAATTTGGAAGTGGTATTTGTTGGATCTCATTCAATGCACTTTTACACATTATTTTTAGATAATGACGTGTATTTGGAGTCATATGAAATAGTGAAAGAGTGTGTAGATAAGGAATAAGAATCCTATATTCTTAAATTTACACCAGACAAGCAACACAAAAATATGATTCAATTCAAGACCGATTGGTTTTCCATGCACCATCCATTACTCGGTTTCGTCATATTTTTACCACCACCTTATGAGCGAAGCAAAAAAATAAATGGTAGCTTGGGGATAAATTCATATCCTCAAGGTGGAGAAGAAAGTTAATGTGGGTTGTTCTATGACACTAAATCAGGCGTTGCTTGGAAGGAAACACAATTTAAGGTAGGTGTTTATTTTTTGTATTTTTAGATTTTACTTCACATAGTTTTTGTTTTTGTTGAGTAACAAGTTGATGGGAACTATGAGTATTGGAAACCTGAGCTAAAAAGCTTTGCGAAAATTGAGTGTCGGATCCCCGAATCCTCTTGATGATGATGCTACTAACTAGGACTAAAGTCCCCGGGGTGTATTTCTATCTCTACTTTTAAGTATACTTTGGGGATAAAGTAGATTTTTAAGTGTGGGTGTGGGGAAAATCCCATTGTTTTGGGTAAATTGATGTTGTAGGGTCTTGAGTCTTAGTTATTATTTTAGTTTATGGGTAAATTTGAAAAAATTACAAATAGATTTTCACTTTTTAGTTTTTAGTTTATTTGGTTTAGACTGGTAGGTGCATAATTCACACACCCCATGGTTGTTCTTTTCGGTTCTTTTCCACGAGGGTGCCCCTTGAACTCAATATCTTTTTTCTTTTTAGGAGTAACTTTAAAATTTTTGTGGTAGGAATAAATTGGACGTTCTTGCTAGTTTCTATGTGTGATTTCATGATGCACGCATTTTTAATATGAAAGCATGTTGATTGTGTGAATTATTACTTTTAATACACCTAGGCTCTAGTTTATGACTCTTATGCATTGTTGGTTTAATGTTGAATTCATGTTATTGTTTGGTTGAGTGTTTATAATGATCCTACTTGAGTCGAGCATGTTCCACGTGTCTATAATGTTTTTATGTATTCCTTGTTCCATGTGATGTCTAGAACATTCCTGGTGTATGTGTGAAAAGTGAAATAAAGAGTGTGAGTTTAGAAGATGATATAGGTATTTCTTTGAAAGCCATGTTTCATACCATCTTTTACCTACCTTTATGCATAAACCCAGTTAACCCCATTGAGCCTTTATCTTATTTTCTTTCGTAGCTTCATATGTAGCCTAATTCACTTTGTTTGTTTAACCTTAATTTGATCCAATGCTCATAAATACTTTAGTTCAATATTAATTGAGTTAAAGAGTGGAAATATAAGTAGGGAAGAGAAAAAGGTGAAGCCCCCAAAATATAGCTATTGGTGTTCAAAAATTGATGTGTGTTGTGGCTGGGAGTGAAAGAAATTTGTTCTAAAATTGAATCATGAATTAATAAATAATACTCCCTACCTTATTGTATTAGAATTATCTTATTTGGATGGGGGAAAACAAAATATATGGGTAGATAGAATTAGTGTAAATTGGTTGCTTATAGAGAGATCTTAATGCTCATGTGAAGTATTAAAGGACTTAGGAAGATAGTCACTTTTCTTGGCTAGAATAGTTCCTACCCATCCTGTAGCCTACATTACAATGCTTAAATACCTACTTGATCTTGAGCCTTAATATTCTGATATTAGCAAAGCACTACACTAAGGGAAAGCCTATGGTTCATCTTGGGTAACTTGTGAATTCTTTGTTAGGGTGAGCGTAAATTGATTCTTATACCCATTTTGTTATAAACTGCATCTATATGACTGAGCATGGGTAACTCTCTAATGGTAAGGGAATATGCTTAATCATAGTTTGGTTATTTGTATGATGTTTTAAGAGAGAAAAATGTATGAGTTTGTCGACACGGTGAGTCAATTTTTTAGTCTAGGATGCTTTGGAGTAGTATTCTTGAGATTTCAATTTTTTATAACATACTTAGTGTAAGGACTTGAATTCTGTGTAGTCATTGTAATACTAGATTGAGCGACTTATTTCTAGTAGAAGTGTGAAGTCTAGATTCTCCTATGATTATTATGCTTGGAGTAAAGAGTTATTCGATGACGAACAAGGCTTTAAGTGAGGGGTAATGATGTGAGGTGGTTTATGCACCTCAATGTTGCTATTAAGGCTTATTTAACCTTGTTTTTAGGACATCTCTTGTTATAATGATTAAATCCTTGTATAATTGAGAATATAAGTGTTCAATACTTGATTATAATGTTTAAGGTGTGTTTCAAATAAGTTTGGAATCAATTTGGTAACTTAGAGTTTAGACGAGAAAACTAGTGTTATAAGCTTGAGCTATGTATTGTTCTAGTTGATCTCGATCGATTCTAGTATGTGTAATGAGTTACCAATGGTATTATTGTGAAATTATGAGTGTAGTAACATTTTTTTAGTGTTAAAGGTTCAATTTAAACAATCCAAGAGGCAAAACACTAAGTAAAAGATCAAAAGGACAAAACTAGTATTCTTAGCTTAAGTTACAAGTTCATCGTCTTTGATTGTATTTTGTTTTGAGCTCTAATATGTGGTGTTTGATTCTATATAATTCTTGGTGAGTTGATAATTATAATACAAAAGCTGTAAATCGAGTGTAAATAATACCAGAAGAAATGGAAATTATGAAGAAACACAAGGGACAAGATTTGACCAAAAACGAACGTTTCAGAGTCATTTGCGTGCCATGGAGCTTAGGCACCATGTTAGGGACACGCCACGGCCTTGTGGGATTACTAAATTATTAATTACATTATATATACATGATTTTGGTATCACAAATACCTTAAGAACTATGATATGGGTATGGCATGTTGCTATGTCAAAATCGGCAGCTTGTGTCCTACCATAAATAGGACCCTTAAACATTATGTTACACACCTGGGACGACCTTGAAACAGTGAGGGGTGATGGAGAAAACTTAATTAGGTTTTTTATTCCATTAATTTGGGTTGTTTATGGATTTTAACATGTATTCTATAATTTTGATTATAGTTATTTCCATGAGCAGCTAAAAACCCTTTTCGAGGGTTAAGGCTAAGAACATGATTACCCTTGTTATGAATTGACTTGGTTTTGACTATTCATTATATTTGGTTATTTATCCTTATTTTATCTATTTTAAGGATTAGAGACCCTTAGAATACATCCATTTTCATTTTGTGAGCCCAAACGGTGGATTAAGAGGATAGAACATGGGTTAAATAGAATCGGATTGTAATCATCTATAGAATGAAGTTATAATTTGAATTTAGGACAAGAATATACTTAAGTGCCCTAGTTGGTTCCCTTATGATATGAAATATAAATGCATTTAATATAGTTTCCACTTCCCCACTAAATGATGTAGTTGTTGGGCTAAGATAGATAGGTGATTAGAGGTTCGGAAGACCACAGTCATAATATCAACTCTGTGAATCAACAACCAAGATAATCGACCTAACCAATGATGTTCTATAACGTAGTATGAGTGTTTGTAATGCCTTAACCCTAGGTTAAACCAATTGGTTTTCCAAGAACCTTAACTTTCTTACATTGTTTACTTCACTTTTAGTTTATAAATCTCAAATACTTTTGGTTACTTTTACACCAATTTAATCTTAATATTGGTCTAGAATTGGATAGTTGTCAACACAAGTCTCTGTGAGATTGATACTTGGCTTGAACCATTTTACTACTTGGTGGGACAACAAATAATTCCTTGTGCACAACAATGTTGGAATTTCAAACCATAAAAATAGTTGGATCGGACTAATGTCAGCTTATTATATAGGTATTTATTCTACTATAGTTGTGCCAGTCTAACGGTAAGCATTTTGCTATAGCAGGATGACATAGTCCAGAATAGCTACGTAAGAAAGTTTTATTTTCTTCCTCAACTGTGGTTGAAATAACTAATGTAAGAGTGACACAACTCGAACCATGGCCTAGTCATGTCTGGTACCTCAAGCCCAACTAGGACAGGTCCCTAACCCAAAAATCCAACCATAATCGCCCTGCAACCTATGTCGGATGAATTCCAAACCTATAACAAGATATATCAAAACCAATTGAAAGATATTTAAAGAATTTCATAACCATAACCAACAAAATACCCAACCAGTTTCATCCCCAATGCAAATACCAGTACCAAGGCTGGAACAAATACTTATACTACCCATGCCTATAGTAGTTCCATAAAGCCTCTATACGAAAAACATGAACATCCAATCGGGACATGCCCCCGACCATATCCAAAACCAAAGTCCAAGAAACAAAAATAATGTAACGAAGTCCATAGCATGAAACGTAGTCTTCCATAAAGCCCACCACTTCAGTCTGACATAAAGATGGCCCCTAATCCAAGTCACTAAGAAGGAGGAGTAGTATGGTCATTTCGTGCATCCCGTGGGGAACAACGCCCGAAGATGGTTAGAGGTTGAATGATAGCATTTACGGAGGAATAATGATAAAATAATGCCATTAATCAAAACAAAATTAAATAATTATATGGAACCAAATACATACATATATATCATGTCGGGAAAGGGAATAAGGTTTAGCATGCATTTAAAACCTTAACATGGGTTGTATAGATTTAATATCATAATCCACCCATGGGCTATATGGGTCCAGTTTACACCCTGAACGGGCCCCAGTGCATGAAGCCACAAGAATTAGAGATATCAAAGGGGCTAGGGATTCATGTGTACCCTTCTCCCTCCATAATACATATATACAAGTATAAACTTGGGGGATTCCCGTGTACATTACAAAAATATGGTCACCATGACCACCCCTCATGTCGGCAAACATGAGTTTCAAGTGTCTTTCCATCAAAATCGCACCTTTACGGTTAGCTATTACAACCCACCATTATTGCACAATAAAAATATTTAGCACATAACTAAACCATAAGTTCAAAGAGTCAATTATCAAGGCATTATGAAGTGGTATCGTCATACCGACTATAAATTGCAAGCAATGTCATTAGCCAAGTCTTAGGGGATTCCCATGTACCCCACAAGGTTTCCAATTAAACCAATCCCAAAGCCACCAAAGCCTTACTAATCCATTTAAAACAAACAAAACCAATTTAAGATTCATTACCATATTATGCAATGCTAGGATTTCAAAAATAGTCAAACTATGTGACAAAATCATTCTAATTTACATTTTAACAAACATGTTGAGGGCATATAGTTTACAAACCCAAAACCAAGTATCAATTGACCATTCCCATGTTACCACATTTTCAAGCCATAATTATAACATGAAAAAACATAAGAAAAATAGGGGAACACATTATCCAACCAAGAACAACCCCAACTCCCAACATATATCTCAATAAACCCAAACATTACCACAATAATACCACAAAAACCATCCATTAAATCATGATTTTAGTTTAAGTCACAATAGGGGAGGAGTAACATGCTTTATATACCAAGAAATATGGAGAGAGACCCTCTTGAAAGCCCCAAATTGATTGACTTAAAGAAAACCTAGACTTTTTTTACCCAAGAGTTTGAGTGAGATTTATGAGAGTTTACAGTGTGTCTTGATCTTCTAAATTGTAGAATAGGGGACCAAAGAGTGTTATAAGACTTGGGGTCTTAAGGGATTGGGGTGGGAAATATCCAAAATACCCTCATCTTAAAATTTATAAAAACAACGCTGGAGGGTACGATTTGACCCTGAACTCGTATCCACATCATAGAAGTGGTACTGTCCACTCGTAACTTAATCAAAATGTTTGACACCAAATTCTATCCAACATACGACTCCTTAGGTCTAACTCGTACCATCACCATACGACTAGCATACTTCAAGTCGTATCCTAAGTAGGACATTTAGGCTAGTCAGTGGACAACAGACGATTGGGCACCATACTTATCGTATCATAGACATACGAATTGCCATTACCAACCTGTAACCACAATAGAAACCCAACCACCAAACAATGGATACCTTACCAGTTAGGTCACCTAACCCGTACCAACACTATACGACTAGTAAAGTGAGTCATATGATAACCAGAAATCTCAAGACTCGAGAAACTTGCAAGGACCAGAACCCAAGGTGTTTTAATTCTCCCCCACTTGGATCATTCGTCTCTCGAATGATGATGGGATAAAGTAGTACGAGCACAATTTAAACCCAAACATCTCTACTCTGACCTTTTACTAAGTTAGAAAACAAAGATGTTATGAAGAACACATACCTTCCACATGAATTTCCAGAGAAGAAAACAAGAATGGATACTTAGTCTACATGTCCTCTTTGGTTTCCCAAGTATCCTCTAAGATCTAATGGTTCCCTATACAACCTTTATCGAGGACACGTCCATGATCCATAACCAATGAACCTGCCGATAAAAAATTTCCACTAGGACCTCTTCATAAGATAGAGAATCTGAAATACCAATATCCCTGATAGGCACAACTTGCGACGGATCACCTATACACTTTCTAAACATAGAAACATGGAACACCAGATCAATGGAGCTCAAACTAGAAGACAACTACAACTCATACACAACATTACCAACTCTTCTAAAAAACAAGTGTGAACCAACGTACCGAGGACTAAACTTCCCCTTCTTCCCAAACCGCATCACTTTCTTTATAGGAGACACCTTTAGAAATACCCTATCCCTAACCTCAAACTCCAACATCCTTCAGATCATATCTACATAGCACTTTTGGCGACTTTGGGCAGCCTTAAGTCTATCCTAAATCACTTTCACCCTCCTTATAGCTTAGTAAACCAAATTCGGGAAAAATATATCTGCCTCTCTAACCTCAAACCATCCAATAGGGGATTTACATCTCCTACCATACAAGGCTTCAAATGGATCCATCCCAATGCTAGAGTGGTATCTATTATTTTAGGCAATCTCCATAAGAGGCTAATTATTAACCTAACTACCTCCATAGTCAATCAGCAAGCACGAAACATATTTTTCAATGCCTGAATAGTTCTTTCAACGTGCCCATTCGACTACAGGTGAAAAATAGTACTAAGACTCACTTTGGTCCCTAACCCTTTCTGAAATGACTACCAAAAGTAAGATGAAGACTTTGTACCATGATCTTAGATGATAGAAACAGGTAGCCCATGCAGCTTCATAATCTTATGGATATACAAACTCGCATAATCCTCAGCTGAGAAGTTAGTCCTCACAGGTAAAAATTAGTCTACTTTGTCAGCCTATACACGATGACCCAAACTGAATCAAACAAATTTTGGGACTGAGAAAGGCCAGTACCAAAATCTATATTGATCAATTCCCACTTCTATACAAGCAACTCAATTTCTTGATCCTCTGGGCCTCATCTACTCAACTTTAACTTATTGTCACACCATGCACTTGGCCACAAAATTATCCGCATCCCGCTTCATATTGCTCAACCAATACCTCTCCTTGAGGTAAAGATATATTTTTGTTAAACCAGGGTAAACACCAGTGTGACTCGTGTGCCTCATCCCAGATCCTCTCTCACAAGCCATCGATATTGGGAACACATAACCTCCTATGGTACTACAAGGTGCCATCACCACTGATCTCAAAGGCCATCACCTTTTGTCATCATACATCACACTTGATCCTAATCAAGGTAAGATCTACCATCTGTTTCTCCTTGATCTCATCACTAAGAGATGTCCGTGACACTTCCTGCACAAATACCACTATTCTCAGAGTCCAAGAGGTGAACTCTGAGGTTATCCAAAGAGTTAATATCCTTCACCAACTCTTGTCACTCCTTATCCACATGACCTAGACTGTCTATGGATAGCCTACTAAGTGCATCAATAACCTCGTTAGCTATACTTGGGTGGTAGTAAAGACTCATATCATAGTCTTTGAGAAGCTCAAGACATTTTCTTTGCCTGAAGTTAAGCTCTTTTTGAGTAAACACATACTACAGTCTCTTAAGATCTGAAAAGATATCCACATGTACCCCATACAAATAGTGACAACAGATTTTTAATATAAATACCACAGATAGCAATTCCAAGTCATGAGTAAGATAATTCCTCTCATGTACCATTAACTATCGAGAGGCATAAGCTATCATCTTACCATGCTGCATTAAGATGCAACCAAGCCCCACATGGGATGCATCACAATAGACAATACACCCCGCAGTACTTACAGGTAGAGTTAAGACCGGATTTGAAGTTACATTATCTTTTAGCTTTAGAAAAATACCCTCACAAGCATTATACCATGAGAACTTTACCTTCTTTAAAATTAATTTAGTCAATGAGGAAACTATAAAAAAAACATTCAACAAACCTCCTGTAGAAACCCACTAAACCAAGAAGCTCCAAATATTGATTGGATTCGTGGGTCTAGGCAATTTATTCACCACTGCAACTTTCTGTGGATTGACCATAATCCCGTCACTAGAAATAAGATGACCTAAAAAAGTGACAACATTCAACCAGAAATTTAATTTTGAAAATTTGGCATACAACTGTTGCACCTTCAAGGTCTTTAATATAATGTGTAGGTGATTCACTTGATCCACCTTGCTCATAGAGTACACTAGAATATTGTCTATGAAAACAATGATGAACAAGTCCAAAAACTAATAGAAAACCCTATTCATCAAATCCATGAATGCCATTAGGGCATTGGTCAACCAAAAGAACACAAGAAACTTAAAATTCCCATACTAGGTATGAAAGGAAGTCTTAGGAATATCTACCTCCCTAATATTTAACTGATGGTAACCTGATCGATGATCAATCTTAGAAAAAAACTTAGCACCTTGTAGTTGATCGAATAAATCATCTATCCCTAGAAGGGGATACTTATTCTTTATCGTAACCTTGTTCAACAGATGGTAATCAATACAATCCAAAGGGAACCATCCTTCTTACGCATAAATAACACCAGTGCACCCCACAGAGACACATTAGGATGGATGAAGCCCTTGTCTAAAAGATCCTTTAGTTTCTCCTTAAGCTCCTTCAAATCAACTAGAGCCATTCCATATGGGGGAATAAAAATAGAAAGAATGTCTGAAACAAGATCAATCCCCAAATCAATCTCCCAATCAAGAGGAACACCAGGATGGTCATCAGGGAAGACCTTAGGAAATTATTTCACCACCGAGATGGAATGAAAAGAAGGACCCTCCTAGTCAGAATATTTAACCTGGACTAGATGATAGACAAAACCCCATAAAGATTAATCTTTGAGCTCTATGATAAGATATAAACTTCTTTTTAGGATCTAGGGAACCACTCACCCACTCAATAACTGGTTCATTAGTGAATTTAAAGGCGACCGTATAGGTCAGACAATTAAGAGAAGCATAGTATGAGTGCAACTAATTCATCCCAATACGATATCAATATCGACCATATCTAATTTAAATAGGTCCACTACAGTGTCTTTGCTACCAATAGATCCACACATACCCTATTGACTTTTCTAGAAATAACAGAATTACCTACCAGGGTAGAAATAGAAAAAGTATCTGAAACACACTCGAGACCAAAATGAAAATGCATAACCATAAATAGGGTCACATAAGAGAGAGTGGACCTTGGATTAAGTAAATAGTACACATCACAAAAAAAGAGTTTCAACATACCAGTCACAATATTAGGTGATGCCTCAGACTCCTGTCGGGTAAGAAGAACGTAGAGATAGTTTCGACCAGTGCTGGAGTTAGATGCACCATTTGGTGCTGGAGCTAAAGAAGAGGAAATTGGAACCTTGTTTGACCTAAAGGAAACCTTACTGAAAGGATAATTTCTAAGTATGTGCCTTGGCTGACCATAGTTGAAATGCCTATCCCTCTCTTCATCACAGAAACCCTGATACAATCTATAACAAAAATTGTAAGAAGGATATGATAGAGCTGACTAAGACCCATTAGCCTAAGATTGGGCACCCTAGGCCCTAAAGTTGTAACCACTATGTAAATTTCTGTCACCCGACGGCTTTAGGTATGGAGTACTAACCATCGAGTTAGACCCAGAATTTCCCTACTTATTCTTGGGACACTTTCCACCATCCCTTCCACTCTATTGTTGGCCACCACCCTTCTCATAGAACCTAAATTTCTTTCCCTGCCTCTCTACTATTTCATCTTGCTTCTTCTTCTCTTCCTTAAAATATTCCATGCATACTACCAACCTAGACATATACATGTCCTTGATGAACAAGGAAACTTTACTTTTATATATCATATCTTGGGACAACCTAGAAGTGAACTTTATAATCCTATCCCTCATTCTAGAAACCATCTCTAGAGATAATTGGTGAAACTTCAAGGCATACTTCTTCACTGACATCTTACCTTACTTAAGACTAACAAACTCTTCCATCTTTGTTTCTCTTAACTCCCGAGGAATGAAGTCGTCAAGAAAAGCATTAGAAAAATCCTCCTATAGAGAAGACTCAGCATTATCACCACTTGAATGATCCCATTCCTTGTACCATTGGTATGCTATATCCTTCAATAGGTAGGTGGAAAACTCCATGCCCTCCATATTAGTGGCCTACATAACTCAAAAAATATGTTCAATATCATCCAAAAAACCTTGAGTAGCTTCCTCGACCATAACACTAGTAAAGGTCAAATGGTTCAGCCTCATAAGCTGGCCAACCCCTGTGGCCTTAGAAGATGGAGTAACTGGAACACCATGCTAAGATTGAGAAGCTACCAACTGTGCCAATATATGAATAGAGTAATAAAACTCAGTATTAATCACTTTATCTCGAGGAGCTAAGAAGGAGTAGAGCGAACAGGTGGAACTCTAGGAGGACAATCAGGAATTGGACCCCTAGACTGGGTCTTGACCCTATAAATAGAATGTGTCCCATCAATATTGTCCTCTAGCAGTAAATAGAAGTTTTTGCCATTTTTAGATCGTAGAGGAAGCATGATCTGAAAAACAAATAATTGGGAATTAAAGAAGATTTCAGGACTTAGACTCTACATCTTTAAAATACAACACGAGAAAAAGAAATAATCCTTAATGCCTTTAAGTCTATCACTTATGAGTGTGGTGTGTTATAAACCATTAAAAGAAACTCTACTCAACATGACTTTGTGGATTCCCAATTGACCATAAACCTAAGACCCTGATACAAATCTAACACGACCTAAACCAGGGCCTAGTTATGTCTGGTGCCTCAAGACCAACTGAGATTAGAGAGCACCCCAAGACCTAACCATAATCGCCTTGTAACCTATGTCGGATGAATTCTGAACATATAACAAGATATATCAAAATAAACTAAAAAATATTTAAAGAAGTTCATAACCATAACCAACCAACTACCCAACTAGTGTTGACCCTAATTCCAATACCAATATAAAGTCTGACACCAATACTAACACCACCCATTCCCATAGTAGTCACATAAAGACTCTATCCAAAAACTAAGAACATTCGATCGGTACATACCCCATACCTTTCCCAAATCAATGTCAAAGAAAGAAAAATAATGTAACACAATCCATAGCATAAAATAGAGTCTTTCGGAGTATAGAAGCCTACTACTTCAGTCTAACACAAAGCTATCCCAACATACAAGTCACTAAGCAGGAGGATTAGTATGTCCAGTTCCTCCATTACGTGAGGATACAGTTCCCAAAGATAATTAGCGCCTAAACAATAGCATGTACTCAGGAATAAGGATAGAATAATGTCATTATTCAGAAAAAAAGTAAATAATCATATGCAACCACATACATACATATATACCATCCAGGAAAGGAAATCGGGTTTAGCATACATTTAAAACCTTAACCTAGGTTGTATATATTTATCATTAAAATTCACCCATGGGCTATATGGGTCCAGTGTTACCCTCTGAACAAGCCCCGATGTGTGTAGCCACATGAACTAGAGATATCATAAGGGTCGAGGATTCCCTTGTACTTTTCCCTCCATGATACATATATACAAGTATAAACTTGGTGGATTTCCTGTGCCCCACAAGCATATGGTCACCATGACCACCCCTCATATCGGCAAACATGAGTTTTAAGTGTCCATCTATCAGACTCGCACCTTCACGGTTAACTATTACAACCCACCATTATTAAAAAATTTAAAAATTTAGCATATAACAAAACCATCAATTCCAAGAGTCAATTATTAAGGAATTATGAAGTGGTATCGTTGTACCGACTATAGCTTGCAAGCAATGTCATTAGCCAAGTCTTAAGGGATTCCCATGTACCCCATAAGGATTCTAATTAAACCAAAGCCATGACCACCAAGGCCTTCTTAATCCATTTAAATCCAACCAAACCAATTTAAGGTCCATTACCATATTATGCAATGCAAAGATTTCAAATATAGTCAAACTATGTGACAAAATCATTCTCATTAGCATTTTAAAAAACATGTTGAGGGCATATATTTTCAAAAAACAAAACCAAGTATAAACTTACCATTACCATTTATCCACTTGTTCAATCAATAATTATAACATGAAAAATCATGAGAAAAACATGGAAAAACATTATCCAACAAGGAAAGGCCAAAACCCCCAACATATATCTCAAAACCCAAACATTACCATAATAATATCATAAAAATATCTATTAAATCATGCTTTTAGTTAGACTAACAATGAAGGAGGATTAACGTGCCTAAGACACCAAGTAAGACAAAAAAAACTTCCCCTTTAAAGCCCCAAATTAATTGACTTGAAGAAACCTTAGACTTTTCTTAACCCAAGAGCTTGAGAGAGATTAAAGAAAGTTTAGAGAGTGACTTGATCATATAAAGTATAGAATGGGGGACCAAATAATGTTATAAGACATAGGGTCTTAATGTCTTAGGGTGGGAAATATGCAAAATACCCTCATTTTAAAATCTATAAAAAGAATGCATGTGGGGACAGTTAGACCCCTCAAATCGTATCCACATCATACAAGTGGTAACCTCCACTCGTAACTTGATCAAAAATTTGGACACCATATTTTGTCTAATATACGAATCCCTAGGCCTAACTCATACCATCACTATATGACTAGTATCCTTAGAATCGTACCCTAAGTAGGACATCTAGGTTAGACAATAGACAACATATGGTTAGGCACTATACTTCTCGTATCATGGATATACAAGTCATCACCACCAACCTGTGAATAAAACAAACAACCAACCACCAAATATTGTACACCTTACTAGTTGGGTTACCTAACCCGTACCAACACCATATGACTAGTAAGGTGATTCATATGATGATAAAAAGACTCAAGACTCAACAAACTTACAAGGACTAGAACCTAGGGTGTTTCAGGGAGGCTTCAAGAACCCTTAAGGTTGCCGCCCATATCATGGAACAATTAAAAAGAGAAGAAAGGGGTGTGAATGGGTGCAAACCCATGGATATTTAAGAATTAACGTGTCAATGAGCTTTATTAAGTTTTAATTTGTATTTTTTCATCCTTTTTACAACTTATTGGCATACAGTTAAGATAAGTTTAATCATAGCATAAACCTAGGATAAAAACCACAATTTTAATAAAATGGATAATGGATATTATGTCTAGGCCTTCATGAAAGGAGTTCAAATGTCTAATGGGTTGTTTATATTCATTGTCATTTTAGGACTATGATAAAAATTATTGGATCATAGTGTATAACTCGTATTAAGGGTAGTAGGAAGTATGAACCACCAATTATTATTTAAACCATAAGGCAAGTAATATTACCATTTAAGGTGTGGTAAGATTTGAAATGATCTAGGATGGTAATCTTTTTTGTAATCTTTGGAACATAGCATCATGAATGTGTTGTGATTAATTCCCTAACCAATAGTAGGTGATGGTACTATAGTTTGATCCAATGTGTGTTATATGTGTATGTTAACTACTTTGTAGTGTGGCTTGTTAGTACATGTTGTTTGGTATGACCAATGTCAGGGATTTTTATATTGTTTTATGATTTTGACCTACCTCATTACTATATGTCAATTTTTTTATATTTGGAATATTCTCATGAGTTGTTGGTAACTAAAGGTTGGCAAACACGTGTATCTGAGATTTAGTATTTGGATGTAAATTATCCATTGTAGGTTATGTCTAGAGGGTGGATGCATCACCCATATCATGTATGTATGAGGGTTAGGTGAGTTTGACAGTTCCATGAGTGACTGGGAATTATATTTATATGCTTGATAAATTGGGGATTCTTTTATGATCTAATTAATTATCACATATTATGGGATCTTGTTATTAGTGTTAGGGTTGTTGACTCATTCTTGGTTGAGTTGATTTGTTATTGTTTATCTTGTATTGACATTTGCTTAACCATGTTAACTTATTTGCTTGGTGATGATATGTTAATTTTTTATCAAGTATCCTAAACTTCTTATTTGATACTTTTTGTACTAAGTGTATTGGTCGAGTATGTATTAACTTGTGGTACTATACTCTAGCTAGGTCTTGACTGCTTGTTATTTAGCTAGTAATTCTTATCATGTCCTGACTAACTATACTTCCTTGGGTAGGGAAATGACTAAAGATATTAAGGTTGAATAAATAATTTTTATTAAGCAGAATATGGGGAAGAAAGGTGTAAGTTATAGAATAAATCTACGCTAATATTTGAGGAACTGGGTGGAGTAGTCATATGGTCAAATGGGTCTTCTCCAAGTATGCTTGGTGACCTATACGTTCTTTATTTAGGTCTATATATTCCCTTATTTTTGTTGTCTATAGAAGTTATATTAACCCTTTGTGTAAGCTCAGACATAGTGTTTCAGGTGGTAGAATCATATGAGAAAGAGTAGTGTCTCAAAAATCTTAATTGAAAGTTAGTAAAGAGGTAAAAAAGAACATGTGGGGGTTAGTAATAATTCTAAGGAACACATGTTTTCTTTTGAATATTTATGTTATATTTGTGTTTTTTATGAGGCTTATGAGTACGTATGTTTTTACTGATGCTACACTTGCTATATCCTTTTGGGGTATAGTCTTCTTTAAGATTCAGTATCTATTTATTGGTAGTTGCAAAGTGATCCTTCGGCAACTTCCACTCCTCTCACTTATAGTGGAAGCTGTGTCATATCATTATTTCTATTAGCAGTTCTCATACCCAATTAGACTAGATCCTTTGGTGGCTAAATTCCTAACTAATTTACAAAGTTTTCTGTATTAAAAATATGTTTCATAATTTAGCTAATGACTTCCTATTGATTTCCTAAGGGAATCGTAAGGGGTTCTATTATCTGGGTAGATTACAATAGGTTTCCTCATGATCTAATTTTTGGGTTGTGAAAACTTCATGTAACCCTAAGTTACTGATATTCCAGTATAAAAG
Organism: Capsicum pubescens; assembly: GCA_030864215.1. Taxonomy (NCBI): domain Eukaryota; kingdom Viridiplantae; phylum Streptophyta; class Magnoliopsida; order Solanales; family Solanaceae; genus Capsicum; species Capsicum pubescens. The sequence continues at coordinate 137,373,599 of CM061545.1, forward strand.
AAAATATCTAGTAGAGTGTAGTATATTGGTGTGTTAAAGTCCATATGTAATATTTGGGTAGCTATGAGTTATTTTAGGAAATAGTTCCACTTCTTCCTTGTCTCCCATTGAGTAGTTGATGTATAAGTTGAGTCCAACTGGTATCTCTTAATTTGAATTGGTATCTCAACCAGGCAAGTAGATATTAGTTGGCTCTACATAAAGGGATACATGCAATGCAAATTGAAACCAAAAAGGTTCAGATTTGCATCTTTCCATAAGGGCTATGTAAGTCATACTAGATGGCCCACTCAGGGAGATCATGTGTGCAACTAGAAGTTCATAATGAGTCATGAAAAAAATGATAATTGATTTAATTTTCTCTGATTTCATAGGTTGTGATTGCGATTTCTTAGCTTGAGTGAATCTATGCTATGTAAAAAATATGGCATTCTATGTATTGCATGGTGTGAGGTAAAACTTTGACTATGGTTGTACTATTACATGATGGTAACATAAAGGTTTAAGTCAGTATAATAGTTAAGGGTATTGATTACTAATGTGAAATCATATACGTTTGGATAATTGTGAAAAGGTACAATTATGTGGAGTCTGATTTGTTGTTGTTGCTGCAAATCAAAAATTTGTACTAAGCCTTGTTTGCACATAAAAATTGTGTGGGTATAGTCGATGATGTTGTGTGTATTTATGCTTTCTAGTGTTACTATTCTAGCTTATTGAACCTTGTTTTGAGGAGAATTCATTTTGTTTATGTGTTAATATGATATAACTAACCATCTAAGTGTCCAAGTATATGATTACAATGTTCAACATGTTTTTCAAACAAGTTTGTACTTAATTGAGTCATTTAGAGTTCAACTCGGAAAACTAGTTTTACTAGCTTGAGCAAAGTCAGTGTCTAGTTGGGTTCATTCAATTCTATTGTTTTTAATGAGTTCCAAATAGTTTAAATGTGTAATTATGAGGAACAACTTGTTTGTAACGTGCAAAGTGAAATATGATCAAGTTAAGAGGTAGAATAACAAGTGAAGATCATTGCGAATTAGCCTTATTTTAGCTCCTCTTTTGATTCATCGTTGAGGATATTGTGTTGTTATGATCTATAAATTTTGGTGTGTGATGATGTAGGAAGATTTGTGAGCTGAATATTATGATATATTGGTGATAAAAAGGCTGAAAATTCATTGAAAATACACTACAAAAGGCATGGGAAAAAGATGGGACGTTCAACACTTAAAATTAATTTTGGACTCAAGTTCCAGTTAGCTGGCATGATATCAATGCGTCGCATCGAATCTCCTTGTGTTTTGATCTCCAGCAATGCTATCATTGACACGTCGCGTTGCTCTTGCAAACTTTATCATCTATGTGTCGCGTTGGATTGCACATGCAGGGCCAAATTGATTCTTTGCCACCACGGTTTGGGTTTATCCCATTATTAAATAATACAGTGCATAGAGTATTAAGAGCTTGTTGGGGAATATTTGGGATCATGTGCTGCTCATTTTAGATTCCCAAAGGAATTAGAATTATAATATTATATATACCCACTTGAACAATTAGTGGGAATTTCTTGGGAAGCTTGAGATGGTGGAAACGGTGTGGATATATTTGAACACTGGTGGAGGCTTCTGCTACTTTTATTAGGTTTTAAATTATTTCTTTAGATTTTAATTATATCATAATATGTATTCAATTATTTAGATCGTGATTATGAATATTATCGGCTAAATGCTCTCTTTTCGGGGTTAAAGTCCAGAACATGAGTACTATTATTTTGGATTAAATTCATTTAATTTTTGCTTATCAATATTAGTTTTTTGTTTGTTCTTGATTTAATTATTTGATGGATTGATCACTCGGAAAATATATCTATTATCACCCTTGTGATCTCGGGAGAGGGAATAGGGAGATAGGACATCGAAATAAACAAAGCATGGTTTTTATTCTTTTAAAAAATAAGAAATTTAAATTAGAACCTAGGACAGGGATATACTTAGATTCCTTACTTGATTCAAACATAGGATGATAGCTTTAATAACTTAATTGGCATATTACATCTCCACTCAACAATGTAGTTGTAATGTCCAAATTAGGTCGGGAGACCATGATCTTGTAATTAACCCTACAAATCAACAACCAAGATTAGCAAGTTAATGAATGAAGTTCAATAACATAGTATGATTGTTGGAAGTCCTTTAACCATGGGCTTTACTCCATTGATTGTTCCAAGACTTTACTTCACGCATTATTTACTTTTCTTTAGTCTATAAATTACAAACTCTCTTTTTGGTACTCTTTCACCAGTTAAATCTAAACTATGAACTACAATTAAATCATTGTTGAAGCAAGACCCTGTTGGATCAATAATCTGCTTTCTTGAAGGCCACTTTACTACTTGGAAGACCATGTACAATTGCATGTGTGCTTGGGCGCTGCCAGTCGACAAGGCTGAATTGTACTCCATATAGACAAGGTCTAAATCCTCAGTTGTGAGATAACTTAACAAGGAATTTCTTTTATGATTATGTTTTCTTAAAACTTTTGGTGTAATAAAGTGGTGTTAGTGGTTGTTATAAAATAGCTGAACTCATTTTTGGATAATTAACAAGACATAAATGTGACTAAAATTGTATTACTAGTATTAAGAGGATAAGGAATTAAATGCTACCTTATTCCGAAAATGTGAGCGAAGTGACTAAGAGAGAGGGAGTGAAAGAGAGAAATGGCCAATGAACCCATGATATACCGGAATAAATACCGCTATAGCAAGGTCCCACATTGGGTTTCACAATTTTTTTAGATTTCAAAAGTTTTTTTGTACTTAATATTTTGTTTGTGGTTTGATAAGTCATCGGGTATCCTCAACATCAGGATAATAAATGCCCTATTTTTCATTGTGCCTTGTAAGCATGAAGGACCTTATTTAGTTAGACATGTGGTAGGGATTTGATACTATAAGTGTAGTAATTTAGGTTAGGTGTTTGTATTCAGTAAATTCATTGGGTATTTCAAAATCAGAATATTGTCTAGGTAGTGGTAATTAGTTTCTTATGGTTTCATAGAAAGGGTGTTAAGTCAAAAATCTAGGCCTAGACTATTCATTCTTTGATTGTTCGAGGAGGAACGATGGGTAAATTGGTTTCTATTGTAATAACCAAAGTTGTTGTTACTTTTAAATGACTCGATATTAGTGTAGGGTGCAAATATTATCAAGATTTCATAAGTAACAATTATGTGGAGCCATATGTGTTAGAATTTTGGAATATAAAAAAAGTTAGGTTGGGCTGATTTCAACCCACTATAGTGGGATTATTCTACTATATAAATGCACATGCTGCTATAGCAGGATGATGTAAACTAGAATACCCACTTTAGTAGTTTTTTCCCATCCTCCACTTTTGTAGAAATAAATGATATGGGAGGCTACAAAAATCCATCGGGTTGCCTCCTATATCTTGGAACCATGGAAAAAGGATAAAAGGGTGTGGATTGGTGAAAACCCATACATATTTGAGAATTAATGTGTTTGTTATCTTTGTTACGTTGAATTATACCTTCGTTCATCCTTCCTGCAACTAGTTTGCATCCGTGTAAGCTATGGTTAATCATAGCATAGACCTGAGTGAGAAAGCATGATTATAACGTAGATGTACAGGAAATTTCATGTATAGGCCTTTGAGCACAGCTTTCGGATAACCAAAATTTATTAGGTTTCGAGCAACATACAATTTGGGTTGTTTACTATATTTTCATGTTATTTTATTTCTATGTTAAAATTTACCAGTTGTATGGCCTTTATCTAGTGTAGTGGGAAGTATGAATCAATTATTACTAGTTAAAAAACTAGGAAAATGGTAGTACCATGTAAGGTATTGTGAGATTCAAAATGATCTAGGGTGGTAATTCTTATTGTAATACTTGGAACATAGTAGCATGAATTTATTATGATTAATACCCTAATCAATAGTAGGTAATGGTATTATACTATAATCCAAATTGTGTTATATGTGCATGTTAACTACTTCGTATTGTGGCTTGTTGGTGAATGTTGTTTGGTGTGGTCAATGTAAGGTTTTATATATTGTTGTATGATTTTTGCCTACATTATTCTAAAAGTTGAATGTTCTTACATTTGGAATGTTCTCACAGGTTATTGGTGAAACAAGATTGGCAGACACTTTTGTCTGAATTTTGTACATAGAAGGTAATTGTCCCCTGTAGGTCATATCTAACGGGTGGATACATCACCCATAGCGTGTATGTACGAGGGTCAGGCGAGTTTGACTATTCCATGAGTGAGCCTGGTATTATGATAATATGCTTGATAGCTTGGAATTCTTGTGTGTTCACCTTAATTGTCACATATTTGGGGATCTTGTTATTAGAGTCAGGTTTGTTGACCCGTTCATGGTTAACATGATTTATTGTCGCTTAACTTATATTGAAATTTGATGGATTGGGTTGACTTACTTGCTTGGTGATAATATGTTAAATTATTATTCAAATATACTAAATTATTTATTTGACACTTGTTGTGCTAAGTGTATTGGTTGAGCATGTATTAACTTTTGGTACCATACTTTGATGATGTCCTGACTGCTTTAGTAATTATTATCATGGCCTAACTTGTAATATTTCCTCGGGTGCGTAAATGACCAAGGAAGTTAAATTTGACTATAGAGTTCTATGTCAATGAAATATGGAGTAGTTATGGAATAAATTTGAGCTAATGCTCTAGGAAATGGATGGGCAGGTTACATCTTAGAATTAGTCTTCTTCTTGTATGCTAGGTTACCTATTAGGCTCTTTCTTAGCTCTATATTCTCTCATTTTTGTTGTACTTATAAGTTATATTAACCCTTGGTGTAATCCCAGACGTAGTGGTCTTGGGTAGGAGAATCGTAAGTGAAAGAGGAGTGTCTGGAAAATCATAATTAAAGTTTAGCAAAGAGGTAAAAGAGAACATTTGAGGGTTGTTAATGAGTCTAACAATGCATTTTTTACTATAATTTGAGTTGGGTCTACTGATGGTTTTTTTACGGTATATGTGATCTATATATTGCTACTCTTGCTATACCAATTTTGGGGTATAGTGTTTTGCAGCAGTCGGTGTTGGTTTCATGGCTCTTGCAGTAGTGATCCTTCTACATCTCCCTTTCCTCTCAATAATAGTAGAATCTGTGTCAAGTCCTTAATTCTATTAGAAACGCTTGTACCTTTTAGACTAGACCCTAAAGTGGCTAATTTCCAAACAAATTCACAAGTTTTTTTGTATTGAAAATATGTCTCATTATTTAGTTAAAGACTTTTGCTTGATTTCTTAAGGGAATGATAAGGGGTTAACTTAAATAGGTGGATTAGAATAGGTTCCCTCAGGATTCTATAGTTGGGTCATGATAACTTATTATCATAGCCTAGGTTATCAGTCTGTAAGTATAGTAGCAAATATCGAGTAGAGTTGTGATGCCCCGAAAAAAATTTCCGTTAAGATCTCGGACGAAAATGTGTTGAATTTTTTTCTTTATCGTGATTAATAATTTTTCCGTGTGGAATTTATGGATATGCGACCCGCCATCGCGTAGAGCATCAAATAATATTTCCAACGATATGTGGATCATCCAAAACGAAAACTCGAGCGATGAGTTATGATCATTCCGATCTAACCGTGAATAGTGGTGAACAGGAAATGTGCAGGAAAAAATACTAAGGCCATGCAAATTTTATGGTCAACTTCAAACAATCATAACTCCTTGTAAATAATGATCTGGGTGAGATACTATATATCAACAGAAAGATCTGAACGTCCTCTTTCTAATGAAATTGGTTTCATCCAATTAGTCCATCGGAGCAAAAAGTTATGGTCAATCTACTTCAGCTTATCAAAACAGTCCACCAAAGGACAGATTTGACATTATTTGATTTTTAAGGGTATTTTGGTCATTCCTACTCCAATCCATCCGGGTAAACCATGGATTTAAGTCCATTAAGAGCATTCAATAGCTCATTTTTCTCCAAAATTTTCTAAGGCTCAAACCCCAACCCTACTACTCCAAATTTCATCCTTCTATGTCTCTTGATTGAACCGTAGAAATTTCAAATTGATTTGGAATTCGAGTTGATCATGTTAAGGGCTTCGAGAAGCACCCTTTATTTTCGTGAATAAAGTTCCGGAGTCGGAAGTTCATATTCATCTTCCATTTTTAGGTATGTGAGGCTTTGAACAAGATTATTCTTTCGATCTTGTGCCCGGTATTTTTGTTGAATTACATTGACATGAGATTTTACATGTTTTATCATGAATTGGAAATATGGTTTTATATCTTATATTATTGTCCATGAGCTATGGGATTATGTCATCCGATATCTGTATGATGTTGAGATGGAATTATGTCCAAAAAGTATTTGATTATGAGAGTATGCTGATTTAATTTGTTAAGCCTTGATTTATACTCTCAGTCCACTATTTCCTTATTATAAATTTATAATTGATATTGGAAATTCTATATCCCTACTATGGGTTGATGTCTCAAGTACCTTTAAATGAGAGTTAGATGACAAATTGAGAAATGTTGATATTGAAGTTGCAATGAGTCTTGGTATTTTTCGGATGGTTTTGATGAGTTAAATTGTTGAAAATATTATGTATTGAGTCTTCATATCCTTGTCCAAATGTCGAGTCGGTTATGGTTCAATGCATTGATACCTTGTTGATGTTGAGGAAGATTAAAATGTTTTGAGCTAAAATGTGTTGAGTTAGGAATCCACAAATTGATATGATTTGATAAATGAGAAAGAGATTTGATTTGGTCTTTATGATAGACCCTTGTGATGTTGTGGTGGATTTCCTAACACGTTCTAAGCTTGTCGGGGAGTAGTACTTAGCACCGAGAGGGAAATTTGGTATTTTTCCAAACCTATGTGCCACCGTAGGGTTGTTTGATTATGATATTATTGGCAGAGAGCCCGATTGTGATTATTGCAGTTTTAAGGTCGTACTCCCTGCAAAGAGTATGATGCTCCCGTCAACGGGAGTTTCAAACGTTGGTATTCCACGTAGCTCACGTGGGGTTGTCGGTTATAGGAATCTCCCCTGTCCATAGGAGTCATGTTTATTGAAATACCGAGTCACTCCGAGTTTAGATGTGGTAAGTCAAGTTGCCTATGATGATCTATAATAATTTATGAGGTTTTTCTCCTACATTTCTTATCTAAGATGTTATGAGTAGCATGATACAATGTCACTCAAGCCAGGTGTGTCATTATGGTCTGTATGACGTTTTTAAAAAATTTATGATATTATTTGTATTTTGCATGCGCCCCCATATACTCGGTACGTATCTTGTACCGAACCACATATTTCTCTATGGGCTACGTTATTACCATGATGTAGGTTCAGGTACTCATCCGCAACCGCGACAGTGATATCCGAGTGTCACATCTACGTTTCTTCAGTGGTGAGTCCTCATGGTTCAAGAACCAAGTTGCTAGTTTTGGTGTTGTTGTTTTGTGATCCTTTTGGTATGTTGAGTCAGTTGGGGGTTTGTCCCAATAGCTCATTGATTTTTCTGTATAGAGGCTATGTCAGACTAGTGTATTGTTGGGTTGCTTTGTGTATAGACATTCCATATATGTACAGTCTAATGATTTTCGTTCCATATGCGATGTGATATGATATGTACTTATATATATCCTTAGCGTAGTGTGTATGTTGTTGTGTTGGAACCCAAGGGTAGTGTTTTGTCTTAAAGGGTTTGCTTGAGGCTACGTGTAGCCTTGGGCACCGTGTGGCGTGTCGGGAAGATATTTTGGGGTGTTACAAACTTGGTATCAGAGCCTAAGATTGTGAAGAGTCCTAGGGAGTCTGAAAAACCGTGTTACGTAGATTCTTGAGCATCGGTGTGTAGGAAAAGTCATTTTTTTCTTTCTACAAGGAGCTGGCTTCATATCGGTTGAAGGATGTTGCCTATGACTGGGTGCAGATGTGGAATAAGGGTAGAGAGAAAGATGCGTTCTGGTGACTTGGCAATTGTTCCAAGATGATTTCTTGGATAGATTCTTTCCTCTAGAGTTACGAGAAGCTAAGATAGAGGAGTTTATGAATTTGAGACAAGGCTCCATGTCGGTTAAGGAGTATTGTCTTAAATTTAATCAGCTATCGAAGTACGCTCATAATATGATGGCTGACTTGAGGACAAGTATGAGCAAGTTTTTAACTGGGGTGTCGAGTTATGTGGTGAAAGAATGTAGATATGCTATGATAAACAGGGATATTGATCTTTCTAGGTTAATGATTCACGCCCAACAGATTGAGTCAGACAAGATAAAGGAAAGAGAAAGAGTAAGAGGGATTAAGAGAGTCAAATCGAGCAACAGGGGTCTGGTCAGACTAGATTCTCCGGAGGGAGTCGCCCTCAGTTTCAGAGACGTCCATTTATACCTGTGCCTTCCTCAGCTAGTGCTCCTGTATATCGGGGCAGGCAGGGGCTCGAGAATAGGTCGGTACCTTCCAGGTTTCAGGACAGTGTAAGCAACCGGCCTCATCCTCCTTCGTGTACTAAGTGTGGTAAAGACCATTTTGGGGAGTGTTATATGGGGAAGCGGGGATGTTTTGGTTGTGGAAAGTTGGGCCACATACTTAGAGACTGCCCGTATGCCAGACAGCGGAGTCATGATGCCCGTCCCCAGAGTCAGGCTACCAGTGCCCCACCTCCCACAACCCGTCTAGTTCCACCTCAGGGTGCTTCATCTAGTACTGCTGGCGGTTAACGCCAGAATTATTTTTATGGTATACCACCTCGTCAGGAGAAGGAGGACTCTCTCGATGTTGTCACTGGTATGCTCCATGTTTTCTATTTACATGTCTATGTGTTGATGGACCCCGATTTTAGTTTTTCTTAGGTGACACCTCTGGTTGTTGTAAATTTTGAAACGGATCCTGAACTAATTTTTGAGCCTATTTTTGTTTCTACTCCGGTAGGAGAGTCTGTCATTGCTAAGTGGGTGTATAAGAAATATCCCATTACTGCCTTTCATCGAGTTATGTATACTGATTTGCTTGATCTAGATATGTTTGACTTTGATATCATTCTGGGTATGGTTTGGCTTCTCTCACGCTATGCGTCTATTGATTGTCATGCCAGTGTGGTCAAGTTTCAGTTTCCTGATGAAACTATCCTCGAATGGTTCGAGAGTTCTATGATTCCTAAGGGTCATTTCATATCCTATCTCAAAGCTAGGAAGTTGATTTCCAAGGGTTGCATCCACCATTTGGTTCGGGTTAAAGACACTAAGTTTGAAACCCCGACCATTCAGTCAATTAATGTTGTTAATGAGTTTCTTGGTATCTTTCCAATAGTTCTCCCTGGAGTACCTCTTGATAGAGAGATAGAGTTTGGGATTGACCTTCTTCTCGATACTCAACCTATTTCCATTCCTCCGTATCACATGGCTCCCGCGAAACTTAAAGAGTTGAAGGAGCAATTGAACGATCTTTTAGAAAAAAGCTTTATTAGACCTAGTGTGTCCCCGTAGGGTACACCTATCCTGCTTGTGCGTAAGAAAGATGGTCCTCGAATTGATGATTTATTTGATCAATTGCAAGGTGCGAGCTGTTTTTCCAATATAGACCTCAGATCTGGTTATCACCAACTTAAGGTTAGGGAATGTGATTTCCCCAAGACAGCCTTCCGAACCCGTTATAGTCATTTTGAATTTCTAGTGATGTCTTTCGGGTTAACTAATGGCCCAGCGGCTTTATGGATCTTATGAACCGTGTATTCCGGCCATATCTGGATTTATTTGTAATAGTATTCCTTGATAATATTCTTATTTACTCCCAAAGTGAGGGTGATCATGCGGATCATCTCCGAATCGTGTTGGAAACTCTTCAAACTCATCGGTTGTATGCTAAGTTCAATAAGTGTGAGTTCTGGCTGAACTTTGTAGACTTCTTGGGTCATGTTGTTTCTTTCAAAGGTATTAGAGTTGATCCTCAAAAGATAAAGGCTATAAAGAGTTGCCCTAGACCTATTTCTCCTTCTGATATCTGAAGTTTCTTGGGTCTAGCTGGTTATTATCGTCGTTTTGTTGAAGGGTTTTCATCTATTGCGTCTCCTTAACCCGTTTGACCCAAAAGAAAGTGAAGTTCCTGTGGTCCGAATCTTGTGAGAAGAGTTTTCAGGTATTGAAGATTCGACTCACTTCAGCCCCTGTGTTGACTTTACCTGACGGTGTTGATAGTTTTGTGGTGTATTGCGATGCTTCCAGAGTCGGTTTGGGTTGTGTATTGATGCAAAAGGGAGAGGTTATAGCTTATTCTTCCAGGCAGCTAAAGCCTCACGAGAAGAATTATCCTACCCATGACCTTGAATTAGCTGCCGTGGTTTTTGCTTTGAAAATCTGGAGACATTATTTGTATGGTGTCCATGTCGACGTCTTCATGGACCATAAGATCTTGCAGTATGTATTCACCCAAAAGGAGTTAAATCTTAGGCAGAGATGATGGTTAAAACTGTTGAAAGATTATGATATGAGATGCTATATCATCCGGGCAAGGCCAATGTAGTAGAAGATGCCCTTAGTCGAAAGTCCATGGGTAGCGTAGCACATGTGGATATTAGTAAGAATTAGTTGGCCCGTGAGGTACATCGTTTGGCTAGATTGGGGGTTAGGTTGTTTGGTGATGCTGAGGGTAGTATAGGAGTGTAAAGAGGTTCCGAATCCTCTTTAGTTTTGAATGTAAAGGAGAAACAAGAAAGGGATCCTACCTTGGTCAGGTTAAAAGAGTCAGTTAAAGACCAAAAGGTGGAGGTTTTTCCCAAGGGGGAGATGTCATTTTGAGACTCCGAGAAAGATTATGTGTTCCTGATGTTGATAACTTGAAGCAGAGGATTAAGGAGGAAACGCATGGTACACGATACTCCATCCATCCCAGTACTACCAAGATGTACCATGATTTGTGGGAAATCTATTGGTGGAACGGTATGAAGGGGAACATAGAAGAATTTGTGGCGAAGTGCTCCACATGTCAACAGGTTAAAGTAGAGCATCAAAGGCCCAGTGGGGTGATGCAAGAGTTTAGCATTCCTACTTAGAAGTGGGAAGAAGTGAATATGGACTTCATAGTCGGTTTGCCTCCTTCTCGTCGCCATCATGATTCGATTTGGGTTGTCGTAGATAGGCTGACAAAATCAGCTCATTTCTTGCTTGTGCTTTCATCGTATACAACTAAAGATTATGCTAGAATATATATTCGGGAACTCTTCAGACTTCATGAAATCCCATTGGCTATTATTTCTGACAGAGGTACTCAGTTTACCTCTCAGTTTTGGAAATCTTTCCAGAAGGGTCTCCGTACCCAAATTCATTTAAGTTCTTCTTTCCATCCGCAAACAGATGGTCAGGCCAAGTGGACCATTCAAACTTTAGAAGATATGTTGAGGGCATGTGTGCTTGATTTTAAAGGTAGTTGGGATGAGCACTTAGCATTAATCTAGTTTTCTTACAATAACAGTTTTCATGCTACTATTGGAATGGTCCCGTTTAAAGCTTTGTATGGTAGAAGGTGTAGATCACCTATTGGTTGGTTTGAAGGTTGTGAGGCTGCCACGACTGGACCGGATGCGGTGTTCGATGCCATGGAGAAGGTTAAGTTAATTCGGAAAGATTGAAAATAGCCCAAAGTCGTCAAATATCATACGCAGATGTAAAGAGGAAAGACCTTGAATTTGATGTTGGTGATTTAGTGTACTTGAAAGTTTCACCCATGAAAGGAGTGAAGAGATTTTGGAAGAAAGGGAAACTAAGTCCCCATTACATTGGTCCCTATAAGATTGTGGATCGCATTGGAAAGGTAGCGTATAAGATTGAATTGCCTGCGGATTTATCTAACGTCCATCCAGTTTTCCATGTTTCTATGCTTAAGAAGTCTATTGGTGATTCTGTTGTGATTGATCCTACTGAAATCTGGGGTATTCAAGATAGTCTTTCATAAGAAGAGATTTTGGTTGAGGTTTTTGACTTTAAAGTTCATAGGCTAAGAAATAAGGAAGTTCCTTTGGTTAAAGTGCTTTGCGAAATCAATCCGTGGAGAGTGCTACTTGGGAAGACGAAGCGGATATGCACGCCAAATATCCCCACCTCTTTCCTACGAATCTTGAGCATGTCAAAGGTATCGTTCTCTTTGGATTTAATGCTTATTGCTATGTTTATCTTGGCTTATGTATTTTCTACGATATCCAAAAAAAACTAGAATGGAGTATATGCTTGGGAATGATGATTTTTTCTATATACTCATTTTCATAGTATTCTTTACCTACCTATCAACATTCGAGGTTGAATTTTTCCAAGGGGGAGATGATGTGATGCCCTGGAAAAATATTTCGTTAAGATCTCAGACGAAAATATGTTGAATTATGTTCTTTATCGTGATTAATAATTTTTCTGTGTGGAATTTCTGGATATGCTAACCGTCATCGTGTAGAGCATCGAATAATATTTCCAACAATATGTGGATCATCCAAAAAGGACACTCGAGAGATGAGTTATGATCATTCTGATCTAACCGTGAATAGCGGTGAACAGTAAAGGTGCAGGAAAAAATACTGAGGCCAAGCGAAATTTAGGTTCAACTTCAAACGATCATAACTCCTTGTACGTAATGATATGGGTGAGATACTATATATCAACAAAAAACTTTGAAAGTCCTCTTTCCAATGAGATTGGTTTCATCCAATTTGGCCATCGGAACAAAAGGTTATTGTCAATCTACTTCAGTCTATCAAAACAGTCCACCAAAGGATAAATTTGACATTATTTGATTTTTAAGGGTATTTTGGTCATTCCCACTCCTATCCATCTGGGTAAACTATGGATTTAAGTCCATTAAGAGCATTCAATTGCTTAATTTTCTCCAAAATTTCCTAAGGCTCAAGCCCCAACCCTACTACTCCAAATTTTATCCTTCTATGTCTCTTGATTGAACCGTAGAAATTTCAAATTGATTTGGGATTCGAGTTGATCATGTTAAGGGCTTCGAGAAGCACCATTTATTTTCGTGAATATAGTTCCGGAGTCGGAAGTTCATATTTATCTTCCATTTTTAGGTATGTGGGGCTTTGAACAAGATTATCCTTTCGATCTTGTGCCCGGTATTTTTGTTGAATTACATTGACATGAGATTTAACATGTTTTACCATGAATTGGAAATATAGTTTTATATCTTATATTATTGTCCATGAGCTATGGTATTATGTCATCCGATATGTGTATGATGTTGAGATGGAATTATGTCCAAAAACTATTTGATTATGATAGTATTATGATTTAATTTGTTAAGCCTTGATTTATACTATCATTCCACTATTTCCTTATTATGAATTTATAATTGATATTGGAAATTCTATAGCCCTAATATGGGTTGATGTCTCAAGTACATTTAAATGAGAGTTGGATGACAAATTAAGAAATGTTGATATTGAAGTTGCAATGAGTCTTGGTATTTTCCGGATGGTTTTGATGAGTTAAATTGTTGAAAATATTATGTATTGAGTCTTTTTATCCTTTTCCAAATGTTGAGTCTGTTATGGTCCAATGCATTGATACCTTGTTGATGTTGAGGACGATTAAAATGTTTTGAGCTAAAATGTGTTGAGTTAGGAATCCACAAATTGATATGATTTGATAAATGAGAAAGATATTTGATTTGTTTTTTATGATAGACCCTTGTGATGTTGTGGTGGATTTCCTAACGCGTTCTGAGCTTGTCGGGGAGTAGTACTTAGCACCGAGGGGGAAATTTAGTAATTTTCCAAACCTATGTGCCACCGTAGGGTTGTTTGATGATGATATTATTGGCCAGAGAGCCCGATTGTGATTATTGCAGTTTTAAGGTCGTACACCCTGACAAAGAGTATGACGCTCCCACCAACGCGGGTTTCAAACATTGGTATTCCACATAGCTCACGTCGGGTTGTCGGTTATAGGAATCTCCCCTGTCCATAAGAGTCATGTTTATTAAAATACCGAGTCACTCCGAGTTTTGATGTGGTAAGTCAAGTTTCCTATGATGATCTATAATAATTTATGAGGTTTTTCTCCTACATTTCCTATCTAAGATGTTATGAGTAGCATGATACAATGTCACTCAAGCCATGTGTGTCATTATGGTCCGTATGTACGTTTTTACAAAATTTATGATATTATTTATATTTTGCATGCGCCCCCACATACTCAATACGTATCTTGTGCTGACCCACATATTTCTCTATGGGCTACATTCTTACCATAATGTAGGTTCAGGTACTCAGCCACAGCCGCGACAGTGATATCCGAGTGTCGCATCTACGTTCCTTCAGTGTGAGTCCTCATGGTTCAAGGACCAAGTTGCTAGTTTTGGTGTTGTTGTTTTGTGATCCCTTTGGTCTGTTGAGTCAGTTGGGGGTTTGTCCCAAAAGCTCATTGATTTTGTTGTATAGAGGCTACGTCAGACTAGTGTATTGTTGGGTTAGTTTGTGTATAGACAGTCCATATATGTATAGTCTATTGATTTCCGTGCAATGTGAGATGTGATATGATATGTACTTATATATATATATCCTTAGCGTAGAATGTATGTTGTTGTGTCGGAACCCAAGGGTAGTGTTTTGGCTTAAAGGGTTAGCTTGAGGCTACGTGTAACCTTGGGCACCGTGTGTCATCTCGGGATGATATTTCGAGGCATTACAAACTTGGTATCAGAGCCTAAGGTTGTGAAGAGTCCTAGGGAGTCTGACAAACCGTGTTACGTAGAGTCTTGAGCATCGGTGTGTAGCGCGCCACACCTATGATCAAGAGGCTGTGGGGCTTTCTAGGAAAAGTCATTTCTTTCTTTCTACAAAAGTCTATCATGCTTACAACTATTTCCATCTTCTGTTAATTCGTGCGTTCTTATGATAGAAAATGCCTTCACATCGAGCTCGCAGAAACAACAACCAACCTCAACCCGTTGATCTGTTGCATGATATGGTATCCCATGCCGAATTTTGAGCAGCTTTTCAGACGCTAGCCCAGGCAGTTACCGCTAAAACTCAGGCTAACACTCTACTTCCGTAGGAAAATAATTCGGCAGCAGCATGAATTTGTGACTTTATGCAGATGAATCCGCCTGAGTTTTATGGGTCGAGAGCAGGTGAGGACCCACAGATGTATGTTGATGAAATAAAGAAAATTACACAGATTATGCACGTGACCGAGGTAGAAAGTGTGGAGCTGGCTTCTTATCGATTGAAGGATATTCCCTATGACTGGGTGCAGATGTGGAATAAGGGTAGAGAGAAAGATACCGCTCCGATGACTTGGCAATTGTTCCAAGATTCTTTCTTGGATAGATTCTTTCCTCTTGAGTTACGGGAAGCTAAGATAGAGGAGTTTATGAATTTGAGACAAGGCTCCATGTTGGTTAAGGAGTATTGTCTTATGTTTAATTAGATATCGAAGTACGCTCACAATATGATGGCTGACTCGAGGACTAGTATGAGCAAGTTTTTAACTGGGGTGTCGAGTTATGTGGTGAAAAAATGTAGATCTTCTATGATCAATAGGGATTGATCTTTCTAGGTTAATAATTCACGCTAAATAGATTGAGTCAGACAAGATAAAGAAAAGAGAAAGAGTAAGAAGGATTAAGAGAGTCAGATCGGAGCAACAGGGGTTTGGTCAGACTAAATTCTCCGGAGGGAGTCTCCCTCAATTTCAGAGACGTCCATTTATACCTGCGCCTTCCTCAACTAGTATTTCCATATATCGGGGCAGGCAGGGGCTCGAGAATAGGTCGGTACCTTCCAGGTCTTAGGACAGTGTAAGCAACCTACCTCATCCTTCTTTGTGTACTAAGTGTGGTAAAGACCATTTTGGGGAGTGTTATATGGGGAAATGGGGCTATTTTTGTTATGGTAAGTTGGGCCACATACTTAGAGACTGCCCGTATGCCAGACAACGGAGTCGTGATTCCCGTCCCCCGAGTCAAGCTACCAGTTCCCTGCCTCCCGCAGCCCATCCAGTTCCTCCTCAGGGTGCTTTATCTAGTACTGCTGGCAGTCAATGCCATAATTATTTCTATGCTATACCTCCTTATCAGGAGCAGAAGGACTCTCCCGATGTTGTCACTGGTATGCTCCGTGTTTTCTATTTTAATGTCTATGTGTTGATGGACCCCGGTTCGAGTTTTTATTATGTGACACCTCTGGTTGCTATTAATTTTGAAACGGATCCTGAACTAATTTCTGAGCCTATTTTGGTTTCTACTTCGGTAGGAGAGTCTGTCATTGCTAAGCGGGTGCATAAGAAATGTCCCATTACTATTTTTTATCGGGTTATGTATGCTGATTTGATTGAGCTAGATATGGTTGACTTTGATAACATTCTGGGTATTGATTGGCTTCACTCATGCTATGCGTCTATTGATTGTCGTGCCCGTATGGTCAAGGTTCAATTTCCTTATGAACCTATCCTCAAATGGTACGGGAGTTCTGTGATTCCTAAGTGTCGTTTCATATCCTATCACAAAGCTAGGAAGTTGATTTCCAAGGGTTGCATCCACCATTTGGTTCGGGTTAAAGACACTAAGTCTGAAACCTCGACCATTCAGTCAATTAATGTTGTTAATGAGTTTCTTGATATCTTTACGGAAGATCTCCTTGGAGTACCTCTTGATATAGAGATAGAGTTTGGGATAGATCTTTTTCCCGATACTCAACGTATTTCCATTCCTCCGTATCGCATGGCTCCCTCGGAACTTAAAGAGTTGATGGAGAAATTGAAAGATCTTTTAGACAAAAGCTTTATCAGACCTAGTGTGTCCCTGTGGGGTGCACCTGTCCTGTTTATGCATAAGAAAGATGGTTCTTTGCAGATGTGTATTGATTACTCGCAGCTTAATAGGGTTACTATCATGAATAAATATCCGCTTCCTCAAATTGATGATTTATTTGATCAATTGCAAGGTGCGAGCTACTTTTTGAAGATAGATCTCAATCCGATTATCACCAACTTAAGATTAGGGAATGTGATATCCCCAAGACAGCCTTCCGAACCCGTTACGGTCATTTTGAATTTCTAGTGATGTCTTTCGGGTTAACTAATGGCCCAGCGGCTTTCATGGATCTTATGAACCGTGTATTCCGGCCATATCTGGATTTATTTGTAATAGTGTTCCTTGATGATTTTCTTATTTACTCCCAAAATGAGGGTGATCATGCGGATCATCTCTGAATAGTGTTGGAAACTCTTTGAACTCATTGGTTGTATGCTAAGTTCAGTAAGTGTGAGTTCTGAGTGAACCTGTAGCCTTCTTGGGTCATGTTGTTTCTTTCGAAGGTATTAGAGTTGATCCTCAAAAGATAAAGGCTATAAAGAGTTGGCCTAGACCTATTTCTCCTTCTGATATCCCAATTTTTTTGGATCTAGCTGGTTATTATCATCGTTTTGTTGAAGGGTTTTCATCTATTGCGTCTCCTATGACCCGTTTGACCTAAAAGAAAGTGAAGTTCCTGTTGTCTGAATCTTGAGAGAAAATTTTTCAGCAGTTGAAGACTCGACTCACTTCAGCCCCTGTGTTGACTTTGCCTGACGGTGTTGACAGTTTTTTGGTGTATTGTGATGCTTCCAGAGTCGGTTTGGGTTGTGTATTAATGTAAAAGGGCATGGTTATAGCTTATGCTTCCAGGCAGCTAAAGCCTCATGAGAAAAATTATCCTACCCATGACCTTGAATTAGCTGCCGTAGTTTTTGCTTTGAAAATATGGAGACATTATTTGTATGGTGTCCATGTCAACGTCTTCACGGACCATAAGATCTTGCAGTATGTATTCACCCTAAAGGACTTGAATCTTAGGCAGAGACGATGGTTAGAACTGTTGAAAGATTATGATATGGGCGTGCTATATCATCCGGGAAATGCCAATGTAGTAGCAGATGCCCTTAGTCAGAAGTCCATGGGTAGCATAGAACATATGGATATTGGTAAGAAGGAGTTGGCCCGTGAGGTACATCGTTTGGCTAGATCGGGGTTTAGGTTGTTTGGTGATTCTGAGGGTAGTGTAGGAGTGCAAAGCGGTTCTGAATCCTCTTTAGTTTCGGAAGTGAAGGAGAAGCAAGACAGGGATCCTACCATGGTCAGGTTAAAAGAGCCAGTTAAAGACCAAAAGGTGGAGGTTTTCTCCTAATGGGGAGATGGTATTTTGAGACTCCGAGAAAGATTATGTGTTCCTGAAGTTGATAACTTGAAGCAGAGGATTATGGCGGAAACGCATGGTACGCGATACTCCATCCATCCCAGTGTTACCAAGATGTACCATTATTTGCGGAAAATCTAATTGGTGGAACGGTATGAAGAGGAACATAGAACAATTTGTGGCGAAGTTCTCCATGTTTCAACAAGTTAAAGTATAGCATCAAAGGCCCAGTGGCGTGATGCAAGAGTTTAGCATTCCTACTTAGAAGTGGGAAGAAGTGAATATGGACATCATAGTCGGTTTGCCTCCTTCTCGTTGCCATCATGTTTCGATTTGGGTTGTCGTAGATCGGCTGACGAAATCAGCTCATTTCTTGCTTGTGCATTCATCGTATACAACTAAAGATTATGCTAGAATATATATTCGGGAACTCGTCAGACTTCATGGAATCCCTTTGGCTATTATTTCTGACAGAGGTACTCAATTTACCTCTCAGTTTTGGAAATCTTTCCAGAAGGGTCTTGGTACCCAAATTCGTTTAAGTTCTGCTTTCCATCCACAAACAGATGGTCAGGCCGAGCGGACCATTCAGACTTTAGAAGATATGTTGAGGGCTTGTGTTCTTAATTTTAAAGGTAGTTGGGATGAGCATTTAGCATTAATCGAATTTGCTTACAAAAATAGTTTTCATGCTACTATTGGAATGGCCCTGTTTGAAGCTATGTATGGTAGAAGGTGTAAATCACCCACTGGTTGGTTTTAAGTTGGTGAGGCTGCCGCGACTGGACCAGATGCGGTGTTCGAGGCTATGGAGAAGGTTAATTTAATTCGGGAAAGGTTGAAAACTGCCCGAAGTCGTCAAAAATCATACGCAGATATAAGGAGAAAAGTCCTTGAATTTGATGTTGGTGATTTAGTGTACTTGAAAGTTCCTCCCATGAAAAGGGTGAAGAGATTTGGGAAGAAAGGGAAACTAAGTCCCCGTTACATTGGTCCCTATAAGATTGTGGATTGCATTGGGAAGGTAGCATATAACATTGAAATGCCCGCGGAGTTATCTAACGTCCATCCGGTTTTCCATGTTTCTATGCTTAAGAAGTCTATTGGTGATTCTGTTGTGATTGATCCTTCCAAAATCTCGGGTTATCAAGATAGTCTTTCATATGAAGAGATTCTAGTTAAGGTTTTTGACTTTCAAGTTCGTAGGCTAAGAAACAAGGAAGTTCCTTTGGTTAATGTGCTTTGGAGAAATCAATCCGTGGAGAGTTCTACTTGGGAAGCCGAAGAAGATATGCGCGCCTAATATCCCCACCTCTTTCCTACCAATCCTGAGCATGTCAAAGGTATCGTTCTCTTTTGATTTAATCCTTATTGCTATGTTTATCTTGGCTTGTGTGTTTTCTACGATATCAAAAAAAATCTAGAATGGAGTATATGCTTGGGCAAGATGATTTTTCTCTATATACTCATTTTCATAGTATTCTTGACCTACCTATCAACATTCAAGCATGAATGTTTCCAAGGGGGAGATGATGTGATGCCCCAGAAAATTTTTTCGTTAAGATCTCAGTCGAAAATGTGTTGAATTCTTTTCTTTATCGTGATTAATAATTTATCTGTGTGGAAACTCTGGATATGCGACCCTTCATTAAGTAGAGCATAGAATAAGCTTTCCAAATATATATGGATCATCCAAAACGGACACTCGAGCGATGAGTTATGATCATTCCGATCTAACCGTGAATACTGGTGAACAGTAAATGTGCAGGAAAAAATACTGAGGCCAGGAGAATTTCGGGGTCAACTTCAAACAATCATAACTACTTGTACATAATAATTTGAGTGAGATGTTATATATCAACAGAAATCTCTGAAAGTCCTCTTTCCAATGAAATTGGTTTCATCCAATTTGGCCATCGGAGCAAAAAGTTTTGGTCGATCTACTTCAGCCTATCAAAACAATCCACCAAAGGACAAATTTGATATTATTTGATTTTTAAGGGTATTTTGGTCATTCCCACTCTAATCCATCTGGGTAAACCATGGATTTAAGTCCATTAAGAGCATTCAATAGCTCATTTTTCTCCAAAATTTTCTAAGGCTCAAACTCCAACCTTACTACTCCAAATTTCATCCTTCTATGTCTCTTGGTTGAACCGAAGAAAATTCAAATTGATTTGGGATTCGAGTTGATCATGTTAAGTGCTTCGAGAAGCACCCTTTATTTTCGTGAATAAAGTTCCGGAGTCGGAAGTTCATATTAGTCTTCCATTTTTAGGTATGTCAGGCTTTGAACAAGATTATCCTTTCGATCTTGTGCCCGGTATTTTTGTTGAATTACATTGACATTAGATTTTACATGTTTTACCATGAATTGGAAATATGGTTTTATATCTTATATTATTGTCCATGAGCTATGGGATTATGTCATCCGATATCTGTATGATGTTGAGATGGAATTATGTCCAAAAAGTATTTGATTATGAGAGTATGCTGATTTAATTTGTTAAGCCTTGATTTATACTCTCAGTCCACTATTTCCTTATTATAAATTTATAATTGATATTGGAAATTCTATATCCCTACTATGGGTTGATGTCTCAAGTACCTTTAAATGAGAGTTAGATGACAAATTGAGAAATATTGATATTGAAGTTGCAATGAGTCTTGGTATTTTTCGGATGGTTTTGATGAGTGAAATTGTTGAAAATATTATGTATTGAGTCTTCATATCCTTGTCCAAATGTCGAGTCGGTTATGGTTCAATGCATTGATACCTTGTTGATGTTGAGGAAGATTAAAATGTTTTGAGCTAAAATGTGTTGAGTTAGGAATCCACAAATTGATATGATTTGATAAATGAGAAACAGATTTGATTTGGACTTTATGATAGACCCTTGTGATGTTGTGGTGGATTTCCTAACACGTTCTAAGCTTGTCGGGGAGTAGTACTTAGCACCGAGAGGGAAATTTGGTATTTTTCCAAACCTATGTGCCACCGTAGGGTTGTTTGATTATGATATTATTGGCAGAGAGCCCGATTGTGATTATTGCAGTTTTAAGGTCGTACTCCCTGCAAAGAGTATGATGCTCCCGTCAACGGGAGTTTCAAACATTGGTATTCCACGTAGCTCACGTGGGGTTGTTGGTTATAGGAATCTCCCCTGTCCATAGGAGTCATGTTTATTGAAATACTGAGTCACTCCTAGTTTTGATGTGGTAAGTCAAGTTGTCTATGATGATCCATAATAATTTATGAGGTTTTTCTCCTACATTTCTTATCTAAGATGTTATGAGTAGCATGATACAATGTCACTCAAGCCAGGTGTGTCATTATGGTCCGTATGACGTTTTTACAAAATTTATGATATTATTTGTATTTCGCATGCGCCCCCACATACTCGGTACGTATCTTGTGCTGAACCACATATTTCTCTATGGGCTACATTATTACCATGATGTAGGTTCAGGTACTCATCCGCAGCCGCGACAGTGATATCCGAGTGTCACATCTACGTTTCTTCAGTGGTGAGTCCTCATGGTTCAAGAACCAAGTTGCTAGTTTTGGTGTTGTTGTTTTGTGATCCTTTTGGTATGTTGAGTCAGTTGGGGGTTTGTCCCAATAACTCATTGATTTTTCTGTATAGAGGCTATGTCAGACTAGTGTATTGTTGGGTTGCTTTGTGTATAGACATTCCATATATGTACAGTCTAATGATTTCCGTTCCATATGCGATGTGATAGGATATGTACTTATATATATATATCCTTAGCGTAGCGTGTATGTTGTTGTGTTGGAACCCAAGGGTAATGTTTTGTCTTAAAGGGTTAGCTTGAGGCTACGTGTAGCCTTGGGCACCGTGTGGCGTGTCGGGAAGATATTTTGGGGTGTTACAAACTTGGTATCAGAGCCTAAGATTGTGAAGATTCCTAGGGAGTCTGAAAAACCGTGTTACGTAGAGTCTTGAGCATCGGTGTGTAGGAAAAGTCGTTTCTTTCTTTCTACAAGGAGCTGGCTTCATATCGGTTGAAGGATGTTGCCTATGACTGGGTGCAGATGTGGAATAAGGGTAGAGATAAAGATACTGTTCCGGTGACTTGGCAATTATTCCAAGATGATTTCTTGGATAGATTCTTTCCTCTAGAGTTATGGGAAGCTAAGATAGAGGAGTTTATGAATTTGAGACAAGGCTCCATGTCGGTTAAGGAGTATTGTCTTAAATTTAATCAGCTATCGAAGTATGCTCATAATATGATAGCTGACTTGAGGACAAGTATGAGCAAGTTTTTAACTGGGGTGTCGTGTTATGTGGTGAAAGAATGTAGATCTGCTATGATAAACAGGGATATTGATCTTTCTAGGTTAATGATTCACTCCCAACAGATTGAGTCAGACAAGTTAAAGGAAAGAGAAAGAGTAAGAGGGATTAAGAGAGTCAAATCGAGCAACAGGGGTCTGGTCAGACTAGATTCTCCGGAGGGAGTCGCCCTCAGTTTCAGAGACGTCCATTTATACCTGTGCCTTCCTCAGCTAGTGCTCCTGTATATCGGGGCAGGCAGGGGCTCAGGAATAGGTCGGTACCTTCCAGGTCTCAAGACAGTGTAAGCAACCGGCCTCATCCTCCTTCGTGTACTAAGTGTGGTAAAGACCATTTTGGGGAGTGTTATATGGGGCAGCGGGGATGTTTTGGTTGTGGAAAGTTGGGCCACATACTTAGAGACTGCCCGTATGCCAAACAGCGGAGTCATGATGCCCGTCCCCAGAGTCAGGCTACCAATGCCCCGCCTCTCACAGCCCGTCTAGTTCCACCTCAGGGTGCTTCATTTAGTACTGCTGGCGGTTAACGCCAGAATCATTTTTATGCTATACCACCTCGTCAGGAGAAGGAGGACTCTCTCGATGTTGTCACTGGTATGCTCCGTGTTTTCTATTTTGATGTCTATGTGTTGATGGACCCCGATTTCAGTTTTTCTTAGGTGACACTCTGGTTGCTGTAAATTTTGAAACGGATCCTGAACTAATTTTTTAGCCTATTTTGGTTTCTACTCCTGTAGGAGAGTCTGTCATTGCTAAGTGGGTGTATAAGAAATATCCCATTACTGCCTTTCATCGAGTTATGTATGCTGATTTGCTTGATCTAGATATGGTTGACTTTGATATCATTCTGGGTAAGGTTTGGCTTCTCTCACGCTATGCGTCTATTGATTGTCATGCCAGTGTGGTCAAGTTTCAGTTTCCTGATGAAACTATCCTCGAATGGTTCGGGAGTTTTGTGATTCCTAAGGGTCATTTCATATCCTATCTCAAAGCTAGGAAGTTGATTTCCAAGGGTTGCATCCACCATTTGGTTCGGGTTAAAGACTCTAAGTCTGAAACCCCGACCATTCAGTCAATTAATGTTGTTAATGAGTTTCTTGATATCTTTCCAAAAGATCTCCCTGGA
The DNA here is from genome assembly GCA_030864215.1 of Capsicum pubescens. NCBI lineage: Eukaryota > Viridiplantae > Streptophyta > Magnoliopsida > Solanales > Solanaceae > Capsicum > Capsicum pubescens. The sequence goes on from CM061545.1 coordinate 137,397,255, forward strand.
GTACCTCTTGATAGAGAGATAGAGTTCGGGATTGACCTTCTTCTCGATACTCAACCTATTTCCATTCCTCCGTATCGCATGGCTCCCGCGGAACTTAAAGAGTTGAAGGAGCAATTGAAAGATCTTTTAGACAAAAGCTTTATTAGACCTAGTGTGTCCCCGTAGGGTACACCTGTCCTGCTTGTGCGTAAGAAAGATGGTCCTCGAATTGATGATTTATTTGATCAATTGCAAGGTGCGAGATGCTTTTCAAATATAGACCTCGGATCTGGTTATCACCAACTTAAGGTTAGGGAATGTGATTTCCCCAAGACAGCCTTCCGAACCCGTTATAGTCATTTTGAATTTCTAGTGATGTCTTTCGGGTTAACTAATGGCCCAGCGGCTTTATGGATCTTATGAACCGTGTATTCCGGCCATATCTGGATTTATTTGTAATAGTATTCCTTGATGATATTCTTATTTACTCCCAAAGTGAGGGTGATCATGCGGATCATCTCCGAATCGTGTTGGAAACTCTTCAAACTCATCGGTTGTATGCTAAGTTCAATAAGTGTGAGTTCTGGCCGAACTCTGTAGACTTCTTGGGTCATGTTGTTTCTTTCGAAGGTATTAGAGTTGATCCTACAAAAGATAAAGGCTATAAAGAGTTGGCCTAGACCTATTTCTCCTTCTGATATCTGAAGTTTCTTGGGTCTAGCTGGTTATTATCGTCATTTTGTTGAAGGGTTTTCATCTATTGTGTCTCCTATGACCCATTTGACCCAAAAGAAAGTGAAGTTCCTGTGGTCCGAATCTTACGAGAAGAGTTTTCAGATATAGAAGATTCGACTCACTTCAGCCCCTATGTTGACTTTACCTGACGGTGTTGATAGTTTGGTGGTGTATTGCGATGCTTCCAGAGTTGGTTTGGGTTGTGTATTGATGCAAAAGGGCAAGGTTATAGCTTATTCTTCCAGGCAGCTAAAGCCTCACGAGAAGAATTATCCTACCCATAACCTTGAATTAGCTGCCGTGGTTTTTTCTTTGAAAATATGGAGACATTATTTGTATGGTGTCCATGTCGACGTCTTCATGGACCATAAGAGCTTGCAGTATGTATTCACCCAAAAGGAGTTGAATCTTAGGCAGAGACGATGGTTAAAACTGTTGAAAGATTATGATATGAGCATGTTATATCATCCGGGCAAGGCCAATGTAGTAGAAGACGCCCTTGTCGAAAGTCCATGGGTAGCGTAGCACATGTGGATATTAGTAAGAATGAGTTGGCCCATGAGGTACATCGTTTGTCTAGATTGGGGGTTAGGTTGTTTGGTGATGCTGAGGGTAGTATAGGAGTGTAAAGCGGTTTCGAATCCTCTTTAGTTTTGAAAGTAAAGGAGAAGCAAGACAGGGATCCTACCTTGGTTAGGTTAAAAGAGTCAGTTAAAGACCAAAAGGTGGAGGTTTTCTCCCAAGGGGGAGATGTCATTTTGAGACTCCGAGAAAGATTATGTGTTCCTAATGTTGACAACTTGAAGCAGAGGATTAAGGCGGAAACACATGGTACGCGATACTCCATCCATCCCAGTGCTACCAAGATGTACCATGATTTGCGGGAAATCTATTGGTGGAACGGTATGAAGGGGAACATAGAAGAATTTGTGGTGAAGTGCTCCACATGTCAACAGGTTAAAGTAGAGCATCAAAGGCCCAGTGGGGTGATGCAAGAGTTTAGCATTCCTACTTGGAAGTGGGAAGAAGTGAATATGGACATCATAGTCGGTTTGCCTCCTTCTCGTCGCCATCATGATTCGATTTGGGTTGTCGTAGATAGGCTGACAAAATCAGCTCATTTCTTGCATGTGCTTTCATCGTATACAACTAAAGATTATGCTAGAATATATATTCGGGAACTCTTCAGACTTCATGAAATCCCATTGGCTATTATTTCTGACAGAGGTACTCAGTTTACCTCTCAGTTTTGGAAATCTTTCCAGAAGGGTCTCCGTACCCAAATTCATTTAAGTTCTTCTTTCCATCTGCAAATAGATGGTCAGGCCGAGCGGACCATTCAGACTTTAGAAGATATGTTGAGGGCATGTGTGCTTGATTTTAAAGGTAGTTGGGATGAGCACTTAGCATTAATCTAGTTTGCTTACAATAACAGTTTTCATGCTACTATTGGAATGGTCCCGTTTGAAGCTTTGTATGGTAGAAGGTGTAGATCACCTATTAGGGTGTTTGAAGGTTGTGAGGCTTCCACGACTGGACCGTAAGCGGTGTTTGATGCCATGGAGAAGGTTAAGTTAATTTCGGAAAGGTTGAAAATCGCCCAAAGTCGTCAAATATCATACCCACATGTAAGGAGGAAAGACCTTGAATTTGATGTTGGTGATTTAGTGTACTTGAAAGTTTCACCCATGAAAGGAGTGAAGAGATTTTGGAAGAAAGGTAAACTAAGTCCCCATTACATTGGTCCTTATAAGATTGTGGATCTCATTGGAAAGGTAGCGTATAAGATTGAATTGCCTGCGGAGTTATCTAACGTCCATCCAGTTTTCCATGTTTCTATGAGTAAGAAGTCTATTGGTGATTCTGTTGTGATTGATCCTTCTGAAATCTGGGGTATTCAAGATAGTCTTTCTTATGAAGAGATTTCGGTTGAGGTTTTTTACTTTAAAGTTCGTAGGCTATGAAATAAGGAAGTTCCTTTGGTTAAAGTGCTTTGCGAAATCAATCCGTGGAGAGTGCTACTTGGGAAGCCGAAGCAGATATGCGCGCCAAATATCCCCACCTCTTTCCTACGAATCCTGAGCATGTCAAAAGTATCGTTCTCTTTGGATTTAATCCTTATTGCTATGTTTATCTTGGCTTATGTATTTTCTACGATATCCAAAAAAAACTAGAATGGAGTATATGCTTGGGAATGATGATTTTTTCTATATACTCATTTTCATAGTATTCTTTACCTACCTATCAACATTCGAGGTTGAATTTTTCCAAGGGGGAGATGATGTGATGCCCTGGAAAAATTTTCCGTTAAGATCTCAGACGAAAATATGTTGAATTATGTTCTTTATCGTGATTAATAATTTTTCTGTGTGGAATTTCTGGATATACTAACCATCATCGTGTAGAGCATTGAATAATATTTCCAACAATATGTGGATCATCCAAAACGGACACTCGAGAGATGAGTTATGATCATTCTGATCTAACCGTGAATAGTGGTGAACAGTAAAGGTGCAAGAAAAAACACTGAGGCCAGGCGAAATTTAGGTTCAACTTCAAACGATCATAACTCCTTGTACGTAATGATATGGGTGAGATACTATATATCAACAAAAAACTTTGAAAGTCCTCTTTCCAATGAGATTGGTTTCATCCAATTTCGCCATTGGAACAAAAGGTTATTGTCAATCTACTTCAGCCTATCAAAACAGTCCACCAAAGGATAAATTTGACATTATTTGATTTTTAAGGGTATTTTGGTCATTCCCACTCCTATCCATCTAGGTAAACCATGGATTTAAGTCCATTAAGAGCATTCAATAGCTCATTTTTCTCCAAAATTTCCTAAGGCTCAAGCCCCAACCCTACTACTCCAAATTTTATCCTTCTATGTCTCTTGATTGAACCGTAGAAATTTCAAATTGATTTGGGATTCAAGTTGATCATGTTAAGGGCTTCGAGAAGCACCATTTATTTTCGTGAATATAGTTCCGGAGTCGGAAGTTCATATTTATCTTCCATTTTTAGGTATGTGGGGCTTTGAACAAGATTATCCTTTCGATCTTGTGCCCGGTATTTTTGTTGAATTACATTGACATGAGATTTAACATGTTTTACCATGAATTGGAAATATAGTTTTATATCTTATATTATTGTCCATGAGCTATGGTATTATGTCATCCGATATGTGTATGATGTTGAGATGGAATTATGTCCAAAAACTATTTGATTATGAGAGTATTATGATTTAATTTGTTAAGCCTTTATTTATACTATCATTCCACTATTTCCTTATTATGAATTTATAATTGATATTGGAAATTTTATAGCCCTAATATGGGTTGATGTCTCAAGTACATTTAAGTGAGAGTTGGATGACAAATTGAGAAATGTTGATATTGAAGTTGCAATGAGTCTTGGTATTTTCCGAATGGTTTTGATGAGTTAAATTGTTGAAAATATTATGTATTGAGTCTTTTTATCCTTTTCCAAATGTCAAGTCGGTTATGGTCCAATGCATTGATACCTTGTTGATGTTGAGGACGATTAAAATGTTTTGAGCTAAAATCTGTTGAGTTAGGAATCCACAAATTGATATGATTTGAAAAAGGAGAAAGATATTTGATTTGGTTTTTATGATAGACCCTTGTGATGTTGTGGTGGATTCCCTAACGCGTTCTGAGCTTGTCGGGGAGTAGTACTTAGCACCGAGGGGGAAATTTAGTATTTTTCCAAACCTATGTGCCACCGTAGGGTTGTTTGATGATGATATTATTGGCCAGAGAGCCCGATTGTGATTATTGCAATTTTAAGGTCATACACCCTGGCAAAGACTATGACGCTCCCACCAACGTGGGTTTCAAACGTTGGTATTCCACGTAGCTCACGTCGGTTTGTCGTCTATAGGAAACTCCCTTGTCCATAAGAGTCATGTTTATTAAAATACCGAGTCACTCCGAGTTTTGATGTGGTAAGTCAAGTTTCCTATGATGATCTATAATAATTTATGAGGTTTTTCTCCTACATTTCCTATCTAAGATTTTATGAGTAGCATGATACAATGTCACTCAATCCATGTGTGTCATTATGGTCCGTATGTACGTTTTTACAAAATTTATGATATTATTTATATTTTGCATGCGCCCCCACATACTCAATATGTATCTTGTGCTGACCCACATATTTCTCTATGGGCTACATTCTTACCATAATGTAGGTTCAGGTACTCAGCCACAGCCGCGACAGTGATATCCGAGTGTCGCATCTACGTTCCTTCAGTGTGAGTCCTTACGGTTCAAGGACCAAGTTGCTAGTTTTGGTGTTGTTGTTTTGTGATCCCTTTGGTCTGTTGAGTCAGTTGGGGTTTTGTCCCAAAAGCTCGTTGATTTTATTGTATAGAGGCTACGTCAGACTAGTGTATTGTTGGGTTAGTTTGTGTATAGACAGTCCATATATGTATAGTCTATTGATTTCCGTGCAATGTGAGATGTGATATGATATGTACTTATATATATATATCCTTAGCGTAGAATGTATGTTGTTGTGTTGGAACCCAAGGGTAGTGTTTTGGCTTAAAGGGTTATCTTGAGGCTACGTGTAACCTTGGGCACCGTGTGTCATCTCGGGATGATATTTCGAGGCATTACAAACTTGGTATCAGAGCCTAAGGTTGTGAAGAGTCCTAGGGAGTCTGACAAACCGCGTTACGTAGAGTCTTGAGCATCGGTGTGTAGCGCGCCACACCTATGATCAAGAGGCTGTGGGGCGTTCTAGGAAAAGTCGGTTCTTTCTTTCTACAAAAGTCTATCATGCTTACAAATGTTTCCTTCTGCTGTTAATTCGTGCGTTCTTATGACAGAAAATGCCTTCACATCGAGCTCACAGAAACAACAACCAACCTCAACCCGTTGATCCGTTGCATGATATGGTATCCCATGCCGAATTTCGAGCAGCTTTTCAGACGCTAGCCCAGGCAGTTACCGCTAAAACTCAGGCTAACACTCTACTTCCGTAGGAAAATAATTCGGCAGCAGCATGAATTTGTGACTTTATGCAGATGAATCCGCCTGAGTTTTATGGGTCGAGAGCAGGTGAGGACCCACAGATGTATGTTGATGAAATAAAGAAAATTACACAGATTATGCACGTGACCGTGGAAGAAAGTGTGGAGCTGGCTTCTTATCGATTGAAGGATGTTCCCTATGACTGGGTGCAGATGTGGAATAAGGGTAGAGAGAAAGATACCGCTCCGGTGACTTGGCAATTGTTCCAAGATTCTTTCTTGGATAGATTCTTTCCTCTTGAGTTACGGGAAGCTAAGATAGAGGAGTTTATGAATTTGAGACAAGGCTCCATGTTGGTTCAGGAGTATTGTCTTATGTTTAATCAGCTATCGAAGTACGCTCATAATATGATGACTGACTCGAGGACTAGTATGAGCAAGTTTTTAACTGGGGTGTCGAGTTATGTGGTGAAAGAATGTAGATCTTCTATGATAAATAGGGATTGATCTTTCTAGGTTAATAATTCATGCCAAATAGATTGAGTCAGATAAGATAAAGGAAAGAGAAAGAGTAAGAAGGATTAAGAGAGTCAGATCAGAGCAACAGGGGTTTGGTCAGACTAAATTCTCCGGAGGGAGTCGCCCTCAATTTCAGAGACGTCCATTTATACCTGCGCCTTCCTCAACTAGTGTTTCCATATATCGGGGCAGGTAAGGGCTCGAGAATAGGTCGGTACCTTCCAGGTCTCAGGACAGTGTAAGCAACCTACCTCATCCTTCTTTGTGTACTAAGTGTGGTAAAGACCATTTTGGGGAGTGTTATATGGGGCAGTGGGGCTATTTTTGTTATGGTAAGTTGGGCCACATACTTAGAGACTGCTCGTATGCCAGACAACGGAGTCGTGATTCCCGTCCCCCGAGTCAGGCTACCAGTTCCCCGCCTCCCGCAGCCCGTCCAGTTCCTCCTCAGGGTGCTTTATCTTGTACTGCTGGCAGTCAATGCCATAATTATTTCTATGCTATACCACCTTATCAGGAGCAAAAGGACTCTCCCGATGTTGTCACCGGTATGCTCCGTGTTTTCTATTTTAATGTCTATGTATTGATGGACCTCGGTTCGAGTTTTTATTATGTGACACCTCTGGTTGCTATTAATTTTGAAACGGATCCTGAACTAATTTCTGAGCCTATTTTGGTTTCTACTTCGGTAGGAGAGTCTGTTATTGCTAAGCCGGTGCATAAGAAATGTCCCATTACTATTTTTTATCAGGTTATGTATGCTGATTTGATTGAGCTAGATATGGTTGACTTTGATAACATTCTGGGTATTGATTGGCTTCACTCATGCTATGCGTCTATTGATTGTCGTGCCCGTGTGGTCAAGGTTCAATTTCCTTATGAACCTATCCTCAAATGGTACGGGAGTTCTGTGATTCCTAAGGGTCGTTTCATATCCTATCTCAAAGCTAGGAAGTTGATTTCCAAGGGTTGCATCCACCATTTGGTTCGGGTTAAAGACACTAAGTCTGAAACCTCGACCATTCAGTCAATTAATGTTGTTAATGAGTTTCTTGATATCTTTACAGAAGATCTCCTTGGAGTACCACTTGATAGAGAGATAGAGTTTGGGATAGACCTTTTTCCCGATACTCAACGTATTTCCATTCCTCCGTATCGCATGGCTCCCTCAGAACTTAAAGAGTTGAAGGAGCAATTGAAAGAACTTTTAGACAAAAGCTTTATCAGACCTAGTATGTCCCCGTGGGGTGCACCTGTCCTGTTTATGCATAAGAAAGATGGTTCTTTTCAGATGTGTATTGATTACCCGCAGCTTAATAGGGTTACTATCAAGAATAAATATCCGTTTCCTCGAATTGATGATTTATTTGATCAATTGCAAGGTGCGAGCTACTTTTTGAAGATAGATCTCAATCCGATTATCACCAACTTAAGATTAGGGAATGTGATATCCCCAAGACAGCCTTCCGAACCCGTTACGGTCATTTTGAATTTCTAGTGATGTCTTTCGGGTTAACTAATGGCCCAGCGGCTTTCATGGATCTTATGAACCGTGTATTCCGGCCATATCTGGATTTATTTGTAATAGTGTTCCTTGATGATTTTCTTATTTACTCCCAAAATGAGGGTGATCATGCAGATCATCTCTGAATAGTGTTGGAAACTCTTCGAACTCATTGGTTGTATGCTAAGTTCAGTAAGTGTGAGTTCTGAGTGAACCTGTAGCCTTCTTGGGTCATGTTGTTTCTTTCGAAGGTATTAGAGTTGATCCTCAAAAGATAGAGGCTATAAAGAGTTGGCCTAGACCTATTTCTCCTTCTGATATCCCAATTTTTTTTTATCTAGCTGGTTATTATCGTCGTTTTGTTAAAGGGTTTTCATCTATGTTTACAAATGTACTAAATGAAGGTACATGATGATAGGGGAAGAGATCAGAGTTTTTCTTGCAATGACAATAAGGAACTAGATCACTGTGTTTCATGATGGAGAAAACATGATGATAGGGGTAACATTGTTCTTCAGAGTTGTAATCACACTGATTAAATATGATGGATGTGATCAATGATGTATGGTTGGTTTATCATCATCAAATAGAGGGAAATTTTCTATATGTAGTCTTGATGATGAGCAACTAATTGCAAGGGAACAGGTACATGGATGTTCATAGTACAGTATCGCTAGCTCACGTGTTTGTAAAATTTTGTCCTCTTATGTAACAAACATACAAGTGTTGCATGTACTGAATAGGACACCTGTTCCAATGAGATTTCAGTCGTAATCATCACCCAGCTATAAAAGGACAACGAGGATTCTTAATCAATTAGTTTTAGCACAAATCTAAAGAGTAAAGTGAGCCAGAAAAAACTCTATTTCAAGATTTCTTAAGAATTTCTCATGTTCTTAACATTATAATATGATTAAACAGTGAGTGAGTGTTCTTAAGTGCTTATTTATTATAGAACTACTCATTCTATAAGAGCAGTGTTTGCTTTGTAGTTGCTCGAGAGTTCTTAGGTAGAGTTTCCTAAGTTTGATACTAGTTAGAGTTAATTAGGATAGAGGGTCCTTGAAAAAGTTGCCAAAATGAGCTTGTAGAAAAGTTATTACAAGAAAAAGGAGCCTAGAGTTTTGCTGAAATTGAGTTTGTCATGAAGAGGTTAATTATAGCGTATTTCATTGGTGCTTGTGAGGGCAAGCCGTGGTTTTTCCTCCCTTGAGCAAGGAGGTTTTCATGTTAAATCTTTTGTGTGTTTTTTTCCTGCACTGCCCTTATTTTTCCTGTGCATTATTATTTGATTTCCTGTGATTAACTTTGAGGGACCTGGTCCCTCACTATGTGGTGCAACCTTCAGGTTTGTAGTACACGCCATAAAGGCAAGGTTTGAATCCGCGAATGCAAGATAGACTAAAAAGGAATTTCTTTTGTGTTCATGTTTTCATGAACTTTATATGCAATAAAGCGGTGCTAATGGTTTGTTTTAAATTGGTACAACTCATTTTTGGAAAATTAACAAGGCATAAATGTGAGTGAAATTGCATTACTAGTATTAAGAAGTTGAGAAATTTAATGTTACCTTATTTTGGCGATGTGCGCGAAGTGATCATTAGAGAGGGCGGAGTGTAATTATTTAGTGAAAGAGTTATATAGGAAATGAACCTATTTATTCCTTCTTTAGACTATTTGGGGATGCAATAGCAGCATGAGCCGCTATAGATGGACAAATGCCGCTATTGTGGGGTCCCACCTCGAGTTTTGCAAAATTTCTATATTTCAAATTTTCTTTAGTACCCCAATAGATGATCGTGGTTTGACAAGTTTCTATTATCCGAGGCATTCTAATAATAAATTCCTTATTTCACCGTACTTGAACCAATACTAATATCATCACTTGCCGAACTTGAACCGAAACTAATATCTCACTTGCTAGACTTCAACCAAAACCATTCTAATCACTTTCCAGACTTGAAGCGAAACTAATATCATGAATAATGCAAAAATCATAGTTGTCTTAAGGTCAGAAATTTTCGTAATTGGGTTGAAACTAGTATCACATCTCAAATACTACTATATAATAAAGAATTATGAATCCAAACATCCTCAAGCTCTGAAATATAAATTTTGATTATATACACTTCTATTAAGCCTAAAAGAAGCTAATAATAGTGTTGACCTGAGGTTGGCCAACGGGGCCTACTCTCATGTTAGAAATCCATTCTAACGCAAAGTCAACCTGATCTAAGAAAAGGTATCTATGTTCACTACTATACATTAAATAATCCACATTTTATTCATAAGTTATAAAGTCTACCCTAAGAATGAATATCTAAGTCAATTATTCCTGATTTATAGTTTCTTAATCGGCTAGAATATCCAATTTGTACTAAACATGCTTCCAAGACCTAATTATCAACCCATATCTAGCACATTATCATAAATATACTACTAGATAGCCTAATTTTTGAGAAAGGAAAACCTAGCCTACCTAGATTCCGAAGAAAACCCGATAAAATCCATCAAATTAGTGATTTCCCCTTCTAAGAAGTTTTCGTAGGATACCATGCTATAAAATGATAATCTACTCATCAATATGAGAACAATGGTAACCATATTGAATTTTTTATGCTTTGGGTCCAAAATTACATAAAAATCCTATCTAGGGCTAGCTTGCTGAATCACATTATTAAAATCGTCACCGTGTCCCTCTATGCTCAAGGAACATTTACCCTTAAGAATTGGTAAATTTCGAGCTCAGATGATGCAAAAATCATTCCACCAATAATTTATGGATTTTGGGAAGAAATATAGAAATTAACAATGAATTTGATTAAAACTTACCGAGATTATGATGAAGAAATGAGTGACCCAAGCTCACAAATACAACAAATCACCTAATAATGTTACTCCAATTTTTCTGCACTCTCTAGTGCTTATTCTTGAGACTTGTGAGAAAAATGGTGTAAAATCGGGATAACTATGGAGTTTAATGGATCATAGGTGTCGCTTAAGAAGATATTTGGTTGCTTAAGCGGTCACAACTAAAGTGGCCAAGTGTCGCAAAAGAGGTAGCCACTTAATGCCTGGCATATCACTTGAGATAACAAGCCGGTGCTAAAGCAGCATGAACTTTAGTGGTCAACTGGCCGCTAAAGTAGGTCATTTGGGCAGGCTAAGACTGCTAAATTTCTTGGCTGCCCACTAAAGTGAACTCTGCTAAAGCACCCTAGGGCCACTTTGCATATGCACAACTTTCTCACCACCGGCCCCTCATGATTTATTTGGAATCCCAAATAAGAAAATGAGCTACTCGACCCTATCAAATTCAATGTTCCAGACTCAATAACACAGTCAAAGTTTCCATTTGAGGTCGTTTAGATGAAAAGTGTGTCCCACTCTCATTGCCCTTTTTATCAATTTCTCATTAATAGCCCAGAAAGAATGCAAAAGCTTCATATCCCAAACCGAAGGTCCCGTTTCCTAAAATTGATATTTCAGAGTTGTTGGAACTGTCAAAATTGGCATACAAGGTCGTTTGAATAAGTTTTCACCCACTAGCCAATTTTTACCAGCGAATATTCATACACTTATGATAGATACAGGAGCAGAAACAAACTTATGTAGATACAATTGTTTACCAGAAAGTAAATGGGATAAATTAAAAACACCAATAGTAGTCAAAGAATTTAATAATGAAGGAAGCTTAATTACATATAAAGCTAAAAATGTAAAAATACAGATATGGGATAAAATAATAACAATAGAAGAAATCTATAATTATGAACTAACATCAAAAGATATGCTTTTAGGAATGTCATTTTTAGATAAATTATACCCACATATAATAACTAAAACAGATTGGTGGGTTACGACACCATGTAAACAGAAAGTAAGAGCAAAAAGAGTTACTAATAAAATAAGAAAGAAAACTGATTGGATAGAAGGAAGTGAAAAAATTACACAAAAGTTAGAAAATATAAAAAATACAGAAGACACAGTAGAACTAGTTGTATTTTCGATAAATAAAAAAGAAATAACTATATTTTCAATAGATAAGGTAGAAATAATAAAGAGAAACTTAAGACAATTATATAGTGAAGATCCATTAAAAGGATGGGAAAAACATAAAACTACTATAAAAATTGAATTAATAGATAAAAATAGCATAATAACTCAAAAACCATTAACATATAATTTTGACGATTTAAAAGAATTTAAAATGCATATAGATGAATTATTAGAAAAACAGTATATACAAACAAGCAATAGTAAACACAATAGTCCAGCATTTATAGTAAATAAACATAGTGAACAAAAAAGTGGAAAAAGTAGAATGGTTATTGATTAGAGAAACCTAAATGCAAAAACTATAACATATAATTATCCAATACCAAATAAGATATTAAAAATAAGACAAATACAAGGATATAATTATTTTAGTAAATTTGATTGTAAACTAGGATTTTACCACTTAAAGTTAGATGAAAATTCTAATGAATTAACCGCATTTACGGTACCACAAGGATTTTATGAATGGAACGTATTACCATTTGGATATAAAAATGCACCAGGTAGATATCAACATTTTATGGATAGTTATTTTAAACAATTACCTAATTGTATAGTATACATAGATGATATACTACTATATACAAAAACTAAATAGGAACATTTAAAATTATTAGAATAATTTACAGATATAATAGAAAAATCGGGAATAGGTTTAAGTAAAAAGAAAGACAAAATTATGAAAAACCAGATAGAGTTTTTAGGAATACACAGATAAAAGTGGAGTAAAAATGCAACAACATATAGTACAAAAAATAATAAATTCAAAAGAAGAATTAGATACAAAAAAAGAAATTACAATCATTTTTAGGGTTAGTAAACCCAGTAAGAGAATATATACCAAAATTAGCAGAAAACCTAAAGCCTTTACAGAAAAAAATTAAAAAAGGACGTAGAATATAATTACAACGAAGAAGATAAAAAACAAGTCCAGAAAATAAAAATACTTTGTAAAGAATTACCAAAATTACAATTCCCAAATGAAGATAAAAAATTTATATATATAGTAGAAGCAGATGCAAGTGAATATAGTCATGGAGTACTTAAATATAGGTACGAAAATAAAAAATTAGAACATCATTGAAGATACTACTCAGGTATGTTTAATTAAAAAGAAATAAAATGGGAAATAAATAGAAAAGAATTATGTTCATTATATAAATGTCTATTATCATTTGAACCATATATTGTATATAAAAAATTTATTGTGAGAACAGATAATACCCAGGTTCGCTGGTGGTTAAAAAAGAAAATACAAAACTCAGTTACAACGAAAGAAATTTGGAGAATAGTATGAAATATATTAAATTTTACATTTACAATTGAAGTAATTAGTACTAACAAAAATGTTATTGCAGATTACATATCAAGACAAAGCTACACAAACTGATATAATAGAAGATGATGCTTTAGAAAAGATACTCAAAACCCTAACTACGCTTTCAATGAAAGTGGACAGTATGAGTAATGAAATAGAAAAGCTAAAGACTAATGAAGTTAAACTGAAGTCTAAAGCTACAAATCAGTTAACTTAGCAGTGTGTAGAGTTATGTCGATCGGAAGACATTAAAATTCCAGAGCTAAAAGGAGACGTTGGGACACTCCATAAAACCCATAACGTTTATCAATCTACAATTGCAGGTACAAGCAAAAGAGTTAGTGGACAAAGATATCAGAACATGAATATGAACAAGATATTTGAAAAACCATTTATACCAAAAATACAAAAAGACCCCTTGTACATATCCCCACAAATTACAACATACTGAGATAGTTTAAACTAAGATAAAAAGGCTTATAACCAAATAGCCCAAGGATATATAGAAAATATCTACAAAGTACAAGCTTTCCTAAACCTTAACCCCAGAGCTACAAATATCCAAGAACCAAACACAAACTATATAACCCAAAAATTGCAAGGTTACAACAAGCTAATTGCACTACCCAAAACCAATCCAAGATTAATAAAAATATGTTTCGACTGTGGATTATTAAATACCGTATATACCCAAGATGGAGTAGAACTAACAGCTATAGAAGAATTACATAAAGTATTCACCACCTATGAAAGAGTAACCAAAGGAAATCTATTTTATATAAAGTTTATACTGCACCAGCAGAGATATTATACGACGAGATCAAACCAGTTATACAAGGTGTAGAAATAGGATTAACCAGAGATATGATTATACCGAAAGATATTGTACAGCAGCCAGAGATACTCAAAATTGAGATACCTGATTTTTATGCAAATAAACAACTTATTAGATTAGCTACAATTATTCAAGAATTTGCAAATAATTGCATCAATGGAAACCCAATATAGAGCTATTATTCAAGAGACCATCAAATGATTTATTCAAATTGAAGAGAGCTACGACAAACAAATATGGAAGATGTTAGACAATGGATAATGACGTTACTTAACCCAGAAAAACAATCTACTGCAAGAGCAATTAGGAAAGGATTTATTTTAGATGAATTATTAACAATATATTGCAAGATAATTGGATAGAAATATCTAGACCATCAATGTTCGAGATGTAATGGAGGAGATAATATTATCCCAGAAGTCCAGCTAGAATAAAATAAAAAAATCAACCAAGAAGATAAGGACGCCAGCTAGAAGATAACAACAGAGCAATAATGGAAAAATAAAAAACAAGCTATTAAATCATGAAAGTGACATGTAGATAGCTTTCTTGATTTCCTTCACGTAAATAATGTATAGGAACTATTGGCTTTTTAATTTTGTTGACTTTTTGGCACTTGTCATAATTGTTTTTTTGTCTTTGTAACACTTTTTGTAAAAGATGTAATTATTAAGTAGGAGATGTGTAAAGATATATTAGGACAGGAGTAAAGTAAAATAGTATAAACACTTTCATTCTTAGATTATAAATAGATGAGCATTTTGCTTAGTTAGAGGCAAGTCTTCATGTGTTGAAGCAAGCCTCCTTCATTGTAAACAAAAAACTTTTGAATAATTTAATAAAAAAAAGATATATTTCTAAGCAAAAGCTATGGATGAACAATGCCCAGAATTATCAAACCTACCAGAACAGGTATATTTATTTATGATTATAAATAGCTAAATTCATAAATTCCTAACAATCATAATATGATAAAATAAGTTCATGTTAGTTACTTTATAGTAGAACTATTCGAAAAATAGCATGTTAAGAAGTTTATTAGCAAAGTGAAAAAGGAGAAAAATCCCTAAGAACTATGTCATCCTAAAGATGAAACCGGTGAGGCAAAAAAGTCGTAATAGGGGAGTAGCCAGAGTAGAGGTGTTGTTTAAGGGAAAAGTATCCAGATTACCATGCTAATAGTGACCGAAGAATATGTTATTTAAGAATAATCTAGTATATAGTAATCTAAAATGATCATATTTTGTTATGTATGATTGAAGGGAATATTTTGAAAAAGCATCATATAAAAAATGAATACTTATTTATCTGACGAAATGGTAGATAAATTTAAAATACTTGTATTGTATGTACTTAAGGATATACAAATTGTACAAATAAGAAAAATCATAATGGAAAAAATATTTGATAAATATTTTATGACTAGAATAAATTACAAACCTCGCCTACCTAACAACTCTTATAAATACTTACATACCAAACCTACACATCAACCATGATAAATTACAAATATTGGAAAATGGATATGAAAATTATACAATTAATATAAAAATTAATGAAAACAAATTTAGAAGAATATATAAGAACCAAAGATATAAAATATATAAAATACCTTAATGAAAATATATAGGAAATAATAAGATTAAAAAAAACAACTAAAGAAAATTATGAAAAAGAATTTAATTAACCCACCTAAATGACAGATAATTTTGAAGTACTAGTTTTATACATACTTAGAGATATAGAAATTATAGACGTAAACAAAATAACATGGGAAAAAATATTTTACATTGAAGATGAAGAGTTAGATATAAATCAGATAGAAGATGAGTTAGGAGAAATATACTTAAGTGACGACAATCACTATTACTACCTAGATAATTATTCAGATGGATATTATATAGATTAAGAAATGCTAGAATATATTCAAAGAGTTAGAGAAAAACAAAGTTGGTTATACGAAGAAATTAATTATAGAAACCAGCTTAGAAAAGAAAGAAGACAATTAAAAGAAAGATTAATTTGGTTAAATAAAACCATAAAACAACTAGAATTAAAAGACAATTTAGAATATGATTTAGATATAGAATTATTCATAGACGAAAAAGACAGGATAACTAACGAAATAGATAACCTAAAATTTAATATCAGATATAGTACCATTAGAATAAATTATTACAAAGAAATTTGTAGTATCACAACTACTTTAGGATAAAATGATAAACTATGAGTATTTAAAATATTGGAGACAAGATATGAAAGAAATAAGATTAACAAAAATACTTATGAAAGAGAACTTGATTGAATATTTTAGAACAAAAGATATAGAATATTTAGAATACCTCCAAAATAATATACAAGAATTACAAAGACTAAGAGAAAAAACTAAAGAATATTACAGTAAAGCATTTAATCAAATACCATCTAATCACCCCCCAAAATATGAACATTAATAAAATTAAAATAAATATACTAAAAATAAAAATGTTTAGAGAAGTTAAGAAATATCCATGCACAAATAAAAATAGATCCATTAGAACTATAATTGATCTATTTATTACCCAATTTATCCGCACCCCCCTACAAATGTTATCAGAGTCTATGCTAATTAAAGTTACGGAAGTAGTATATATTTGGATTTAATTTATCCCATTTACTTTCTGGTAAACAGTTGTATCTACATAAGTTTGTTTCTGCTCCTGTATCTATCATAGGTGTATAATATCTATTATAATATCCTTCTACTATTATTTTTACAAGTACATATATTTTCATATCATGTTAAAGTTCTTTTTATGAATAATCTTTCTTTATTATATGTTATAGATAATTGTGTATGTTCTATATTGTATGGTTTTACCTGTTCTAACCATTTTATTCCTAATATTATGTTTGCTTTTTGCATTTCTTCCTTTATTTCAAATTCTATTTTTATTTATCTGACTCCTATTATTATTTCTTTTTCTGTCGTATCTTTAATGTTTATTAGACTCCTTGGTAGATCTGGGCATATATCACTATTAGATTTTATTTCTTCACTTTTTACTAGATATTTTGCTATATAATTTTCTTCTTGTCCTGTGTTTAAGAGTATTAAATATTCTTTTTCATTTATTGTTCCTGTTATATAATATTGATTTAATTTAACTGTTGAAGTTGTTTCATAATTTGTTCTTTTTTATGAGCTTGATGATTCTGGTTTTCATGAGCTATTCTTTTTGTTGTACTTATTCTATCATTTATTATTTCTAAATCTTATTCTATATTTGTGTCTTTGTAACTATAATCATTATTATCAATTGTTTTTACAAATTTTTCAAAAGGACTTTCTATTTGTATTTTATTAATTTTTTTCCCGTTATTTTATGTTTTGTTGTTAATACATATAGATTTTTACATCTTGCTATAAATATTTTACTTCCTGGGGTTAGTTCTATTCCTTATATTTTCCAATATAATACTAATGATTTATCTATATTTTTATCTGTTATTGCTACTGAATAATTTGCACTTATTATAAACTTAAATTTTTGTTATATTAAATTTCCTTTTATGGCTGTTATTATACTTTTTTCTATAGGTTTTATAATTCTATCATCTGCTAAATATCATTCTATTGGTGTATCTATTCTTTGTCTAAAACATGCTTTTATTAATATCTCTGTTCCTCCAAGGTGTATATATTTTATTGGGTTTTTACTTTTTATATCGTTTATTTCTTTATTAATTATTCTTTTTGTTACTAGTGGTATACTAGCTCTTCTTTTTGCATATCTACAATCTATTACATGTTTTTTTGGCTTACAACGTAGTATTCTTCCTTTTTCTACTAAATATATTTTTTATTGTTGGTATTTTAAATACTTTTTCTTCACTTAAGTCTAACTCTTTTCCTTTTATTTCGTCAAATATATTACTGTCAAATATTATTTTTTACATTGTTCCTTCTTCATTTAAATATTCTTCCTTCGTTATTATTTTTATATCTTCTTCAGTTATTTGGTTCATTTTTATATCTTCTTCAGTCATTTGATTCATCGAATTCACTATCTATTTTATTATTTGTTTCATTTTCTGAAATTTTGTATATACTATCTTCAATTTCTAATTCATAATATATATAATCTATCTACATATATTCTATATTTTCTATTTTTATTTCTGATATTTGTTTATTTTTTGGGTTTTTTGGTAATTTACAATGTCTAGCTAAATGTCCTAGTTTTCCACAATTATAACAAGTACATTCTTTTATAGATTTGTTTTTACTATATGGTCTTTTATGTTTATAAACTTTTACATAATATCTTTTCCTTGGTTTCTTATATTTATATTTTATTTTTTTGTATTCCTTATATTTCTTATGTCTTTTTCTTTTCTTATAATATTTTTCTTCACATCCAAATTGAGGCGCTATTTTATCTTTGCAACATTCTAAATTTCTTATTAATGGTTTTTCTATTTTTATTTCTTCTCTATATTTTTCACATAGATTTTTATACCATTGTTGTAAAAATTTTATTCTTGCTCCTAGGGTATCTACTATTTTTGCTTCATCCCAACTTTTTATTATTTTTGAACTAAATGGTTCAGGTAATTTACTAAAATATAATCTTCTTATTTATTTACTTTCTTCTACATTATTTACTTCCTTTTTATTATTTATTGCTAATTTTAACATTAAATTCCTATTTGTATCTTTCTCTTTATTTTGCTCTTCTTCTTCTGTTGTTATACTACTGAATTCTTCTCTTATAGCTATTTCATATTTTTTCAATATTTCTGTTGGTAGTATTTTAGTAGGTATTGATGTTCCTTCTATTTTATTATCAGATCTTAGTACTTTTTTACTTGCTTCGGCTAGGTTTAAAAACCATAATTTTACTGTTCCTATTAATGTCTTTTCTATATATTCTAGTGTATTTGTTGTATCTATTTTATTATCTAATAATTATTTTGACATGTATCCTACTCATAGTTATATTTTTTTATTTGTGTATATTGCACAGTCTAAATCTAAAAAGTTGTAATTAATTATTTTTTTTGGTGTCCATTTATTATATTCATCTTTTGGATTATATCTTTTAAACTTATTTTTGTAATTATAGGTTGGTTTTCTTATTTCTGATGTACTAGGTATTATATTTTTATCTACAGTATTTACTTCTGTATTTATTAGTTCTAGGTTTTCTTTATTAATTACTTCTTGTTTTTCATTAATTTCTAGTTTTCCTATGTTTTCTAGAATTTTTGTATATGTTTCACTATCTTCCGAATCATAATTATATGTTTCTCCAGCATCTATTGTATTTATTTCTAATTCACTGGTTTCTGGTTCTTTATTTTTTATTTCTAATTTTTCTTTAAATTGATTTATCTCGTTTAATATTTTTTGTTCTTTATCTTTTTATTCTTTTTCTTTCTGTCTCTTTTCATATAAATCTTTTAGCATTTGTAGTTCTTTTTCTAATTCAGCAATCCTATTATTTTTAGTTTCTTCTATTTTTCGTATTTCTTCTGTGGTTTGTTGTTTTATTTTATCTATTTTCTTTTTTCTGTCTATCTTTTCGTTTTCTCTTTCTATTTTTACCATGGCTGTCAACTTATCTTCTAATTTTAATTCTTCTTTTTTCTAACATTAAATATAAATGTTCACCTATTTTCTTATATCTTCTTCCTAAATTAGAGAATACTATTTTTATTTTTAATCCTTCTTGATTTTCATATGTTTTCTCATCTATTATAAATTCATTTTTATTCATTTTATTTAAATGTATATAGGTTATGTTGAAATATATATTCTAGACTATCTATTGTTGATTCTAAATTTGATATTTCTTCTTTTTGTGTATTTATTGAGTTTTTACTAACTCCGACAATTATGTTATACTGTAGTCTTTCTATCCTTATTTTTAATTCTTTACGTTTTTCAGATATTATTTGTTTTAATTCTTTATATTTTTGTAATTTTTGTACGGTATTCATCTAAAAAATATTTATGATATTTTGGTGGATATCTAAATCTAATTTTATCATAATTAATAAATTAATCAAATAAATCAAAATATATATTACTTCCTTAACTTTAATTAGCATAGGCTCTAATACCATTTGTAGGGGAATGCGGATAACTTGGGTAATAAATAGATTTATTATAGTTGGTTCTAAAAACCAAATGAATTGCCCAATAATTGAACTGTCAACTCTAGCAAGTCATAAATTACTTGGGGCATCTACGAGAAAGCTCTAATGGCAAAAATGAGTGGGAACGTAGAAAATGACCTTGAGGGTCATTATAATTTTTGTTTCTAAAAGAACTTTTGTCTGCAAAACTCAAGGGTTAAGAAGTACCTGAAGGTTAAAATAGGTGAGGATACTGAGCTTGTATCTCTCTCTCAATCACCCAAATAGCATCCTTTACTAGGTTGTGTCTCTAATTTAAATTAACCACTAGAATCTCTTTAGAGCACAACTATTTGGCATACTCCACGAAGGTAAATCTCTCATCCAACTGAACTGAGTCCTATCGAAGCACCAGAACACAGGATACTCCACGAAGGTAAATCTCTCATCCAACTGAACTGAGTCCCACCGAAGAACATGAGACTCATCAGGAATGTACCACTGCAACATAGAAATAAAATAAAACAAGTGAGCAGTAGCAAAATTTAGGGGCAAGGCTAACTCATAAGCCACCTCACCAACTGTACGAAGGATCTCAAAACCTCCAATATATTTGGGCCTGAGCTTGCCTTTCCTCCCGAATCCTATCACAACCTTCATGGGTGATATTCAAAGGAATACTCGATCACCAACTCCAAATTTATAGGCATTAAGTCTACGGTCTGCATAAGGCTTCAACCTACTTTTCGTTGCCCTCATCCTATACTAAATCACCCTGACTCTATCCAGCAACTCTTGAACCTAGTCAGTACCATGGGGTATGATCTCTAAAGTATCAAACCATCCAATCAAGGATCGACAACGTCTACTATATAAAGCCTCAAAGGGTGCCATCTCGATACTCTAATGGTAGCTATTATTATATGCGAACTCTACTAAAGTCAAGTGCTACTCCCACATACCTCCAAAATCCATAACAAAGGATTGGACCACATCCTTGAGAATTTCAATAGTCCACTATGACACCCATCGAACTAAGGGTGGAAGGCTATGCTAAGATCCACTTGAGTACTCAACTCCTCCAAAAAAGCTCTAAAAATCTAGAAATAAATATCGAACACTGATTTGAAATGATAGATATAGGCACTCCATGCAAATAGACTATCTCATAAATATAGATATGGTCTAACATCTTCGCATTGAAGGACATCTCAATAGGAATAAAATGTGTCAAATTTGTAAAATACAATAACCTACATACCATTAGAACCATGAGAGGTGTGACACAATCTACTAACAAAATCCATGGTGATCCACTCCCACTTCCACTTGAGAATGGGGAATCTCTTAATCAAGCCACCAAGTATCTGATGCTCGAAATTCACATGCTGATAAGATAGTAAACATGCTACAAATTCCCCCATATCATACTTCAGGCCACTCCACCAATAATGTTTTCTAAAATTTCTACATATATAGGTCCTACTAGGATGAATAAAATATCTAGAGCTATGATCCTCATGCAATATCGAGTGAATCAAGTGTCAAACCATCAAAAAACAAATGTAACCATCATATCTCAGAACACCCTCAGAATACATGGTAGCCCTCTTGGAATCACCACTTCACAGCTGACTACAAATTATACATAGTCTCATAATTGATAACTCTAAATTTTCTCAAGTAAGGTATACCTCACCTCAACACTTGAAAGAATTCTTCTAAGGTAAAAAATACCAAGTTGCACCATCAAGTTCGCTAAGAATCGGATGTCCCATGCCAACGGCCTCTAAGAAACTAAAATAGAATCCAAGATACCTATACTCACCGCCTTCTGGATAAAGGCATTCGCTATAATATTTTCCTTGCCTGAGTTATATAGAATAGATAATTCATAATCCTTAAGAAACTCCATCCATCTATACTACCTATAATTAAGCTCTCTCTAGGTCATGAGATGCTAAATATTATGATGATTCGTGTAAATCTCACAATGCATGCCATAGATATAATGTCCCTAAATCTTAATCACATTACTCTCGCTAACTCTAAATCATGAGTGAGGTAGTTTCACTCGTGTACCTTCAGATACCTCGATGCAAAAGTAATAACTTGACCCTACTACATCAAGACACAACCCAAAGAAACACTAAAAGCATCACAATATATAGTGAAAACCTCACGCTTAATAGAAATAGCCACCATAGGAAATAAAGTAAGAAATCCATTGAGCTCCTGAAAGCTTGACTCACACTCTTAACATCACTATAAAGGAACCTCCTTCTAGGTTAATTTGTTCATCAAGCTGCAATAGTAGCAAAACTCTTAATGAACCGCCTATAGTAACTGACCAAACCAAGGAAACTACGAACCTTAAATGAAGATGTGGGCCTATCCCAATCTTAAAGAACCTCAATATTTACTGGGTCGACTATAATCTCATACTTAGACAGTAAATGTCCTAGGAATTTCACCGACTCAAGCCAAAACTCACACTTTGATTATTTGTCAAAAATCCTATGATCTCTTAAAGTTTGGAGCACAATCCTCAAATATTAGATATGCTCCTCTAAACTCCTTGAGTACATAAGAATATCATTGATTTACCCAATACAGAAAAAATCTAATTAAGGCCAGAATAGGTGGTTCATAAAAGAATGGATGTGGTTAGGGAAATGGTTAACCCAAAAAAGCACAACCAAGAACTCATAATGACTATAATATGTCTTGAAAGCTTTCTTTGGGACATCCTCAGCCTGAATCCTCAACTGATGGTAATCAGACATTAAGTCATTCTTCGAGAACGCCATTGTTCCCTAAAAATAGTCAAACAAATCATCATTACAAGGCATAGGATACCTATTCTTTATCGATACCTTATTAGGTTACATGTAGTCAACACACTTATGCAAGGAACTATCTTTCTTCTTCACGAATAAGATAAGAGCATCCCAAGAAGATATTCTCAATCTAATGAAACCCTTACCCATAAGATCCAAAAGCTGAGAATTTAGCTCTTTATGATCTGTAAAAGCAATATAGAAAAGTTCCATAGAAATCGGTTGGGTTCCTGACTTAAGATCAATAAAAAACTAGATATCACACATAGAAGAAAGACTAGGTAGATCTATAGAAAAAATATTAGAAAACTCATGGACTATAAGAACTTAGTAAAGTAAGGGACTCTGTACTCTAACATCATAAATATAAGTGAGATAATACTAACAACCCCTAGATACAAGTATCTAATCCCAAACATAAGAAATAATCCCCATTTGCTCATGGATAATAGATCCCTATAACACCATATAGTATATGTTAGGCATGGCTTAGGTAAAGGTCTTGGAAAAATAGTCCAAGATTGCATGATAGGGGGATAACCAATCCATGCCTAGAATCACATCAAATCCCCCATTTCTAATAATATAAGATCATAATTGGTATCAAACTCTTAAAAAATCACAACACATGACCTATATACTTTATCCACTACTAAATTATTACCTACAAGAGCGGATACACATAGTAACATAGAGAAAAAAATCCCAAATTAACTCGATCTATGGGGCATAATAATCAGATACATAAGAATAAGTAGATCTAGATAAAATAAAGAAAAAGATGATTAATGGCACACTAAAATCATCCCAGTGAAAATAACATCTGAAGAATCAACATAGGGTCTAGCAGGAACGACATAAAACTAACCATGATCTCAACCTTGATGGGCTCCTAAAAGACCTCCTATCCTACCTACCTGAGGAACTCTAACTGCAACCTAAAGACTACCGCAACATCCATGCATACTACCTCTATCTAGTGGAGGAATTTCCCTAATCAGTGGAATACACTGAGCTACAGGAACCATTAGTCCATGATTGGAAACTTTCTCGAGAAATGGCCAAAGGCCCCGTAATCATAATATGCCCCTGGTGTTGTACTAGAAGCAAGAGATTTGGCTAACTAGGAATACCCACAACGGATAGAATAACCAAAAAAGGAACCCCTTAAAAGCTTACCATATTTCTAGATAGAATGATTTATATAACTCGACTACCCTCTATTGATAATCTAGAGTACATTATGAACGAGTCTACTAAAATGAATCTAATCCTCTAGTGCTGATGCGAAGTGTACCTACCCTATAAACCACTATTTTTATACCATGAGCCACTATGGCTCTCTCTAAAACAACCTTAATATTACGACTTCTTATCACTACCTTATTTGGCCTCGTGATGCATCTTCTCCATAACATGAGAATGATCAGAAACCCCAGAAAATGATCTACCATCAACAATTAAACTTTGCATAGCCATACAAAGAGAAAGTCTCAATCCCCAAAAAAAACACTAAACCCACTCATACTCTGCCAGCAATATAAATGTAGCATGCCTAGATAACTCATAAAATCAAGCCTTATACTCTACAATAGTTATTTATCCCTACTCCAACCTTGAGTGCAGGTATTTAAAGTAATCTCGAAGGATACAATGCATATAATTCTCTAAGAAAACATTGAAAACTGGAGTTCATAACAAATGAAGAGATCCAGATGGCCTGGAATCAAGATGATATCTCCATTAGTGTCGAGCTACCAAATCCAACTGAAAATGGTTTAATCCATATCACGTGTCTCAACTAGGCTCAAATTAAGGAGCCAATCATAAAAAAACCAAGAACTCATAAGCATCCTCACCTAATGGACTATAAAACCTAGAAATAGTCAATCGAAAGAATCTACCCAATATTTTTTGCTCTTTAACCAATGTGGAAAGTTATTAAACTATCATTTGAGCAACTACTAGCATAGGAGGGACCTAAACTCTGGGAGTTGTAGCTACATGCTATGATCCTGCCTCACTGCTACTCTAATCTGCAAATTGTGCACCATTAGATGATGTACCATAAATAAATACCAAGATTTAAACCAATGCATCCTAGATCAATAAAAACGAAATAAATATTTGTGGAATCTAGGCTAGTCCCTGGCCTACTACTAGCTGGGTGGAGGAATATATTGCTCGAGAGTAGCAATAGGGTCTGGTGAAGGCCACCTATCCTTGTCTCTAGTTAGGGCTGCATCTCTCGGTTGTCCTCAATATCTAGATCATCTACAAACTTGTTGTAGGATTCCTAGTCATGGAATTAAGTTCCTCATCTCATGTAGTAGTAACCACAACCTAGCTATCTACAAAAGCGTGAAACCAAAAGAATCTATAGAAACAAACTCATACTATTAGAATGACATAAATATAAGAAGTAAATATCTCTTATGAATGTCATAAAGCCTCCCGAAGATAAGAAATAGACGTTATCATTCTAATCCATGGGACTCTACAAGAAACTTGCTCTTGTACTAATAACACTAGTGAGCCTAGCACTATAACATTAATTTTTCACAACCTAATTTATAAGTTATAATGTCACCTAACTTATCCCACCAATAAAGAAGCCAAAATGTAGCCTAGAGCTAGAAACAATGTGTTAATTTGGTGGAAAATGGCATAAAAGTGAGAAATATATATGTGAAGGATTACAATTAACAAAACACAAAATAATAATAATAAGACAAAACATAAATAAGATAATAATAACATTCATGACCTAGTAGTATTGATACAAGAGTCATTAGTCCAAAAGAGTATGACTACTATCATAGTCAAATATACATCATCCTTGAATGAAGAAAGACTACACAAAAATAGAAGAAGGAGAAAGGCCAACTTTAGTATTGAGAGATCACCTTATCTCCAAACTCTAATCATGATGATTGTTCCATCAGGCCAACTCCAGTATTGAGAGATCACCTTATCTCCAAACTCTAATCATGATGATTGTGCCATCAACAATGGTCACTATCACTTAAATATGCACCAAAAAGGTTCAAAAGTGTAGTATGAGTACCAAAGCCATGGGTACTTTAATGACCCTTGAGGTCATTTTTTGCATTCTACTCATTTTTGTTGTTTATAGCTTTTCAATAGATTCCCTAAGTTATGAATGACTTTTTGGAACTGATAGTTTGGTTACCGGGCAGTTCATTTGGTTTTTAGAGCCAATTTCCTATTTTGAAGCCTTCATTCATTCAAATTGACTATCGGGAAAAGCTTCATCCAAATAGCCTCATATTCTAATTTTGACTATGTCAACAACTCTAGAATATTGACATTAGGTTAGGTGGGACCTTGTATCAAGTATTGAGGATCCTAAAGTCATTTAAAGCTATTGACCAAAAGTTAAGCAATATGGCAAATGGGTGTGGGACCGACTTTTCATAAAAACAACGTCGCATGGAAATTTTAATGGTGGTATTGAGTATTGAATGTCGAATTTGATAAGGTAGAAAAGTTCATTTTTGTTTAAGATATTCTAATTAAATATAAAGGGGTTAGAGGAGACTAAGAAATACTCCAAGTCTCAAGCTGGTGCTTGAAATCTAGTATGACCACTCAAATGGCCCTATGAGCACTTTAGCAGAGGGCACTTTAGTGTCCCACTAGGTTCTTTAACAACCCTATTTCATCCAACATATACTGCTGTAGTGGTACCTGGGTGCTTTACCCCTGCTGCTAAAGCAACCCATTGCCTACTTAGTGCCCTAGATGGTGGGAACGAGAATCACTTTAGCGGTAATAGATAAAGGGGCCTAGGGATAATTTTAGTGGCACTTGGTGGTTATAAGTTCCCTTTTACCGTATTTCTTCCTACTTTTCTCCCGTTCTCAAGAAAATATAACAATAAATAGTGTGGAAACATGGGAGAATCATTTGTGGGTAATTGTGAAGGTTTGATATCATTAATTTACATGATTCTTCATTGAATTTATGGTAAGTTTCAATTATTCTTATGATCAATTTCACCATCTAACTCTAAAAAGCTATGAAATCTTGGTGGCTTGATTGTAGCACCATTAGATCTCGAAATTTATGTATTTTTAGGGTAAATATTCCTTGAGAATTGAGGGAAGTTGTGTTAGTTTCAAATATGCAATTTGTAAATAGGACCCACATGGACTTTTATGTAATTTTGGACCTAAATCACAATAGTGAAATATAGGTATCATTGTTGTTTTGATGAGTTGATTGTGGTTTTGATAGCGTGGCTTCAGGCTGAAGCTTCTCAGAAAGAAAAATCGATGGTTTAGTAGATTCTTTGGGATTTTTTCGGCATCTAGGGAGGCTAGGTTTACCGTCCTCATAGGTTGAGCTATTGCATAGTATGAGTATGATATTTTAGATCCCTTATCCTAGTTTGGGGGTAGAATTTTCCAAAAAAATATTTTGAGAATTAGAAGTGGGCTCTTCTAGCCCACCTTAGTCTAAGACTTGCGTTAGTCTTTGTAGACTTAATTATCCATTATTTACTAATATTAGTGATATTTTAGGACTTTGAAGAGATTAAATGATTATTGATTATGCTAGTTTGATGTTGAGATTCGATGTTAATTTTGGGGAAGTTTCAATGGATAATTGTTGTGTTTTAGTGACATGGCTTATGATTACTGTTTATTTACATGGTCTATTGATATGGTCTAATGATATATAAGTTCTTGTTGAAGTTCAAAAATTCATAAAGACATTAACTATATGAGTTTCGATTCAAGTATGGAAATTGATGATGATAGTGATACATAGATAAGTCTCAATTTGAGTTTTTCATTTGATGATGATATTAGTAATATGATTTTCGATTTGATTCTGAAAATTAATGATGATAATGATACATATATGAGTCCCTATTTATGTCCAACATTTTAGGATGATATTGGTAATATGACTTTCGGTTCAAGTCTGATATTACAGGAGTTATTTAAGAAATGATATGGTTTGTATGGATTCTTGCTTATGTCATGGTAATTTGTTATTTATTGTCATTGAGTTATTTATTTTCCTTGATTGTTCCATCTAGGCTTAGGAGGAAAGCATTGCCTTATTTACTTTTCCACTTTTATTTGCTTATAGGGGTCGATTTTATAGTTACTGAAGTGTGATATTTGCGTCACTATTTTGCATGTAATTATTTATTTATGTATAGTAGTATTGGATTTTATTCCTAGGTTTCACCTATTACTTTAACTTAGTTTAATTCTCTTGTATCTTATCATATTTATATTAGTGGATCGATGATGTGCACTGAGTATTGTGGTTTTGGTACTCATGCTACACTTCTGTACCTTCTTGTGTAGATCCAAGTACTAGTTTTTACTTCTAATTTGATGATTGTGCTGAGATAATTTTTGAGATATGGTGAGCTCTCAGAGTTGGAGTTACCCTTTTCCTTTTATTTATCCACGACTGGTTTTTTATTTTTGAGAAAAAAAAATTACTATTCTGTACTTATAGTCCAGTTGCAGTACTCTTTTACCATTCTTACTAAGTCTTGGGATGGTTGTTTATCTTTTATCTATATATTAGATTGTAATGACTGCTTTATTATTAATTTAACCGTTTAAATGTTGATTTTTGTATTTTAGTTCATTTTACACCAAGTTAACCCATTGCTTATGTTTTGGGACTATGATTTGTCTTACCTACAGGTGGGATAAAGTATATTCCATTATGACTCATAAATAAGGTTGTGATAAATTTTAATCAAAGCCTAGGTTTCACCGATATTGTTGGTACAAGAGCAACTGTCTACTAGAGTTCCATGGATTAAAATAATGACGTTCGTTTCTTATTTTTGGGTGATTACAAGGAATTATTAGGAGTTTTTTATTTCTTTCACTTTTTTCATGCTAATATTCTAAGTTTGTTTCTAAAATATTTCCTTGGTTTCACTCTTTCGAATATGACTAGGACACGTGCTACAACTACCCGAGATGAGGGTCCCAAGATTAATTCTAGGGATCAAGTCACTGTTGATGGATGACCAAGAGTTCATCAATAGACCAGGGACATGTCTTGATTTAGGGGCAAGGATAGGGGGCCTTCACCAGACCCTATTCTTTCTCTTAAGCCAGAGATTCTTCCCCCCAGCCAACGGTGTGCCACAGACTAGCCTAGGCTCCATCGAGGTTTATTTATTCTTTAGTACTCAGGGATACTTTAGTTTAGATTTTCAGATTGGTTGGTGATACACTCTCTGATGATGCACAGTCTGCAGATCAGAATTGCATTAAGGTGAGGGAGAAACCCATAGCTCTAATTTCTAGAGTTGAGGTCCCTATTGAATCGAAGGTTTCCCATTCTTCTATAATTTTTTAGGAGCAGAAAATGTTGGGTAGGTTCTTGAGATTGGCTCCACCTAGGTTTTCTAGTGCTCAGGAGAGGATTCATATGAGTTCTAAGGTTTTATAGGTTTTCTTAAGTTGGTAACATTTATTAGGCATGTTGTCTAAGGATGAGCTTATGGTAGAACCGGCGAAGATTGATGCTATTCATGATTGGGTCATACATACTCCTCATAATGGAATTTATAGCTTTATTAGTTTGGCTTGTTACAATAAATGGCTTGTTGAGAGTTTTGCTACTATTAAAGTGTTGATGACCATATTGACTCAAAAGAAATTTTCTTTTCAATGGTCCGAGGAGTGTGAGTCGAGCTTTTAAAAGTTTAAGGGATTTCTTACTTTAGGTCCTATTTTTGCTCTTCCTATTAAGGCCAAGGGATTCACCATGTATTTTGATGCTTTTGGCGTTGGTTTTGGTTGTACGATAATATAGCAAGGCCATGTTATTGATTATGTATTGAGGCAGGTGAAGTTGCATGAGCATAGCAACCCTACTCTTTATTTGGAGTTGGTGGCGGTAGATTTTACCCTAAAGATTTGGAGGCATTATCCTGATTGTCTGCATTATGAGATCTTTATGGATCATCATAGTTTTCAGCATCTTATGACCCAGAAAGAGTTAAATTCTAGACATCATAAATGGATGGAGTTGTTTAAGGATTATGATATCTCTCTATTGTATCACCTGAGAAAGAAAAATATAAAAGATGAAACCTTGATCCAGAAGGAGATGAATAGGGGTATCTTTGCTTGCATTTCAGTTTCTCAGAGGTTATTGGCATGGGAAAATCAGTCCTTATCCAACTTTATAGTAGAACTTGACATTTCAGACCCTAGGATGATTCTTGTTAGTGTTGAGGAATGGTCTTTACTATTTGAGAAAATTTAAAGTTTTCAATTTGAGGATAAGGGACTTTACATCATTCGTGATTAGGTATTGAGTGGTAAGTCCAATCTACCATAGTTTGTAAGGATATGCTCAGATTTGATAATTGTATTTTTGTTTTGAGGGTTGATGTTTTGATTTAGTTTCTCTAGTGCAAGGCTCATAGCTCAAGATATTTTATTCACTTTGGTATGGAAAAGATGCATAGAGAATTGAGGCAATATTATTGGTGGATTGGTATGAAGAGAGATGTGGTGGACTTTATAGATTATTACCTATGATGTCAGCAGGTGAAGGCTGAGTATTAGAGACCTAGTGTCTTGATGTAGAGATTGCACATTCTTGAGTTGAAGTGGGAGCGAATAACTATAGACTTTACAAGTGTTTTGTGTCATACTTCCCATGTTTCTGATGGTATTTGGGTTATTGTAGATTGGTTGACCAAATTGGCATATTTTATTTGTATTCACCTTCAGTGCCAAGAGATTGGCTCTTATTTATGTTAGAGAGATAGTCATTTTTCATGGTGTTCATATATCTATCATTTTAAATTGGGGCTCAATGTTTACTTCTAGCTTTTAGAGAACTTTATTAGAGGAGTTAGGTACTCAGGTGGATCTTAGTATAGCCTTTCATTCTCGGACCGACAGGCAGTCAGACCAGACTATTCAGGTTCTCATGGATATGCTCTGAGCTTGTGTTATGGATTTTGGAGGTCAATGGGAGCAAAACTTAGCTTTGGCAGAGCAAGTGTCAAATAATAGCTACTACTTGACTATTGAGATTATGCCTTTTGAGGATTTATAAGGTATGTTGTGTCATTATCTTATTGGATGGTTTGATACTTCTGATATTAGACCTCATGGTACTGACTTGCTTTAGGAGTTATTGGATAGAGTCAGGGTGATTTAGGATAGGCTGAGGGCATCTCAGAGTAGGCAAAAGGCTTATGTAAATAGTAGGCTTCGTGCTTTGATTGATGGAGTTGGTGACCGGGTATTCCACCATGTATCATCTATGAAGGGTGTGATGAGGTTCAGTAGGAAAGGCAAGCTCATCTCCAGATGTACTGGACACTTTGAGAATAATTGCCCAGTTGGTGAGGTGGCTTATGAGTTATCCTTACCCCTTGATTATTTTGTTGTACATTTAGTTTTTCATGTTTCTATGTTGTAAATATAAATTCCTGATCCTTCTAATATTTTTATATGGGACCCAATTTGGTTAGATGAGCAGTTGACCTTTGTGGAGGAGTCGATGCTCATATAGGCAAATGGTATCAGGAGGTTGAGCACTAGAGAGATTCCTATAGTTAACGTCCAATGGAGGCGATGCCCAATGAAGGAGGCTACTTGGGAGATCTAGAGTGAGACGCAGACCCAGTATCATCACATCTTTTACTTTTATAAATGAAAGTTCTTTTGGTAGTGGACATTGTAATGACCCTCTAGGTTATAGTCATTATTTCCTCTTATTTTTTCTATTTAGATCTTTTCTATGGCTTCCCTAAGTCATGTATGACTTGCTGGAATTGACAACTCAGTTACCGGAGAGTTAGTTTGGTTTTTAGACCCAATTCCCTATTTTGAACTATTTAATGGTTCAAATTGGCCATCGAGCAAAAAATTATCAAACAACCTCATATGCCGATTTTGACTATTCCAATGGCTCTAAAACAATGATTTTAGGTTGGGTGGACCCATGGTATGGGTACCGAGGCCCTAAAAATCATTTTAGGCTTTTTGCCGTAAATTAAGAAATATGGCAAGTTTGGTGGGATCCACTTTTTGTCAAAACGACCTTGGATGGAAATTTTGACCATTTCATTGAGTCTAGAACATCAAATTTTATAGGGTAACATAGTTTTGCATATAGAGGGTTTCGGATGAATCCTGAGTGGTGGAGGAGACTCAGAAATATTCCAAGTCTCCAACTGGTGCATGAAATTTGTTGTTACCGCTAAAGAAACCTTTTTTACAGTTTAGCGGAGGGTGTTCTAGAAACCTAATGGGTTCTTTAGCAGCCCTAGCTCAGCTAATAGGTACCTCTTTAGCAGCAGCTAGTCACTTTTGCGCGTGGCGCTAAAATGGCCCATGGCCAGCTTTAGCAGCCTGGTTCGTGGGGAAGGGTACATCTTAAGCAGAACCCAGACTTTTATGATGTGACAGCTAAAATGGCCCATGCCCTGCTTTAGCGGCACCTAGTGCTTATAAATTCCCCTTTTGCCTGATTTCATCTCTCCTTTTTACCTATTCTTAAGAGAGTAAAACCCCAAATAGTGTGGAAACTTGGGAGAATCATTTATGGATAATTGTGGAGATTTAATATCATTAATTTGTGTGATTCTTCATTGAATTTAAGGTAACATTCCATTATTTTTATGGTTAATTTCTCCCCCTCCTTCAAAAAATCCCTAAAATCTTGGTGGCTTTAATGTAGCACCACTAGATTTCGGAATTCACCCATTTTGAGGTAAAAATTATTTAAGCACAGAGGGGCGTTGTGTTGTTTTTGAAAGTGTGATTCCATAAATGGGCACCTTATGGGATTTTTATGTAATTTTGGACCCTCAACGCAATAGTGCAATATGGGTACCATTGTTCTCATTTTGATGAGTAGATTGTGGTTTTAATAGTATGGCATCTTGCGCATGCTTTTCAAAAAGGAAAATTGGTGGTTTAGCAGAATCTTCGGGCTTTTCCTCAGCGTCCAGCTAGTCTAGGCTTACCCTCATAATATATTCAGTTATTTTGTAGTATGAGTATGATATTATTCTATATATGGGATAGGATTTAGATGTTGGAGGTATGAAAATATCTAGGTTAGTTAAACTATTTAGGGTATCTTCAAATTGTAATTTAGGTGAAATTGACTTAGTTACTCATGTTTAGGATAAATTGTTATCTTAGGGTTTATTAGGCCTTATTTAACATCTAGAGATGAATTTAGTTACCTTAGCCTAGTCTAGGTTAGATTTTGCTTAAAATAAATTTTGAGAACATAAAGTGGGCCCCTTTGACCCACCTTAGGCCAAGAATTATGTTAGCCTTTGTAGACTTAATTACACATTATTTACCATTTTTAATGCAATTTTTGGACTTTTAAGAGATAAGATGTTTATTGATTATGCTAGTTTGGTAGTAGAGAGTTGGTGCTAATTCCAAGTAAGTTTTGATGGATTATTGTGATATTTTATTGATATGGATTACGATTAAGGTTTATTTACATGGTCTTTTTATATGGTCTAATGATATATAAGTTTTGGTTCAAGTCTGACAATTGATGAATATATTGTTAATATGAGTTTCAGTTCGAGTCTGGCATTTGATGATGATAATGATACTTATAGAAGTCCTGTTTGAGTATGGAATTTGATGATGATATTGGTAATATGAGTTTCAGTTTGAGTCTGGCAATTAATGATGATAATGATACGGATATGAGTCCCGATTTGAGTCTGGCATTTGATAATGATATAAGTAATATGAGTTTTGTTCATGTCTGACATTTTAGGAGTTATTTATGATATGATATGGTTGGGATGGATTCTTGGTTGTGGTATGGTAATTTTTAATATAATGTAATTGGGTTATTTTGTTTCCTTGATTGTACCATCAAGGTTTATGGGGGCCTATGTTGGGTTATTTACTTTTCTACACTTATTCGCTTATGGGGGCCAATCATGTAGTTATAGCCGTGTGATCTTTGAGTTAGTATTCGTATGTATTTATTTTTTCATATACAATAGTGTTGGAGCTAATTTCCATGTTCGCCCTATTATCTTGACTTAGCTTACTTTATCTTGTATCTTATCGTATTTATATCATGATTTAGCTTAGTCGGCCGATGATGCCTACTTAGTAGCCGTGGTATTGGTACTCATATTACACATCTATACCTTTGGGTGCAGATCCGAGTACTAGTTGTCATCACTGATTCAATGATCATGTTGAGTTGATTTCAGATATAGGGTGAGCTCTCCGAGTTGGAGTCGCCCTTTTTCCTCTTATTTATCCATGTCTAGTCTTTCATTTTTTAGACAATTGTATTTGACTATTTAGTATTTATAGTTCACTTGTAGTCGCTCTTCTATAGAAATTACTGAATCTTAGGATGGTTCTTGCTTTTTTATCTATCTATTAGACTGTTGTGACTACTCTATTTCTTATTTAACTCATTAAATGTTTATTTCCAGCGTTTTAGACATTTTCCACCAAGTTAGCCCACTGTTTATGGCTCTAGGCTATGGTTCAGATTAGTACTAATATCATCACTTGACGGGCTTGAACCAGAACTAATATCATTAATAATGCTAGAATTGAACCGAACTTAAGGTCATAAATCGCTAGACTTGAACTGAAACTAGTATAACCTCCCAAGTACATATATATAATAAATAATTATGAATATAAACCTCCACAAGCTCTAAAATATAGATTTTTATGACAAACACATCTGTTAAGCCTACAAGTAACTAATAATAGTCTTGACCTAAGGTGGGCCGAAGGGCCCACTTCTAATCCCCGAAATCCATTCTAATGCAAATCCTACCCAAACTAGGCTAGGCTAAGGTATCTAAGTTCACGACTAGATAATAAATTAGCCATATTTTAGTCCTAATATATCAAATTTACCCTAAGAGTGAACAACTAAGTCAATTATGCTTAATTTACTGTTTCTTAATCGGCTATAATATCCAATTTATACTAAACATAGTTCCAGACCTAATTCATAACCAATATCTAGTACATTATCATAAATGTACTAAAAATTAGTCCAATCTTTGAGAAAGGTAAACTTGGCCTACCTGGATATCAAATAAAGTTTGTTGAAATTTGCTAAATAAGTGATTTCTCATTTTGAGAAACTTTCGCATAATGCCATTCTATCAAAATGATAATATACTCATCAATAAAAGAACAATGTTAACCATATTGCATTTTAATGCTTCGGATCCAAAATTACGTAAAAACCCCAAGTAGGTCCCACTTGTAGGATCACCTTTTTGAAACTATCAACACGTCCCTCTATGCTCAAGGCACATTTACCCTAAAAAAATTGGTAAATTTTGAGCTCAAATGGTTCTAAAAACACCCCACCAATAATTTAGAAATTTTGGGAACAAATAGAGAAATTAACAATGAATTTGATGAAAACATACCAAGATTATAATGAGAAACGAGTAACTCATGCTCACAAACACACCAAAATTGCCTACTAATGTTCCTCTAAATTTTTCACACTCTCTAGTTTTTTACTCTAAAGAAATGTGAGAAAAATGGGAGAAAATCACGCTAATTGGGGATGTAATGGCTCCCAGTTACC
Organism: Capsicum pubescens; assembly: GCA_030864215.1. Classification (NCBI taxonomy): domain Eukaryota; kingdom Viridiplantae; phylum Streptophyta; class Magnoliopsida; order Solanales; family Solanaceae; genus Capsicum; species Capsicum pubescens. The sequence goes on from CM061545.1 coordinate 137,432,775, forward strand.
ACTTAAGTGCACATTTTGCCTCTTAAGAGGTCATTGATAAAGTGCCCAAGTGTCGCTTAAACGGTACTCTCCTAATGAAAGACATTCTGCTTAAGCGGACAAGCCAGTGCTAAAGCGACAAGCGCTTTAGCGGTCAACTTGCCACTAAAGTAACTTTGTGGGGTAGGCCAAGACAGCTTAAGCGCCTGGCCGGCTGCTAAAGAGGACTTTGCTACAACGCCCAGAGGGCTATTTTAGCAGATTCACCAGCTAAAGATGTGCAATCGTTTAAAGTTTCTACCAACTCTTTGGGATTCGTTTGGAATCCCAAATATATAAAAAAAAACTATTCTACCCTATAAAATTTGGTGTTCTAGACTTAGTGACTCAGATGAAATTTCCATCCGAGGTCATTTTAATGAAAAGTGGGTCCCACACCCTAGTGTTATTCTCATCAATTTCCAATCAATATCCCACAATGAGGCCAAAAGCTTTGGGACCAAACCAAACATCCCCTAGCATAAAATTGACATTTTGGAGCTGTTAGAACTTTTAAAACTGGCATATAGGGTTGTTTGACTGGATCTTTCACTGGACAGACAATTCTTACCAATGAATACTTCAAAATAGGAAATTTGGCTCTAAAAACAAATGAGCTACCCAGTAATTAAATTGTCAACTCCAGTAAGTCATAAATGACTTGGGGCAGCTATAGGAAAGCTATATATAGAAAAATAAATAGGAATTCTGAAAATAACTCAGTGGGTCATAACCCAACTCTTATATATATTTAGACTAGATCCTAAAATGGCTAATTTCAAAAATGATTTAAAAAGTTTTTGTATAAATATGTTCCATTATTTAGTTAAACACTTCTGCTTGATTTCTCAAGGGAATGGTAAAGGGTTCTACTATCTATATGGATTAGAATAGATGGCCTCACAATTCTATTATCTGATCATGACATCAACACAAATATTATTTGCCACCATTTCATAATTGGGGGTTACATCTTCAACCTATGTCTTGATATGACCCAAACCGATTCCTTGTCAAAATTGGCATCTCAAGTCCAACCGGGACAAGAGACCACCCTCAATGGCCAACCCAACCAACCGGCATATACCCTGAGTAATATTAATTCCAAACATATAACAAGATAACACATCTAACACTGAGATGACTTTGGGATAAATCTATATCTGAGACCAACCCAACCAAGTCAATCCATCCAATAACCACCCAACCAAACCAAAAATGATAACACAATGTATATATATAAATTTATCATGACCATTCCATTCCCAAGTCCAAAGTTGTCCATACAAAACCTCTAAATCAAACTACTGAGTATTTAGTCGGGACATGTACCCTACCATAGGCAAAAACCAAAGTCTATGAAAATAAAAAAGTATGTAAAGTAATCCATGACATGAAATGGATGCCTTCCGAGCTATGAAAGCTCACCACATCAATCTAACATCGACTATCCATGAATTCGATAGATGAGTAGGAGGAGGAGTATGGTCAGTTCCTGCATCGCGTGAGGATAAAGTTCCCAAAGATGGGTTAAAGGATGAAAGCTAGCATATACTCAGGATAAGGATAAAATAATTCCAACCATTAAAACTAAGCAAACCAACCATATGCATTCACAACCATACATATATATTTATATATAAACCTTACAGGGAAAGGGAAAGAGGATTAGAATAACTTTAAAACAATTCACATGGGTATGTGTATGAAATGACCCAATTCGGGGCCTCGTCGTAATGGGCATCTGAAGTCCGAATGGGACCAGAGACCATCCCTGTTACCCAATCCAACCTCAAGTTGCCTGACCTAAGTTGGATGAATTTAAAACATATAGCAAGATAGTATAACAACTCACATAAGGACTTTGGGATATGATCATGACCGTGATTGACCCCAACTGAGTCCAACCATCCCATACCAAGCCAAACCAAACCCATAAATCTGATCATAACCAAAACAACTTCCAAAACATAACATAAAAGGATTGAATAGGGAGAAACTTAGTCCCAACGGTATCATGCCAAATACCAATGCCACTACTAAGGTTGACACCAATACCGATCCCGCCTTTGGAGCCCATAACAGTTCAAAAAAAGCCTCTAACAAAAGAATACGAAATATCCAGTTGGGACGTGCCCCCAACAATAGTCAAAACCACTATCCATAAATAAATTAAAGTAAAGAATAACATTTATGAAATGGAGCCTTCCAAAAAGATAGAATCTCACTACTTTAATCCAAAAGCTTACCCCGAATGTCCAAATTCTAAGCAGGAGTAGTAGAACGACAGGTTCCTGCATCACGTGGAGATATAGTATTCTAAGTTGGGTTAGCGGGTGAATGCTAGAATGAACTCAGGATACGGATAAAATACTGTCATTTAAGAAATCTAAGTAAGCCAACCATATCCATACAACCATACATATATAAATAACCATATCAGGAAAGGGAACCGATTTTAGCATGAATTTAAAACCTTTAACCTAGGTAAGTAAAGAGTAATTGTCCTTAACCACCCATGGTATATATGGGTCGAGTGTATGAACCCTGAATGGGCCCTGATACGAGTAACCATATGGAACGATGATAAAATAAGAGTTGGGGATTCCCATGTACCCTTCACTCTCCATGATACATATGTATAGTGTACTTAGAGGATTACCCTATACCTCATGAGTATCATAAAAGGGTCATCATGTCCTACCCCTCATGTTAGCAAACATGAGTTTCTAGTATTCGTTCATTGAACTCCCACCTTCACTATTAGATATCACACCCCACCATTATTGCCCAAATAAAACTATTTCCAACCAACCAAACCATTATTATTATTAAGGCTATTAGTAGTGGTATCGTCAAACCAACTATAACGTGCAAGTATTTTCCTTAGACAAAACTTTCAGTGGTCAAGTGATTCCCGTGTACCCATAGACCTTGTTATCAAATTAACTTGGGGGATTCCCATGTACCCCACAAGTATTCATTACCATATTAACTTGGAGGATTCCCTTGTACCCCACACGTAAGTTTATTAAGCCAAACCATTACTTTAATCAATTCCAAACCATTTAAACAATAAGGATTCCATTACCATATTTAAACCATGGATAAATTCTATAAAAAAATCAACAATATAGTGAAAACATTCTAATAGGCATTTTATCACATACATTGGGGGCATAATATTTCTAAAACCAAAGCCAATTATCAAACAACCATTCCCATGCAATCAATTATCCAAAACTACTATTAATTCATATAAAAGTATAATTAAAATATGGGAAAACTATAACCAAACATTTATAGCCAAAAACCCCAAATCATATTTGAAAACCCAAAATCATACAATATTTAAATCATGAAAACATTGTATAAAACCATGCCTTTAGTTGTAAATAACAATGAAGGAGGAGACCATGCCTTGTACAAAGATGTTGATGGAGATAAATCACAAAGACAAGCCCCAATTTACTCCTTAACATGAAACCTAACTTTCTTTGCCAAAGAACTCTAGAGAGAATTAAGAGTGTTTTCTAAGTGTGTAAGAGTTGAATAGTAGGGAAAGTAACCTCCCAAGTGCAATATAAGTCGTCGGACCTTATTAGGATAAGTGGGGAAATATCCAAATTTTCCTCACTTAAACAACATTTAATTCCTGTCATATGGTATAAATGACCCTTACGAGCTGAACCCATCTTGTACGAGTGGTACCTACCTCTCCTACCCTAAGTTTTCCCCCTTGGACCCAACACTGACCAAGGTACGACATGACTAGTGCCTATAAACCATACCCCTGGCAAAATAAAATCCTAGAAGGTTTGAACACTATCCCGCTATACGAGCCCTGTGTGTGACTCAAACCTTAGCTTACGGCTCATAGTGAGCCACTCATAATTAAAACCAACCTAAGTCAGTAAGTTCAAGGTTAAGTGAAGTAACCAAAAAACCTGTATCAACTAATACGACTTATACCACCCAAGTCGTGCCCATTCCAAAAACTAAATCAAACCCACCAACCAAAATTGGTAAGCATATGAATAACCCACGCAACTCGTGCCCTAGTGTATGAGTCATTTTCTCTAGTCGTATCTTGTCTCAATACCAAAAAACAAGGAAATTTTCTAAGGTCCAAAAACCCGAATGATGAAAAAGGTAAGGGTAATCACATGCACGAGTCATTTGCATTATTAAATATATTCACAATCTTTGATAAAGTTTGAAAACAGAGATGCAAAGATACTAATCTTTCCTTTAGAAAAATCAAAATAAAAGATGTGTGGAAGAACACAAACCTTCCGCACGTATCCCTGAAGTAGAAAACAGATGCGGATACTTGGACTTTAGTCCTCCTCCGCTTCCCACATAGCGTCTTTAACCTTATGGTTCCTCCATAGAACTATAACCTAAGCCATATACTTGGTTCACAACCCACAAACTTGCCTATCTAGAATGTCAATTGGAACCTTCTTATAAGACAAAGAACCCGAGATGCCCAACCCTTCCAAAGAAACAACCAAAGAAGGATCACCAAGAAACTTCCTCAACATGGAAAAGTGAAATACCAGATGAATGGCGCTCAAACTATAAGGAAACTCCAATTCATATACCACATTACCAACTCTCTGCAAAATCTCATAAGGACCAACAAATCGGGGACTAAACTTCCGCTTCTTACAAAATTGCATTACTCCCTTCATGGAAGATACCTTTTGAGATACCTTTAAGAACACCCTATACCCAACCTCAAACTCATATTATCTACTCCTTACATCTACATAGGACTTTTTACAACTTTGGGAAGCCTTAAGCCTATCCTGAATCACCTTCACCTTTTCCATATCCTGATAAACCAGATTTGAACCAAACATATCCGCCTTACTAACCTCTAACCAACCAATAGGATATATACACCTACCATACAATGCCTCAAAAGAGGCCATTTTAATACTAAAATGATTACTATTGTTGTAAGTAAACTCCACCAAAGGTATATGCTCAACACAATTTCCACCATAATCAATCACACATGCTCGAAGCATATCCTTCAATGTCTGAGTAGTCCTTTTCACTTGACCATCTATTTGCGGATGGAAAATAGTACTCAGACTACCCTTAGTACCCAACCCATTCTAAAAAAACTGCCAAAAAAAGATAAAAACTGCGTACCACGGTCAAAGATAATCAAAACAGGTATGCCAAGTAGCATCACAATCTCCTATAAATACAACCGCACATAATGCTTCCCCAGAAAGGTAGTCCTCACAGGCAAGAATGAGCAGACTTTGACATCCTATTAATGATGACCCAAACTGAATGAAATTGGTATCGAGATCGAGGAAGACCGATAAAAAAACCCATATTGATTACCTTCCATTTTTATTCAGGCAAGTAAATTTCTTAATACAACCCCCCGGGCCTCATTCACTCAACTTTAACTTTTTGACATACCATGCACTTGGCTAAAAATTCAGCCACATCCCTTTTCATACCATTTCACCATTATATCTCCTTGAGATTATGATACATTTTTATTGAATTGAGATGAACAACATAGCATGATTTATGTGCCTCAACCAAAATCCTTTGTCGCAACCCATCGACATTAGGAACACACAACCTCCCTTGGAACCATAAAGTACCATCGCCACTGATCTCAAATACCATCACCTTCTGTCTACCAACATCACTCTTGATTTTCATCAAGAATAGATCTAGCACTTGCTCCTCTTTAACCTCTATACTAAGAGATAACCTAACAATTTACTAAACTATTACCCCACCATCCTTGAAGTCTAAGAGATGAACTCCAAGATTTGCCAAACATTTATTATCCTTCACCAATTTGTTCTTTCCTTCATTCATGTGACCCAAACAACCCATGGATAATGTTCTAAGAGAATCAACAACTAGGTTAGCCATACCCGGGTTATAGTGAAGACTCATATTATAGTCCTTACAAAGATCCAATCATCTCCTCTGCTTGAGATTTAGCTCTTTCTTAGTGGACACATACTGTATACTCTTTGTAAGACCCCATAAAATTCTCTCATAGTCTGATCCTTAGAGCATGTTTAGTGGAGTGTAAATACGACCCTAAAAAAATAAGAAGTGTCTTCCTAAGTAAGAAATATTTTGAACCGTGTAGGATTTCCTTAATATCGACTTTATGTCAGGTAGAGTATTAAATAAGTTTTCCATCGATACCAATTACATCAAAATTCAGCATCGGCTAAGGAAGTTATGGACGTTTTACTGAAGGCAGTCAGAGCTACCCAGGTGCGACGGCCGGGTTGACGAGCCATCGAGATTGCAATGGATCAATGCCAAAAACGTCACAACCAAGGTAGTGAATGGACCAAGTACGACGGCCAGGATGACGGACCGATGGGTCTGCGATGGACCATTGCTGGTACCATCGCGCTGAGGCAGTATGGCCTCATCCTGGCCAAACGTGCAACGGACGATCCGACGGATCATCGGGTTTACGATGGACCATCGCTGCGACCATCGCATCAAGGCAGCATGTTCTTTTTCTGACCTAGGTGCGACGGACGATCTGAAAGACCGTCAGAATAAGTGACAGACCGTCGCTTCGATTGTCGTAGTCCCCATTCAGTAGTTTTAACTTGATTTTAAAAAGGATTTTTGGTCTTTTTCCCACTCTTTTCAGCTCCTATTTATATCCTATCAAGGCTCACAATTTTATTTTTCATCTTTAATATCCAAAACTAGGATTTCTACAAATTTAAAACCCTTCTTTCTTCTTCAAGAAAAATTAAGAGAAATTAAGAAATTAAGAATCTCTCCAAGAACCTTCAAGATAGAGTCCTAAGGTATGCAGATGTTGATTCTTGGGTCCCTTTCATTCAAGAATCTCAAGAACCCTTTTTTAAATTTCAAAGATATTATGTTTAAGAGTTTTCATGATTCATATGAATTAAAATTGGAGTTCATGCCATTATTGAGTTTTATTCAAGTTTGTTTACAAGGTTTTAAAGCTTTGACCCTAGTATGTGATATTCATGTGATGTTCATGATAAACCCTCTTCAAGTTACTTGCAAAGTGATGTGTTCATGTCAATTAATTGTAGAAATTATTGAATAGGCAAAGCATGCTCCCCATATGTTTGACAAAATGCTTATATGAAGGAATTAAAGCCATTATAGCATGTTGACTAGAAATCTCCAATTGTGTGCAAGCCCATGCATGCCAAGTGTTTGTTAAAAAGCCTTAGAGAATAAATTGTGACATGTTAGCATGAAATTCCCTAATTATGTGTTCTTTAATGCATGTTTAGTATTTGATGTAAGACCTTGTTGAATGGAGTATGAGCCAATAGGATGTCTCCCTATAATATCACATGTTTATGATTTTAAAGTTCTTGAAGAGATGTTGTGGTGATTGTGATGGTGAATGAATGTCCATGGTCTCAATTATTTAACAATGAGTATGTTTATTTTTATGTTATCGAGTCCTGGGGGTATTTATACTCGACAAATTAGCTGCAGTCTAGAGCTAGTATCAGTTTTCTCGATAATTTCAGTCAAGCCATGATTCTCAAACTCTGTGAGTTATAGAACTCTATACTCTTAGATAGATACAATACTTAAGAAATCTCAATAATCTCTGTATCACTTGTATTCTAGCCTCGATTCAGTACTAAATTTATATCTAGTAGTATTTGAGTGTTCAGTCCAAAACTCAGTATTATCAGTCAGATAACGATATTTGGCAGTATTTCATCAAATACAGAACTATGTGAATTCTGCTTAACTTAGTCAGATCAGTTAAGAAATATGATCAGTATCATATTCAGTTTAGTTTAAGTTAAGAATCAGTTCAGAGTCTTTCAGTTGGGAGTAGGAGCTAGCACCAAGCTAGTGCAGGGATGGCGGCTCCCCATTAGACAGGCAGAGTCATTAGGAAAAATCCTTAATCTCCAGAACTGCATAGCCAGCGCATGATGCAGGATTCGCTCGTCAGAAAAAGTCTTGTCACCCGTTAGATAGGCTTGACTATTATACTGCCTTAGGCTCAACTTCCTCTGAGGGTCACCTGTTAAAGAGACTTGAGCAGATTGAGGTCTTTACCCATGGCATGGTATTGACACCCTTCCAGCAGGGGTTACAGGTTCGATCCCACCATTTCAGATTTGGGGCACGTTGGTTAAGTGGGAACTCCTACAATTGTTGTTTCAATATCAGTTTTTAAAGTAGAACTCAGAAATTAGGACTGTAAGATACAGTTACCTGTCTTAGTTAGGAACTCAGATAGTTCCATAGATTTATGGATCACCCTCTAGATAGGCCTGGTCCCTCATAAAAGTATTTAGTATCACCATTATCATATCCAGAGAACACCTGTTCAATAGGATTGATCTCAGTCTCAGATTCAGTTGAGTAATCTCATTATTAGATCCAGAGATCACCCGTTAGATAGGCTTGATCTTGTTCTCAGACTCATTCGAGTATTGTCATTATCAAATTTAGAGATCTTCCACTAGATGGGTTGGATCTCAGACATAATCACTTCTTATAATTGATAGTAGATTGGGGATCATCTGATAGAGAGGTTTGATCTCAGATTTAGTCAGTTGATAGTAGAAAGCTTAGAGTGTAGTCCCTGATGTGAGTAGATTCGGTTAATTAGCTCCAGTAACATCAGTTTCTAAGATCACTCGCTAGAGAGGACTGATATCAACTTTGGTACTCAGTTATTAATATGAGAAGATTCAGTTGTTCAGTACCTCAGTATTAGTAGTGAGTTCAGATGTTAGTAAAGCAGTATCCCAGTTTCAGTATTTTGAGTCGATGATTTCAATTATGGTTTGTGCATTCATGCATGTGTTCTCATTCAGTACTCTCATAGTTATTCAGTTAAGTAATTATTCATGCATAAGCCCTTGTATTTAGCCTTACCTCATCTTCATACTCAGTACATCCGTACTGACATATTTGTGCTATGGTATTTTATTTTACACCATAGGTTCAGAGGCACAAGATCCATAGTACCCTTAGCAGGTCAGTCCCAGTCAGCAGCAGTAGATGTAGCAGTGAGTCCTCTTCATTTGAGGATGATCCTTATTTTTTTTATTATCGCATTAGATTTAGTTTATTTTTAGTAGATGGAGTTTGTTGGGGGCATGTTCCATCAACTCCACAGTTCAGATAACTTAGAGGATTTTTGGACAGATGTATCAGTATTTAGTTTTCAGTTTTGAGTATTTTTAGATGTTTTGAACCTTATGGCCAGTTTCCACATTTATTATCTATATTATATAGTTCTTAGGTACAGATATAAGTAGAGGGTTAGCTTGTGGTCCTTTGAGATCATGAGCACCGTGTGACATTCTAGTTCTAGAAAATTGGGTCGTTACAAACTTGGTATCAGAGCCTAAGGTTCAATAGTGTCCTAGGGAGTCTGAAAAGCTGTATCTAATGGAGTCTTGTACATGGGTGTGTTTCATGCCACATTTATGTACAAGAGGCCATAAGATGTTTTACGAGTAGTTTCCCTTCTTTCAGTATTCATGTCATACGAGTGAGCATGAGCTCAAGTTTATCCTCAGTCTAATACCCTTCTTTCTTCTATGTATAGAGTATGCATCCCCGCAGAGATAGTTCCCATAGGGTTGATGACCAGCCACCTTAGCCAGTAGATACTGAGAATGAAAATGTATCACATGCAGAGTTTCGGGCAGCTTTTCAGGTGCTAGCCCAAGCTGTGACTAATGTTCATGATAACTGTCAGGCTGTGGCCCTACCTCAGTAAGATAAGGGTTTACCCACATCCAGAATAAGAGATTTCATGAGAATAAGCATGCCAGAATTCCTTGGGTCAGTAGTAGGTGAGGACACGCAGTTTTAGCTTGAGAAGGTGGGGAAGATTGCCCAGATTATGCATGTTTCTGAGGAGAAGAGTGTAGATTTAGCATCCTATATGTTAAATGATACTTCTCATAATTGGGTAGTGATTTGGAAAAAGGGTATAGGGGAGGATGCAGTTCCCGTGACTTGGAAAGAGTTTTAGGATGCCTTTCTAGATAAGTTTTTCCCGCTAGAGATGAGAGAGGCTAAGATAGAAGAGTTCATGAAACTAAGGCAAGGATCCATGACAGTGAAAGGGTATTGTCTTAAGTTCAACCAGTTAGCTAAGTATGCTCCTGACTTGATAGCTAACCCTAGAGAGAGTATGAGTTAGTTTATGACTGGTGTATTCGGGTTAGTGTTGAAGAAGTGTAAGGCTGCTATGCTCAATAGAGATATAGACCTTGCTAGATTGATGATACATGCACAACAGATTGAGGCAAATAAGATAAAAAAAGACAGAGGGTGGGGAAGAAAGCCAGAGTAGGTAGTCATAGTTTCTCTCAGGAAGGGTCCCAGGGTGGTAACCGTCCTCAGCATAGCCAGATATTTTCAGTCTCAGCTCCATCCTCATCTAGTGTATCGGCACCAGAGTTTGGGGGTGTCAGTCATAATGGGGAGCCAGACCCCAAACCCCAGAGTAGTGATAGTGGTATTCGTACCTATCCACTTTGTGGAGAGTATGGCAAGAGCCACCTAGGTGTGTGTAGAGACGGTTGTAATGTGTGCTTTAGGTGTGGTAATCCAGGCCATAGAATTTGAGAATATAGAGCGATAGCTCAGAGAGGTAGAGAGTTTCATCAGCAGAGTGCCCCTTCTGGTGCCAATAGTAGCCAGCATCAGTACAGACTCTATGCACTTCATACCCACCCTGATCAGGAAAGTTCCCTAATATAGATTCGGGTATCTTATGATTCCTTCATCTTTTAATATGCATTGTTAGATCCTTTGTTCTCATTCTGAGCTTATATGTCAGCATGAGTCATGAATTAGTTTCAGATCTCAGTCGGTCAATCATGACCCAGTTCGTAGGTGCCCTATGCACCCCCCACAGTGAAGTGTGTTTAGAGGGACATAGAGTCCTAAGGGGGAGATACCCTATGATATTGTGATGCTTTAATATCCTTAGACTTATTTAGTTGTATGTTCAGACTCTCCTTACGAAGTTAACGTCAGTTATTATTGCATAGCCATTCATGCTTTTGAGAGTTAGTACAGTCTGACATTCATGCATTAGATATGCATGTTTAGTCGAAAGAGTTCAACTTTTCAGTATATTCAGTCATGCAATCATGAGAACAGCTCAGTTATGAATCCATGCATTAGATATATAAGTCTATTATGAGAATTCAGCTTATGAGTAGTTTCAATTGAGTATTCCATGCATCAGATATGCATGCCTAGTATGAGAACTTAGTATATCAGTAGTTCTAGTTGGATGATCATGTTTCAGATGCTCCCGTTCCTTGCGTAAGTTCAGTCGATCAATATTCTTATCCTATCAAGTGACATTTGAGGATGAATGTTTCCAAGAGGGAGATATTATAAGTCCCCGCAAAATTCTCTCATAGTCTGAGCCTTAGAGCATGTTCAGTGGAGTGTAAATACGACCTTAAAAGGTTGAGAAGTGTCTTTCTACGTAAGAAATATTTTCAAACTTGTTAGATTTACCTAATATCAATTTTTTTTTCATGTAGAGCATTGAATAAGATTTCCATCGATACCAATTTCATCAAAATCTGGCATCGGACGAGGAGGTTATGGCCGTTTTACTAAAAGCAATCGAAACCGCCCAAGTGCGACAGCCGGGTTGACGGACCGTCGAGCTTGCAACGGACTATCGCCCATACTATTGCAACCAAGGCAGTTACTAGCACAAGTGTTATGTCCAGGACGACGGACCGTTTGGTCTGTGATGGACCGTCGCTGGTACCATCACGCTGAGGCAGTGTGGCCTCATCTTGGCCAAACGTGCGACGGACGATCGATGGATCATCGGGTTTACGATGGACTATTTCTGTGAACATCGCATTGAAGCAGAGTGTTCTTTTTATGACCTAGGTATGATGAACGATCTGACGGATCGTCAGACTAAGCGACGGACCATCGCTTCAACCGTTGCAACCCCTATTCAGCATTTTTAACTCGATTTTAAAAGGGTTTTTTGGTATTTTCCCACTCTTTTCAGCCCCTATTTATATCCGATCAAGAATCACAATTTCATTCTTCATCTTTAACATAAAAAACTAGGGTTTCTACCAAATCAAAATCCTTTTTTCTTCTTCAAGAAAAATCAAGAGAAGTCAAGAAATCAAGAATCTCACCAAGCGCCTTCAAGAAAGAGTTTCCTAAGGTATGCAGATGTTGATTCTTGGGTCCCTTTCATCCAAGAAGATCAAGAACCCTTTCGTAAATTTCAAAGATCTTATGTTTATGTGTTTTCATGATTCATAGGAATTAAAATTTGAGTTCATGCCATTATTGAGTTTTATTCATGTTTGTTTACAAACCTCTTCAAGTTGCTTGCTAAGTGATGTGTTCATGTCAATTAAGTGTAGAAATTGTTGAATAGGCAAATCATTCTCCCCATATGTTTGACAAAATGCTTATGTGAAGGAATTAGAGCCATTATAGCATGTTGACTAGAAATCCCCAATTGTGTGCAAGCCCATGCATGCCAAGTGTTTGTTGAAAAGCCTTAGAGAATGAATTGTGACATGTTCGCATGAAATATCCCAATTATGTGTTCTTTAATGCATGTTAAGTGTTTGATACAAGACCTTGTTGAACAAAGTATGAGATAATAGTATACCTCTGTATACTATCACATGTTTATGATTTCCAAGTGCTTGAAGAGATACTGTAGTAATTGTGATGGTGAATGAATGTCCATGGTCTCGATTATTCGAGAATGGGTATGTTTACTTTTATGTTATCGAGTCCTAGGGGTATTTATACCTAACAAATTAGCTGCAGTCTAGAGCCAATGTTTGTTTTCTCGATAATCCTAGTCAAGCCATGATTCTCAAAACTTAGTGAGTTATAGAACTTTATACTCTTAGACAGATACAGAACTTAAGAAATCTTAGTAATCTCAGTATCGCGAGTATTCTAGCCTCAGTTCAGTACTCAACTCAGATCTAGCAGAATTTAAGTGTTCAGTCTAGAACTCAGTATCATTAGTCAGCTAACGAGATTTGGTAGTATTCTGTCAAATACGGAACCAAGTGAATTCATCATAACTCAGCCAGATCAGTCGAGAAATATGATTAGTATCATATGTAGTTCAGTTTAAGTTAAGAATTAGTTCAGAGTCTTTCAGTTGGTAGTAGGAGATAACACCGAGCGAGTGCAGGGATGGCAGCTCCCCGATGGAGAGGCAGAGTCATTAGGAGCAATCCTTGAACTCCACAACTGCGTAGCCAGCGCATGATGTAGGAGTCACTCGTCATAAAAAGTCTTGTCAACCATTAGATAAGCTTGAATATTATACTGTCTTAAGCTTAACTTCCTCTGAGGTGTCACTCGTTAGAGAGGCTTGACCATAGTTGACTTCTTTAGCCGTGGCACGGTATTGATACTGTCACGCCTCAAATCCTATTGGGGCGGACCGGCACCCGTAACCGAGGAGGCCCGGGAGAACCAACTCATAACCTTATACTTCCCGTGCATACCTCTATGACAACCCAAAATTCGAACAGCATCATGTCGCATATAAAAGGAAATAATCACCTGTATAATCTCGAGCACACATATATATGTATATACAATACTTGGCCGTTGGATCCATCACGCCTATTAACAAAAACACCACCTTGACTGTATATTAGGTCTACAAAGCCTCTAGAAAATACACAGAGATTAACTAAGGTCGGGACACACCCCGCCATATAACTAACTTCTATACAATACCAAAAGTGACTGGATATGACACGGAAAGCCCCGAAGAAAACTGGAGCTCACCAAAAGCAGCTGGATATCTTGGATCCTACTTGTGCGATGTATGAGCTGAGGTACCTGTGCCTGCAGCATGAAATGCAGATCCCCCGTGGGAGACGTCAGTACGAAATATTACTGAGTATGTAAAGTTGTAGATAATCACATATGATATAGGAGCTCAATAGAAATCAGAAACAAGTGAATAAATCGTAATAGGAGTGGACCACAGTTACCAGAACTTGTGACAACCTGTACATTGTATTTATTCAATCACTTTACCTTCGTTCTTATCATCTTTGTAATCATTACTGTACTGTATTGTGACCATTAGGTTGCCTCCAGTACATATCAACTGGGATCGACCCATGATAGGCTTATTCCCCTAGGATACCACCCATAAACAAATAAATAGGGATCGACCCATGATAGGCTTATGACCCTGGGATACCACCCGATAAGAGAGAACTTCCATCACTTAGTTCAATTAATCTTTGAGATTGTTATTTTGGTTGCCACCGCATTTTTGATACTTTGAAACAATGATACATCAATAAGAGACATATAACTAGACCATCAATACAATAACAATGAAGTAAGAAGTCATTGGCACATCAATGAAGTGTTTTGGAGTCATCAATGCCATAACAATGAAGTAGGAACTTATTGGTATATCAATGAAACGTTTTGGAGTCATTAATAGCACATGGATCTTGTTTGAGTAACTGGATACCTTCTGACATTCATTAGTGCAATAAACATGTAAGATTTGGAAAACAAATAACTATTGGAATGTCTTGACATCTTGTAGGGTGGAAACAAGTTCATTGGTAACATAGGACATCATACAAAACCATTATGGATCACATGTTATTGAATAACTTTGGAAACTTTTTTAATAGAACAATTGTTCACTTTCATTCCAAAGATATGGTATAGACTATGCTTTACATACCTGACTATCAACCTTCAATACTAGTCCCAAATAGACTTCCCATCTTTTCGGATTACTTATCTACAATGAACATATATAGCAATCTAGTATTAGCAACCAAACATCACAATTCAATTATTTGAATTCACCAAACTAGTGGTTAAGTAGTAAGCCTTAATTACACCATAAAGGGTGTCACATTAACCCTCTTATTCTCCAATTATATTCACATGCCATGCATATTCATACAACATCCTCCAATATCAACTTTGGATTCATTTATCCTTCCAACCAATCCATTAAAACAAATTGAGCCATAGACATAAATAATCATCAATTCAATAGTATATCACCATATCCACCTTCCATAACTCAATTACCATATCTACCTTCCACAATTCAATTACCATATCCACCTTCCACAATTAAATACAACCAAACCATGCAAAATAGTCCATAACCCTATTTCCATCACCTTTCAATAACAACCAATACATATAATCATCTATCACACATATACATATGGAAAAGAACAAATGAAAACAATATTCATACCTTAGAATTAACCTCTTGATTATGCAATCCTATTTCCACAAATAATAGGTTCCGTTCGAAGCTCTCGACATGACAAATGCAGTTATCGGATTACTTTGGAATTTCTACGGTTGAATCAAAAGTAATTTAAAGGTCAAATTTGTCTAGGGTTTGTTCTTTCTCAATGATTGATCATGAAAATGAGTTTTTGAACTCATATACATGTATATATACACATATTCCCGTCAATAATATAATAGGAAATGACCAAAATGCCTTTAAAATTTAAATAATGTCAAATCTGTCCTTTGGTGGACTGTTTTGACAAGCTAAAGTAGATCGATCATAACTCTTTGGTCCGATATCGTATTTGGGTGAAATTTGTATCGTTGGAAGGATAATTCAAAGGTATTTCATTTCATATAAAGTAGTCCACCCAGTTCGTCATGTACAAGGAGTTATGGTCGTTTGAAGTTGACCCTAAAAATCTGTTTTGATATGCTGAAGTAAAACGAGTATAACTCCTTACTCAGACGTTGGATTTGGATGAAACCAATTGAATTGGAAAGAAGACTCAAAGATATTTCTATTCATAGGTGTAATATCTCCCAGTTCATTATATTAAGGGAGTTATGATCATTCGAAGTTGACCCAAAAATTTGGCTGGCCTCAGTAGTTTGTGTGCAGGAAATTTTCCTGCACATTTACTATTCCCAAATATCCCGGCCACTGTTTTATAGTTTCGAACATGCTCGATTATATATGAAACCTATCCATTTTTGGAAATATTTGTATCGTTGGAAAGCTTATTTAATAACCTTCGCATGGAACCATCGACGGGCAAATTCCGGTATAAATAAAATAAAAAATTAATTCCATATAAATAAGACCAATACACGTACTTGAATACACCAATACACGTACTTGAATACGGAGTGTTACATCCTTCCCCCTTTAGGACATTCGTCCTCGAATTTTAGCGTAGTTATTCAACCGAAACAAGTTTAAGTCCATCATTAATATTCACATCATCACATAAATACTATGCATATATAAAAAAAACTTACTTGTTAATGTTCTAACTCCGTTTCTTGAACTTCCTCTTCATCTTTGAACAAATTAGGGTACTTAGATTTCATTGCTTCCTCAGCTTCCCATGAAATCTCTTCCCTTTGACGATTTCTCCAACGTACTTTCACAGATGCTATCTCTTTATTTCTCATCTTCTTAACTTGGCGATCTAGAATAGCAATAGGCACTTCCTCATAGGTAAGATCTTCCGCAACTTGCATATCCTCAGTAGAAGTGATATGTGATGGATCTCTGATGCACTTTCAAAGCATTGACATATGAAATACTGGATGTACTGATGAGAGCTCTTGGGGTAGCTCTAATTCATATGCAACTTGTCCAAACCTTCGAGTGATCTTATACGGGCCTATATTACGTGGACTCAACTTCCCTTTCTTGCCAAATCTCATTACCCCTTTCATTGGTGATACCTTCAAAAATACCCAATCACCTATAGAAAACTCTAGCCCTCTCATTCTACTATCCGCATATGACTTGTGTCGACTTTGGGCTGTTTTCAGTCATTACTGAATTACTTTAACCTTCTCTATGGCTTGATAAACAAGATCCGGTCCGAACAAAAGAGTTTCACCCACTTTGAACCATCCCATTGGTGATCTACACTTCCTTCCATATAAAGCTTCATATGGTGCCATTTTGATACTTGAATGATAGCTATTATTGTAGGCAAACTCAATAAGAGGTAAGTGATCATCCTAGTTGCCCTTAAAATCTATTACACAAGCTCGTAGCATATCTTCAAGTGTTTGGATGGTACGTTTTTCTTGTCCATCTGTTTGAGGGTGAAAAGTTGTACTCAACTTCACTTGTGTTCCCAAACACCTCTGAAAAGACTTCCAAAAGTTTGCGGTAAATTGGTCAACTATAATAAGAGAAACAAATGGATTCAGTGGTCAACTATGAATTCATATACAAAATAGGCTCTATCCCACTATCTAAGACATGAAGAAAAGAGACAATTCCTAAATATCCATAGCCTCTTGTTTATAGATGCGGTGCACGACACACCGATAAACAAGACTCTATGTAGACACGACTTTGTAGACTCACTAGGACGAACTTCTCTGATACCATTTTTGTCACACCTCAAATCCTATTGGGGCAGAATGGCACCCGTAACCGAGGAGGCCCGGGAGAACCAGCTCATAACCTTATACTTCCCATGCATACCTCTATGAAAACCCAAAATTTAGACAGCATCATGTCGCATATAAAAGGAAATAATCACCTGTATAAGCTCGAGCATACTTATATATGTATATACAATACTTGGACGTTGGAGACATCACGTCTATTAACAAAAATACCACCTTGACTGTACATTAGGTCTACAAAGCCTCTAGACAATACACAGAGTTTAACTAAGGTCAGGACATACCCCCGCCATATAACTAACTTCTATACAATACCAAAAGTGACTGGATATGACACGGAAATCCCCGATGCAAATTGGAGCTCACCAAATGCAGCTGGATATCCTGGCTCCTACTTGTGCGGTGTATGAGCTGAGGTACCTGTGCCTGCAGCATGAAATGCAGATCCCCCATGGGGGACGTCAGTACAAAATATGTACTGAGTATGTAAAGTTGTAGATAATCACATATGATATAGAAGCTCAATAGAAATCAGAAACAAGTGAATAAATCGTAATAGGAGTAGACCACAGTTACCAGAACTTGTGACAACCTGTACATTGTATTTATTCAATCACTTTACCTTCGTTCTTATCATCTTTGTAATCATTACTGTACTGTACTGTGACCATTAGGCTGCCTCCAGTACATATCAAATGGGATCGACCCATGATAGGCTTATGCCCCTGGTATACCACCCATAAACACATAAATAGGAATCGACCCATGATAGGCTTATGCCCCTGAGATACGACCCGATAAGAGAGAACTTCCATCACTTAGTTCAATTAATCTTTGAGATTGTTATTTCGGTCGCCACCGCATTTTTGATACTTTGAAACAAAGATACATTAATAAGAGACATATAAATAGACCATCAAAGAAATAACAATGAAGTAAGAACTCATTGGAACATCAATGAAGTATTTTGGAGTCATCAATGCCATAACAATGAAGTAGGAACTTATTGGTATATCAATGAAATGTTTTGGAGTCATTAATAGCACATGGATCTTGTTTGAGTAACCGAATACCTTCTGACATTCATTAGTGCAATAAACATGTAAGATTTGGAAAACAAGTAAGTATTGGAATGTCTACACATCTTATAGGGTGGAAACAAGTTCATTGGTAACGTAGGACATCACACAAAACCATTATGGATCACATGTTATTGAATAACTTTGTAAACTTTTTTAATAGAACAATTGTTCACTTTCATGCCAAAGATATGGTATAGACTATGCTTTACATACCTGACTATCAACCTTCAATACTAGTCCCAAATGGACTTCCCATATTTTTGGATTACTTATCTACAATGAACAAATATAACAATCTAGTATTAGCAACCAAACGTCACAATTCAATTATTTGAATTCACCAAACTAGTGGTTAAGTAGTAAGACATAATTACACCATAAAGGGTGTCACTTTAACCCTCTTATACTCCAATTACATTCACATGCCATGCATATTCATACAACATCCTCCAATATCAACTTTGGATTCATTTATCCTTCCAACCAATCCATTAAACCAAATTGAGCCAAATAATCATCAATTTAATAGTATATCACCATATCCACCTTTCATAACTCAATTAACATATCCACCTTCCATAATTCAATACAACCAAACCATTCAAAATAGTCCATAACCCTATTTCCCTCACCTTTCAATAACAACCAATACATATAATCCTCTACCACACATATACATATGGAAAAGAACAAAGGCAAACAATATTCATACCTTAGATGTCACCTCTTGATTATGCAATCCTGTTTGCACAAATAATAGGTGTCGTTCGAAGCTCTCGAGATGACAAACACAGTTATCGGATTACTTTGGAATTTCTACGGTTGAATCAAAAGTAATTTAAAGGTCAAATTTGGCTAGGGTTTGTTCTTTCTCAATTATTGATGATGAAAATGAGTTTTTGAACTCATATACATGTATATATACACATATTCCTGTCCATAATATAATAGGAAATGACCAAAATGCCTTTAAAATATAAATAATGTCAAATCCGTCCTTTGGTGGACTGTTTTGATAAGCTAAAGTAGATCGAATATAACTCTTTTCTCCGATATCAGATTTGGGTGAAATTTGTATAGTTGGAAGGATAATTCAAAGGGATTTCATTTCATATAAATTAGGCCACCCAGTTCGTCCTGTACAAGGAGTTATGGTCGTTTGAATTTGACCCTAAAAATCTGTTTTGATAGGCTGAAGTAAAACGAGTATAACTCCTTACTCAGACGTTGGATTTGGATGAAACCAATTGCATTGGAAAGAAGACTCAAAGATATTTCTATTAATAGGTTGAAGATATCCTAGTTCATTATATTAAGGGAGTTATGATTGTTCAAAGTTGACCCAAAAATTTGGCTGGCCTCAGTTGTTTGTGTGTAGGAAATTTTCCTGCACATTTACTATTCCCAAATATCCCGGCCACCGTTTTATAGTTTTAAATATGCTCAATTATATCCGAAACCTATCCGTTTTTGGAAATCTTTATATCGTTGGAAATCTTATTCAATAACCCTCGCATGGAACCATCGACAGGCAAATTCTGGTATAAATAAAATAAAAAATTAATTCCATATAAATAAGACCAATACACGTACTTGAATATACCAATACACGTACTTGAATACGGGGTGTTACAGATACCCTTCCAGCTAGGGTTATAGGTTGGACCCCACGAGTTCAGATTGGGGGCATGTCGGTTAAGTGAGCACTCACACAGTTGCAGTTTCAGTATCAGTCATCAGAGTTGAACTCAAAAATCAGGACTGTCAGATACAATCACCTATCTCAGTAAGGAACTCAGATAGTTCCATATATTCATGGACCACTCTCTAGATAGGACTGGTCCCTCATAAAGTTATTCAATATCAGCATTATTAGATCCAAAGATCACCCATTAGATAGCCTTGATCCCAGTCTCAGATTTAGTTGAGTAATCTTATTATCAGATCAAGAGATTACCCGTTAGATAGGATTGATATTTTTCTCATACTCAGTCGAGTATTCTCATTATCAGATTTAGAGATATTTTGCTAAATAGGTTGGATCTCGACATAATCACTTCTTATTATTGATAGTAGATTTGGGGATCATCCGTTAGAGAGGTTTGATATAAGATTCAGTCAGTCGAGACTAGAAAGATCAGAGTGCAGTCATTAATGTGAGTAGATTCAGTTAATCAGCTCCAGTAACATCAGTTTCTGAGATCACTCGCTATAGAGGATGATCTCAACTCTAGTACTCAGTTATAAATATCAGATAATTTAGTTAATCAGTACCTCAGTATTAGTAGTGAGTCCAGATGTTAGTAAAGCAGTATCTGAGTTTCAATATTTTGAGTTGATGATTTTAGTTATGGTTTATGCATTCATACATATGTTCTCATTCAGTACTCTCATGATTATTCAGTTAAGTAATTGTTCATGCATAAGCCCTTGCATTTAGCCTTTCCTCATCTTCACACTCAATACATTCCCATACTGAAGCATTTGCGCTATGGTGAAAATATGCAAAAATAACAATAATACAGAACCAAATCAAATGAATGAGAATAAAGAGACACCCCCAACTAAAAAGGTAGAAGTGTTCGCACTATATAAATAATCAAGGATAAAAGTGAAAAGGGTGCACCCTAAAACCGCATCAAGGGTTGCTATCACTCTCAAACTCTGCATTATCATTATTCTCCTCAAGATCAGACCACTCGACTGGGGACGTATCATCACTCTCCACTAAAGTGAAAGGAAGTCTATCTTGGGGTTTTAAGACCTTCTATAGGACTTTTACCCCCTTCAATATCTTGATAAAGAACTCATCCATCTTCTTCTCTCTTGTGACCATCTTTTCATGTGTGCTCTGGAGGTCTGGGTACGAATCTGCCAAAGAGGATTAAAATTCTCAAGACTAGAAAAGGTATCTTCTTGCTTCTTTTGATCCTTCTTATACTTCTCATAATCAGAACGTGACACATATGAATGATGGGTGGTTAAAGGCTCTCCTGGTCCTTAGGGAAAACTAGAAATAAGCACCCTGATAGTTGTAATATCAACTCT
Organism: Capsicum pubescens; assembly: GCA_030864215.1. Taxonomy (NCBI): domain Eukaryota; kingdom Viridiplantae; phylum Streptophyta; class Magnoliopsida; order Solanales; family Solanaceae; genus Capsicum; species Capsicum pubescens. The sequence goes on from CM061545.1 coordinate 137,454,380, forward strand.
AATCTCCTCAAGAGTTCCATTGGTGGTTGGTCTATGAGACTCGGGCTCAACTCATGCCAATATTTCCAAGTTAATTTTTCTCCTCTTGCCTTTGCCAGGTGTGCCCTCTCCTCGAATCCTCAAAGGGTAGATAGGGGAAAAAAGGCACGCCCATGTATCATTAGCATACTCCTCAACTCACACTCTCCTACAAAGCTCAGTAATAAAAGAGGGAAAGAAGGGATGTATACCACCTTGGCTCTTTAAATGATCCATTTTAGTGAACACGAGATGAACAGTATCCAAAGGGATACCATCTAGAATGAAAACAATCATCTGAGCACGCAGGTCCGGGACTGCTATCATGTGGGTACAAGGAGAGACTCAGCTACAAATAATGTGCAACCATATCCGATCCTCGAACGTGAAGTCGTTAACGGAGATATTGCTTTTAGTCTTTGTCCAAGAGATTTCTATTCTGGGACATAGCCATTGTGCCAACTAAATCTTCGTTTTGCACCTTTTTTCTTTGAATTCACCCATGTCTACGTGTTGGATCCTATAAACATCATTTATCTGCTCAGCCCCAACTCCTATCGATTTTTCTCGAATCTTAATAGTCACATTGAATAGGTCTGAGAAAGACACTTTACTGATGTTGGCATAAAATTCATGAAACCATTGTTCATTTGCAATGCACTTATCCTAAGAAAAGCACCACCACCCTGTAGCTTCAAGTTTTTCATGAAATGCCGGTAGCTTCTCCAACATATTCTCAAAGAAAATTCCTCTTATCGAGAGCAGCTTTGTCCTCTGAAGATCACTATAGTAGAGAGTGTGGCACTCGGGTGTCATGAATTAAATGTGATCATACTTGTCAATGAAATTACCCTGAAAGCACTAGGAATACATGATATAAATCAATGGCAATTTAATATGCAAACTATGCCTATTGTTCAATAAGGCTCATTAGAATGGGTCCTTGGCGGTGCTTGGCTAAAAATTGGAAGTGCAGGAATTTTGGTATGGTAGGAAATTAGCCCTGATTACCACGATCGCGGGCCATGAACATACTTTTAATGCCGCGATAGTGGATCATGACCGCAGTTGCGAGATGTAAGGCTGGTTTTGTACCAGCTTCTCAAATTCAGAACCCTTCTAAATTTTTAGGCCACTAGCATGCTCTAACATATGGATTTACATGAAGACTAACTGAATGATGCTAATAAGTGTTCGAATGTGCCCTTTCAATCATCAAGAATCATGATTGAAATTTCATTTGGGCAATGTATCAAACACTTGGTGTGCACACTGCATTGTTCTACCTCTTGCAAATATTTTTGGGTACTCAAGACTTCCCCACTTGTGTGCAAACCTTACTTAAACACAAAAACCACACAAATATCAATTACGATAACATAGAAGTATAACAATCAAAACTTTTGGCCCTCTCTAAATCATTCATTCTAAGGCCTATTTTCAAAGATTTTAAGCATGGATTCATGATACATACCAGACTTGTGATGCAAGGTGGAGGCTTGGATATTATTGGAGGGCTAACAAACTTTGCTAGAATTTTGTCCAATTAGAGAATAAAACTTAAAAGGGAGTGTATGAGGAAATGGAGGTACATTAGGGATTAAGTGGTTGAAGTGACTGCGATTGCAAAGTTGCAGGTGACTGCGATCGTACCTAGTTACCACAATTGTGGTAACTGAGAGCATTTTTACTATCCTATTTTCCCTTGTTCAGCTCTTTGCTCAATTTTGGATAGCTTTTACCATGTATAGTTTTCAATGCAAATTTGCACACTCTCCCCTTTCCAAGCTCATTTGATGCACTACATAGTTCCACAAATGCATGAGTTATTCAGATGAAAAAACTAACATATATGCTACAGAAACATAACAAAAAGGATACGATCCACTTTTATGGAATTTGTGGATTGCCTCCCACCTAGTTCCTTAGTTAACGTTATGGCACGACATCTTCCTTTATTTATTTTCAAGGTGGGTTCTCAATACCCTCTTCATTCGCCTTTTAACCCTCAATATCCACCATGGACACAACTTGAAGTTCCGCGGTTTATTTCTTTGTCTTGCAAATTTTGAAAGAGACCTCATCCTCTTGTACCCCTAAAGTTCATTTCCCCCATCGCCAAATCGACAATGGATCTTTTGGTGTCCAAGGAACTATTTGTCTATTTCACTATCAAATATCATAGAATCCACTAGAAGTATAAAATTATCCACTTTAACAAGGACATTAAATAAAATTCCCACTGGACTTTTGATAGACCGGTCTTCCATTAAGAGTTGCATAGAGGTCAGTGTAGGGGAATCCAATCCAATATTCTTGTAGATGACAAAAGGCATTAAGTTTATGCTCACACCAAGGTCACATACAACTTTTGGCAACTCATGCGTCCCTATTGTAAAAGGAATGGTGAACGCTCTGGGGTTGTCTTTTTTTTTTGGAACCTTACTATCCATAATAGCACTACACCCATGAGTGACCTCAATGTATTACAATGGCTTAAGGATAATTGGTTATGCTTGTGCAGAACATAGAAGTCTCCAAAGAGGTTTAATATGGCTAATGATAGGGCACTTGAATGTCCCCTTAATTTAAATGGTTTGGATTTGGATAATGCTTGCAAGTATGGTGCTATGACGATACCACTAGTTTATTGCATAGCCTTGGTTAATAAATGGATAATTGGATTGTTTGTTAATTGTTTTTAATTGGGTATTAATGGCAGAGAGTGTAAGCTAAGCTGTGGAAGGTGGGGGGATCAAGACCTGAAACACATGTTTGCTGATATGAGAGGTCTTCGATGGCTACATGCGAGTGTAACATTTATATTGGAGAGATGTACTAGTCAACCCAGGGATATTTTTTGCTCATGTTACTACACATACTAGGACTCTTTCAGTAGGGAGAGCTAAACACATATGGCCTATGGGTGGTAGGACAGCTAAGTTGCACAACCTAGGTAAAGCTTTTAATGGTATGCTAAACTCAGTCATTTTTTCCAGCACTTAAATATTTATATTTGTTTGCTTCCACTAGATAGTTTTCACTTTTTTTTATAACTGGCATTACTTTATTTTTATCCTGAGTTTCATGCTAGCGTTCACCCACTAACCCATCTACTGGCGGCTATATACCCATGTTATGTATGAACCGGCCGTTCAACTTCTCCTTCAAAGTACTTTATTTGGGGAAATCTTATTGGACTGAAACGCTTTCATCTTTTCAAAAGGTATCATTTCATGTTGGACATTCTTAGACATTTTACTTTCATTTTTAATATTGGTTCTGGCCATGGTTAGGGGCATGTTCCAACCAGATATTTGTATTCTTTTTTATAGAGGCTTTGTGGTACTACGGTGGGTTGGTATGGGCGGAATTGGTATTGATGTCGACCTTGGAATTGGAATAAGCTGGGAGGCTGGCATCATCGGATAAAATTTCTCACTATTCCATAGTATTATATTTTGGGTTTAGTTAACATATTATTTTTGATATTTTCTAAATGGTTTTTTATGGTATGGATGATTGGTTTGGTATGGATAGACTCGGTTGTGTCGGTCATGATTGTGACCCTATCCCAAAAACATCATGAGAGAATTATGCAATCTTGTTATATGCTAGAAATTCAGCTCATCTAAGGTTGTAGAAGGTGCATGGGTTGGGTTAAGGGGGTGGTCCCCAATCCTGATTGGACTTGGGATGCCCATTACGACAAGGCCCCAATTCGGGTTGCGTCAAGTTGGTATCAGAGCCTAGGATTATTGTCAATTGGGAGTTCATAAAGCTGAGTCAGTAGAGTCTCATTTAGTTGTGTGTAGCACACCACACTCCTAAGGGATAGGCTGCAAGATATTTAGAATATTTCACTTGCTTGGTATTCTTTCTTCAAACTTGGCTTTTCAGTCCTGGAATCTCCTCTATTCCTTGTTTGTTCATCTTTCAGATCATGCCTCCTAGATCTAGAACAGAAGAAAATTCTTATACCACATCTAGAAGTGATACTGAGGGAGCATATTCTATTATTGGGGTTCATCTTTGATATCACGTTCCTATTCCTAATTATACCAGAGTTACTCCTATTTCTACTACTTCTCCTTAGGTCCCTCAGTGCAATGTGATGAATACGACATTCCATCAATCTATGCATGTTATTTCCCTAATGGTTGCTACTCAGGCTGAGCGAGGTTTAGCTAGGATTGTGTCTATTGAGGCTGCTAGGCTTGGAAAATTTATGAAGATGGGTCCTCCAACTTTTACGGGAGTAAAGGTGAAGAAAGACCCACATGCCTTTCTTGATGAGATGGAGAAGATCGTTTGAGTAATGAGGGATACTAATATGGAATGAGTAAACTATGCATCTTATAAACTCAAAGAGGTTGCTTATCTGTGGTATGAGGAGTTGGACAGAGATAAGGGTGATATATAAAGGATGGTTTGTGGGAGGTATTTTTTAATGCCTTTATGGATCAGTTTTTTTCTCATACGTTAAGGGATGCTAAGATAGAGGATTTTGTGAACCTCGGACAAGGGAGAATATCTTTGAAAGAGTATGCGTTGAAGTTTCATTAGTTGTCGAAGTATTCTCCTAATTTGGTGGTTGATACGAGGTCGCGAATAAAGAAGTTTGCTTCTGGAATGAATGGAGATCTGATTTTTTAGAGAAAAACTAGATTAACCCTCAATACATGCGTTATTCCAAATAAAATTTTTGGAATACTTAGTAATTTTTAGATTAGAGCCTTCCATTACGTAGGAAATTCAATTAGCTTTACAATGATATAAAATTTGCCTAAATTAAACAACCGGGTAAGAAGTTATGGAAATTTTAAGTTCCAGTCATTAAACATCGTCATTCAGGCCATTAACGTGTCGCAGAATGTGTCAAAATAGAAATTGACAATTTCTAGTGTTTCTCCGCGTATTGGGATGTCACGCCATAGATACAGTTCACAATTATCAATTTCCAGTGTACCAACGTGATTCCACCGTGTCACAGTGCACTTCCAGTTCACAAACAAAGTGGTAACACGATATCACATCATCGCACCACCATGAAATTTTCTAGTTTTCATTTTCCAGTGACACGCGTGATAGCGGCGCATCGCACCAGGGGTCCAAATCGGGAAAATTTCATGAAAATTAAAGTTGTGCCTAGAGTTAAAACAGTCTTTTCCCATGATTTTATTCCGTCCAGATGTGGGATTAAATCCCTAAATATGTATGAAATCCTTCAGTATTCACTTTTCCCCAAAATCAAAAGGTATTTCTCTCTCAAGAAAACAAACCCTAGCTCTCAAGAATCAAGGTCAACCCCAAGAATCTCTCAAAAACTCATCAAATTAAGGCATGTTAGATGTTCATCTATGGATCCTTACCTTCCATGGAGCCCAAGAATCCTTTTTCAAAATACAAGATTTATGATTTCTATGTTTGAATTAGATTGAATTCATGTTCATGACGTTGTTTGAGGCTTAATACCTGATTTAGATCACAAGTTCCAAGAATTGATTCTAGTATGGGTTGAATTACATTATATTCATAATAAACCCTTAAATTTGCAAGTTGATTGTTGTAACTATGTTAACCCTAAGTGTTTATGATTTAATGAACCAAGTATGCTTCTTATGTGTTTGATAAATTATCTATATGAATGAAATAATGACATTATAACATGATAATATGTATTCCCTATCCATGTACAAGTTAATGCATTACAAGTGTTTAATGGAATGTCTCTATGAATGAAGTATGCCCAAGTGAACATTGTTATATTATTCAAGATGATGTTTTTCTTTACTTTTTATGCTATTGAGTCCTGGGGGTATTTAATACCTTGTAATTTAGCTTCTTACCTAGAGCTAGAGTTAGTGATAGAATTGTATCAGCCATGTCACGATCAGTAGTACTCTCAGTCAGTTACAGAACTTAGGAAAAACTCAGTAAACTTTGTATCAGTCCAGTCTAGCTCAGTATGATCAGATCAGTGTCATTCAGTTTGGAGTAGGAACTAGTACTGAGCGAGTGTAGAGGTAATGACTTCTCCCGTCAGGCAGGCAGAGTCGTTAGTAGCAGTTTTACACTACAGAACTTTGTAGCCAACATACGATGTGAGGAGTCACCCATCAGATTAAGGCTTGGCTACCTCCTAGGGGTCACCCATTAGATTAGGCTGGACTTCTTGTTCAGGGTTACCCATCAGATAGGCTTGACCATAGCATAATCTTTACCCATGGCATGGTACTGGAACCCTTCTAACTGGGGTTGTAGGTTGGGCCCCACTCAATTTATTCAGCGGCATGTCGGTTAATTGAGAACTCCCACATTCAGTTTTAATCTCAGTCTTCAGAATAGAACTTAATTCAGTTCTACAGATGCAAGACTGTTAGATACAATCACTCAGTTATCAGTAATTCAGATTATAAATGATCTCAGATTATCAGTATATTCAGTTATCAGATTCAGTTCTAGTATACTCTGTTATAGTATGTACAGTATGTTCAGTAGTTATAGATCCTCCATGTATGCTAATCCATCTCTTTTATATCATTCAGTTAGTTATTGTTCATGAAAATGAACCTATGCATTCAGTCTTTCCTCATTTAGTATACTAGTTTCCTACATAGTGATTTCATACCAATTTCTTATGCTATGATGTTTCATATCATAGGTTCGGACACTCAGGTTCCTAACTGCGCTTAGCTAGATTCAGCCAGTAGTAGAAGATTTAGTAGTTAGTCCTCATATATTGAGGATATACTTTTATTTCAGTACTTCAGCTTAGCAGCATTTTAGTAGATGGAGTTAGTTGGGGGATTGTCCCATCGACTCCACTTTCAGACAAATTCAGTTAGAGGATTTTAAGACTTAATTTTCAAATAGTATTTGAGATTCAGATGTTATAATTCATTATAAGTATTTTAGATATTTTAAACCTTATGGCATTTCAGCCTATATTCCATAATTATTTTAGTATTATTGTTTAGTGCTCACAGCAGATATCATTCATGGGTTAGCTTGTGGTTCTTCAGGGTTGCAAGCATCGTGTGACGACTAGAGGATAGTCTTAGGTCGTTACAAACTTTGTATCAGAGCCTAATGTTCAACCGTTTCCTAGGGAGTCTGAAAAAGCTGCATCTAGTAGAGTTTTGTGCATGGATGTGTAGCGCGCCACAATTATGGACAGGAGGCTTTGAGATGTTTTAGGAAAAGTTTCCCTTCTTTTAGTATTCATGTCATGCGAGTAAGCATGATCTCAAGTTACACTCTCAGTCTAATCCGCTTCTTCCTTTCGTTTATAGAACATGCCTTCAGAAAGGACTATCGAAAGAAGAATCGGAAATCAGTCAGCACCTCAGCCCATTCAGGTAGATCCCCTAGATGAGCACGTCTCTTATATAGAATTCAGAGCTATATTCACTACTCTAGCCAATTCAATCACAACCCAAAATAAATGGCCAGCTATTGTTATGGCAACCCAGTGGCCAATAATGTTGCAACTAAGATTTGAGACTTTACCCAAATGAATCCACCTTCCTTTATGGGATCTAAGTCAGAAGAGGATCTACAGGAGTTCTTTGATCAGGCTCAGAAAGTCACAAATATCATAGAAGTGACTTCCAGTGAGGGTGCTGAGTTAGCCACCTATCAGCTACAAGATGTAGCCCATATGTGGTTTAAGTAGTAGAAGGTAGATAGGGGTAAGATGCAGAGCCCATAGAGTGGGAAGAGTTTTCTACTGCCTTCCAAGATAGATTATTTCCCTTAGAGCTAAAAGAAGCCAAAGTGTTAGAGTTGATTAATCTCAAACAAGGGAGTATGAGTGTAAAAGAGTATTCCCTCAAGTTTACTCAGATATCCAGGTATGCTCCTTATGTAGTAGCAGACAATAGCACCATAATAAGCAAGTTTGTATCTGGGGTGTGGTAAAAAAACACAGAACAACAATGTTGATTAAAGAGATGGACATATCTAGGATTGGAGTCCATTCTCTAGAGATTGTGTAGAAGAAACTTAAGGAGAAGGAGAGGGAAAATAAAAGAGCGAGAACAAGCAGCTTTAATTTCAATCACCCCAAGTCAGATGGGGGTAACCCTTCCTAGTTTTGTCCAAAGTTTTCAATTCTAGCTCCGTCCTCAGCCAGTGTACCGATGACCCGGGATAGCGTAAGTAATGGTCATACTAATCCATTTTGTGAAGAGTGTGATAAAAACCATCAGGAAGAGTGTAGGGCTGGCAGTAATGTATTTTATGGATGTGGGAAACTGGGCCATAGTCTTAGGGAGTGTTGAGTAACTTATCAGTGAGGTAGGGATATACACTATCAGGGTCAGTCTCATCAGTCACTAGTTCAGTCCGTCCGCCCAAATCAGTAGGGCTCCCCTTCTAGAGCCACCCATGGTTAGTGTCTAAATAGATTTTATTAACTTCAATCCAGAAAATATTAGGAAAGTCCTCCTGATTTGGTCACTAGTAAGTTACAAATTACCCACTTATATGTTTATGCCTTATTAGATCCATGAGCTTCTCTATCTTTTATAATTTCTTACATAGCGCTACATACCAAGGTTAAACCCTGAAATAGTAGTAGGGTTATTGATTTAGTAACCCACGGATGTAGAATGATGACTTTAAGATAAGGGGGAGATGGTAGTATAGTACATGGTAGAAGACCATGCATGCTTATAGTTCCTAGTATAAGGAGTTACAGTTCACTCTGTAGTACAAATCAGGTTCTATAAGTTCAAAAATTCCAAACTCAGGTTATGCAGGTCATGACACACGTATTCATGTTTCCCAGTATGCTCAGTTCACATGACTCATGTTACACTCTAAATGATCCGTGAAGTTCAGTTTATGCTATATGTTCCTCAAGCTTCAGTAGTGTGTCCAAGTCATTCAGTCATCCTTAATTTAGATCGTGTCTCTTACATCATCATAGTCTTTCTTAAACCTACTCAAACCCATATTCAGTATCGTTATAAACTTTGTCTCAGTTACTATCTCATATCATCCTCTTGTCAGTCATATATTTCATAAATTGATTATAGCCATGTAATTATACATCAGATATGCATGTTTAGTTTGTAAACTCAGTCTATCAGAAAAGTCACGTAATTATGCTTCAGTTGTGCATGTCTAGTTTAGTATGTAAACTTAGTCTGACAGTATTCTCTCAGCTTAACTAGCCACATTCGAGGACGAATATTCCCATATGGGAGATATTGTAATAGCCCGTATTTCCTTAGCCTAGATTAACCCTCAGTACATGGGTTATCCTAAATAAATTTTTTGGAATACTTAGTAATTTTTAAATTTGAGCCTGCCTTTACTTAGGAAATTCAATTAGCTTTCCAGCGAAATAAAATTCGCCTAAATTTGACAACCGAGAATAAGTTATGGATATTTTAAGTTTCAGTTGTTAAACATCATCATTCATTCTAGTAGTGTGCGTCACTAAGTGTGTCAAAATAGCAATTGTCAATTTCCAGTGTTGCTCCACAATATTGGCACATCGTGCCATAGACGCAGTTCACAATTATCAATTTCCAGTGTACCAACACGATTACACCGCATCGCGGTGCACTTCTAGTTCCCAAAGTGTCAATGTGATACCACCGCATCGCGCCACCATGTAATTTCCCAGTTGTCATTTTACTGTAACACGACGGGATAGCATCTCGTCACGCCAGGGGTCCAGATCGGGAAATTTCACAAAAAATTAAAGTTGCACCAAGGGTTAAAAGAGTATTTTCCCATGATTTAATTCCGCCCAGATGTGGGAATAAAGCCTTAAAAATGTGTAAAATCCTTCATTATTCACTTTTCCCAAAATCAAAAGGTAGTTCTCTCTCGAGAAAATAAATCCTAGCTCTCAAGAATCAAGGTCAATCCCAAGAATCTCTCCAAGAACTCATCAAGTTGAGGTATGTTAGATGTTCATCAATGGATCCTTACCTTCTATGAATTCCAAAAATCCTTTTTCAAAATACAATATTTATGATTTATAATTTCCATGTTTGAATTAGATTGAATTCATGTTCATGATGTTGTTTGTGTTTTAATCCATGATTTAGATTACAAGTTCCAAGAATTGATTCTATTATGTGTTGAATTACATGATATTCATGATAAACCCTTTAATTTGCAAGTTGATTATTGTAACCATGTTAACCCTATGTGTTTATGATTTAATGAACTAAGTATGCTTCTTATGTGTTTGATAAATTATCTATGAGAATGAAATAATGCCATTATAGCAAGCTAACATGTATTCCCTATCCATGTACAAGTTATTGCATTATAAGTGTTTGATGGAATGTCTATATGAATGAATTATGCCCAAGTGAACATTTTAATGTTATTCAAGATGATGTTTTGCTTTACTTTTCATGCTATAGAGTCTTGGGGGTATTTAATACCTGACAATTTAGTTGTTTCCATAGAGGAAGTGTTGGTGACAGAATAGTATCAGTTATGTCATGATCAGTAGTACTCTCAGTCAGTTACAGAACTTAGGAAAAACTCAGTAAACTCTATATCAGTCCAGTCTAGTTTAGTATGATCAGATGAGTGTCATTCTGTTAGGAGTAGGAACTAGAACCGAGCGAGTGTAAAGGTGATGACTTCTCCAGTCAGGTAGGCAGAGTCGTTAGTAACAGTCTCACACTACAGAACTACATAGCTAGCATAGGATGTGAGGAGTCACCTAGCAGATAAAGGCTTGGCTACCTCCCAGGGGTCACCCACCAAATGTTTCTTAACTCCCTATTTAGGCTCAGCCATCAGATATGCTTGACCATAGCAGTGTTTTTTCCCGTGGCACGGTATTGACACCCTTCCAACTAGGGTTACAGGTTGGACTCCACCCAGTTTACTCAGGGGCATGTCGGTTAAATGAGAACTTCCATAGTTTTAGTGTCAGTCTCAGTTTTCAAAATAGAACTCAGTTCAATTCTACAAAATTAGGACTATCAGATACAGTCACTTAGTTATCTGTAATTCAGATTATCAATGATCTTAGATTATCAGTATATTCAGTTATCAGTTATCAAATTTAGTTTTAGTATTCTCAGTTATAGTATGCACTGTATATTTAGTAGTTACAGATCCTCTATGATTGCTAATCTAGCTCTTGTATATCATTCAGTTAGTTATTGTTTATGCATATAAACCCATTCATTCAGCCTTACCTCATTGCACTATGATGTTTCATATCATAGGTTCGAACGCTCATATTCCTGACCGCGCTTAGCCAAATTTAGCCAACAGTAACAGATTTAGAAGTGAGTCCTTATATATTGAGGATATGCTTTTATTTTAGTACTTCATCTTTGCAGTATTTTAGTAGATAGAGTTAGTTGAGGGATTGTCCCATCGACTCCACTATCAGATAGATTCAGTTAGAGGCTTTTCAGACTAGATTTTCAGACATTATTTTAGATTTAGATGTTATTATTCATTATTGGTATCTTAGATGTTTTGAATCTTATGGCATTTTAACCTATTATTCTATAATTATTGTAGTATTATTGTTCAGTGCTCATAACAGTTATCATTCATGGGTTACTTTGTGGTTCTTCGGGGTTGCAAGCACCATGTGATGACTACGGGGTTATCTCCAGTTATTACAAAAAATATTTTTCTTATGAAGGATATTGACATGTCAAGGCTAATTGTTTATATGCAGCATATTAAGGATGAGAAGAGAAGGCAGGTAAAATATGAAGACAGGCAGAGTAAGCGGGGTAGGTTTTCTGATCATGGAGGTCCCCAGTCTAAGGGTGGTTGAGATTATGGGAGGTGGAAGAAAAAAAGTAGGGGAGTTTTGGTTTCTTCTCTACTGCTAGTGCTCATTACCCCCAGCAGTCGAGCGACTGGCGTCATCATGGTGGTGATAATTATCAGGCAAAGGGAGCTAAGTCACAAACAAGCGAAGGTGATTCTATTTATTCATGTCCTCCTTGTCGATTTTATGCTCATCCTCATAGAGGATTCTATAAGGAGGAAAGGTATAGGTGCTTCAAGTATGGACAAGTAGGCCTTCGACTTAGGGATTTTCTATCTTACAAGGTTTCTACGATAGATATTAAGTTTCTGGTTGCTTCATTTTCTGTTCCGACACCCGTTGGTGTGGCATCTACTTCTGTTACTTCTTCTGGTTCCAGTGCTGGTCGGAACAGGTTGTATGCTTTGATATCCCATTAGTAATTCGACGCATCACCTTATATGTTTTCTGGTATGTTATAATTTTTCACTTGTGACGTATATTATGTACTTGATTTGGGTTCTACCCTCTCTTATGTGACTCCCTATATAGTTGTGTCTTTTGCTTTTAATCCAGAGATTATTTCGGATCAATTTTTTGTTTCAACCTTGGTAGGAGATTCGGTCATTGGTGAACAAGTCTATAGTGGGTGGGTGTATCTGTGAGTGGTAGACATACTTTGGCGAATCTATTTGAGTTGGGTATGGTAGATTTTTATGTATTGTTGGGCATGGATTGGTTGCATTCTTGTTTTGAAAATTTGGATTATTGAACCCGTAGGGTCATTTTTAGGTTCCCTAGAGAGCCAAAAATTGAATGGGAAGGTTGTTCCTTATCACCAAGGAGGAATTTTATTTTATATCTTAGAGCTCAAAAGTTAATCTCAAAGGGTTCTCTTTATCACTTGGTCCGGGTTAAAGTTCTAATTCAGAAGGTCCTCTTTTTTTTTGGTCTTTGTGGTTATTGAGTTTCCATAGGACTTTCCAGATGATCTTCCAAGTGTTCCTCCTGATAAGGAAATAGAGTTTGGTATTGATTTTCTTTCAGACACTCGTCTAATTTCTATTCCTCCTTATAGAATGACTCCGGCTGAGTTAAGGGAACTCAAAGAGAAAATTAAGGATATTCTAGAAAAAGAGTTTATTCATCCTAGAGTTTCTCCATGAGGTGTACTGGTGTTGTTCGTGCATAAAAAGGATGGTTCTCTTCGTATGTGCATCGATTAGAGACAGTTGAATAAGGTAACGATCAAGAACAAATATCCTTTTTCTCTGATAGATGATCTGTTTGATCAGTTGCAGGGTGCCAAGTTCCTCTCTAAGATAGATCTTTGGTCTGGGTACCATTAGTTAAAGAGTAGGGAGGTGGATATCCCTAAGATGGCTTTTCGCACTCGGTATGGGCATTGTGAGTTATTCGTGATGTCATTTAGATTAACAAATGCCCCGACAATGTTTATGGATTTGATGAATAGGGTAATTGGAAGTATTTGGACCTCTTCATCATTATGTTTATTGATGATATTTTGGTGTATTAGAAGAGTGAAGTGAATCATGTTAATCACCACTATGTTGTATTGCAGAACTTAAAAGAACAATGGTTGTTTACTAAGTTCTCTAAGTGCATATTTTGGTTGAATGATGTGACATTCTTGGGTCATATCATTTCTAGTTAAAGGATTATGGTGGATCCGTAGAAGGTTGTTGTCATGAAGAAGTGGCCTAGACCTATGACTCCATCTGATATTCAGAGCTTCTTGGATTTACCTGGGTATTATAGGTAGTTTGTGGAGAGATTTTCATTGATAGCTGCTCCTTTGACTAAGTGAACTCAGAAGAAAGTTAAGTTTTCTTGGTTGGATGCGTGTGAGAGAAATTTTGAGAAGTTGAAGGATAAGTTGACTTTGGCTCCAGTAGTGACCTCTCTAGAAGGCAATGATAGGTTCATGGTTTATTATGATTCATCTAGGTTAGGTCTTGGTTGTGTGTTGATGCAACATGGTAAGGTGATAGCCTATGCCTCCAGGCAGTTAAAGGTACATGAGAGGAACTATCCTACTCATGTTTAAGAGTTGTTGGCCGTTGTGTTTTCTTTAAATATATGGAAGCATTATTTGTATAGTGTTCACGTGGATATCTTTTTTGTTCAAAAGAGTTTGTAGTATGTGTTCTCACAGAAAGATCTTAATCTTAGGCAGAGAATATGGCTTGAGCTTTTCAAGGACTATGATATGAGTCTTCACTACAACCTAGGTAAGGCTAACGTGGTTGTTGATGCTCTTAGCAGGTTGTTCATGGGTATTTATGCTCATGTGAAAAAAGAAAAACGAGAATTGTGGAAGGATATTCACCCTTTGGCAAATATTTGGGTTCGTCTCTTGGACTCCATAGATAGTGGTGTGATAGTGAAAGAAGTGGTTAGATCGTATCTTGGTGTGGAGATTAAGGAGAAACTAGTGTTGGATTTTACCTTGATGAAATCAAGCGTAGCGTTGGTGGGCAAAAGGGGGTTGATTTTGAGATTAGCGGTGATGGTACTTTGCGGTACCAAGGGAGGTTGTGTGTTCCTGATATAAATGGTTTACGGAAAAGGATCTTAGCTGAGGTGCATGAGTCATGCTATGTTTTCCATATTTTATCTACTAAGATATACCATGATCTAAGGGAGATTTGTTAGTGGAATTTCTTGAAGCGGGACGTGATAGATTTTGTGTCCAAATAAATGGTGTGTCAACAAGTTAAGGTTGAGAACATGAGGCTTTTGGGTTGTATCAAGAAATTAAGTAGCCTAAATGGAAGTGGGAGGAGATCAATATGTATTTGTTACTGATCTTTCTCGATCTCGGAACCAATTTGATTTGATTTGGGTCATCTTCGATAGGATGACAAAGTCTGTGCATTTCTTTCCTATGTGGACTAACTTTTCAGTGGAGGATTATGAGAAGCATTATCTTCAAGAGAATGTGAAACTGAATAGGGTGCCTATTTTTATTATTTTCGATAGTGGTACGTAATTTATGTCCCACTTCTAGCGGTTTTTCCAGAAAGGGTTGGGGACTAAGGTGATTCTGAGTACTTCTTTCCATTTGTAGTCGGATGGTTACGCGGAGAGAACTATTTAGACATTAAAAAATATGCTTCAAGCTTGTGTGATTAATTATGGTGTAAGTTGGGTAGAGCATCTACCTTTGGTAGAGTTTGCTTACAACAATAGCTATCATAATAGTATTGTTATGGCTACTTTTGAGGCATTGTATGGTGGGAGGTTGTAGATCACTAATTGGTTGTTTTGAGCCCAGTGAGGCTGATTAGTTTGGTTCGAATTTGGTTCTAGAATCTATGGAAAAGGTGAAGGTAATTCAGCATAGGCTCAAGGCTGCCCAGAGTCGTCCAAAGTCCTATGCAGATGTTAGGCGTAGAGACTTGGAATTTGCAGTTGGGGATAAGGTTTTCCTTAAGGTGTCTCCTATGAAGGAAGTAGTGCGATTTGGCAAAAATGGAAAGCTCATTCCTAAGTACATTGGTCCTTATGAGATTTTACGGAGAGCGGGAAATATTGCGTATGAGTTAGAGTTGCCATCTAGCTTTAGTTTGGTTCATTCGATATTCCATGTGTCTATGCTAAGGAAGTGTGTTAGTGATGTATCTTCAGTTGTTCGTTTGGAGGGGTTGGATATCTCAGATTATCTGCCTTGTTAAGCGGTCTCAAATGAGATATTAGATAGGCAGGTTCATTGGTTGGAGACCAAGGATGTGGCTTTGGTTAAGGTTCTATGGTGGAACCACAAGGTGAAAGAGGCCACATGGGAAACGGAGGAGGACATGAAGTCCAAGTATCCACTCTTGTTTTCTACTCCTGATATTCATGGGGAAGTACGCATTCTTGAACACATCTTTATGATCTGAGTTTGTTAAAGAAAGAGTTGCATCTCTTGCATCTTTGTTTTCCATTTTATCAAGGTAAGAGTAGAGATATAAGAAAGGTGGTATTGATGTTTGATAATGCAAATGACTATGTGTGGTTACCTTTACCTTATCCATCATTTGGGGATGAATATTCCTAGTTGGGGAGACTGAAGTATCCCAGGTTTAGACCTTTGGAAAATCTCCTGGAATCCCATTCCTTGGACCTAATATGGCTCATGGAACAAGCCGTATATTGGGGTACAAGTGGTAAAGTCCTATTGTAAGCTTACATGTGTCAGTTGGCGGGATGTTTTTAGTTAATAGAATGGATACAACTTTGGGGAAAGTGTCGTATGGTTGGGCACGAGTCGTATAGGCGACTCATAAGGTGGACATTGTTTGATCCTCCTAGTTTTGCATTCTTCCAGGGATACAGATCATGGGTACAAATCATATGCTGAGGTTACGACTTGGGTGGATGATTAATATATTTGATATTGTTTGATCCATGGTTGAGGCTTTGTCACGATCAGGTGGGTATCAACCGTAAGGGAGGTTACAACTCATAAGGGGGTCAGTCGTGACCCTGTGTTGTGTTTTTATTGGATTTAAGTTGGGGTATTCAGGATATTTCCCTACTTAGCCTAATAAGGACCCACGACTTCTATATACTTAGGAGGTTATTTACCCTATTAATTAATTCTTAAACACTTAGAAACTCTTCCTAAACATATCATAATTCTCTCAAGAGATTTTTGGACAAAGAGCTAGGGTTTCAACAAAGGTATTACTTTGGGGCTTGTCTTGGTGAATTCTTTCCATCAATATTCTTGGTTTAATTCATGATTCTCTATGCTAATTGTTATTTTTATTTAAGGAATAGGTACATGGTTGATTTCATGATTTTTCTCTTGCATGATTATGGCTTTCAACTATTGATTTGGTGGTTTTGATGTTAATTACTTGGTTATGATTTTCTATGGTTTTAATTATGCTTTCTATGCATTAATGGTGGTTTTGGATAATTGAATTGTATGCTAATGGTTTAATGCTGATGGAATTTTGCTTTGGTTGTATTATGCCCTCAAGGTGTTTGATAAAATGCTTATAAAGATATGTTTATTGCATTGACTTATTTTAATGCAACTTTTGCTTGTTTTTGGCTTATATCTGAAACCTTAAATGTTTTCAAATGGTTTACAGAGGCATAAAGCCATTTGTTTATGCTTATGGAGAACATGGAAGTCTCCCAAGAAGTTTAATATGGATAATGATAGGGCACCTGAATATCCCCTTAAACTAAAGGGCTCAACTATGGATAATGCTTCCAAGTATGGTGGTATGATGATACCATTGATTTATTGAATATCCTTGGTTAATAAATGAATAATTGGATTTTTTGTTAATGGTTTTAATTAGGCATTAATGCCGAGGAGTGTAAGCTAAGCCGTGGAAAGTGGAGGTCCTAGGGTATCAAAACCCGAAACTCATATTTGCCTATATAAGGGGTCTCCGATGTCCATGTACGAGTGTTACATTTATATTGGAGGGATGTGCTAGTAATCCCAGGTATATTTCCTGGTCTTGCGGCTACACACACTGGCCCTTTCAGCTGGGGTAGAACCCATATTACCCGTGGGTAGTAGGACGGCTAAGCTACACAACCCAGGTAAAGGTTTTAATGGCATGCTAAACCCGGTCCTTTTTCCCAACTCTTATCTATATATATGTATGGTTGTCTGCATTGGATGTTTTTCACTTGGTTTTGATAAATGGAATTACTTTATCCTTAACCCAAGTTTCATGCTATTGTTCACCCACTAATCCATCTACTAGCGGTTGTATACCCATGCTATGCAGGAACCTGCCGTTTGACTCCTCCTTCATAGTACTTGATTCAGGGAAAACTTATTGGATTGAAGTGGTGAGATTCCATCCTTTCAGAAGGCATCATTTCATGTTTGATGTCCTTAGACATCTTAGTTTTTTTCCGGATATTGGTTTTTGCCATATTTGGGGGCATGTCCCAACCGACTATGTGTAGTCTTTTGGATAGAGGCTTTATGGTACTTCCGGGGGTTGGTATGGTCGGGATCGATATTGTGTTGGCCTTGGCATTGGAATAAATTAGGAGGCTGGCATCATTAGAGATAATTTCTCACTGTTCCATCATAATACATGTCGGGTTTGATTATCATATTATGTTTGATATTTTCTAAATGGTTTGGTAAGGTATGGATGGTTGGTTTGTCATGGTTAGACTCGCTTGGGCCGTTCTTGATTGTGACCCTATCCCAGAGTCTTCAAGAGAGCATTATGAAATATTGTTATATTCTCAAAATTCAGCTCATTTAAGGTTGTATAAAGTGGTTGGGTTGGGTTAAGGGGGCGTTCCCCAGTTCTGTTTGGACTTAGGATGCCTATTACGACAAGGCCCCGATTCGGGCAGCGTCAATGGAAGTTCACCACTTTAATCCAAAAGCTAACCCCGAATGTCTGAATGTTAAGTAGGAGGAGTAGAACGGGTGGTTCCTACATCGCGTGGGGATACAACGCCCGAAGATGGGTTAGCAGGTGAATGTTAGAATTAACTTAGGATAAGGATAAAATAATATCATTTAAGAAATCCAAGTAAACAAACCATATGCATACAACCATACATATATATATATAACCATTCAGGGAAAGGGAAACGGGTTTAGTAGACATTTAAAACCATTAACCTGGGTTTGTGAAGCTTAACCATCCTTAACCACCCACGGACTATATATGTCCGGTGTAACCCCCTGAACGGGCCTCGATGCGTGTACCCACACAGACCGAAGATACCATAAGTGTCAAGGATTCCCATGTACCCTTCACTCTCCATAATACATATGTATTATGAACTTAGAGGATTCTTGTGTACCTTATGAATATCATAAAAGGTTCTCCAAGACCAACCCTTCATGTCGGCAAACATGAGTTTCCAATGTTCATTCATTGAACTCCTACCTTCGCTAGTAGGTATCACACCCCGCCATTATTTTCTAATTAAAACTATTTACAACCAACCAAACTATTATTATTAACGAAGGCTATTAGTAGTGGTATCATCATACCAACTATAACTTGCAATTACTTTCCTTAGCAAAACCTTTGAGTGGTCAAGTGATTCCCATGTACGTATAGACCATGTTATCAAATTAACTTGGGTGATTCCCATGTACCCCACAAGTATTCACTACCATATTAACTTGAGGGATTCCCTTGTACCCTAAAAGTATGTTTACTAAGACAAACCATTACTTTAAACCATTTTAACCATTAGGGTTCCATTACCAAGTTTAACCATGCAAAAGTTCCATAAAAAGTTCAACAATGTAGTGAAAACATTCTAATTGGTATTTTATCAAATACATTTGGGGCGTAATATTTTCAAAATTAAAGTCAATTATCAAACAACCATTCCCATGCAACCAATTATTCAAAACCACCATTAATTAATATAAAATCATAATTCAAATATGGGAAAATGATAACCAAACATTTATATCCAAAACCCCAAATCATATTTGAAAACCCAAAATCATACAACATTCAAATCATGTAAACATTGTATAAAACCATGCCTTTAGTTGTCACTAACAATGAAGCAAGAGAACATTTCTTAAACCAAGATCATGATGGAGATAAATCACCAACACAAGCCCCAATTTACTCCTTAAGATGAAACCCTGGTTTTCTTTGCCCAATAACTCTAGAGAGGATTTAAGAGTTTTTTGTAAGTGTTTAAGAATAGAATAGTAGGGAAAATAACCTCCTAAGTGAAAAATAAGTCGTGGAACCTTATTAAGATAAGTGGGGAAATGTCTAGATTTCCCTCACTTAAACTGCATTTACTTCCCGTCATAGGGAACGACTGACCCTTACGAATCATACCCATCCTATACGAGTGGTACCTACCTCTCATACCCTAAGTTTTCCCCTAGGACCCAACACTGTCCAAGGTACGACACACAAAAACACAAGTCATATCCAAGTCTACGACTAGTATCCATAAACCGTACCCCTGGTAGAATAGAATCCCAGAAGGTTTTAACACCGTCCCCCAGTACAAGACGTGGGTATGACTCATACCATTTCTTACAGCTCATGGTGAGCCTCCGATACTCATATCGAACTTAAGTCACTAAGTTAAAGGTTAAGTAAAGAAACCAAACAACCTATATCCACTGATATGACTCATACCACCTAAGTCGTACCCATTCCAAAATCCAAACCCAATCCACCAACCAACACTGGTAAGCATATGACTATCCTACTCTACTCGTATCCCAGTGTGTGAGTCATGTCCTTGAGTTATTGATACCCCCAAATTACACCTCTCTTACGAGAGAGTAAGTGATCTCTATTAAATATAGAACCCAAATAGGTTGGGTGTCGAATCCCACAGGGAATATTGTGTTCACTAAGGATTGTAATTATTATTAGACTGTTGATTGAAGGTTCCTGAATAAGAGGGGTTTTGATTTATAAATTGTGTTCAAAGTACTTGTAAAAGAGTTGTTACAACAAATAATTCTTTCTTCTAGTAATAATTCAATGATATTAAACAAACTAGAGTTATGGTTAACAAGATGTTTAAACAGATAGGGTTGTGAATCACTTTTGTGTTCCACTCAATAACTTCAATTGCAAAAGCATCTGAATTCTAGTGCTTACCCATTAGTTTCTCAACCTTAATGGATAGTTTATCCCTTAACTCTCTCAACTTAAAGAATATATTGATTATTTAACCATTTTTCTCATGTAGGTTAATCCTTAATAAGGCATTCTCCATTAATCTAAAGATTTATGTCTCTAGATTTCATGTAAACCCTTTCTTTTCCCAACAAACACTTTTCTGTTCGAACAAGTGATTATTCTTGGGTTCACTTTTCAAGTTTGCAACAAAGAAAATTCATTAGAGTGAAAAAGGGTTTATCCAATATCAATTACCTACAAAAACTAAATTAGAATCACAACCCATATCAACTGCTTACATCAAGGCTCCCATAACCCCAGTTACGGGAGCTTAGCCACTCATCTCTATAGAAGAAAAAGAAAGAATACTTGTATTATTCATAAACAAATTCCAAGTTCACTTACAAAGGTTACAAGAATTAATTCTTAAATCTTCAGTAACAATGGAATTATTAGATCCACAAATGTCGTTTGATTCACAGATTTCTACGTTACAGAGAGTTTCAAAGATGAAAAACTAAGATAAAAACAATCTCCAAGATTCAGAATATCCTCAATAAAACCCTATCTAGGTATTTGTATGCTCTAAGGTTTAGAAGGTTTAAAATTTAAACTAAGAAAATGTCGCATCCAAATTGACAGTCCAGATGAAGGTCCGTCGGGAGTCTGACGGTCCGTCATATGGACCGTCGCTGAGTTCCCCAGGATGTCATGTTCTGCTTAATCCTGAAGTCTACCTTGGAGGACCATCGATGTTCCAATGGTTAATCGGATGGTTCGTCACTCAGTCTTCTGAAATCTTGCATTCTGCTTAAGTCTGATGGCTACCTTGGCGGACCGTCGATGGTCCGACGGTCCATTGCATGGCTCGTTACTCAAACTTCTGAAATATTACATTCTATTTAAGTTTGACGGCCAAGTTGGCGATCCGCCACATCCCTGATGGTCCATCATTTGGTCCGTCGCATGGGTCTTCCATCTGGAACCATCTGTTCAACTCTAATGGTCCGCGTGGCGATCCATCGCATGAATGATGGTCCACCATTTAGGCCATCATTGACCTTGTTTTGCTGTTTTCCTAAGTTTTCTCCTTCAATTGACTCCTCAACCTAAAATCACTCAAAGCCACTATTAAATACAACTTTAGTTTCTTGAAAACTCACAATTTTCCTGAGAAAAAGACACAAAATGTTTCGTCAAAAGCCTAACATCAACACCTCAACTTAAGATAATTTCTTGTCCTTAAGCAACTCAGTACCATATTACAAATATGAGCAATAAAATGACAGGCATTCAACTTGCTGAACCAATTTTCACATAACCATTCATTTGTCCTCCTACTTATATGCCTCAACATATCAGAGTCCATAACTTGCATTATTTCCCAATCAATACATATACACAAACATGGATTCAATAATCTACAGAGATCAGCCAAATTATGTGTGACTTAGATTTCCCTCACAGTCAAGGAAATCCACTACTCATTTTATTTTGTAGATACACATTAGAACTATCACACTTGTCAAAGAAGTTACAAACTTAGTACACATACCTAGAGGCTTGCCCTTATCATCTAACGCTCCCTTATAGTTGATTCACCAAGATAAACAGGTATTTATCAGTCTTGTAATGAGGCTTCAGGGTTAGGTAAGAAAGGACTTCTGGGAAAAAGTGACTCAAAACTAGGATTTAACTCTTTTTGCCCTTAAGCTCTACCGACCAATGCCATTTCTGAGCAAGCTTATTCACCCTTTTCTCATTCATTTAAACTTTACCATAACAACCCCTTATATATATATATATATATATATATACACGAGCATCATCCACCCTCAACTTATGCGGATGCAACCTGTCAAGGTACATAATGTCTTGAGTAGACCAAGGCCGGATGCTCTAAACAATGCTCTAAATCAACTTTCCCTTAGACAGCTAATAGCTTTGACAATAGCCACCCTCAACTTAGGTGTTTTGCCTAAGTTTAGGTTCACAATGCCCATTATTAGGCCAGGGCCAGAGCTAAGTGTTAACAACATAAAGAGAGTTAACTAGAGTGATTGGTGATGAAGAAAAGGAATTAACATAGGCTCAAAAAAGGGTTCAAAAGTGGAAAATTCTTTTTGGTGGGTTTAATTATTTTGGCTAAGAGGACTAAAATCACAAGGCGACCTGCTATCATTTCTTATTTCATCATCTACAACACAACATCAATTGAACTAGGCAAGTTCTAGGTACTACACTAAGAAATAACTAATACAAATACTCACACACACAGGCAACTGAGTTATACTCATTCTACTGTTCCTAGGACTTACATCACATGTCATGCACATTTTACAAGTTAATGTCGACTATAGATTCACTAACATTTGATAACATATACTAGAAGACAAAAGTAAATAGTCATATGAACATAGTCATAGCTTGATACCAACATCATTCATCATCCATATTCATAACAAGGTGCTAAAAGAAATGGAACTTTTATTTCATGGACCAACATTAATAATAGAACAATATTTAAGAAAGGAAAATTCAAGCCTAAAGGTAATCCTAGAAAAGAAAATATAATGTGAACTTTAACATAATCCTAGACATGTCGATTCTCCTAGATAGGACATGGGAGAAAAAGAATACGGAAACACAATCCCCCATGGTACAAGTATAGCACCCCCTACAAAAAATATATGCATTGTCCTCAAAGCATCAATTAAAAGTACAAAAGAGTGGGTATACTTGTATTGCCTCTTATTCATCTGAGGCATCTATGAAGTTTGGTGAGGCTCCAACGTCCTCATATGATGAAATCTTGACCACCATGGTCATGGGGGTACTCAAAAACTCTCCTTCAAAATTGGAGGTATAACATCCCAGACTAGGTCTGAAGTTTTCCCCTTAACTGGGACAGAACTGGTAGACACTCTTACTGTTTCATCTTCAAACCTCTTCCTTCTTCTCTTTTTATCTCTCCTTGATCTTTTGCTGGCTTTTCTTAAATCATACTGCTCTTATTACCCAGGTGCCATGCCTTCCCTTCTTTTTCTTTTTTCAGCTTTTCTTTTAGCATGTTCATCTACCTGGTACTTTCCTTTATCTTTCACGGGTCTCCCCATCAGATCAATAATTTCTTCATCTTCATCACTCATTACTAAGGCTGGATCTAAAGTGGGTTGTTTTGGCTGTCTTTTCTTCAACTTTTTGATGTCAGCCTGTGCTTTTTTAAACTCTACCATGAACCTTGCCAAGTTTTGAATAGACAGTGTATCAAGCCTTTTATTGATTCTCTACTCCATGTGATCCATCCTTATCTGAATATCTTTGAAAGAACGGATTGCCTCAGCTACAATTCTATCAATAAAAGGCTTGAATTCTGCAGCCCAAGTATCAAACTTCCTTTTGAATTTCTTTTGCAATTTCACAGACTCGACAAAGTCTTCCTGCGACAACCTATATTCAACCAATTCTGCCCTACCCATTGGTGGTGCAGATTCTGACCCTGAAGATGCACTTGATGACACATAATTAGGTGGTACATAAGTGGTAATCAGCATTGTCATACCTGTTGGAATATATAAAGTATCTGGGGATGGTGCTGACTGAGTTTGGTAGGCTTGCGGTTTTGTGACCCTTATTTTGAATTTTGAGTTATCCTTGAAATTCTCAATGTCCTTCGTATATGTCGTACGAACCTCATTATCCACTCCACGAACCTGAGGCACACCTGCCTGCCTGTAAAATTCACTGAGCAATCAAGGAAATAGTAGAGAGCTTGCTACCTTATGAGCTCTCACAAACATCTCATCGGTAATGATCTGACTGAAATTAATCTTCAGTCCTGCCAGCAAACTTTCCATAAGTACTGCTTGGTGAATATCCAGATTAGCATTACCTCCCATTGACATAAGTCTCAATCGAACCACATCCCACCAAAATTTATCCCGAAAGCTAAGGGATGACTTCGCTATGAGCTCACGTGGGTTTATAGACCAGGAAGGATTTCCATCATCAGTCAACACTCAACTCAACCAGCCCCTTTAGGCAGATGCATTAAGCAGTCGATACTCAAATTTTGGAATAGTAGATGGGGCTTTATAATCCGACCCAAATAGCTTTCTGTTTATAGTTCGAGATGATATGTCTATGATGGCTCCTCGGACTGGTACTGACTCTCTGTTCGACCGATCAGAAATCTTTGAGCCCTTTGGAACATCCTTTTCTACTAGTACTAAATAGTTAGCAAAGAATTCCCTTACCAGATTCGATTGATATAATCCGGGGGGCTTGCTCATCCATGCTAATTTGTACTCATTGAAACGAAAATCTAACACAGGATACTCGTGGAGCTCCATCTTTACAATCTAATACTCCTCAACAAATGGTCTTTTGACTGGCCTATTTGTTGTTGGTGCCAACCCATTATAAAATTTATCCCTTGCTCCATCGAGTTGTCATCTGACAGCCTATCTGATTTGAAGATCCTTATGTCTAATCAAGTTGGAATCCTCAGTCTCAGTCTCAACATCAGCTTCTTTAGTTTGTGCCTCTTTATAGGTAGCCTCAGTTTTGGCCTCGACTGAACTAGGGTGAGATGTGACCACCCTATCCCAATCAGGGCTCAAGCTAGTGTTGTCGGTGCTTTTGTCAATCTCCCCTTCATACTGGGAGAGTCTTGGATGTTTTTGATCCCTTTAGCAAGTGTTAATGGATGGTGCCTCCTCGCTCCTAGAAGGTTCTTCTCGACCTTTTGCCCGACCACCGCCTCTAGTTAATGGGAGTTTTCGTGCCATGGTGCTTGAAAAAGAAGTATGGAGTTAATGACAAAACCAAAAATCTACAAAAATAGTAATAAACATTGTCTTGACAGTCATAGTGTTGGGTCGTCGATGATGCGACGATTCACCGGTTGGGCCGTAAGGCTTTATCCAGTGAGTTTTGATTTTTAGGGCCTTACGACGATCGAACTGGAGGTCCATCAGGTCACTAACGGTCTGCCAAGTTGTTTGTAGCGGCTTATCCAGTAAACAACTTTCCTTGGACATTTGCAACGGCCAACCTGACAGTCCATCACAGATGCGATGGTCCACCAAGGTGATCGTCAGTCCTTATTTTCAATTTCAGACTTTTTTTTGGCATTTTGTCAAATAGATGGTATACCTTATTAGATTTTTAGCATTACAACAACTATAATTCCATGTTTTCACACACATTTTTCTACTCTAAACATATGGGTTACTAAGACTTTACCCAAGCAGCATATACCATAGCTCAGAACTCATAACATCAACAATTTAAACCACAAAAGGAGACAAGATGAAATTTTACATCCCATAACTTTTTCAATTATGCTTTGCACCTTGGAGAAGCAAGAAAATGAGTTAAAATCATACCTTGATGATGCGGAAGTTTCACTCTATTTGATTGCACTTCAAAAAGAAAAGTTACTTAACACTTTAACCTATGAGTTATTCTGTTGTTGTGAAAAGGAGAAAAGAGGGGAAGATACTTGTTTAAATAAAGGAAAAGAAATAAATTAGAGAGTCTTAGAGGGAGTAACTACCTTCATATGCTATGAATCCAAAGAGAGTTAGACAGTTTTAGAATTTGAAAAGGTTACAACGTATATAACCGTCCTATTTTATCTCTTTAAAAGATTTTGGGTCTAGCACGGGTCATTTAAATAGGTATCGGACTTAACCAGACCCGACCCATGACTAGGGTTAAGTTGTCGGTCAACCCGACGGTCTGTCAGCATTGCGATGGTTTGCCAGGTTGACCGTCAGGTCTTACTATAGGTGTACCTTCCAAACTATTTTATGACGGTCCATTAATTTTGCGATGGTCTATCGAGCTGTCCGTCAGCTCTATCCAAAAACTCAAGTACTCAGCCTCAGGTTAATGAAAGAAGAGACGGACTGCCACATTTGTAACGGTCAACTTGATGATCGATCCTTATCCAGTACATTCAACTTCTTGGCATGGCTTTGGCGGTCCGAACGGCGGTCCGTTGAAATGTTGATAGTCCGTCGGTAACTCCGTCAACCTTCTCACAACTGTGAAACTTTATTCATTCCTGGTTTACAATCCTGTAAACTTCACAAAGACATCAGATTGCACAAAAAAACCAATAAAAGAACATTATCTAAGATTACAACAATACTTGGTGGGTTGCCTCCCCTAGCACCTAATTTAATATCATAGTACGATGCATTAATCTCGATTACTCAGACTTCATCAAGATGGATAGTGGCTATGAACTTTATTGAGTCTTTTGGACCGATATACAACTTAAGTCGTTGCCCATTCACTTTGAAAACACTTTTATCTTCGTTTGCAAGTTCAAACACTCCAGACAAGTAGACTTGATTGACTTGAAATGGGCCTGACCATTTTGATTTAAGCTTACCTGGGAACAACTTCAGTCTGGGGTTGAAGAGAATCACCCAATCACCTTTCTGAAAATCTCTTTTTGCAATTCACCGATCATGGTACTTCTTTATCTTCTCCTTGTAAAGATCTGCTCTTTCATACACCCCAAGATGAAACTCATTCTTCTCATTCAGCTGCCCCAATCTAAATTGATCTGCCTCATTCCAGTTTAAATTCAGCCTCCTAAGTGCCCACAGCGCCTTATGCTCATATTCAATTTGTAAATGACATGCCTTTCCATAAACCAACTAGTATAGTGACATGCCGATTGGTGTCTTGAAAGTTGTTTTGTATTCCCATAAGGCATCATTAATCTTCCTAGACCAGTCTTGTCTGCTAGCATTCATTGTTTTAGCAAGTATAGATTTGATCTCTCTGTTTGAAATCTCCACTTTCCCACTAGTTTATGGGTAGTATGGAGTCACTACTTTGTGTTGCTTAACACCATACTTTTCTAAGGCTGTTCGAAACATACTATTGCAAAAGTGAGATCCATTGTTGCTTATAATAGTGCGTGGCACCCCAAATCAAGAAAAAATGTTCCTTTTTAGGAACGTAACTACTCTCTTCACTTTGTTGTCAGCTAAAGATATGGATTCAACTCATTTCGATATGTAATCAATAGCAACTAGAATGTACTTCATCCTATATGAGCTCACGAAGGTCCCCATGAAGTTAATGCCCCATACGTCGAATAATTCCACCTCTATCATTCTTTTATAAGGCATTTCATGGCGCTTGGAGATTGACCCCTGCCTCTGACATTGGTCATATCTTCTTATGAACTCATATGCGTCTTTGAATAATGTCGGCCAATAGCAGCTATTTTGTAGAACCTTTCTAGCAGTACAGTCACCTGCATGATGACCTCCGACTGGGGAAGCATGGCATGCTTCCAATATACTTAACATAGCTACTTCTGTAACACATCTCCTTATAATATTATTAGCACATCGCCGAAACAGATACAACTCATCCCAAAAATAATGTGTCACATCATGAAGAAATTTCTTTCTTTGATAAAAAGAAAGATTTTCTGAAATCACCTCACTCACCACATAGTTTGGCAAATTAGTGTACCAAGGTATTTTCTCGATAACAACAACCAAGATTTTCTCATATGGAAATGCATCATTGATCTCAATTTCATCTCTAACTTCTTGTTCACTTTCCATCCTAGACAGATGATCTGCAACTTAATTTTTGCAACCCTTCGTATCTTTGACTTCAAAGTCAAATTCTTGAAGCAGTAGCACCTATCTAATTAACCTTGGTTTTTCATTCTTTGTCTCCATCAAATATCTCAAGGTTGCATGGTCAGTATGGACCACCACCTTGGTTCCTAAAAAATATGCCAGGAACTTCTCAAAAGCATACACAACTGTTAGAAGTTCCTACTCAGTCATAGTATAATTCTTTTGAGCCCTATTAAGGGTCTTTCTTGCATAATATGTCTGATAGAATAGTTTCTCTCTCTTTTGTCCAAGAACATCTCCAAGTTCCACTCCACTGGCATCGCACATAATCTCGAATGGTTTTGTCTAATCAGGAACAACAATAATTGGAGCATCCACTTCTTTCTGCTTAAGGCATTCAGAAGCCTTAGTGCAGTCATCATCAAAAGTGAACATAGCCTCCTTCTCCAAAATTTTGCAAATCAGGTTTTCAATCTTTGAGAAATCCATTATGAATCTGTGGTAGAACCCTGCATGACCGAGAATGCTACATACCCCTTTGACTGAGATAGCGGGCGGTAGTTTCTCAATCACTTCATCCTTTGCCTTATCTACCTCAATGACTTTAGCAAAAACTTTGTGACCAAGAATAATGCTCTCCTTCACCATGAAGTGGAATTTTTCCCAGTTAAGAACAAGGTTAAACTCTTCAGACCGTTGCAACGCCTGACTAAGATTTAGCAAGCAGAGCTCAAAAGAATCATCGACCACCGAGAAGTCATCCATAAACACATCCAATGTGTCTTTAACCATATCAAAAAATGTTGATATCATGCACCGCTTAAAAGTGGCAGTTGCATTACACAAATTGAAAGGCATCCACTTAAAAGCAACCCCTTCCCGCTAGCCGATCAAGTCTCTGATCCATGTCATCTTTTCTTTATCTTTAGGAACAATAGAAATCTAGTTTTAACTAGAGTACCTATCTAAGAAATAGTACCAAACCCTTCCCTCTAACCGATCAAGTATCTGATCCATAAAAGGCATTGGGAAGTTGTCCTTCAGTGACCACAAGTTGAGTTTTCTGTAATCTATACACACCCTTCACCCAGTAACAGACCTGAGTGGGATCAACTCATTTTTCTCATTATCCACAACTATCATGCCCACTTTCTTGGGTGCACACTGAATGGAACTCACCTACTTACTATCTGAAATAAGGTACACCACCCCTGCATCTAGCCACTTCATGATTTCGTTCTTCACCATCTCTTGCATAGGTGTGTTTAGACAATGCTGGTGCTCAATAATCGAGATATAATAATCCTCCTCTAGATGAATCTTATGTGTACATATATTAAGAGGAATGCCGATGATATCTACAATTGTCCAACCAGTAGCCCTCTTATATCTCTTAAGAATAGAGGTGAGGGATTCCATCTGTTGCTCACCCAGGTCAGCCGCAATAATAATAGGAAGTATTTTCCCACTGCCAAGGAACATATACCTCAAATGGCCAGGAAAGTTTTTTAGCTCGAAGGTAGGTGGATCTTCTATAGAAGGCTTAGCAGGTGGACTTGGATGATTTTTCAAGTCTAAATCCAAATTATTGGGTGCATATGAATAAGACCCCATGCCCATTAAGGTACACACAGTCTCCTCATAATATTTGGTATTGTCATGATCAAAATTGATCAATACATTAGCTAAAGACTCTACAGCAAATTTTTCTTCTATAGGAATTTCTTGCTCCTCCTCATAATATATATCTACAATAGAGAATACGCTCACATCTTTATTCTATTTCATGGACTGACATACGTCGAATTGAACTACCTTATCATTCAGCCTGAATTGTAGCTTGTTTTACCTTTAATTAATAAGTACACTCCTGGTTGCGAGGAAAGGTTGGCCCAAGATTATGGGTACCTCAAAATCCACCTCACAATCAAGAATGACAAACTCATCTGGAAATATGAAACTGGCCACCTTTACTAATACGTCATATAGAATCCCCACGGGTCGCTTCACAAACCTATCCGCCATAACTAGCCTCATGTTTGTGGGAGTAGTATCCCCCAAACCAAATCACATAGATCTTTTGCAAAATCAAGAGACCCAATAATGCATGGGATGGTAAATGCTTCTGGGTCTACCTTCTTCTGCACCAAAGACCTTGTGGAGATAGCACCACAATGATGGAGATTGTCCACCGGCTCATAGCTAACCGTCCGCTTCTTCGTGACAAGGTCTTTCATGAACTTTTCATACCCGGACATTTGATCCAATGATTCCACCAATGGAAAATTAATCGTCAATTGCTTAAGCTTGGCTATAAATTTTACAAACGTTGTGTCATCGACCTTCTTCTTCAACCGATGGGGAAATGGTGGAGGTGATTTTTGTAGAGAAGTCACCACTGCTTCCTTTTCTTTGTCTTTCCATTTCTCTAATCCATCCATCAACTAATGATTAAAAGGAGCATCAATGTCATCCTACTTCTCAGAGTCCACAGGATTACTTTCTTTAATCTCGACATCTTTTTCGATCACCTCTTTAATAACAGTTTTGACTATAGAAGGTCCTGGTAATAATACCCTACCACTCTGTGTGGTAATTGCCATGCAAGAGCCATCATTTTGAGGATTTTGAACTGTATCACTTGGCAAATTTTGCTCTTCCTCTAATTTAATACAGCTGAGAGTTGGCTCATTTGTTTCTCCAACTGTTTGATAAAAGTAGTGTATAAGTTTACTAGATGACTCATGAAAGAAAAATTACTCTTCATAATAGTCACCCCAGAGTTGGTAGTCTCAACTCCTTTTAATAATTTCTCCATTATGTCCTCCATGGACATCTTGACCAAGCTAGTTGCATTATTATTTTTGCTTCTGAGAGGTATATATAATCCACTCCTATCATTCTTACTCTTCCAGTTTCCTTGATCTCTATCCTTGTAACCATCCTTGTTGTAATAGTTCCGACCTTGATTTCCTTAGCTATTGCTATGAAAATCCCCCTGATTATTTATATAGTTCGCCTCTTCGTTTGAATCAGATTCATCTCTTCCCTTGTATACAACAGCTTTCACCTTCTCCATTTTTTTAGAAAATAGATGCTTAGTCTTAAAGTCCCTCTGGTTCTTCAAGTGTTCCATGTCCTGGTAACATTTTTCCTCTTTCTTGTATTACTCTGCAGTCATACTACCAGCCACAGTAGTGTTTTCTACCACAAAATCCCTGGTATGTCAAGCTCTAATTTGTTTGGTCATCCTATCAAGCATCTCCGAAGCCTCTGGAAAAGTAAGGTCAACAAATGACCCTCTTACAGAATTATCCATGACTGGCTTCGTAATAGAGTTTAAAGCCCAATAAAGAGTCTTCATCAAATGAATATCCATTATGTTATGGTTCTGGCATTACATCAGCTTCTTTTTAAACCTCTCCCAGGTCTCACAAAGAGCTTCAGTGGGAAACTGTCGAAAGTTACTGATTTTATCCCTCAACTGTACCTTCCTATAATGTGGAAAGAACCTTTCTAGGAAAGCCTCTTTCAACTTCCTCTAGTTGATGATAGAGTCGGGAGTCAGCCCATTGAGCTGTAGTGTCGCCTCCCCAGATAGAGACAATAGAAATAAATGTAGGCAGATAGCATTCTAACCCACTCCTGTGTTATTGAATTACTTGCAAATGGTGACAAAGTTCACCAAGTGCATATTTAGATAAACTCCGGGAAGACCACCAAGCAACCCCTTAAGATGAAGAAGTTGAATCACTGTACTGGTAATATTGAATTTAGCTCCAGGTGCTAGAGGTTGTGGAATGATAGCTCTAGTTTCACCTTCTTCATTCACTCCATCTTTGTCATCATTCAGATCAAACTGTACTGGTTGTCGATCCTACCTTGCCCTAAAGGGATGATTCCTATTTACATTCTGATTCACTGGTGCAGCCGAATTCTCTACACACCTTGGGTTAACAGGATCTAACAAATCATCTTCCACCAAATCATCATCATCAGGATTAGGATGACGCGCCAAATGGCCTTTATTCTGCTCATTTTGTTGAGCTCTAGCCAGAGAGGCTAGTCTTTTAACATCTTGGGGGTCTGCCATTCTGACAATTAACTGCAATCTCAGATGTATTGGTAATAATAGTGCACCCGATCTTTGAGTAATTATCATACACAATGACTACCCTGCATAGAACCAAAACAACAAACAAAAGTAAAATTTTGGAAACTTGACCAAAGGTCAATTAACAAATACAAACTTAATTGACAACTGTATTCCCTGGCAACGGCGCCAAAATTTGATATGCCCAAATTACAACTCTCTTACGAGAGAGTAAGCGGTCGCTGTCAAATATAGAACCCAACTAGGTTGGTTGTTGAATCCCACAGGGAATACTGTGTATACTAAGTATTGGGATTGTTATTAGATTGTTGATCAAAGTTTCCTGAATAAGAGGGGTTTTGATTTATAAATTGTGTTCTAAGTACTTGTAATAGAGTTGTTCCAACTAATAATTCTTTTTGCTAGTAATAATTTAATGATATTAAACAAACTAGAGTTATGGTTAACAAGATGTTTAAACAGTTAGGGTTGTGAATCATTTTTTAGTTCCACTCAATAACTTCAATTGGCAGAGTAGCTGAATTCTAGTGCTTACCCATTAGTTTCTCAACCTTAATGGATAGTTTATCCTTTAACTCGCTGAACTTAAAGAATATATTGATTATTCAACCATTTTTCTTATGTAGGATAATCCTAGTTAAGGCATTCTCCATTAATCTAAAGATTTATGCCTCTAGATTTAA
Organism: Capsicum pubescens; assembly: GCA_030864215.1. NCBI lineage: Eukaryota > Viridiplantae > Streptophyta > Magnoliopsida > Solanales > Solanaceae > Capsicum > Capsicum pubescens. The sequence goes on from CM061545.1 coordinate 137,487,211, forward strand.
TGTAAACCCTTTCTTTTCCCAACAAACATTTTTCAGTTCGAACAAGTCATTGTTCTTGGGTTCACTTTTCAAGTTTCCAATCGAGAAAAGTCATTAGAGTGAAGAAGGGTTTTTGCAATATCAATTACCTACAGAAACTCAATTGGAATCACGACACATATCAACTTCTTACATCAAGACTCCCATAACCATAGTTATGGGAGCTTATCCACTCATCTCCATAGAAGAAAGAGAAAGAATACTTGTATTATTCATAAAAAAATTCAAAGTTCTCTTACAAAGGTTACAATAATTAATTCTTCAATCTTGAATAGTAATGGAATGATTAGATCCACAAATGTCGTTTGATTCACAGATTTCTATGTTACAAAGAGTTTCAAAGATGAAAAACTAAGATAAAAATAATCTCTGAGATTCAGAATATCCTTAATAAAACCCTATCTAGGTATTTATATGCTCCCAGGTTTAGAAGGTGTAAAATTTAAACTAAAAAAATGTCGTGTCCAAATTAATGGTCCAGCTGGTGGTCCGTCGGGAGTCTAACGGCCCATCACATAGACTATTGCTGAGTTCCCCAGGATGTCATGTTTTAAATAAGCGTGATGGATACCTTCGTAGACCGTCGATGGTCCGATGGTACATTTCATGGTCCACCGCTCAGGCTTCTAAAATCTTGCATTTTGCTTAAGTATGACGACTACTTTGGCGGACCGTCGTTGGTCTGATGGTCTGTCGCATGGCCCGTCACTCAGGCTTCTAAAATCTTGCATTTTGTTTAAGTCTGATGGCCAAGTTGGCGGTCCACTGTAAGCTTAACGGTCTTCCACTTGGGTCTTCCATCTTGAACCATCTGCTAAGCTCTGATGGTCCTCCTGGCGGTCCATCGCATGACAGACGGTCCACCATTTTGGCCTTCATTGACCTTATTCTACTATTTTTCTGAGTTTCTCCTTCAGCTGAATCCTCAACCTTAAATCACTCAAATCCACTATTAAATATAACTTTTGTTGTTTGAAAACTCATAATTTTCCCAAGAAAAAATGCAAAATATTTCGTCAAAACCCGGAACATCTGTTGTATTTTATCCAAAGATCAAAAATCAAGGAAATTTTCTAAGTTCCAGAATCTAGTGTGTTTCGGTGTAGCTTAACTGTCATAATCCACCCACGGACTATATGGGTCCAGTTTTACTCTCGGACGGGCCGTGATGTGTGTAGCCGCATGAACTAGTGGTAGGGGATTCCCATGTATCCCTCAAGTATATGGTCACCATGACCAATCCTCATGTCGGGAAACATGAGTTTCCAGTGTCCGTCCATTGGACTCACACCTTCACGGTTAGCTACCACACCCGACCATTATTGCCCAATTAAAAACATTACCAATTAACCAAACCATCCATTCCATTTAATATTAACCAAGGCTTTGGTGTATCGCCATACCGACTATAGCTTGAAAGCAATGTCCTTAGAATACCTTAAGGTATTTCCATGTGATGAGTGGTGATTTTATCACTCATTCTCACTCATTATACGTACACATTATCTTGTTATTAAGAACTCAACGAGACATAACTTTGATTATTTGAACTAAACCCCCACTCCTTGCAGGCATAAAGTTGAGGAGATCAAAAGATATGGATTGGAGCTAATAATGATCTCCTCAACTCTATACCTGCAAAGAGTGGATATAGTACATTTTATCACCAATATGTCTCATTCATTCATTCAAAACAAGGTAATGTGCACAAATGTTTAGTTAGAATGAGTGGTAAAATCATTACTCGTGAATACCTCCAACTTAAAGCATTTGCTTGTCCTCAAGAAACACTACCTATTACCATGAGAAAAAAATTCTCTATGCCCCAACTTTATACCCTAAAGCTCGCAATGACTTCAACTTTAGTCGCAACCACAAGTGGCTTATTGCACATGGGTTAAGCTAATTTCCACTTCACCCCTCATCATAAAATGCATTATTCCAGGATACATAGGACTTTAAAGAGCAACCAAGCAATAATCAATACGCTAGAGGTGGCTTTCTCTTGACAAGAACTTAGCTATACTGCATTTACCTTATTCTTCGAAAGGTGACAAAATCACCCACCCCAACTTGTTTAAGATGCCAATCCTCACAAAAAAGAAAATTCTACACACCAAGATACCAAAAATGCCACAAGGAGTTTTAAGTTTAAGAACTCTCTCTCACAAAAGAAATCTCCATGAAACAAGTGTCATACCATAAGCTTGCCCCTATTTTCAATCGCCAGTACAAAGAAATTAAATAGCTGGAGATATCGAAGGAATTTCTAAGCTTGTACCATTGGTTCTGTGTAGGGTAGGATATTATTTGGGAATAAAATGGCTACATCCTTCCTTGAGCATCTACGACACACTTTTTAATCTTTCTTTTTAACTATGGGCCACTCTTCTTTGCTTTCTCTCTTTTATCATGCGTACTTTTTGCTTTCTTTTCTTAACCATTTATTTCATCTCATTTTCTTGCAACTTTCGGGCAATTTAATCCTTTTGTTGGATCCTTTGTTTTTCTATTCCATTATGTTCAACACTTAGGCTCATAAGGCATTTCCCTAATAATTTTGTGGCATCACACTTTCTTCCATCAACCTTTACCACCCCCAACTTAGGCTTTTAGCCTCAATCTACATTTTTAACTTCAAGGAGGTTTTGGTTCAAAATAGGGATAAAAAGAATAGATCATGGGTTGTAATGAGTTTGACAAAGAAAGGTCTAAAGGCTCAAAGTGGGTACCAAGGATTATGATTATGCTTGGGTAGGCCTTTTAGGATAGAGTGGGTTCAAAAATCACAAAGGTTACCTAAGATCATTTCTCCAACCACATACAATCAAACTTAGTTTTGAAAGACTAATAGGGCAAGTTCTAGATAACATAATAGATGAATACCAAAATCTCACCACACATGGCTTGCAAAATTTGCCAAGGGGGCTCAAATGTCCCTCTCGTGAGAGACAAAATAGGAGTATCTATTTCTATTCAAGAGTCAACATTTCTGAAGACACAAAATGAGAAAAAGTTTTGTTACAACATTTCTCACGTCTATGCCCTTGATTTTTCTAAAATTTTGGACAGAGGGGTTGTTTATTTTGCATTAGTCTCTCGCAAAATTTTCTAAACTATGGATACAACCAAAGCCTTAGTCTCACATTTAGGCTCAAAACGGGCAAACTACCCATATGGCTACTCATACGTCTCCAATGGTGTACAAAGTAACCCCAACTTTACAACAAACAATGCCATAAGTACTCAGGCTTACCTTACATTTTTGACATTTATGTTATGGGTACTCAGACTTCCCTTGAATTTTTGACATTTATGCTACGGGGACTTAGAATTCCCCTCTACCTAAGCCTCAAAACCGAAACAAGATGCTTTACCCTTAAGAATGTTGTCACTCAATCTATCACAGGGTAAAGCTAGTCATGTATCATCAAAATCAAAATAGAACTATAGTAAGATGAAAAACTAAAACTACAATCACCTGATAATCCATAAAACTTAGGAACCATCAGAGTGCCCATAAATATAGCATCCCAAAAACAAAACAAAACAAATAATATCCAAGGTGTCATCCCAAAACAACATAAAAATAAATATCCAACAATGCATCACTTAAATAATACAAATCCGGAGGCACCCCTAATAAAAAAGAATGTAGTGTCCTCACTGCATGTCCAATAAAGTAAGAGTAAGAGGGGGCTCTCTAAATCTGCATCAATAGTTTCTCTCTCCCATGGACTCGACATCATCACCACCAGCATGATCAGCTGGCCACTCTGCAGGGGCCTCATCCTCACTATCCAATCTTGGTGACGGTACTAGATTGTTATGTTTGAGCACCTTGAAGAAGCCCTTCGACCCTTTCCATAGATTCCTAAAGAATTTCTATTTTCTTCTCTCTCTACACCATTTTCTTATATGAAATCTCAAGGCCCCTGTAAGAGGCGAATAGGGTTGAATAGTCTCTCTCCAGACTGGCAACTGTGACACCCTATTTCTGCTGCTCCGCCATGTACTTCTTATAATCTGATTGTGCTACATATGAATAATGAGAAGTAGATGGATCTCGCAATCCCTGAGGTAGTTTGGAAAATAGTTCTCTTACTCCCTACATTAGAATAGAGATGTCAGCGAAAGCAGTGTTTGATAAGGGTCTACAAGAGCTATGTCCTCTTAGACTAATTTGCCCGTGTCCATCTTACTCTTCTTACTCTGACTTGGGGAACCCTCACCTTTAAATTTGAGTGGGAAGATAAGGGATCCTGGACGTACCCAAGCATCTACAACATACTCTTCCACTTTTTCCCTCTTGCAAAGCTTAGTGATAAGGAAAGGGAAAAAAAGATGCATATCTCCCTGATTTTAGAAATATCTCCACCCCGAAAAAACAATCTCACCTATATTGAGATGGATAAAATATAGGATGCAAGTCACTATCCAAGCTCGTAAATCGGTGAAAATGGTCATATGGGTTCATGGCTATACTCGGCTACATACGATTTTTAGCCAAAGCCTAGATTCTGCTCTGAAGTCCTTTATCAAAATATCTCTCTTGGTGATGGACTAGGGAACTACTTTTCTAGGACATAAAATGTTTTCCATCCAAGTCTCTGGCTCACATGAGTTGTCATGAAACTGCCCTATGTCAGTATTTGGGAGGCCATAAACCACATTAATCTACTCTGCTCTAAAGCTCACTTTCTTACCCCTAATAGTCATCATTGGGTTTGTGAGAGATACTACACTGAGGATTGCATAGAACTCACGTACCCACTTCTCATTATAATAGCAGGGTTTTGGGGCAAAACACATCCATGGGGTTGTAGTGAGTCTGGCGTGGAATTCTGGAAGCTTCTCCTCCTCCTTGTCTAACCTTATACCCTTTTTTAAGGGAGTAGCTTCATCCTATTGAAATCTTAATAGTAGAGGTGTTGGAACTGTGCGTCCATGAATTGAGTATCATCGAAATCTCCCATCTTTAAGTATGAGTACCTGTAATCCATACAGCTCAGTCCAAAATTAGTATTATCATACCAAAAACATAATATAAAAAATAGGTAAACTCTTATGGTAGTGTTATGTGAGGTTTTAGGGGTAGCATAGGATGTGCAAAAGTTCTGAGGTCTACCAAAATTTTCCCTAAGGAATGGTGGTTGTGGAGTGTTGACTGAGGTCATAGTGTCACAATCGCAGTCTTTGAAACTGCGATTGCCATACCTGAGACCTGGTTGGACAGCTCCTGCACGGTGTTTAAAATGCAAATTTAACCCAGTCCCTCATTTCAACTAGGTATGACAAGATTTTATGCAAAGAATTTCAAGCCTAGAGTGTGTGATCACAACCCCTAACTTAAAGAAATTTCACATTGAATACATAAGGGAATTTAATTGCACACATGGCGAACACTTTAATTCAAGCAGTTTAAAGCTTAATTTTGGGTACTCAAGACTTCCCCAATAGTGTGTACACTAACTACAACAGCTAACCACAACACAATAATAACTTAGCATGAATTTGGTGAGGAAAACATTATTTTAGGTCCTTAGTATACATTACGAGTTCAAAGCATACAATTATATCAATACCAAGGAGATTTAGACAACTTACTAGCTTATATGATGCAAGGGTTGACTTGACACTTGAATATGCAGGGTAATGCCAGAATTGAAGAGAATTTTAAGAGAAATTAAAAGAGGATCATGGATAAAAGTGGCATTTTGGATGATCATTTTTACTTATTTCACTGTGATCATTTTCCTAGTTATGCGATCGCAGTCATGCAGCCTCCGTGATCGCAGTGGCACGGACTAAAGTCGCAGTAACTGAGATAAAACAATTTGGTTTTTTGGACTTCTTATTTAGTCCAAATTTCCAATTTCACACATTCCCTTTTCAAATTCAACAAAAATTCCCCTTAACACCAACATTTCATGAATTGTGCATGTATAAACAAAAATAAAATCTACTCTATCATGTGTAAATAAAAAGGTACAGGCCACTTTTTGTGGAATGATGGGCTGACACCCATCAAGAACTTAGTTTAATGTTGAGGAATGATGCCTTCACCATTTCCTTTTAGGTTTCCACTTAGAATATTTGAATCTTCATCCCAACTTTCGTTAAATTTGCAATGAGCGGCAGAGGGGCAAAAGAATCAAATTTTCCAAGATGAAACTTGGGAGATGTGAGGACATGACGAGCAAGCTTCGATCTAGCCATTTTGAAGACTTGAACCTTTTACCCAATTTGATATCAAATTTCTGAATTGGTTATTAAGGCAAAGTTAAGGACATCGATAGCCCAATTGTTGTTCTTCAGGAATTTTATTTCTTGGTCTCTGATGGATGGGGTTCTATATGCTCCTTTGGAATATCAAATTCCAAAATATAGGGATGGTCCTTCTTCTCCCCACACTCCATTATTTGCTTATATAGATGAATTTTCATCACATCTTCCAAGCACAATGTTGAGAAGTGGTTTGAGTGAGGTACAACCCCCAATGTTGGAATAGCCTCCTCCAAAGAATCTTCACCCTAAATTATCTAGAGTAATCACAAGAGATTTGATTTGATTCATATTTTGAATCTATGATCATTTTCTTTAATCCGGCCTCTTCTTCCTTGTATGACTCAATAGATTAGGAAGAACCTGAGGAGTTTTCGCTACCAAGCCCATTATCATAGCTTGGTTTGTCTTCTTGATGAACCTCCTCTTGGAAAATGTGCATGTTTGTGATGATTTCAAGAATTATGTTCTTTCCTAATTCATTTGCCTTTACATTTCCCCTTTCAAACACCCCATAGGATTTATACAAGCCTTGCAGATTCTCCCCAGTTATAGTTATCCGATCCAAAATGGTTTGAAGCAATACTCCAAGACCAATGGGTCCAGTTTATTGCTCCTCCTTCTTCTCATCATAAGACCTATCAATCTCATAAGAAGAACAAGAAATTCAGTGAGTATAATAGGGGGCATTTGGACAATCACTCTAATGTCCATTCCGAACACTATATAAAGAACACTTATACTAACTATAGGATCGATATGGTGAATCAATCTCTCTCTAGGGAGCATAGTCATTATCTCTCATGAAGTGTGGTACGTCATAATTTGGACATGGATTATCAAGATAGGACATCCAACTACCAACATCATATTTGTCGAAAGATGCCATTGAGAAGAATAAAAATAAATTAAAATCTACCTACAAAGAAAAATCACAAACAAATATATACAAGCTTGAATTTAAGCAAATAACTAAAATTTCAAACAAACTTAATACACAAAATTATTCCCTGGCAACGGCTCCATTTTGATAACACTGAACTCACTCCCATGTTTGAGGGTGAGGCGATGATTGTTAATAACCCAACTAGAGTTGGGATTGAATCAACAAGGAGCGAATGATAAATTTCGAGTCTTATGGGTGCTCTAATCACAAGAAGGGTACCCAGAGTATCAATAAACATGAAATATAAAATAAAAATAGGGGGAGGTAATTTGAGATTGGTTTGAACAAGTTTCAACTATAAAACACCAAAGTTATAATATTGATTTTAAATCAAGATTTGAAGAGATCTTGAGATTTTGTCAACCTAAAAGTAAAGCATGTGGGTTGTTGATGGTTTAACATGAAACTTAGTTGTTAAGTAAAGGATAGGCTAGATCTATAGTCATTATGGCCAATCTTCCAATAAAATCATAATGAATGCACCCATTGACACTTTTGTGAACCTAACAAGTGTAAAATTTATAATCACCTAAAACCTCAGTCAAGCATCCCTATTTCTAGGATGATCCTCTTGACATAGTTTACACTCCAATCAAACTTATTTCTAAGTTTACAAAAGGTAGTAAAACATAGACTTAATTGTCCACCATTACCTTGTCCCCTATAACCCTTATTCAACTATGTTATGGGTTACCATATATTAACTCTCATCCTTTTTTCATGGATGATGAATGGTTTCTAGAGTTTGGGGTTTTCACCCATCAAACCTGTTTGGAGATTTGAGATTTTCACCCATTAAATTCCAACTCATTAACACAAGCAATAGAGGAATCCATACTCAAGAACTAAAAACCATGAAAACACACCAACACCCACACACAATTACACTTTAGTACAACATAATCCCAAGACTAAAGAAGTTAGCTACTAATGAGATAGGAGAGAAGAATTTTACAAAATGTTTTATCCATGGTGCTCATGAGAATAGAGGGTAAAAATAATCTTCAATTCTACTCTCCAATGTCACTAATTGCCTCTTGGAATAATAATAACAATAACTATGAACAATCTATTTTTCAATCCCCAATTCTAAGGATTTTTCCTCTCTCCTCCCTCCTTTTTAAAGTCTTTTGAATACCTAATTTAAGTCTTTAATTCAGCTGTCCGGATTGACTACAATGCCCATTACTCATTTATATCACTGTGCCGCAGTTGTAGAGCTTTGACTGCAATCGCATAATCGCGGTTGTGGCTATGATCGAGAGATCATGGTATGTTTGCAGATTTGATAAATAGCGATCGCGTTACCCAAGGCTAGATATCCTCTCTGCTTAACTGGCTGTGATCGCGGTGTTCAGACTACGACCGCAGTAACCGAGGACACTTCTTCTCTGAGCATCATTTTCCTTATTATATTTATCATTTCAAGTCCCAATCCACATCTTCTCATTTCCTCAACTCTATGCCTACAAGGAGTGAGGGTTTAGTGCAAATAATCAGAGTTATGTCTCATTGATTTCTTTAAAACAAGATAATATATACGCATACTGAGTGAGAAGGAGTGGTAAAATCACCACTCATCAACACCCCCAACTTAATGTTTTTTCTTGTCCTCAAGCAACACTACCTCATACCATGATATAATAAACATTAATGCCCAAAGTTCCTTCCTAAAGCTAATAATAACTCTGAATGTGGTCATCACCAAAAGTAGCATCATTTCACATGTGCTTAGCTATTTTCACTACATCCCTCGTCATAAAAAATGTAATATATATGGATGCATAAAATTTTAAAGAGTAACCATACAACATAAAACAATACTCTAGAAATGGATTCCTTTTAGCTATAATTAAGGTATACTCCATTTGCCTCTATGCTCAGAAAGAGACAAAATCACCCACCTCAACTTGTTTCACATGCCAATCCTTTCAAGAAAGAAAATTTCACACACCGAGGTACCAAATACACAACAAGGAAATTTAAGTGTAAAAACTTTCTCACTCATAAAAGAGATCTCTATGTAACAAGTATCACACCATAAGCTTGCCCCTATTTTAAATCGCCACTACAACGAAAGTAAATAGTTGGAGATCTCAATGGGCTTTCTAAGATTTTAATGTAGGGTTAGAGTTAGGGTAGGATATAATTTGGGAACAATATGGTTACACCCTTTCTTGAACATCTACATCACGCTTTTCAATCCTTCTTATTGACTATGGGCCACTCTTCTTTGTTTTCTCTCTTTTCATATGCCTACATTTCGCTTTCTTTTTTCACCCAATTTTCTTTCTATTTCTATTTCTTGCACTTTTCATGTAATTATTTCCTTTATTAGATCCTTTTTTATTTTCTGCACTTAGGCACATTCGGCATTTTACTAACATGTAGCGGCCCCAAACTTCCCTCCATCAACTTTCACCACCCCAACTTAGGCTTTTAGCCTCAAGTTATATCTTCAAGTTCAAGGAGGGTATGGTTCAACAGAGGGATAAAAAGAATGGTTCACGATTTTTCATGAGTTTTCCAAAGAAAGGTCTAAAGGATCAAAGTGGGTAACTGACTGCGCCCAAGCGCACATGCAAGTATACGTGGTCTAATCAAGCAGTAAAGTAGCCTTCTAGAAGCCAAGTATCGATCCCATAGGGACTTGATTCAACGATGATTTGATTTCAGTTTAACTTCTGATATTAGTTTAGTGCTAAAGTAACCAAAAAGAGTTTGGTTATTGTAATTTACGAGTAAAGTAATAATGCATAAAGTAAAGGTCTTGGAAAATCAATGGAGTAAAGACCAGGGTTATAGCACTTTGAACAATCATACTATCATATTGATATTCATTCATTAACTTGCTTATCTTGGTTGTTGATTCGTAGGGTTAATTGACCATGGTCTTCCGACCTCTAACCGTTTACCTAACTTAAACTTTACAACTACATCATTGAGCAGGGATGTAATAGTCCAATTATGTTAGTTACGCTTTCATCCTACGTGTGAATCAAGCAAGGCATATAAGTACATCCCTATCCTAGACACTAATTTCAATTTCTTATTTCATAAAAGAATACAAACCATACTTTGTTTATTCTCATGTTCTATCTCCCTATTCCCTCTCCCGGGATCAAAAGGTAGACAATTGATGTATTATAAGGGTAGCTAATCCTTAAAATAGTTAAATAAAGAATATAAAAACAACCAATAATCATAATATAATAAAAAAAATTCAAAATTATAGTACTTATGTTCTTGGCTTTAACCCCGAAAAGGGAGTTCTTAGCCACTCATAGTCGTAAATATCATTCAAAAGGTTATTTAAGTGATCAAAACCATAAACTAAGAATGTAACCCTAAGTTATGAAGTTGTATCATCCTCCTTGATGTTCAAGGATATCCAATGATGATCAATAACGAGTACAAAGATGTATTTGACAACATGTCCCAAGCCATGTAGGATTGAATTTGCACTTTTGGCTGTGTGTAAATTGGACCTCGCGACACACTTGCTGCAAAGGGGAGTGAAAGTTGCATTGCACAAACTGTAAGAAGGAGTGGAATTCACATCGTACAAGATGGGAACAGGAGTGGAAGTCGCATCGCACCATCATCGCGAAACCTCTCTAGAAATTGCATCTTGAAATTTCGTTAAGTGTTGGACGCTCCTCCTTCTACCCATGTCTTTGTGGTGTCTTTCAAATGGTTCTCGAACCTCCAAATCATCTATATATCATCATATTAAGCTAAAAAAACATCCTACAAGATCACACCACACGAATTAGAGGTTCAAACAACACAACATCCATCACAATTAATCAAAAACAAGAGCTAAGACAAGGCTAATCTCCATGATCTTCCACTTCATGTTTCGACTCTTTACTTGACTCACTTGAACTTTGTTGACTACCAAAAAGTATTTCCATATATAATAACACCATTAAAAACATTTGGTACACATAAAACAGAATAGAATCTAACAAGGGAGACTAGACAAGCACCTAGCTCAATCTTGTAAAACTAGTTTCCTCGATTGAACTATAAGTGATCCAATTAAACCCAAACACGTTTACAATACACTTAGCACATTGTAAATACACACTTTAAAACTTAGATGATTATTTATATCAATATGAACACGTATAACACTCAAGTTACTCTCAAAACAAGGTGAAACAAGATAGAATAATTACCCGAAAGTCTATAAAAACCACCTCAGATCATCACCTCACACTTAACCCTTGTTCATTATCGAACAACTCTTTACTCTAAGCATCATAAGATCTGGTGACTCTACACTGCTACTACTACAAATACACTCAATCTAGTACTATAATAACTACACAAAATGCAAGTTTCCATACTTAGCATGTTATACGCAATTGAAAGCTCTATGAGATCACCCCAAGGACGCCTTCGGCACTTCAACACATCCTATTCTAAAGAATTAACTTCACTAATGGCAAAATTATGTATATTTATCAATTAGAGACATCATACAAATAACCCATATTCATCAACACATGTTCCCCTTACAACAAAGAGAATTACCTTAAATAACTCATAATAATGCAGTGAATAACACAATGGGTACAAGAATCAAGTTAAGATTACACTCAGAAAAGAATTCACAAGTTACACATAATGAACCATAGGATTGCCCTTAGTGTAGTACTCCCTTAATATCAGAATGTCAAGTATAGGTTCAATTAGGTCTTTTCGAGTTGTAATGAAGGCTAAAGGACTGTTAGGAACTATTTTGGAATAGTGACTATCTTCCTAAGCACTTTAATGTAACATATTACAATTAAAATCATTCTTCAACAACTAATTTACACCACTTTTGTCTACCCAAATCTTTTTCTTTCACTCGATATCATTTAAGTATTTTCACAAACACTATAGTGGAAGCTGCTATGCACAACTTATCCAATTTGAAAAATGCTTTATTCTTTTCATTATTCACTCCCAACCAAAACACAACAATTTTAAACACCAATAACTATTTCTTTTAGGGCTTCAATCTCACCTTTTCCCTCTTATTTTTCAAACTCCTTACTCAATTGATTTTTCATTAAAGTGATTTGGAGTTTTTTGGATCAAATGAATGTTCATAAAAGAAGGGATCTAGGCTTAATATGAGGCTAACAAACAAAAATCTAAAGGCTCAACGGGGTTGGCTAAAAGTAAGCACACATGGTGGGTCAAAATATGGCATAAAACAAGGCTATCAAAGAAATTCCTAAATCATCTCCTAAACTCACATTCTTTATTTTGCTTTGTACACACACCGAACAAGTTCTACACATCATATGCAATAAGAAATATACAAAAACTCACATGCACATGGCACATGCTTGACTCACATAGGATCATCATAGACTCTCAACAAACATATCATGAATTCAAAATTAAGCCACAAGAATACGAGTCACACATAAGACTAAGAGTCTTACAAGTAGTAATACACTCAATTCCAAATGCTTTTTTTAATCAAACATTTGCACCATGCAATCAAAAATAGCACCAACAAGAATATATTTTCACAAAAAGTAAAAATAAATTGAGCCAAAATTAGGGAATTTCCCTACCCCACCTATACAAATCTATTTTGTCCCTAAAGTGAACTTTCAAAGTAAGAGATAGAAATACTCCTTAATGCCTCTAGGACTATCTAGTAGCATCTTTTTACATAAAAGGGGTCCGTGGGACCCCACACTCAGTCTTTTCCATGCTCCTTAGTTAGGTTTTGGGTACTTAGACTTCCCATTAACCTGCGACTCAACTAAAAATAAAAACTACATGAAGTAAAAACTAAAACCTAAAAATAAAACATACCTAATTAACTTAGTTTGCCTCTCAAGAAGTTCCTGATTTAGTGTCATGGCACGACCCATCATATAGCTTAGCCATTTTCTTTCCTTTTTTTTCTCACTCTTGATATCCATCTTCTTATTCTCTTTACCCCTCTTGGGTGTGAATTCTTAAGGGAAACAGTTTTTTCATATTTATCCTTTTTAGGCTCATCAATATTCATCATGTAAGGCTTAGGTGTAGAAGCTTAGGCTGCTCAATCAGGTAGTCCAAAGAGAACTTTGGTGGACTAACCACCCCTTACTTGTCCCTTTATATTGCATTAATCATACACAAATCTTTATAGTGGTACATTATTTTTGGTGCTTTTTAAACATCAAATACTACCTCTTCATCCTCTAGCTTCATTTTGTGCATGCCTTCTTTAACATAAATTAATGCTCCTTCAGTTGCTAAGAATGGACGCCCCAAGATGATTGGTACATATTATTCTACCTCAAAATCAAGAATAATAAAGTTAGCAGAAATAATGAATTTACCATCCTTTATGAGGATGTCCTTTATTATTCCTTCTAGATATGCCATTGATCTATCTATAAGCTGAAAAACCATAGTGGTTGATCTAGTCTTTTCCAAGCCAAATATGTAAAAAAGAGATAGGGGCATCAAATTTATGCTCACCCCTAAGTCACTCAGTGCTAGGACCACTCTACTCCCAATTTGGATAGGGAGAGTGAACTTCCCCAAATCTCTCAATTTCTTGGGGATTTTTTGTGTCATTATAGCGCTACACTCTTCAGTGAGTGTTATTGCCCCCTCATCCTATAATTTCACCTTATTTGTAATCATATCTCTCAAGTACTTTGCATACTTAGGATTACCCTGCAAAATATCTAACAACGCTAAATTAATGTAAAGCTCTCTAAATGTATCAAAGAACTTCTTTAATATTGCATCCTCCTTTATTTTAATCTGCCTCTGAGTGAAGGGAAGTGGTGGTGTCTTCTTCACTTCTGGTTCAGCAACTTTAGTTTTCAAGTACTCAGACTTTCTTTTTTCTTCAGCAACTTTTCTGAAAACCTATGAAGTTACCATATTAGCATCTACCTCCTTAGTTTTTTTTGGAGGTTTTCCATGAAGCTCTTTACCACTCCTCAAGATGATTGCCATAACTAGTTTTGGATTTTCTGTATCTGCTGGAAAACCACCTTAAGGCCTGGTATTAAATGTTTGTTATAACTTCCCCAACTTCAACTCTAATCTACTTTAGGCCGCATTCTAATTTGTTAATTTTGCCTATTAATTTTTCATATCCGCAGCTATTTGTGCTTGACCATCTATGATTTTTTTCATTAGCTCTTTCATGTTGCTAAGTGACTGATTTCCTTGTGCCTGAGTTTGTTGAATTTGTTGTTGTGCATTCCACGACTGAGTATGCCACTTCATGTTATAGGCATTACCATAATTTGGCCTTTGAGCAGTTCCTACATATATTACTTATTCCAGATTTCAAGATAACATGGCTGCTGAATGTCCCCTATTTCCAAAAATCTCACACCAACCATTAGTTTGTTGAATATCATTGAGTGCTGTTGTAGGCTATGGAGCTCCCAATTTTAGGCTGTTGAACAGAGTGTTTATCATATTTTGCAATGCTGCAACCTGAGCTGATTAGGCAGTGAACTGGTCTACCTCTAATACACTTGTAATTCTTTTTATGGCACTTCTAACATCTGAATGCCACTTGGTATTTCCTTGTGCTATGCATTTCAATAATGTGTACCGCTCATCATAAGTCAATTCCAGCGCTTGAGCACGTGCAGCTGAATCTAGGAAAATCTTTGTATTGTGATAAAGTGTTTCTACAAAAGTATAATCAAGTACCTCATTGGACTGTTAGTGATGTGGATAGTCTTGAAGAAGAGAATTGAAGTGTTCCCAAGAAAGATAGAGGTTCTCTACTGTCTTCTATTTGAAGAACACTATCTCACTGCAAAGTCTCGCAGTCTTGCCAGATGGGAAGAATCAAATAAGAAATTTTTTGGCTAAATAATCCCATGAAGTGATTGAATTTGTTGGTTCGGCAGCCAACCACTTTTTTTGCTTCCCCCAATAAAGAAAAAGGGAAAAACATCATGCTCACATAATCTTGATTTATGCCCATCGGGATAAATGTATCACTAATTTCCATCAAATTCTACAAGTAGACTTATGGATCTTTAAGTGAAATCCCTATGAACTATCCACGACTAATCAGAAGTTGTACCATATTCTGTTTAAGCTTGAAATTGTCTCCAACTGCCAAATTCTGAAATGGCGAGGTCAAATTTTTTGGAAGTGGGATTGCTACTTCTCTGACTGTCCTACGAGTTGTTTGTTCATCAGCTATGATAGCAAGATTCTCTTGGTTTTCTTGGATTTGCAAATTTCCTGGGAGAAAGTTTGCTTCTCTACTTCATTGATGGAGAAGTTGTTCAGGTTTAGCGCTTAGTTCAACCAAGTCCTGATCCTTTGCCAACTTTTGTAACCTATTTCCTGCAAAAACAAAGCTAAGACCAAGCGTAAAAACACCAAATAAATCTAAAAGTAAAACTAAAATAAAGAGTTTCCAAATTATAAGTCCCTGGCAACGGCGCCAAAACCTTGACAGCGCCTAAGAGCACACGCAAGTGTACGTGGTCTTATTAAGTAGTAAACTGGGTTTCAAGAAGCCAAGTATTAATCCCACAAGGACTTGATTCAGCAATGATTTGATTTCAGTTTAACTTTTGAGATTAGTTTAGTGCAAAAGTATCCAAAAAGAGCTTGGATATTGTAAATTGCAAGTAAAGTATCAATACGTAAAGTAAAGGTCTTGGAAAATCAATGGATTATAGACAAGGGTTAAACCACTTTGAACAATCATACTATGTTATTGAACTTCATTCGTTAACATTCTTCTCTTGGTTGTTGATTCGTAGGGTTAATTGAATGATCCTGGTTTTCTGACCTCTAACCGTTTACCTAACTTGAACTTTACAACTACATCATTGAGCGGCGATGTAATAATACAATTAAGTTATTTACGCTATCATCCTACGCGTGAATCAAGTAAGTCATCTAAGTAAATCCCTATCCTAGACACTAATTTGAATTCCTTATTTCATAAAAGAATACATACCATACTTTGTTTATTCTCATGTTTTATCTCCCTATTCCCTCTCCCGAGATCAAAAGGTAGACAATTTATGTATTCTAATGTACCTAATCCTTAAAATAGTTAAATCAAGAAAAAAAAACAGAAATGATAAGCAAATCAAACGAACTTAATTCAAAACTATAGTACTCATGTTCTTGGCTTGAACCCCTAAAGGGGAGTTCTTAGACACTCATAGTCATAAATATTATCCAAAAGGTTATTTAAGTGATCAAAACCGTAAAATAAGAATGTAACCCTTAGTTATGAAGTTTTATAAGCCTTCTTGATGTTCAAAGATGTCTAAAGATGATCAATAACAGGTACAAAGATTTATTTATAGTGGAAAACAAGTTCTAAGCCATGCAGGATTGAATTTGCACAGTGGGCCGTGTATGAATTGTACCTCGCGACACACTTGCTGAAAAGGGGAATTGATGTTTCATCACACAACCTAGAAAAAAGATTTGAATTAATATTGTACCCTTATTGTTACACCTCACTGGAAATTGCATCTTGAAATTTGGTTAAGTGTTGGACGTTCCTCCTTCTACCCAAGTCTTTGTGGTGTCTTTCTAATGGTTTGCCAGCCTCTAAATTATCTATATATCATTATATTAAGCTCACAAAAAATCATACAAGATCACACCAGATGACTTAGAGGTTCAAACAACACAACACCCATCACGATGAATCAAAAACAAGAGCTAAGACCAGGCTAATCTCCATGATCTTCCACTTCATGTTTAGACTCTTTACTTGACTCACTTGAAGTTTGACACTACCGACAAGTTGTTCCACATATAATAACACCACTAAAACCATTTGGTATACATAAAACACAATAGAATCCAATGACAGAGACTAGACAAGCACCTAGCTCAAACTAGTAAAACTAGTTTCATCGATTGAACTCTAAGTGATCCAATTAAACTCAAACATGTTTAGAATACACTTTTCACATTGTAAACACAAAATTTAACACTTATATGTGTATTTATATCAATATGAATACGTATAACACTCAAGTTACTCTCAAAACAAGGCAAAACAAGCTAGAATAATGACCCAAAAGTGTATAAAATCACCTCAGATCAGTAACTAGATATTACAATCATGTACGGGTAGGCTTTAGGTTAGAGTGGGTTACAAAGTCAAAAATATGTCCTAAGTCCATTTATCCCACTACATACAATCAAAATTATATTTTAAAGACTAACAAGGCAAGTTCTAGATAACACAATTATACAAGAGATGAATGTAAATATCTGGCCGCACATGGCATGCAAAATTTGTCAAAGGGGCTCAAATTCCCCTCCCGTTAGAGACAATTTGGAGTATCTATTTCTATTCACAAGTCATAAATTTATGAAGCCACAAAAAGAGACGGTGATTTGTTACAACTTTGCTCACGCCCATGCCCTTGATTCTCAAAATTTTTGACGGAGGGAATTTCTAATTTTACATTAGCACCATGCGGAACTTGCTAAACTATGGCAAAAACCATGGACTTACTCTCACCTGTCAGCTCAAAATGGGAAAGCAAACCATATGGTTACTCAGACTTCGCCAATGGTGCACAACTTGACCCCAGTTTAACAAAATACAATGCCACAGGTACTCAGACTTCCCTTGCATTCTTCAAATTTATGCTATGGGTACTCGGAATTTCTTTTCACCTATGTTTCACAACCCAGGTTTGATGATTTACCCTTAAGAATTTCATAAATCAATCTATCATAGGACAAAGTTCATCCATAGCTAGAAAATCCCAAGTAATCTTGCTACACTCCCAACTTAGAGGCCAGAAGTGTCCTGAGGGAAGTAAATTTAAGAAGTAAAAGGGATGAGAAAGGCTTTCGGAGATAACAGGCAGTGTAGGAATCTGATGTCGTGATTGCATCAATATTTCCATGGCCGCTTTGATGAGATTGCGGTCTGTTGTCTGCGATCGCGTTTACATGATTACGGTTTGGTGACCGCAATTGCGGTAACTGAGATAGAATTACCCTATTTTTGCTTTATTTTTAATTTCCTGCATAGCTTCCAATTTTCTAACTCTGTTTTCCCCTATTTTTATCGGGCACATTACTTATGTTAAAAGACCTACTAAGCATCAAAACAAACATAAGATCAGTTTAAAATGGGTTGCCTCCCATCAAGCGCCTAATTTAACATCGCGGCATGACTCTCACCTTTTACCATATAGCATCTTTGAATTTTATACACTCCACCTTGGCCGCCATGGGGATTCTTTTATTGTAATGCTTCACCCTTTGACAATTTACAATGAATTTTTTTCCTTTTTTATCTTCTAATTCAACGGCTCCACTCGGGTAGACATTATTAATCACAAATGGTCCCGAACCCTTTAAGCAGAGCTTCCCCATGAAGAGTTTCAAATGGGAATTACAGAGGAGTACATTCTCTCCAACATGGAATTCTCACTGTAATATCTGAGGATCATGCTATATCTTAATTTTCTCCTCATACAATGCCAAACTCTCATACTCCTTTAAGAGGAATTCCTCCATCTCATGGAGTTGCATTATTGTGCCTCGAATGTTTTTCCCCAATTTATATTTAACCTCTTTAAAGCCCAAAAATCCTTGTTCTCAAGCTCGATAGGTAAATGGCATGATTTTACAAACACCAATTGATATGGAAATATTTTAATTGGGGTTTTGTAGGCCATCTATAGGAGCAAAGTGCTTCATCAAGTTGTCTTGCCCAATTTGTGCGACTTATATTTACCATCTTTTGTAGTATGGTCCTGATTTCTCGATTCAAAACATCCATTTGTCTGCTCGTTTTGGGGTGGTATGGAGTGAAAACCTTGTGTTTAACCCCATACTTGTCAAGAAGAGCACCAAACCCACAATTGCAAAAATGTGAACCGCCATTACTAATGATGGATCGAGGGGCGCCAAACCTTATGAAAATGTGTTTTATTTTATAAATGAGGTGACACACTTGCTTTCATTAGTTGGGAGTGCAATGAATTCCACCCATTTGGAGACATAATCGACCTCCACCAACATGTATTTATTTCCAAATAAACTCAAAAAGGACCCATGAAATCAATTCCCCATGCATTAAATAGTTCCACCTCAAGGTTAAACTTGAGGGGCATCTTGTGCCTTCTTGAAATGCCCCCATGCATTTGACATTTTTGATAAGATTTAATCCATTCAATGGCATCCTTATGCATTGAAGGTCATTCAAACCCATATTGGAGAATCTTTGCGGTGGTTCAGATTCCTCCATGGTGACCGCAATAAGGCGAAGAGTGACAAGCTTCCAAGATATCATTTATTTCAATATCCATGACAAACCATTTAATAACTCCATCTGCACATTCCCGAAACAAAAATGGTTAATCCTAAAAATATCACTTTGCGTCAAACAAAAACCATTTTTTATGGTAACTCAATTCTTCGGGTAGTACTCCACTCGCTACATAGTTTGAAAAGTTTGCATACCATGGTGTACTATTCCCCTCAATGGACATGATCAATTGACCAGGAAAACCATCATCTATTTCTATTTCCCCTTGTTTTTCATTGGTGACTTTAAGTCGAGAGAGATGATCGGTTACTTGATTTTTACACCCTTTCAGGTCTTTCACCTCAAAGGTGAACTCTTGTAAAAGACAAATCCACCTAATTAAACACAATTTTGCATTTTTCTTGGCCATAAGATACTTAAGGACGGAGTGATTCATGTGTACCACTACTCTCGAAGGCATTTACTACTGCTAATAGTTCTTTCTCGGTGATGGTGTAGTTGTGTTGGTCATCATTCAAGGTTTTGATTGTGTAGTAGATAGGATGAAATATCTTGTCCTTGCGTTGCCCTAGGATCGCACCCAATGCAATACCATTTGCGTCGCACATTATCTCAAATGGTAATGACCAATTCTGGGCCACAATATGGGGGTTGAAATGTGTAATTCCTTAAGATGTTTGAAAGCTTTCAAACATGCCTCATCAATGTTGAATTTAGATTCCTTCTCAATAATTTTACACTTGGGGTGCACAATCTTGGAAAATTCCTTGATGAAACGTCGATAGAACCAGGTATGGCCATTAAAACTTCAAACACCTTTTACGGAAATAGGATATGGGAGCTTAGCAATTACCTTAACCTTTGCTTGATCGACTTAAATGCCCTTTCCCAATATCTTATGGCCTAATACGATCCCTTCTTTGACCATAAAGTGGCACTTTTCCTAATTCAAGACAAGGTTTATTTCCATTCACCTTTCAAGCAATTTATTCAAATGTTCGAGGCATGACTCGAAAGAATTCCCCACTACCGAGAAGTCATCCATCAACACTTCCATAAATTCCTCAACCATATACTCAAATATTCACAACATGCAACATTGAAAGGTTGCTGGGGCATTACATAACCCAAAGGGCATTCTCTTGAATGGAAATGTACCATATAGGCAAGTAAAAGTTGTCTTTTCTTGGTCCTCCAGTGTGATACAAATTTGATTATATCCTGAGTACCCATCCATGAAACAATGTCATACTCTCCCCATAAGCCAATCTACCATTTGATCCATGAAAAGCATTAGAAAATGGTCATCTCAATCCATGAATTAATTTTTCAATAGTCCATACACACACAACATCCGGTGACAGTCGGATGGGGATGAGATCATTTGTCCTTTTCGACTACCATGATACCATCATTTTTTGGAATACATTGTACCGGGATCACCCACTACTATTGGATATAGGATATATCACTTCTACATCGAGACACTTTATAATTTCCTTTTTTACTAACTCTTGCATAGGTTGGTTTAATATCCTTTGGTGATCCACACTAGGTATGTGATCTTTCTCGAGTTTAATTTTGTGCGAAAAAATGCCAGGGGCTATTTTGATGATATCCTTTACCGTCCAACCAAAGGTCCAAATGGATTTCTTCACCCCAACTTTAATGCTTCTACTTCAGAAGAGTTTAGGTCACTAGCAATAATGATTGGCAAGGTATCATCCTTCCCCAAGAACACGTAGTTGAGATGAGGTGGCAAGGTCTTCAATTCAATTTTGGGAGGTTCAAGGATCGATGGTTTTGCAGGTGGACTTTCTTGTTTTTTTAGATCAAGATCTAATAACTGGGCTCATGGTGTGAAACCTAAGCATGGTAAAAGATGTTACCAACTCATCGTACTCCTCCACTTCATCTCTTTCATAATTCCATAGCACCCTAACTAAAGGGTCATTCAACAAGCCCATATCAATATGGTTTGACACTTGTCCATCAATCACCGAGATTACTTGTAGGTCCACTGGTTGTTTTATCAACTTGATTATTTTGAAGGTTACCTCCTCATCATTCTATATAAACTTCATTTCGCCGAACTCCCCAACTACCAACTCCTTCTCGATAGCTAAGAATGACCTCCCAAGGATAATAGAAAATTTGACATCCATTGCGCAATCCAAAATAACAAAGTCGATCGGGTAGATGAATCGGTCCACTTTTACTAAAACATCATAGAGGACTCCCATGGGCTTTTTGATGGATCGATCAGCCATGAGTAACTTTATTTTTGTGGGCTTTGTCTTACTGTAATGACCCAATTTTTCTAGAACCGGAATGTCACACGGTGCTTATGATCCCGAAGGACCACAAGCTAACCCTCTACTGATATCTATACCTGAACACTGCATAATATAGATAATAAATGCAAAAATTAGCCATAGGTTCAAAACATCTAAAAATACTCAAAATTTAAAACTGAATATTGATACATCTGTCAGAAAAGCCTCTAAACTGTCTGAACTGTGGAGTCGATGAGACATGTCCCCAACTAGCTTCGTCTACTAAATATAAATAAAATCTGATATAATAATAATAATAAAAAATAAGGATCATCCTCGTCTAAAGAGGACTCACTGCTATGTCTACTGCTGCTGACTAGGATTGAGATGCTAAGGGTACTCTGGATCTCATGTCTCTAAACCTATGGTATCAAATAAAACATCATAGTGAAAATGCGTCAGTACGAGAATGTACCGAGTATGAAGATGAGGTAAGGCTAAATGCAAGGGCTTATGCATGAACAATTACTTAACTGAATAATCATGAAAGTACTGAATGAGAACACATGCATGAATGCATAAACCATAACTACAACCTTCACAACTCTAAATACTAAAATTGAGATACTGAACAACTGAATCATCTGATACAGATAACTGAGTACTGAGGTGAGATTAGTCTTATCTAGCTAGTGATCTCAAAAATTAAGGATACTGAAATTGATAAACTAAATCTACTCATATCAATGACTGAATTTTGAGTTTTCTACTCTCGACTGACTGCATTAGAGATCAAACCTCTCTAACGGATGATTCCAAAATCTACTATCAATGATAAGAAAAGATCATGTCCGAATCTGACAACAAGAATACTCATCTGAATCTGAGACTGAGATCAATCCTATCTGACGAGTGACCTCGGGATCTAATAATAAGATTACTCAACTGAATCTGAGACGAATATCAAGCCTATCTGACGGGTGATCTCAGGATCTTATAATGAGATTACTCAATTGAATATGAGACTGAGATCAAGCCTATCTGATTGGTGACCTCGAGATCTAATAATGTGATTACTCAACTGAATCTGAGACTGAGATCAAACCTATTTGATGGGTGATCTCTATATCTGATAATGAGATTACTCAACTGAATCTGAGATTGAGATCAAGACTATCTGATGGGTGATCTCTAGATCTGATACTGAATAACTTTATATGGAACCAATCCTATTTGATGGGTGGTCCATGAATCAATAGAGCTATCTAAGTTCCTTACTGAGATAGATGACTATATTTGACAGTCGTAATTTCTGAAAATTAATACTAAAATTATAACTGTGGGAAGTAGTCAATTAACCAACATGCCTCAAATCTCAACTGGTGGGTCCAACCTATAACCTTAGCTGGAAAGGTGTCAATACCATGCCACGGGTAAAGACCTTAGTGGTCAAGCCTATCTGACAGGTGACCCTCGCTGGAAGTCAAGAATAAGGAAAAGTAATAGTCAAGCCTATCTGACGGGTGACTAGCCTTTCTTCATGGGTGACTCCTGCATCCTGCACTGGGTACACAGTTTTTGAGTTCAGGTATTTCTCCTAATGACTCTGCCTCTCTGACGGGGAGCCGCCATCCGTTCCCTCGCTCGGTGCTAGCTTTTAATCCCAACTGAAGTCTCTGAACTGATTCTTAACTAAACACAAACTAAGCTAAATCTGATACTGATCATGTTTCTTGAATGATCTGACTAAGTTAAGCTGAATTCACGTGGTTTTGTATCTGACGGAATACTACTGAATCTCATTATCTGAGTGAACGACACTGATGTTTGAATAGAGTACTCGATTACTAAGGAGGTCAGAACTGAACACTTGATTACTACTAGATCTCAGCTGGGTACAAAATTGAGGCTAGATTACGAGCGATACTGAGACTACGAAGATTACTGAGATTACTTAAGTTCTGTATCTGTCTGTTAGTATAGAGTTCTATAACTCACTGAGTTCTGAGAATCGTAGCTTGATTGAGATTATTGTGAAAACTAACACGGGCTCTAGACTGCAGCTAAATTATCGAGTATAAATACCCCAAGGACTCGATAACATAAAAGTAAAACATAACCATTCATGAATAATTAAGACCATGGACAACCATTCACCATCACAATCACTAAGGCATCACTTCAAGCATTTAGGAATCATAAACATATGATAGTATAGGGAGACATGCTATTGGATCATACTTCATTCAATAAGGCCTTGCATCAAGAACTTCTCACATATTTAAGTCTTGGAATGTACCGGAGAACACATAATTGGGGAACTTCATGCTATCATGTTACAATTCATTCATCAAACACTTAGCATGTATTAAAGTCTTAGTATGTATCAAAGAGCACAAAATTGGAGAATTTCATGGAATCATGTCATAATTCATTCACTAAGGCTTTTCAACAAACACTTGGCATGCATGGGCTTACACACAATTGGAGATTTCTAGTCAACATGCTATAATGGCTCTATTTCATTCACATAATCATTTTATCAAGCGTATAGTAAGCATGCTTTGCTTATTCAACAATTTCTACCTTTAATTAACATGAACACACCACTTAACAAGAAACTTGAAGAGGTTTTATAATGAACATCACATGAATACCACATACTAGGGTCAAAGCTTGAAAACCTTGTAAACAAACATGAATCACAACTCAATAATATCATGAACATCAATTTCAACTCACATGAATCATGAAAATTCATAAACATAAAAGCTTTGAAATTTAGAAAAGGGTTCTTGAGCTTCTTGTATGAAAGGGACCTAAGAATCAACATCTGCATACCTTAGAGAAACTCTTTCTTGAAAGCCCTTGGAGAGATTCTTGATTTCTTTATATATCTTGAAGAAAAAAGAAGGGTTTTGATTTTTTAGAAACCCTAGCTCTTGTTCTTGAACAACTTTGAGAGAAAACAATGATACTATAGGTTAAATAAGACCAAATCCATCAACCTATAGGATGCTGACTCTATACTCTCCTCCTCAGAAACATGCATAATCTGGGTAATCTTCCCCACCTCCTCTAGATAAATTTGTGGGTCCTCACCTGCTATTGACCCAAAGAATTTTGGCGGGCTCATTATCATGAAATCTCTAATTCTGGCTGCAGCTGAACCCCCATCTTGTTGAGGTGGGGCCACAACCTAACGGTTACCCTGAACATTAGTCACAGCTTAGGCTAGCACCTGAAAAGATACCCAAAACTCAGCATATAACACATTCTCATTCTTAAGATCTACTAGCTGAGGGGGATGGTCATCAACCCTACGGACATTATCTCTAAGAGGAGGCAAACTCTGTACATGGAAGAAAGAGGTGGATTAGACTGAGGATCAACTTGAGCTCATGCTCACTCGCATGATATGAATACTGAAAGAAGGGAAACTGCTCCTAAAAATATCTTATAGCCTATTGTACATAAATGTGGCACGCAACACACCCATTCTTAGGACTCTACTAGATGTGGATTTTCAGACTCTTTAGGACACTATTGAACCTTAGGCTATGATACCAAGTTTGTAATGACCTGATTTTTCTGGAATCGAAATGTCACACGGTCCTCATGATACCGAAGGGACACAAGCCAAACCTATACTAATATTTGTACCTGAACACTGCATAATATAGATAATAAATGCAGAAACTGGCTTATGCATGAATAATTACTTAACTGAATAATCATGAGAGTACTGAATGAGAACACATGCATGAATGCACAAACAATAACTACAACCATCACAACTCTGAATACTGAAACTCAGATACTGCATTACTGTCAATTAAACTCGCTACCAATACTGAGATACTAAACAACAGAATTATCTGATATCGATAACTGAGTACTGAGGTGAGATCAGTCTTATCTAGCGAGTGATCTCGAAAACTAAGGATACTGAAACTGATTAACTGAATCTACTCATATCAATGACTGAATTCTAAGTTTTCTACTCTTGACTAACTGCATCGGAGATCAAACCTTTATAATGTATGATTCCAAAATCTACTATCAATGATAAGAAAAGATCATGTCCAAATCTGATAACAAGAATACTCAACTGAATCGGAGATTGAGATCAAGCCTATCAGATGGGTGATCTCGAGATCTGATAATAAGATTACTCAACTGAATTTGAGACTGAGATCAAGACTATCTGATGAATGACGTCGGGGTCTAATAATGAGATTACTCAACTAAATCTGAGACTGAGATCAAGCCTATCTGATGGGTGATATCAGGATCTGATAATGAGATTACTCATTTGAATATGAGACTGAGATTAAACCTATCTGACGGGTGACCTCGGGATCTAATAATGAGAATACTCAACTTAATCTGAGACTGAGATCAAGCCTATCTGATGGTTGATCTCTAGATCTGATAAAGATATTACTCAACTGAATCTGAGACTGAGATCAAGCCTATTTGACGGGTGATCTCTAGATTTGATACTGAATAACTTTATATGGGACCAATCCTATCTGATGGGTGGTCCATGAATTAATAAAACTATCTGAGTTCTTCACTGAGATAGATGATTGTATCTAACAATCTTGATTTCTGAAGATTGATACTGAAACTATAACTATGGGAAGTAGTCACTTAACCGACATGCCTCGAATCTCAAATGGTGGGGTACAACCTATAACCCCAGCTAGAAGAGTGTCAATATCGTGCCACGGGTAAAGACCTCTCTGGTCAAGCCAAAATGATGGGTGACCCTCGCATGAAGTCAAGCCTAAGGAAATATAATAGTCAAGCCTATTTGACGGGTGACTAGCTTTTCCTGATGGGTGACTCCTGCATCCTGCGATGGCTACACAGTTCTGGAGTTCAGGTATTACTCCTAACGACTTTGCCTCTCTGAAGGGGAGCTACCATCCCTGCCCTCATTTGGTTCTATCTCTTACTCCCAACTGAAAGACTCTGAACTGATTCTTAACTAAACACAAACTAAGTTGAATCTGATACTGAGCATGTTTCTCGAATGATCTGACTGCGTTAAGCAGAATTTATTTAGTTCCATATCTAATGAAATACTACTGAATCTCATTATCTGACTGAACAACACTGATCTTTGAATAGAGTACTCGATTATTAAAGAGGTCAAAACTGAACACTTGAATACTACTAGATTTAGGTACATAACTGAGGCTAGATTACTAGCGATACTGAGACTACGGAGATTACTAAGATTACTTAATTTTTGTATCTGTCTGGGAGTACAGAGTTCTATAACTCAATGAGTTCTGAGAATTATGGCTTGACTGAGATTATCGTGAAAACTAAAACGGGCTCTAGACTAAAGCTAAATTGTTGGTTATAAATACCCCTAGGACTCGATAACATAAAAGTAAAACATAACAATTCTTAAATAATCAAGACCATGGACAATCATTCACCATCACAATTACTAAGGCATCACTTCAAGAATTTAGGAATCATAAACATATGATAGTATAGGGAGACATGCTATTGTATCATACTCAATTAAACAAGGCCTTGCATCAAGAACTTTGCACATATTTATGTCTTGGCATGTACCAGAGAACACATAATTGGGAAACTTCATGCTATCGTTACAATTCATTCATCAAACACTTAGCATTTATTAAAGTCTTAGAATGTATCAAAGATCACAAAATTGGGGTATTTCATGCTATTATGCCACAATTCATTCACTAAGGCTTTTCAACAAATACTTGGCATGCATGGGCTTACACACAATTGGGGATTTCTAGTCAACATTCTATAATGGCTCTAATTCATTCACATAAGCATTTTATCAAGCATATGGGGAGCATGCTTTGCTTATTCAACAATTTCTACACTTAATTAACATGAACACACCACTTAACAAGCAACTTGAAGAGGGTTTATCATGAATACCACATACTAGGGTCAAAGCTTGAAAACCTTGTAAGGAAACATGAATCACAACTCAATAATAGCATGAACATCAATTTCAACTCACATAGATCATGAAAAATTATAAACATAAAAGCTTTGAAATTTAGAAAATTGTTCTTGAGCTTCTTGTATGAAAGGGGCCCTAAAATCATCATCTGCATACCTTAGAGAAACTCTTTCTTGATATCCCTTGGAAAGATTCTTGATTTCTTGATTTCTCTTGAAGAAGAAAGAAGGGTTTTGATTTTGTAGAAACCCTAGCTCTTGTTCTTGAACAACTTTGAGAGAAAACAATGATACTTTAAGTGAAATGAGACCAAAGCACATATTAAGGAGTATATATAGGGGTTGGGAAAAGACACTTTTTCCATTAGAATTAAACTAAAAAATCTAGATTTTATATGTTGGCGCGACGCACCATAATCGCGGAGGATCACTGGATTTTGACGATTACCATTTTTGTTGGCTTCGCAACACACTAAAGTGCCAGGTGGCACACTGTCTCACTAAAATGGCTCTAACTCTTTGCCCGAGTGTCGGATTTGGGCAAATTTGGTATCGACGGAAAGCTTATTCAATTCTCTACATAAAAAAAGTCGATATTGGGGAAGTTCTACATGGTTTAAAATACTTCTAACTTGGGAAGACACTTCTCAATCTTTGAAGGATGGATTTATGCTTTACTTGACATGCTCTAAGGCTCAGACTACGAGAGAAATTTGTAGGGTCTTACAATATCTCCCTCTTGGAAACATTCATCCTTGAATATCGCTTGATAGGCTAAGAATACCGATCGACTGAACTTACTCAAGGAATGGGAGATCTGAAACATGACTATGCAATTGGAACTACTAATTTTTTGAACTCTCATACTGGACATGCATATCTGATGCATGGAATACTCGACTGAAGCTACTCACAAGCTGAATTCTCATAATAGACTTGCATATTTGATGCATGGATGCATAACTGGGATGATCTCATGAATGCATGACTAAACACACTAAAAAACTAAACTCTTTCTACTGAACATGCATATCTAATGCATGAATGTCTGACTGAACTAACTCTTGAAAGCATGACTAGCTATGCAATGATCAATGATGTTAACTTTATAAGGAGAGTCTAAACATGCGAATAAATGAGTCTAAGGAAATGAAATCATTGCAGTATCATGGGGTATCTCCCCCTTGGGACTCTATGTCCCTCTAAACATACTTCGCTAAAATACTGGGACAATGCATGGGGCACCTACGAACTGGGTCATGATTGACCGATTGAGATCTAAAACTTATGCATGACTCATGCTGACATATAATCTCAAAATGGTAGAAAAGGATCTAACAATGAATATCATAAAGATGAAGGACTCATAACATACCCGAATCTATATCAGGGAACCTTTCTTGATCATGGAGAACCTGAAATGCATAGAGACTGTTCTAACGCTGACCACTATTGGCACCGGAAGGGGAACTCTATTGAAGAAACTCTCTACCCCTTTGAGATAGTACTATACATTCTCGCATCCTGTGTCCTAGCTCACCACACCTAAAGCACACATCACTACTAACTCAACATACACCTAGGTGGCTCTTGCCACTCTCCACAAAGCGGATTAGTGCGAACACCAATAGCTCTACTTAGGGATTTAGAGCCTGGTGCCCCATCATAACTGACATCCCCAAACTTTGGTGTGGGTACACTAGCTGAGGATGGAGATGGGACTGAAAATCTCCAACTATGCTGAAAATGGATACCACCCTGGGACCCTGCCTGAGAGAAACCTTGACTCCTTATTCTGGATTTCTTACTCACTCTCTCTCTTTCTTTCACCTTATCTGCCTCAATCTTCTTTGCATGCATCATCAGCCAAGAAAGGTCCATATCTCTATTAAGCATAGCGATTCTACACTCTTTCAACACTAACCCGAACACACCAATCACAAACTTACTCATACTCTCTCTAGGGTGAGCTATCAAGTCAGGAGCATACTTAGCTAACTGGTTAAAATTAAAACAATACTCTTTCATTATCATGGATCCTTGCCTTAGGTTCTTGAACTCTTTTACCTTAGATTCCCTCATCTCTAGTGGGAAAAACTTATCTAAAAAAGCACCCTGAAACTCTTGCCAAATCATGAGAGCTGCATCCTCCCTTCTACACTTCTTCCACACTACAACCCAGTCATGAGTGATATCCTTCAACCTATAGGATACTAACTCTACACTCTCCTACTCAGAAATATGAATAATCTAGGTAATCTTCCCCATAACCTCTAGAGAAATCTATGGGTCCTCAGCTTCTACTGACCTAAAGAATTCTGGTGGGCTCATTCTCATGAAATCTCTAATTCTGGTTGTGGCTGAACCCCCATCTTGCTGAGGTAGATCCACAGCCTGACGGTTACCCTGTACATTAGTCGCAGCTTAGGCTAGAACTTGAAAAGCTGTCCAAAATTCTACGTATGTCACATTATCATTCTCAGGATCTACTGGCTGAGGGGGATGGTCATCAACCCTACGGACATTTTCTCTGCCAGGAGGCAAAGTCTGTACATGGAAGAAATAGGTGGATTAGACTGTGGATCAACTTAAGCTAATGCTCACTCACACGATATGAATACTGAAAGAAGGGAAACTGCTCCTAAAAATATCTTATAGCCTCTTGTACATAAATATGGCGCGCAACACACCCATGCTCAAGACTCTACTAGATGTGGCTTTTCAGACTCCCTAGGACACTATTAACCTTAGGCTTTGATACCAAGTTTTTAATGACCCAATTTTTCTGGAATGGAAATTATCACACGGTCCTTATGATCCCGAAGGACCACAAGCCAAACCTATACTGATATCTGTACCTGAACACTGCATAATACTGGCCATAAGGTTCAAAAATCTAAAAATACTCAAAATTTAAAACTGAATACTGATATATCTGTTCGAAAAACCTCTGAACTGTCTGAACTGTAGAGTTGATGGGACATGTCCCCAACTAACTTCGTTTACCAAACATAAAAAAATTTGATACGCTAATAATAAAAAAATAAGGATCATCCTCGACTGAAGAGGACTCACTGCTATGTCTACTACTGCTAACTGGGACTGAGCTGCTAAGGGTACTCTAGATCTCGTGCCTCTAAACCTATGGTGTCAAATAAAACACCATAGCGCAAATGCGTCAGTATGGGAATGTATCAAGTATGAAGATGAGGTAAGGCTAAATACAAGGGCTTATACATGAACAATTACTTAACTGAATAATTATGAGAGTACTGAATGAGAACACATACATCAATGCACAAACCATAACTACAACCATCACGACTCTGAATACTGAAACTCAGATATTGCATTATTGTCATCTGAACTCGATACTAATACTGAGATACTGAACAACAAAATCATTTGATACCAATAACTGAGTACTGAGGTGAGATCAGTCTTATCTAACGAGTGATCTCAAAAATTGAGGATACTAAAACTGATTAACTGAATCTACTCATATCAATGATTGAATTCTGAGTTTTCTACTCTTGATTGACTGCATTGGAGATCAAACCTCTCTAATGAATGATTCCAAAATCTACTATCAATGATAAGAATAGATCATGTCTTAATCTAACAACAAGAATACTCAACTAAATCTGACACTGATATCAAGCATATCTAACGTGTGATCTCGAGATCTGATAATTAGATTACTCACCTGAATCAGAGACTGAGATAAAGCCTATCTGACGGATGACCTCGGGGGTCTAATAATGAGATTACTCAACTGAATCTGAGACTGAGATCAAGCCTAACAGACGGGTGATCTCAGGATCTAATAATGAGATTACTCAATTGAATATGAGACTGAGATCAAGCCTATCTAATGGGTGACCTCAGGATCTAATAATTAGAATACTCAACTGAATCTGAGACTGAGATCAAGCCTATCTGACGGGTGATCTCTAGATTTGATAAAGATATTACTCAACTGAATCTGAGACTGAGATCAAGCCTAACTGATGGGTGATCTCTAGATCTGATACTGAATAAATTTATATGGGATCAACCTATCTGACGGGTGGTCAATGAATAAATGGAACTATCTGAGTTTTTCACTAAGATAGATGACTGTATCTGACAGTTCTAATTTCTGAAGATTGATATTAAAACTATAACTATGAGAAGTAGGCATCTAATCGACATGCACCAAATCTCAACTGGTGGGGTACAACCTATAGCCCCAGCTGGAAGGGTATCAATACCACACCACGGGTAAAGACCTCTTTGGTCAAGCCAATCTGATGGGTGACCCTCGCATAAAGTCAAGCCTAAGGAAATATAATAGTCAAGCCTATCTAATGGGTGACTAGCCTTTCCTGACGGGTGACTCCTGCATCCTGCGCTAGCTACACAATTCTGGAGTTCAGGGATTTCTCCTAACAACTCTCTTCACTGACGGGAAGCCATCATCCCTGCCCTTTTTCGGTTCTAGCTCCTACTCCCAACTGAAAGACTCTGAACTGATTCTTAACTAAACACAAACTAAGCTAAATCTAATACTAATCATGTTTCTCAAATGATCTAACTGAGTTAAGTTGAATTCACTTGGTTCCGTATCTGACGGAATACTACTGAATCTCGTTATCTGACTGAACGACACTGATCTTTGAATAGAGTACTTGATTACTAAGGAGGTCAAAACTAAACACATAAATACTACTAGATCAGAGCTGGGTACAGAACTAAGACTATATTACTAGCGATACTGAGACTACGGAGATTACTGAGATAACTTAAGTTTTGTATATGTCTGAAAGTACATAGTTCTATAACTCACTCAGTTCTGAGAATCGTGGCTTGACTGTAATTATCGTGAAAACTAACACGAGCTATAGACTGCAGCTAAATTGTAAGGTATAAATACCCCCAGGACTCGATAACATAAAAGTAAAATATAACCATTCTTAAATAATCAAGATCATGGACAATCATTCACCATCACAAGCACTAAGGCATCACTTCAAGCATTTAGGAATCATAAACATGTGATAGTATAGGGATACATGCTATTGGATCATACTCCATTCAACAAGGCCTTGCATCAAGCACTTCGTACTTATTTATGTCTTGGCATGTACCGGAGAACACATAATTTGGGAACTTCATGCTATCATGTTACAATTTATTCATCAAACACTTAGCATGTATTAAAGTCTTAGCATGTATCAAAGAGCACAAAATTTGTGTATTCATGCTATCATGCCACAATTCATTCACTAAGACTTTTCAACAAACACTTGGCATGCATGGGCTTACACACAATTGGGGATTTCTAGTCAACATTCTATAATGGCTCTAATTCATTCACGTAAGCATTTTATCAAGCATGAAGGGAGCACGATTTGCTTATTTAACAATTTCTACATTTAATTAACATGAACGCGCCACTTAAAAACCTACTTGAAAAGGGTTTATCATGAACATCATATGAATACCACATACTAGGGTCAAAGCTTGAAAACCTTGTAAACAAACATGAATCACAACTCAATAATAGCATGAACATCAATTTCAACTCACATGAATCTTGAAAAATCATAACATAAAAGCTTTTAAATTTAGAAAAGGGTTCTTGAGCTTCTTGTATGAAAGGGACCCAAGAATAAACATCTGGATACCTTAGAGAAACTCTTTCTTGAAATCCCTTGGAGAGATTCTTGATTTCTTGATTTCTCTTGAAGAAGAAAGAAGGGTTTTGATTTTGTAGAAACCCTAGCTCTTGTTCTTGAATAACTTTGAGATAAAACAATAATAATTTGGGTGAAATAAGCCCAAATCCTATGTTAAGCAGTATATATAGGGGTTGGGAAAAGGCCCTTTTCGCCATTGGAATTAAACTGAAAAATCCTTATTTTACATGCTGGTGCAACACACCATAATCGTGGAGGCTCACTGGATTTTGACGATTGCCATTTTTGTTGGATCCGCAACGCGCTAAAGTTCCAGGTGGCACACTGTCTGATGAAAATGGCTTTAACTCTTTGCCCGAGTGTCAAATTTGGGCGAATTTGGTATCGACGGAAATCTTATTCAATTATCTACATGAATAATATAATAATACGGGGAAATTCTACATGGTTCAAAATACTTCTCACTTAGGAAGACACTTCTCAATCTTTAAAGGCCAGATTTATGCTTTACTTGACACGCTCTAAGGCTCAGACTATGAGAGAAATTTGTAAGATCTTACAATATCTCCCTCTTGGAAACATTCATCCTTGAATATCGCTTGATAGGCTAAGAATACCGATCGACTGAACTTACTCTAGGAATGGGAGATCTGAAACATGACTATGCAATTGGAACTACTAATTTTCTGAACTCTCATACTGGACATGCATATCTGATGCATGGAATACTCGATTGAAGCTACTCACAAGCTGAATTCTCATAATAGACTTGCATATTTGATGCATGGATGCATAACTGGGATGATCTCATGAATGCATGACTAAACACACTAAAAAACTAAACTCTTTCTACTGAACATTCATATCTAATGCATGAAAGTCTGACTGAACTGACACTTGAAAGCATTACTGGCTTTGCAATGATCACTGATGTTAACTTTATAAACAGAGTATAAACATGCAAATAAATGAGTATAAGGACATGAAAGCATTGAAATATCATGGGGTATCTTCCCCTTGGGACTCTATGTCCCTCTAAACACACTTCGCTAAAATACTGGGACAGTGAACGGGGCACCCACGAACTGGGTCATGATTGAGCGACTGAGATCTGAAACTTATGCATGACTCATGCTAACATATAAGCTCAAAATGGGAGCAAAGGATCTAACAATGCATATCATAAAGATGAAGGACTCATAACATACCCGAATCTATATCAGGGAACCTTTCTTGATCATGTAGAGCCTAAAACGCATAGTGACTATTCTGACGCTGACCACTATTCGCACCGGAAAGGGCACTCTGTTGAAGAAACTCTCTACCCCTTTGAGCTAGCACTCTACATTCTCGCATCATGTGTCCTGGCTCACCACATCCAAAGCACACATCACTACTGACTCAACATACACCTAGGTGGATCTTTCCATACTCTCCACAAAGCGGATTAGTGTGAACACCACTAACACTACTCAGGTATTTAGAGCCTGGCGCCCCATCATAACTGACATCCCCAAACTTTGGTGTGGGTACACTATATGAGGATGGAGTTGGGACTTAAAATATCTAACTATGCTGAAAATAACTACCACCCTGGGACCCTACCTGAGAGAAATCTTGACTACCTGTTCTGGATTTCTTACTCACTCTCTCTCTTTCTTTTACCTTATCTACCTTAATCTATTGTGCATGCATCATCAGCGTAACAAGGTCCATATCTCTATTTAGCATAGAGATTCTACACTCTTTCAGCACAAACTCGGACACACCAATCACAAACTTACTCATACTCGCTCTAGGTTCAGCTATCAAGTCAGGAGCAAACTTAGCTAACTGGTTAAACTTAAAACAATACTCTTTCACTATCATGGATCCTTGCCTTAGGTTCATGAACTCTTCTACCTTAGATTCCCTCATCTCTATCTGGAAAAACTTATCTACAAAGGCACCCTGAAATTCATGCCAAGTCACGGGAGCTTTATCCTTCTCTCTACCCTTCTTCAATACTACAACCCAATCATGAGCGATATCTATCAACTTATAGGATTCTAAATCTACACTCTCCTTCTTAGAAACATGCATAATCGGGGTAATCTTCCCTACCTCCTGTTGATAAAGTTGTGGGTCCTCACCTGCTATTGACCCAAAGAATTCTGGCGGGCTCATTATCATGAAATCATTAATTCTGGGTACGGCAGAACCCCCATCTTACTGAGGTGGGGACACAGCTTGATGGTTACCCTAAACATTAGTCACAGCTTAGGCTAGAGCTTAGATTGATGCAAAAACTGGCCATAAGGTTTAAAATATCTAAAAATACTCAAAATTTAAAACTGAATACTGATACATCTGTCCGAAAAGACTCTAAACTGTCTGAACTATGGAGTTGATGGGACATGTCCCCAACTAACTCCGTCTACTGAACATAAATAAAATCTGATACGATAATAATAAAAAATAAAGATCATCCTCGACTAAAGAGAAGTCACTGCTATGTCTACTGCTGCTGACTGGGACTAAGCTGCTAAGGGTACTCTGGATCTCATTCCTCTGAACCTATGGTGTCAAATAAAACACCATAATGGAAATTCGTTAGTACAGGATTGTACCGAGTATGAACATGAGATAAGGCTAAATTCAAGGGCTTATGCATGAACAATTACTTAACTGAATAATCATAAGAGTACAGAATGAGAACACATTTATGAATGCACAAACTATAACTACAACCATCATGACTCTGAATACTGAAACTCAGATACTGCATTACTTTCATCTGAACTCGCTACTAATACTGAGGTACTGAACAACTGAATCATCTGATAATGATAACTGAGTACTTAGGTGAGATCAGTCTTATTTAGCGAGTGATCTCAAAAACTGAGGATACTAAAACTGATTAACTGAATCTACTCATATCAATGACTGAATTTTGAGTTTTCTACTCTCTACTGACTGCATCAGAGATCAAACCTGTCTAATCAATGATTCCAAAATCTACTATCAATGATAAGAAAAGATCATGTTTGAATATTATAACAAGAATACTCAACTGAATCTAAAACTGCGATCAAGCCTACATGATGGGTGATCTCGGGATCTGATAATGAGATTACTTAACCGAATCTGACACTGAGATTAAGCCTATCTGACGGATGACCTTAGGGTCTAATAATGAGATTACTCAACTAAATCTGAGACTGAGAACAAGCCTATCTGACAGGTGATGTCGGAATTTGATAATGAGATTACTCAACTGAATATGAGACTGAGATCAATCTTATCTGACGGGTGACCTCGGGATCTAATAATAAGAATACTTAACTAAATTTGAGACTGGTATCAAGCCTATCTAAAGGGTGATCTCTAGATCTGATAAAGATATTATTACTCAACTGAATCTGAGACTGAGATCAAGCCTATCTGACGGGTGATCTCTAGATCTAATACTGAATAACTTTATATGGGACCAAGCCTATCTGACGGGTGGTCCATGACTTAATAAAACTATCTGAGTTCCTCATTGAGATAGATGACTGTATCTGACAGTCCTAATTTCTAACGATTGATACTGAAACTATAACTATGGGAAGTAGTCACTTAATCGACATGCCCCAAATCAAAACTGGTGGGGTCTAACCTGTAACCTCAGCTGGAAGGGTGTCAATACCGTGCCACGGGTAAAGAACTCTCTGGTTAAGCAAATCTGATGGGTGACCCTCGCATGAATTCAAGCCTAAGGTAATATAATAGTCAAGCCTATCTGACGGGTGACTAGCCTTTCCTGACGAGTGAATCCTGTATCCTGTGTTGGCTACCCAGTTTTGGTGTTCCGGGATAGCTCGTAATGACTCTGTCTCTCTGAAGGGGGGCCTCCATCCCTACCCTCATTCGGTGCTAGAACCTACTCCCAACTAAAAGACTCTGAACTGATTCTTAAATGAACATAAACTAAGTTGAATCTAATACTAATCATGTTTCTCGAATGATCTGACTAAGTTAAGCTGAATTCACTTGGTTCCGTATTTGAAGGAATACTATTGAATCTCATTATCTGACTGAACGATACTAATCTTTAAATAGTGTACTAGATTACTAAGGAGGTTAGAACTGAACACTTGAATACTACTAGATCTAAGATGGGTACAGAACTGAGGCTAGATTACTAGCAATACTGAGACTACGGAGATTACTGAGATTATTTAAGTTTTGTATCTGTCTGAGAGTACAGAGTTCTATAACTCACTGAGTTCTGAGAATTGTGGCTTGACTGAGATTATCATGAAATCTAACAAGGGCTCTAAACTACAGCTAAATTGATAGGTATAAATACCCCAGGACTCAATAACAAAAAAGAAAAACATAACCATTCTTGAATATTCAAGACCATGGACAATCATTCACCATCACAATCACTAAGGCATTACTTCAAGTATTTAGGAATCATAAACATGTGATAGTATAGGGACACATGCTATTGGATCATACTTCATTCAATAAGGCCTTGCATCAAGTACGTCGTACATATTTAAGTCTTGGCATGTAACGGAGAACACATAATTGGGGAACTTCATGCTATCAAGTTACAATTCATTCATCAAACACTTAGAATGTATTAACTTCTTAACATGTATCAAAGAGCACAAAATTAGGGTATTTCATGCTGTCATGCCACAATTCATTCACCAAGTCTTTTCAACAAACACTTGACATGCATGGGCTTACACACAATTGGGGATTTCTAGTCAACATTCTATAATGGCTCTAATTCATTCACGTAAGCATTTTATCAAGCATGAAGGGAGCACGATTTGCTTATTTAACAATTTCTACATTTAATTAACATGAACGCGCCACTTAAAAACCTACTTGAAAAGGGTTTATCATGAACATCATATGAATACCACATACTAGGGTCAAAGCTTGAAAACCTTGTAAACAAACATGAATCAGAACTCAATAATAGCATGAACATCAATTTCAACTCACATGAATCATGAAAACTCATAAACATAAAAGCTTTGAAATTTAGAAAAGGGTTCTTGAGCTTCTTGTATGAAAAGGACCCAAGAATCAACATTTGCATACCTTAGAGACACTCTTTCTTGAAAGACCTTGGAGAGATTCTTGATTTCTTGATTTCTTTTGAAGAAGAAAGAAGGATTTTCATTTTGTAAAAACCCTAGCTCTTGTTCTTGAACTACTTTAAGAGAAAACAATGATACTCTGGGTGAAATGAGCCCAAATCCCGTGTTAAGAAGTATATATAGGGGTTGGAAAAAGACTCTTTTTTCCCTTGGAATTAATCTAAAAAATCTCGATTTTACATGCTGGCACGACGCGCCATAATCGCAGAGGCTTGCTGGATTTTTACGATTGCCATTTTGGTTGGCTTCGCGACACGCCAAAGTGCCAGGTGTCATACTGTCTCACTAAAATGGCTTTAATTCTTTCCCCAAGTGTCGGATTTGGGAGAATTTGGCATCGATGGAAAGCTTATTCAATTCTATACAAGACAAAAAGTCGATATTGGGGAAATTCTAAACGGTTCAAAATACTTCTCACTTGGGAAGAAACTTCTCAATCTTTGAAGTCTGCATTTACGCTTTACTTGACACGCTCTAAGGATCAGACTATGAGAGAAAATTGTAGGGTCTTACACTTACCTAACCCAAGTTTTTGAAATATAGCATAAGGCATGAGGTTCACACTTGCTCCGAGATCACAAAATGCCTTAGCAAAAGTGAATGTGCCGATGGTGCATGAGTTTGTAAAAGCACCGGGATCCTTCTTCTTTTCAACATATGCGCTTGTCATATTGGAACTTCAATAGCGAGTCACCTCTATGGTTTCATCCACCAACAACTTTTTTTAGATACAAAAACTTTCATAAATTTAGCATGCCCCGACATGTCGTGCAATGCCTTGATAAGAGGAATATTAATAGAAAGGGTACTAAATTTATCAAAAAGATTGTTTAGCTTATTATGATCTCCCTTTCTCAAGGGCAATTTAGGGAAATAAAAATGAATGGGATTTGATGGCATAGACACAATTTGACAATCGTTAACTATTGGTGTTCCTATCAGTAGCTCACTTAGCTTTGGATCTTCATCATTTGATCTTTTTCTCTTTGCCTTTGTCTCCTCCCCACTTTGCATTTCTTCACATTGCTTTTCCATGAGATACCCTGATATTTTGCTTACTTTTTCCACTAGTTGTTGGATGGTGGTGGAGTGAGATGTAACCATTTTTTGGGTACAGAAAATTTACTTTGCATCTTATTCACTATTTCATCGGTCATCTCAACACTACTCAAAATTCGTACCAAAATATCTCTATCAATTTGCTTTTTCCTTTCACGATGTGCCAAGCTTAGATATTGCCGGTCCTGACCTTGATTCCAGTCTTGTCCTTGTGGGGCAAGATGGAAACCCTCCAAACTTCTAGGAATCATACCTAACTTTTCACCAATCACCTAACATATGATCAAGTAGAAGTTTAAGGCATGGATTCACTTTGTCCATCTTTGAATCAGTCTCTTCCTCTTCATCTTTCTTATCATAGTACACAAAGGACGAGGAGGGATCCCCCATGGCCACCTCAGCATCCTGTATCTCCCAACTTTTACACCAAATTGCAACTTGGTCCAAGACTTTTGAAACAATCCCATATGACAAGATGATGAAAGATCCACTGGATGCATTATCCACTATGGCCTTATTTTGTTGGTCTAATTCTCTATAGAATATTTGGAGAGGCATCTTCTCCGGCAACTCATGGGTGGGGCATTTCAAAAGTGTTTCTTTGAATCTTTCGCAAGCATGGTACCATGTTTCTTCGTGATATTAGCAAAAATGAACAATCTCATCCATCAACTTCAACTTTATAAATGGTGGTAAGTATTGGCATAATAAAGTCTCTATGAGACTTGTCCATGAAGTAATAGATCTGGCGGGCGAAGATCTTAGCCATAACACTACCTTCCCCGTGAGAGATAATGGAAAAAGACGTAAACAGATAGACTCTTGGGATATATGTGCAACTTTTAATGGAGCACATACTTCCATGAATCCCTTCAAGTAATCATTCATGTTTTGATGAGCTTCTACCCCAAAGAGTCCTTTCATTTGGAGCAATTGCATCATTATACTTGTAACATAAAATACCCCATGCTCCTCGGTGGGGGGAATGAGAATGGCACTTTCATGATCTCCGACCCCGAAATAAATCGAGTCCTCATGACTCATGATGATTTGTGAATAATAATTTTTACCTACTCAAAGATCAAAAACAAAGAAATTAAATAAAATACACTACAGGTGCACCCAAGTAAAAATCACACCGCACAAGCAAAATCTACATTTCACTCCCCGGAAAAGGCGCCATTTTTTATAACGCTCAACTTACACATCAATTTAAGTGCAAGATGATCGTCGTCAATATATTTACCCAACTTTAGAGTCGGGGTCGAATCCACAAGGAACAATGTGAGTGGAAATCAAGTTACTTCAAAATAATAGATACAAGTTAAATCCAAACCAATGTTACAAGAAGGTAAAAATAGGGGAGATAGGTATCTACCCTAATGTTTCTTTTTGGTTTTCTGCTAGTATAAATTTGGGGCTATGAATAATTAAAGTTTTAACGGGTATGCATGATTTTGGGATTATGAACTACTAAGGGAGTGATATGTGGGTGTTAGCAATAAACATCAATTTAGTAAGTAAAATAGGGTATATTTGGTTATAAATTTTGATGCTAGTCTTTCAACAAAACACCAAACTTTCACCTATTGATTCTTTTGAATACCTAATAGGGGTGTTCAATAATTGCTAACCACAACCTCAATCTAGGCATCCCTATTTCTAGGATTATACCCATGGTATAGTCAACCTAACATTCACCCTTAAATGTGATGAATGTGAGGAAGTAAGTTAGAATACGAATAATGACCTGAGGGGTCATTACAATGGTTAAAGCATGATGATTGGTGGAACAATCATCTTTAGAGTGGTAATCGCACTAATTAAATGTGATGAATGTGTATTGATGCTTAAAGATTTGTGATTTATTTTTCATCATCAAAAAGGGGGAAACTTGCTATATGTAGTATTGATGATGAGCAGATGACTATAAGAGACCTGGTTCCTAGATTCTTGAAGAAATACTATAGCTGGTACACGTTTGAATAGCTTTGTTCATTTGTGTAACAAATTGGCAGTTGTTGCTTGTACTAATTAGGAGACTTGGTCCAATAAGATTTTATCCTAATCTTCACTTATCTGTAAAAGGAAAAAAATTCTTCTTCATCTAATTGTTTTTGCAAATTCAAAGAGTCAATAGAGGAAAAAGGAAAAAACTCAAGCTTAGCTCAAGCTCTTTTGCCATATGTGTGTGCTTAATTATAGAGTGTCTTGTCTGAATTCTGATTTGTAAATAAATTACTCATTTTATAAGAGTAATGAACTTTTCTTTTAGTTCAGAAAGTGCTTAGGTAGAGTTGTCTATGTTTTTTCTAATTAGAGTTAATCAGCATTGAGGGTGTCTTGATAGAGTTGCCAAAGTGTGATTTTAGTAGAGTTATTTCAAGAAGGAGGTGCCTAGAGTCCGAATGAAATTGATTCTTTAATCAAGAGGTTAATTATAGTGGATTTCATAGGTGCTTGTGAGGACAATCCATGGTTTTTCATTCCTTGAGCAAAGGGGTTTCCACGTTAAATTTTTGTGTTTTTAATCTTCTTGCACTATCTCTTACATCTTTGTTGCTTTACTTTATTTTGCAGTTGATTAACATTGAGGGACCTAGTCCCTCACTGTGTGGTGCAACCCCCTGGTTTTCTACAAGGAGAGATGGTAGATAGTGTACTGAGAAGAAAAACTGGGGAAATTCTTATTGGTAAGCTAGTGCTCCTTATCCTAAGCCTTTCGGTGATCGTCATTTTTAGGAAAGTAGTGGTCCTAAGTAATAGGGTGCCCATTTTAGACCACTGGAGCTTAGTCTTCCCCACCTTATCCTTCTTGGTCATTTTTATGGATAATATCACCGTGGTTAATACGTAGAGGGAAGAAATTTATGCTATAATTGTGTTTAGCTTGGTCATATGCAATGATATTATCCTTCAGCAAGAGTTTCCATTAGAGCTAATAAGGTTTTGACCACAACTTCTTTGGCTCCTGCACCTAAGGGTACCACTTCAGCTATCGACACTGGTCAAAATTATCTCTATGTACTTGCTACTCATCAGGAATTTGAGGCACCCCGAGATGTTGTCACTGGTATATTATAATTATTTTCTCGTGATGTTTATTATTTTCTTGATCTTTCTTTTACCCTATTTTATGTGACCCATTATATGGTTGTGCATTTTAATTTTGGTCCTACAAAAATTTCCTACCCTTTCTTTGTTTGTGCTCGCATAGGTAAGTCTATTATTGCTATAAAAATCTATAGAGGTTGCGTGGTGTCCTTCTTTCTTAAGGAGAAATTTATGGATTTAATAGAACTTTATATGGTGGGTTTTGATGTAATCTTGGGGATACATTATCATAATTCATACTATGCTTCTTTGGATTGTTGGACTCAAAATGTCAGTTTCTATTATCCTAGTGAGTTGGTGATTGAATAGGATGGAAGTTTCTTTATAAACTAGAGAGGCTTATTTCTTATCATAGAGCTTAGAAAATAATTACCAAAAGGTGTTTGTCTTGTCTAGTTTGGGTAAAAAATTCTAATCTGAAAGTCTTTCATTTTAATCTGTTCCCGTGGTTAATGAATTTACTAAAGTTTTTCCTATGATCTTCCTGGAATTCCTCCCAATAGGGAGATAAATTTTGGGATTGATCTTTTATCGGATACCCATTCCATTTTTATTCCTCCTTATAGGGTGGCTCCAGTTTAACTAAAGGATCTAAAGAAGTAATTAAAGGATCTCCTTGATAAGGGTTTCATCAGTTCTAGTGTTTCTCCCTATGGTGCTTTTGTACTTTTCATGCAAAAGAAAGATGGGTCTTTATGGGTGTGTATAGACTATTGTCAGCTGAATAAGGTTAGAATGA
Source organism: Capsicum pubescens (assembly GCA_030864215.1). Taxonomy (NCBI): domain Eukaryota; kingdom Viridiplantae; phylum Streptophyta; class Magnoliopsida; order Solanales; family Solanaceae; genus Capsicum; species Capsicum pubescens. Next base: position 137,530,735 of record CM061545.1, read on the forward strand.
TATATAAGAATCCTCTCTGTAGGATTAAATAACTTTTCAATCATCTTTAAGGTTGTATATGTTTCTTTAATATTGATTTTCATTTTGGCTACCATCAGTTGATGATTAGGGAGGTTTATAATCCCTAGACTGCTTTCATAACCTAGTACAACCATTATGAATTTTTACTTATGTTATTTGGGTTGTCTAATGTTCCGAATGCTTTAATGGATCTTATGTATTAGTTTTTTAGACAGTTTCTGGATTTGTTTGTTATAGGCTTCATTGATGAAATCATGTGAGGTGGATCTTGCCAATCACCTTTGAATTGTGTTACAAACTCTTAAGGACCAGAATTCTATGCAAAGTTTTCTAAGTGTAAAGTTTAGTTAAGTGTTGTGACCTTTCTTGGGTATGTTGATTATAGTGAGGGGATCAAGGTGGATCCACAGAACATTGACTCAATTAAAAAGTTGCCTAGACCCACAACTCTAACCGACATTAGGAGCTTGTTGGGTTTGGCAGGCTACTATAGGAGGTTTGTGAAGAGTTTTTCATCTATTGTTGCTCTGCTGATAAGGTTGACATAGAATAAGGTTAAGTTTTTGTGGTCTGATGCTTGTGAGATAGTTTGAGAAGCTTAAGAATAAGTTGACTTATGTGCCTACTTTGACCCTACCTAAAGGTATTGATGCTTTTCTAGTGTATTATGATGTGTCCCGTGTGGGACCGTGTTGTGTTTTAATGCAGCATGGTAAGGTTGTAGCTTATGATTCTAGGAAGCTTAAGTTTCATAAGTGGAATTCCTAACTCACGATTTAGCATTGGCAGCTGTGGTTTTGGCTTTGAAGATTTGGTACCATTATTTGTATGGATACATATGGATATTTATACAGACCATAAGACCTTGAAGTATGTATTTACGCAAAAGGAATTAAACCTCAAGTAGAGGAATTAGATCTAATTACTTAAGTATTATGACATGAGCCTTCACTACCATCTCGATAAAGCTAATATAGTTGTTGATGTTTTTAGAAGATTATCCATGGGGAGCTTATCTCACGTTAATGAGGAGAAAAGAGGGTTCGTGAAGAATATTCATAGGTTGGCTAACTTGGATGTTTATCTCTTAGACTTGGAGGATGGAAGAGTGATTGTTCAGAAAGTGGTTAAATTATCTCTTGGTGTTGAGGTGAAAGAGAAGCAGTCTTTGGATCTTATACTTATATAGATTAAGTATGATGCGGGTCAGCAAAAGGTTATATCTTTAAAGATTGGGGTAGATGGAATCTTGAGGTATCAAGAAAGGTTGTGTTCCTGATGTTGATGGTGTACGGGAAAGGATTTTGACTAAAGCTTATAAGTCCTAATATACAGCTCATCCAGGTTCAACTATAATGTACCATGACTTGAAGGATATCTACAACTGAAATTAATATGAAGAAGGATATGGCAAACTTTGTGGATATGTGTATAGTTTGTTAGCAGGTCAAGGCTAAAAATTTGGGTTTTCTTTAATTAATTTTAAACATAGTAACTTAATTTAGATCTGAGTATGAGTAGCTCACCATGAGTTATGAGGTAGGGTACGAGTGGTATAGTCTAACTCATATGTTAGACCGTGTCAACCCTCTCTAGATTCTGCCTAAGTTATGGGTTAAGGGTACGTGTCTTAAACTTGGGTATGATTGGGTCTTTGTTGTTGTATGTTGCAAAGTATTGGGGGTCCAAGGGCTGCCTAGGGTACATGAGGTGGGTACCACTTGTATGATAGGGTACGTATGGTATGGTGGAGTAGTACCATCCTGCGAGAAATTAATATAGTTTAAGTTGGGGGTATTTTGGACATTTCCCTTTATAACTCCTTGGGACTCCTCGACTTAACTTCATTAACCTAATTGCAATAACTCAAGTTCTCTTGAAACACTCTCAAATTCTCTTAAGGCTCTTAGGACAATAAAGGCTAGGGTTTCATTAATAGGATCAATTTGGGGCTTATAGCGGTGATTTTTTCTCTTTCATCTTCATAATCTAAGGCATGTTACTCCTCCCTCATTGTTAGTTCCAACTAAAGGCATATTTTATGAATTATTTTCATGGTATTAATGTTGTATGGTTTTGGGTTTTCAAATATATATTGGAATTTTGGTTATAAATACTTAGTTAAGGTTTTCCCATGTTTTAATTATGGATTTACATGTTTTAATGGTGGTTTGGAAATTTGGTTGCATAAGAATGGTTAATTGTCACTTGATTTTGGTTTTGGGAACACTATTCCCCAATGGTGTTTGATAAAATGCCTATTAGAATGCTTTTACTACATCATTGGGCTTTTAATGTAGCTATTACATGGAATAACTTGGTAATGGAACCCTAAGTGGTATAAATGGTTTAAACAATTTGGAAAGGTTAAATGGTAAAATCTTGGTGGTTATGATTGGTCTAATTGAAATCCTTGTGAAGTACAAAGGAAACCGCCAAGCAAACATAATAATGATCACTTGTGAGATACATGGGATTCCCCCAAGTCAACTTCAATATGTAATCTATGGGTACATGGGAATCCCTTCTTCTTAAAAAAGATGGCTAAGGATATTGCTTGCAAACTATAGTCGATATGACGATACCACTACTTCTAGCCTTTGTTTATAATAAATGGAATGGTTGTTTAGTTTTGTGGTAATAGTTTTAATTGGTCAATAATGGAAGGGTATGATAGCTAACCATGAAGGTGTAAGTACAATGGATAGACACTAGAAACTCAAGTTTGCCGATATGAGAAATGGTCATGGCGACCATATATAATACTTATAGAGTACATGGGAATCCTCTAAGTGCACTTGTGCATATGTATCATAGAGAGAGAAGGGTACTCGGGTATCTCCTATTCCTATGGTATCTCCAGTTCATGCGGCTATACACATTGGGGACCATTCAGAGGGTTACACTGGACCCTTAAATCTCATGGGTGGTTCTAGGACGTTTAAGCTACACATACCTAGGTTAATGGTCTTAAATATATATATATATATATATATATATATATATATATATATATATATATTCATGTATGGTTTTATATTCATATAGTTGTTTAGTTGGTTTTAATGGTTGGAATTATTTTATCCTTATCCTTATTTCATGCTAGCATTCACCTGCTAACCCTTCTTTGGGCGGCGGTCTCCACAAGCAATGTAGGAACCGAACATTTTACTCTTTCTACTTAGTGATTGAATTTGGGATAAGATCGATTAGATTGAAGTGTTGAGCATCTATATTCTGGAAGGCTGCATTTTATGTCATGGATGTTTTTACATTCTTTGGTCATTATGTAGACTATGGTTTGGCTATGGTTAGGGGCATGTGTAACACCCCATACCTTCCAACACATATATGATTAAGTGAATTTGATAAAAATTGTTTAAACTCGAGATAGTAATGTAATGCCCGTATTCTGTGTATACTATTTCTAGTCATATGGCACTTATGTAACCTCTTATGTAGGCTAGGTACCAAGTCTCTTAAAAGACTAGTAATGGTTTAAACTAGATTAGGAGGTTACTACAATTCCCATACATTTCAGCATGTGTTTGACCATGTTAACTCGATGGAAGTATTTAAACGTAAGATAGTAAGGTGGTATTCTATCTTAAGGTTTATAGTGTCCAAGTATATATAAGAGTGAAGTTAAAAAGCAAATGGGCTAATATTTAAAATATGGAATAAAATAAGTGAGTTGCTTGCTTGACTTTAATTAAGCTAGTAAGTGAAAAGTAGGTGAATCACCTGCTTTGACTTATTGACCAACCTAAGAACCAAGTAGGTGCATCACCTACTAAGACTATTTTTATAAGTGTATGGGCCAAAGTACAACCATCACCTACTTGACAAATCTGGTCCAAACAAGAATGAGGAGAATGGGCAGCCCAAAACCCCCAATCTACAAGGCCCCAATATTATTAAGACTAACAAGGCCAAAGTCCATTAAGAGGTATAAATTAAGGCCAAGTAGGTGTTTCACCTACTTTGATATTTGAACAGTATAAAAATTGCTAAGTAGGTGCATCACCTACTTGATCAGAATGTGGCTGAAATTGAAAAAAAAAGGTGGTTAAGGTAGCCCCTTTTTAAGGTCTAAGACCAACACTTTCTCTTCATTTTTCTCTTATAAAATTTCATATTCTATTATTTCTCTCTCACACTCTCTCTTAGCTTCATATAGCAGCCCTAAAATCATTTAGGGTTCCTGGAAATTCATCCTCTTTTCAAGCCTAGTATAGGATAGATTATTTTCCTCCAAGCTGGTTGCCCACTCACTTTAACTCTCCAATGTGTTTTATCTTATTTTCTTGGTCCAAGTTTGAAGGAAAAGATTATGTTCTTGAAGGAGTAAAAGTTAAAAATCATAAATTTCAAATTAAAGGTAAAGTTACAACCCATTCTTTAGCCTTCCTTATTTACAAATTTGGTGGAGAATTTTGTAGGTCTTTTGCCATGAACTTGTGGGCTGGTTATTGAAATCCCTGAATTCAATGTATTCTTGTTATGTTACCGAATGTTTTGGGCTATTTAGGAGTTGCTTAAGATGTGTGTATTAGGGGACAATTTGGTTGACTTTGAAAAGTGACATTGGTAGTTATATGTAAGTATGGAAGGAGTTGGTGGTATTACACCACATAATAGCTTGTTTCCTATCGCATTTTGTTGTACTATTTGTATGTGTTTTGAAGACCAAGAAGTATCGAGGGACCTTTACAAAGATCATATACTATATTGATGTGATTAGAGGAGAAGGGGGTGGAAGAGCATACTTGATTTGAGGAATTAGGGGCTACTGCCCGGTTAGTATTTCGGTGAGATCAAGTAGTTCCTAATTGATTGATTAGCTAATAATACTATTTTTACCACTCATTTCATTGTAGATTAATAATATGATGGGGAGAAGGTTAAGTCATAGTATTTGTGTTGTACAACAAGGTATGTAAGGATTTTCAATTCAATATTCTTTGGCATGAAATCTTATTCTTTTGTTACTGCCAACAAGGGGAGCTTCTAAGTGATACTCATGGTAAGAAATACATATTGATTATGTACAATCTCAATGTAGTTAATGATCTCTTTCCTACTACCCATGGTTTCACAAATGTGTCAAAGTACTTCTACATGTCTTCATTATTCTGTATCGATGTGTTTGTACTTCCAAGTACTATTACGATAAAGGTACTTTAAGCAGAAAGTTTCATGGGCCATAAGTAAAAAGAGTTTCATTGAGTCAATATGACCCTACATTACACATGTTATGAGTATTTATATGTTGGAGGCGTATTTTGTCCAATATATATTTTGCATATGTCCTTATATAGAATATGCATTTGTCCTTAATAAGGATCTTCCGTTGTCTCATAAGTATGTTTTGTAATTCAATATGTATTCATTGCTCTATTCTTCCTAATTATACTTCCAAGTATTGGTATGAAAAAGTTATTCTAAATAGGAAGCTCTATGAGCTACCTAGGTCAAATGAGGTTCATCTTGTCGGATGAGTTCTTAAATTGTTCCATTGAATAATTTAGATGTCCTAACTTGTGATGCATATTGTTCCTATGTTAAATCTGTCCATGTGCTTTATTGGTTCCTATTTTCATGTAACCCCTTTCATTCGATATCATTTACTAGGTATTTTACTATTATATCATTAAATTAAGTCCATATCTTATGGCTTGATAAGTGAAATGTCTCCACTTGATATGTGTTTCAGTTTGAGTTATCAAATGCTTATTATGTCACATAAACTCCTAAGTATTATGTAGGTGTTATAGTTGATTTCTGTGTCATTGTTACTACCTTAAGTTCATAACACATATCTCCTACTATGGTTGGTTTTTCCCAAAGCTAACACTATGACCACCAAAATAACAATCTTAAAGATTAAAGAACTGACGTAAAGTAAATATACTTATATGTGGGTGGTAGCTCAGGGGCAAAAGCCTAGCATGGGCCGATCCTAATTCATGGATTTATGGGTGGTATCCTAGGGCTAGAAGGAACACCTAGCATGGGTCAATCCCATTATCCGGTGGTATACTAGGGGTGAAAGAAAATCCTAGCATGGGTCGATCCCTATTTGAGTATTGATGAGGAACGTATCCCAGGGGCATAATGCCTAGCATAGGTTATCCTCTTTTACCACTGATCAGCTAGTCACTTGTATCACATATTAACAAAGTTAATAAAGCAAAGCAGAGAAAGTAAAGAAAAAAATGTAATGTACATGATTTCACAAGTATAACCGAAGATGGTCTTCTATAATTATCTATACATTTGAACCTGATTTTTCATTTGAGCTCATGTTTTACATATGGTTATTTTATGCCTTACATATTCAGTATATTCTCTCATACTAACGTCCTCAATGGGGCACACTGTGTTTTATGTCACATGTATAGGTACTCCAGCTATAATAGATCTCCCCAATAAAAGTACAAGTTATTAAGCGGCTTATGGTGAGCTCCAGGTTGATTCGGAGCTTTGTCGAGTCTGTAGCATGTATTTTTGTATTATATTAGTTAAGTGTATGGCGGGGTCCTATCCCTACCTAAGCTAAGTTGTCCATCTCTTAGAGGCTTTGTAGAATAATGTTAAAGTAAAGTGCAGTGGGGTCTTGTCTTTTGGTATTAGAGGATTCATTGGCCAAGTTAGGCATGCCCATAAGCCTATGTATATTGGTATTTTATTCGAGCATCTTTCTTATACTTGTCACAGACTTAGGATTATCAAAGTTACATTTACGGTAAGCATAGGTAATAAGTTTGTTCTCTCGATCTGTTAGGGCATTGGGTGCATGTCTGTCTTATTAGTTTTGAGGCGTGACAGCATATCCCAACTGGATATTATTTTACTTTTTGTTAGAGGCTTTGTGGAACTACTATGGGGTGGTATGGGCGGTGTTGGTATTGGTGCCAGCCTTAGTATTGGCATGACATTGGTATTAGGGATGATACCTTTTGACTATATTTATGATTTTTCCATCCTATTATGTTAAGGACTCATACTTTATTATTGTTTTTGGTTAGTTTTGGATATTAGTTGGATATTTATTGGTTAGACTTGCTTGGGTTGGTCATAGTCATGGGCCTATCCCAGAGTCTGGAATTGTAATAAACATTATCTTATTATATGTTTGGAATTCATCTAACTCAAGGTACGTGTTTGGAGGTTGGGTTAGGTAACGGGGGTGGTCCCTGGTCCTGGTTGGACTTGGGATGCCCTTTACGATAAGGCCCCAGTTTGAGTTGTGTCATGTTTGTATCAGAGCTTTAGGTTCATGGTCAATTGGGAGTCCAGAAAGTTATGTCGAGTAGAGTCTCTTTTAATAGTGTGTAGTGCGCAATACTCATGAGAGAGAGGCTACATGGCATTTAGGAATGTTTCTCTTTCCTTATGTTCTATTTTTATGCTTGGAGTCTATGTCGTGGAATCTTCTCTAATTTCTATTTGTTCACCTTTTAGATCATGCCTCAATGATTTGATGCGTATGTAAACTCCTCTGTTCCAACTGGAGACAATGTTGATAGGACACACTCTACTCATGGGATACATACTCGGTCTAGGGGTCCCGTCCTTGATTATTTTGGAGTTTCACCAGTTCCTTCAGATTCTCCTCGAGCTCATCAGTCAAATATGATGAATGCGGGGTTTAATCAGTCGATCCATGTGATTTCTCAGTTGGTAGCTTCTCTGGCTAAGCATGGAGCATCTGGTAATGCATCTTCTGAGGCCACAAGGGTTGGCCAATTTATGAAGTTGAGTCCTCCAATCATTAATAGTGTTAAGGTGGAGGAAGATCCTTAGGGTTTTATAGATGGGATGAAATAGATATTCAGGATTATGCATGCCACAAATATGGAAGAGGTAGAGTTTATAGCTTATCAGCTCAAGGATATGGCGTAGCAATGGTACGAGGAATAGGATAGGACAAGGCGTGATGTTGAGGAGTCATTTTTATGGGAGACTTTCTCTGATACATTTCTGGACCACTTTATTCCTAAAGACTTAAGGAGGCAAAAGCAGAGGAATTTGTTAATCTGAAACATGGGAAGATGTCGATCAAGAAGTATGACTTGAAATTTTGCTAACTGTCTAGGTAAGCTCTGAAAATGGTGTCGGATATAAAGGACATGATGAGAAAGTTTATTTTTGGACTGTCTCATGAGTTAATCCTTGAAACCAAGACTGTGTTACTGATCAAACACATGGATATCTCTATATTATATGCTCATATACAATAGGTAAAAGAGGAAAAGAGAAAGTAGGTTGAGGTAGGTGAAAGGCTGGGTAAGAGGTTTAGGTTCTCTGAGCAAGGTGGTCAATAGCAAAGTGTTTGGGATGGTAGTATGTGGCAAAATAAGAAGTGGCAAATTTTTGGTTCTTTCTCCAAAACTAGTGCTCCTTACCCAAAATAGTCGGGTGACAGGCGTCAGTAGGGTGGTGATAACTTCAGGGCATAGGGTTTCCAATCTCAGGCTAGTGGGGCATAGACACTCATATTGTCCTCCTTGTTAGTTCTATGGTTGGTTGCATCAGGGTTTTTATGATGAGGGAGGGATAGGTGCTTTAAATATTGTTAACCAAGCCATGTACTTAGAAATTATTTGGTTGGTAAGGTTTCTTTGGGAGTGAACAAGGTTTTGGTTGCCTCTTTATCTGCTCCTGCACCCAGGGATGTTGCTTCTGCATCCATTTCTTCTTTTGGTACAAGCACGGGATAGAATAGGTTATATACTCTTATGTACCAATAAGAGTTTGAGGCACCACCTAATGTTGTCACTGGTATGTTACACCTCTTTTCTTGTGACATGCATTGTTTGCTTAATCAAGGGTCCACTCTCTTTTATGTGACCCCATTTATGGCTGTGTATTTTGGTTTTGATCCAGAGGTTATTTTGGACCCTTTTACTATTTCTACCCTGGTAGGTGACTCCGTGGTTGCTAAAAGATTTTATTGGGTGGTATGGTATCTATTTTTAGTAAGGAGACTTTGGTGGATTTGTTTGAATTAGATATGTTGGATTTTGATGTCATTCTGGGGATGGATTGGTTACACTCATGCTATGTGTGCTTAGATTGTTGGACCCATAAGGTGGTCTTTAAGTTCCCTAGTGAATCCATTATTGAATGGGAGGGTGGTTCCCTAGCTCTAAAGGGGAAGTTTATATCATATCTTAGAGCTCAAAGGTTAATCTCTAAAGGATGTCTCTACTATTTTGTCTGGGTTAAAAACTCTAACTCAAAAGGTCCTTCTTTGTATTCGGTTCCGGTGGTGAATGAGTTTCCTGAGGTCTTTCAGGATGACCTTCCTGGTGTTTCTCCGGATAGGGAGATTAAGTTTGGGATTGATTTGGTTCTGGACACACGTCCAATATCTATTCCTCCTTATTGAATGGCTCCATCTGAGTTAAGGGAACTCAAGGAGCAACTTAAGGATCTTTTGGATAAGTGTTTCATCCATTCTAGTGTATCTCGTAAGGTGCAACAGTGTTATTCTTGCATATGAAAGATGGTTCCCTTCGGATGTGTATTGACTATCGAGAGTTGAATAAGGTGATGATTAACAAAAAGTGTCCTCTTCCTAGAATAGATGACTTGTTTAATCAGTTGTAAGGTGCTAAATTCTTTTAGAAGATAGATCTTCAGTCTGGGTATTATCAACTTTAGATTAGAGAGGTGGATATCCCAAAAATGGCTTTTTATACCTGGTATGGACACTTTGAGTTCTTGGTTATGTCATTTGGTTTGACCAATTCCCCGATGGTATTCATGAATTTGATAAATAGAGTATTCCATCAGTTTTTATATCTTTTTGTCATTGTATTCATTGATGACATTTTGGTGTACTCTATGAGTGAGGTGGCTCATGTCAATCACCTTCGTGTGGTATTGTAGACCTTTAAAGAGTTGCAGTTGTATGCCAAATTCTCAAAATGTGAATTCTGGTTTAATGTTGTAACTTTTCTAAGTTATATTATTACTAGTGAGGGGATCATGGTGGATCCACAAAAGGTGGCAGTGGTTAAGAAGTGTCCTAGACCCATGACTTCAATCAGCATTCGGAGCTTCTTGGGTTTGGCTAGGTACTATAGGAGGTTTGTGGAGAGGTTTTTTGCAATAACTACCCATTGACTAAGTTAACTCAAAAGAAGGTAAAGTTTTCTTGGTCAGATACTTGTGAGGGTAGTTTTGAGAAGCTAAAGGATAAGCTAACTTCGGCACTGATTTTGACTTTAACTGGAGACAATGAGGGGTTTGTGGTTTACTGTGATGCATCCCCGGTGGGACTTGGTTATGTCCTAATGCATCATAGTAAGGTTATTTCCTATTCTTCTCAGGAGTTTAAGGTGCATGAGAGGAACTATCTTGCTCTTAATTTGATGCTTTTAGCGGTGGTGTTTTCATTGAAATCTAGTGGTATAATTTGTATGGAGTGTAGGTGGACATTTTTTCTGATCAAAAAAATATACAGTGTGTGTTCACTCAGAAGGAGCTTAACCTTAGACAGAGGAGATGGCTTGAGCTTCTCAAGGACTATGACATGAGTCTTCATACAATCCAAGTAAGGGTAATGTGGTTACCGATGCTCTTAGAAGGTTGTCCATAGGGAGCTTAGCTCATATGGATAAGGAGAGATAGAAGTTGGTGAAGGATATTCACTGGTTGTCTAATCTTAGAGTTCACCTTTTGGGCTCCGAGCATAGTGGTGTGTTGGTATAGAAAGTGGTTTGGTCGTCTCTTGGTGCAGATAAAAGGGACAAGCAAATGCTAGATCCCGTCATGATAAAAATCAAGGGTGATGTAGGTGACCATAAGGCAATGATATTTGAGATCAGTGGTTATGGTATTTTGCAGTACTAAGAGAAGTTATGTGTTCCTGACGTCACGCTATGTTGTTTATCCTGGTTCGACAAAAATATATCACGATCTCAAAGAGATGTACTATTGGAGTGGTATAAAAAGGGATGTGGCTGATTTGGTGGCCAAATATTTGGTGTATCAACAAGTGAAAGTTGAGAACATGAGGCCCGGATGCTTGAATCAGGAAATTGAATTGCCTGAATGGAAATGGGAAGTAATCAACATGGATTTCATTACCGGTCTTCTTGGTCTTGAAACTAATTTGATTCAGTTTCGGTCTTCATGGATAAGATGACAAAGTCGGCTTACTTCTTGCCAGTGAGGACTAACTTTTCGATTGAGGATTATGCGAGGTTATATCTTAATGAGATTGTAAAGCTGCATGGGATACCTTTTTCGATTATCTCTGATCGTGGTATGCAATTTTCATCTTATTTTTTAAAGTTATTTCAAAAGGGGTTAGGTACTAAGGTTAGTCTGAGTACTATTTTTCACCCACAAATAGATGGGCAAGAAAAAAGGACTATTCAAATATTAGAAGATATTCTTCATACATGTGTGATTGATTATGGTGGTAATTGGATTGAGCATCTACATCTTGTAGATTTTGCTTATAATAATAGTTACTATTCTAGTATTGGGATGGCCCATTTTGAGGCATTGTATGGTAGGAGGTGTAGCTCTTCTATTGGGTGGTTTGAGCTTGGTGAGGTGGATATGTTTTTCCCGAATTTAGTTTATCAGGCTATGGTGAAGGTAAAGATAATTCAGGATAAGATTAAGGTTGCCCAAAGTTGCCAAAACACCTGTGCGGATGTAATGCGTAGGGAATTAGAGTTTGATGTTGGGGATAGGGTGTTCCTAATGGTTCTCCCATGAAGGGAGTAATGAGATTTGGGATAAAGGGGAAGCTCATACCTCGGTATATTGGTCCTTATGTGGTTTTGAGAAGAGTTTATAATGTTGTGTATGTATTAGAGTTGTCTTTTAGTTTGAGCTCCATTCATTCGGTATTTTATGTCTCTATGTTGAGAAAGTGTATAGGTGATCCTGCATCAGTTGTTCCTTTGGAAGGATTAGGTATCTTGGGTCATCTATCTTATGAAGAGATCCTGGTCGAGATCTTTGATCGACAGGTTCATCAGTTGCCGACAAAGGATATAGCTTCGGTTAAGGTTCTATGGTAGAACCACAATGTGGAAGAAGCTACTTGGGAAGCGAAAGAGGACATAAAGCCTAAGTATCCGCATTTGTTTTCAGCTCCGAATATTTGTGCGGAAGGTATGTGTTCTTGATCACATCATTGTTTTCTAACTTTAGTAAAGGAAGGTTTATTTCCTTACATCTTTGATTTATCACTTAGTAAAGGTTGGAATGGTTATATTGGGGTGTAATTCATGATTGTACTACCTTGTTCGTTATTCAGGAATAAATGATCCTAGTAGGGGAAACTGAAACACCCTGGATTTTAAACCTTAGAAAATTTCTCTATTTTGGACCTTCTAGACATCATATAACTCACCATACAAATCTTATGGTGAGGGTACGAGTCAGGTATACCAGTTGTACGTGTCATATTCTTGGGTAAGATTGGGGCTTGGTGGTCGTATATTGGAAAGTGTTGGTGGTCCAAGGGATGCCTAGGGTATGAGTGGTGGGTACCACTCATATGATTGGGTACGGGTGGTATGGTGGAGTCGTACCTACCTACGGGAAATTAATACATTTTAAACTGGGGGTATTCTAGAAAATTCCCCTTACCCCATGCCATAAAACACTTTTTTTGGGCTTTATTAACCTAATTGCAATCACTCAACTTCTCTTAAAACACACTCAAATTCTCTCAAAGCTCTTGGGTCAAAAAAGGCTAGGGTTTCATCAATAGAATCAATTTGGGGCTTACAAGGGTGATTTCTCTCTATTATCTTCATAATCTAAGGCATGTTACTCTTTCCTCATTGTTAGTTCCAACTAAAGGCATGTTTTATGAATTGTATTCATGGTATGAATGTTGTATGCTTTGGGGTTTTAAAGTATATGTTGGGTGTTTTGGTTATAAATGCTTTGTTGTTGTTTTCCCGTGTTATAATTATGGATTAACATGTTTTAATTGTGGTTTGGACATTTGGTTGCGTGGGAATGGTTAATTAGTACTTAGTTTGGGTTTGGGAAACACTATGCCCTAATGTGTTTGATAAAATGCCTATGAGAATGCTTTTACTGCATTGTTGGACTTTTAATGGAGTTATTGGATGGTATAAGTTGGTAATGTAAGCCTAAATAGTATAAATGGTTTAAATGGTTTGGAATGGTTAAATAGTAAGGTCTTGGTTGTTATGGTTGGTCTAATTGAAAGCCTTGTGGGGTAAAAAGAAATCCCCCAAGCAAACATAATAATGATCATTTGTGGGGTACATGGGATTCTCCCAAGTCAATATAAATATGTAATATATGGGTACATAGGAATCCCTTCTTCTTAAAAAAGATAGCTAAAGAAAATTGCTTGCAAGATATAGACGGTATGACGATACCACTACTTATAGGCTTGGTTAATAATAAATGAAATGGTGGTTTGGTTGTGTGGTAATTGTTTTAATTGGCAATAATGGCGGGGTGTGATAGCAAACTGTGAAGGTGTGAGTCCAATAAATGGATATTGGAAACTCATGTTTGCTGATATGAGGATTGGTCATGGAGACCATGTATGATACTTACGGGGTACACGGGAATCCCCTAAGTACATTTGTACATATGTATCATGGAGAAAGAAGGGCACTTAGGTATCCCCTACTCCTATAGTCTCTCCAATTCATGCGGTTACACGCATCGAGGCATAATCAAGGGGTTACACTGGACCAATATAGCCAGTGGGTAGTTTTAGGAAGGTTAAGCTACACATACCTAGGATAATAGTTTTAAAGACATGCAGCTAAACTTGATTCCCTTTCCCAGAATGGTTAATATATGTATGTATGGTTATATATACATATGGTTGTTTATTTGGTTTAAAGGTTAGCATTATTTTATCCTTGTCATTAGTGCATGCTACGATTTCACTTATTAACACATCTTTGGGTTGTTGTATCCCCACGTGATGCATGAAATAACCATTCTACTACTCCTGCTTAGTGATTGGATTCGGGATCAGCTCAGTTTGATATAAGTGGTGAGCTTTCATATTTCAGAAGGCTCCATTTCATGTCTTGTATGTTTTTACAGACTTTGGACATTATGTAGACTATGGTTTTTGTTATGGTTAGGGGTATGTACCAATTAAATACTATTTTACTTTTAGTTAGAGGCTTTGTGGAACTACTATCAGTTGGTATGAGCGGTGTCCTATTAGTGTCATCCTTAGTATTGGCTTGGCATTAATATTGGGGCTTATACCGTTTAACTTTATTTATGATTATTCCATCATATTATGTTACAGACTCATACTTGGTTATTATTTTGGTTTAGTTTTGGTTATTGGTGGGATATTGGATGGTTGGACATGCTTGGGTTGGTTACGATTATGGACCTATTCCAGAGTCTAGAAGTGTAATCAACTATATTTTTTTATATGTTCAGAATTCATTTAACTCAAGGTACGTGTTTGAGGTTTGGTTGGGTAATGGGGGTGGACCCCGATCATGGTTGGACTTGGGATGACATTTATGACAAGGCCCCTATTCGGGGCGTGTCACGAATGGAGTTGGAGTTTAAAGTAAGATATTGGGTATTCTTGAAGATGTCTCTTATGAAAGGAGTCATGAGATTTTTGAAGAATGGAAAGCTGAATCCTCATTACGTTGGTTTTTTTAGATTTTGAGGAGAATTAGAAATGTCACTTAAGATTTAGATTTACTAGTGAGTTTAGGCTTCATTCATCCTGTTTTCCATGTTTCTATGCATAAAAAATATGTTGGTGACCCTTATTTGATAGTGCCTCTTGAGGATGTTGGTGTTTCAGATTTATTGTCTTTTAAGGGTGTCCCGATAGAGATATTGGATTGGCAGGTTTGTAGATTGAGGACAAATGATATAGCTTTGGTGAAGGTTATTTGGAGAAATCAAAAGGTAGAAAGGGCTACATGGGAAGCTGAAGAAGATATTAGAGCTAAGCACCCATTCGTGTTTCCCAAATTAGATGAAAGTTCTTAAGGTATGAGTTTGTTTCCCTCTTGTTATATTTTGAATTTGTCATTTGATTCTGACATATTCTCGCTATTATCTTTCTAAAAACATCCTAACTTCTTATTCGAGGATGAATGATCCTATGGGCGGATAATGTAAGATCCCATACAATTTAGATCACTTTATTTTTTACCCTCCCTCATGCATAATGTCTATTTTTGACTTGAGTTATGTTTAAGGGTGTTAATAAAGTTTTTTGGAAAAGTTTTGGAATTTTTGGAAAGGGTTTGGAATCATTTTGGGACCGCGAGGCAGTAAGCCTCTGCAATAAGGGCATGCCACACCACTATGTTAAATTCATCCAAAAAAATTTCACTTGGGTGTAGCGGTTTTTGGTTTTTTTACACCTTGGATGACTGTTAAACACTCAATCAGCCTTTTTTCTTTAGTTTTCAAAGATCCAACACCACTTTTTTTCTCTCTAGCTCTAAATCTAAGAAAGTTCAAGGGTTTTGTAGAGGATTCACCATTCAAGCTCCAAACATTGATTTTTCTTCAAATTATTCTATATTTCAGGCATGTTGCTTATCCCTAACTCTTATTTTTACATTGTGGCATCTATTTAATCAATATTAATGTATTTTAATTGATGGGTTTGAAATTGGGTTAAGATATTTTTATTGTGACTACTTGAATTTCTTTCCCATGGATTAAATGGATTACTCATGATTTAGTTAATGGTTTTTGGGATGACATTGGTACATTGTTTTAAATGGTTGGAATGAGAGACGTGCATTTCCCTAAATTAATGGAATTTTTGCTTGATAATTGTATTAACCTGAACCCTTTTTGTAAACTTAATTTTGAATATAAAAATTTCATGGTTTAACATATTATTGAACCCATTGCATTGCATTAAAGGGTAAATGGATATAAATGGATTTGGATGGCCTTGGGGGCCATGGCTTGGATTTTAAATGGAACTTGAGAGTCAGTTTTGTTATATGGACTGGTTTGGCATAATTGAATTAGCTTGCAAGCATAATGGTATGATGATACCGTGTTGGTAAATTCCTTAATAAATACTCCTGGATTAACTGTTGGTTTATGTGTAATTATTTTAATTTAGGCTTAAAGGGAATTGTGTAGCTCAACGTGAAAGTGTAGGTTTGGGGGGATCAACACTAAAAACCACGTTTACCAGCATTAGGGGTCCATATGACCGTGTGCTTTGTGCACACATTATATATATATTGGGAGGTCTATAGCCTTGGTGTATTTAGCCTTTCCTCTATTCGTGCAGATATCATGCATGGTGCCCTTCCAACAGGTGTAGATTGACCTATATAGACCATGTGTGACTTTAGGATGGAGCGAGATATGTATTTTAGGTTAATACTTTAAACTCTCATGCCCATGACCCTTGTCCCTATCCTGGCATCCTATATATATGCATATGAACATGGTACATATGGTTTACGAGTAGATTTTTTATAATTGCATTACTTTATCCTTATCCCCTAAGTTATATGCTATTCACTTCCGACTGACCCTCCTAGAAAGGTGCATCATTTCATGATGTATGGTCCGAGGGATTTTATGTTGCTCCTGTGCAGTGTTTGGTGATTTGGGATTTCTATTAATCTTCTATGAAGTGGTGAGCCTCCATATTTCAGAAGGCCCTATCATTTCGCTAGTGTCATTATTGTCTTAGTACTTATTTTTTTATTCTTTTTGTCATAGTCGGGGCATGTCTCAACTTAGTTAGTATTCTTTGTTTAAAGGCTTTTGTGGACAAGTGTGGCTTGGTTGTTTATTTGAGTACGTAGAATTGTCATTTGAAATTATCTATCCTTCTTATTGCTATTTTGGTTGACTTCCTCTATTTATACTTATGTTCTCTTGAGGTTAGGCTAAGGAAATGGTCTCAGCCCACGACGGCCTTGAGATACCCATCACGGCCAAGCCCAGATTTGGGTCGTGACACAAACATATTGTTATGATTATGATTAGCTTCCACAAGCATGGCAGTTCCTTTATTACTTACTATTTTAGCCTTAGGGACTAAGGTAGTTTTCATTAATCTATAATATACTCTATATATTATTACTATTTCTTGAGTATTTATCTTACTATTCATTTTTTTGTTTTCAATTTTCATCTTAACTTATCCATAACATTTTGATCATTAATATCTATAGAAAAATAAGGATAAAAATTAATGTATGTCAGGCCATTAGCGAGGTTACTTTTTATTATTGCTAATAATGAATCATCAAAGTGTAATAACCTATTATCTCGTAAGAGGAGACATATAGGAACATCTAAACCTAATCTATATATTGGTTTAACTACTACTTGAACAACACCTATGTAAAGAAACTTATAATTTCTTGTATATTTGTTAATATCTTCAACAGCAAATAATTTAATACTCTCAATATTCCTATTAATTGCAACAGATGATTTAGAAGTTCTAATATTATATTTTTTTACAAAATCAAAGTGTCCAGTTTTATGGACCCTATTAAAACTTTCTTTTGGAATATTCCAATTTTGTAAATCACTTTCTATTTTAGCTATTTTACTAGAGGTAGCAAAAATATTAAAACTATTTTTTACATTTTGGTTGGTTGGAGTATTCATTAAGATTTTGTAGAAAAGAGATAAAACACTATCGTAGAACCACTATCTACTTTAAATGTTACTCTTTAATAATAATCTCTTTGTGCTGTAATTACTGATTTTCTTCTCCTAACATTCTTTAATTTTATTCCTATAGGCTAGGCAATGGGAGCACCCTTTGGGTCTGGTTCTGTTTAACACATACTCAGAGCTAATCCAATGAAAAAATTATGATTTGCTAATGTCTAAACCACTATTAAATGTATGCCTAATTTAAGGGAAAAAATTAAGAATGTAGACGAAGAACAACACTAATCACTAACCAGAGAAGAAATTATTGCAAGAGTAACACTAATTTCGATCGGCTGTAGGACAGCGCAACGCTCTAGTCGCTCCTATGAATACTCCTATCCCCTCCTGAGCAACTTGGCTTTGATGCCATTTGGGGGAAGGACTGAGAAAACGGGAGCAATATAACAATTTATAGTAATTTAATTTACAAACTACTTTAAACATTTAAATAAACTTTAAAACAACAAAGTAATAGTAAAAGAAAATAATGAAATTACTAGAGTAGAGAGATTTATACTCGCAAAAACGTTTTATTGATTTGGGAAATGTAGAGTAGTCGAGAGTATTTCTGAATTAAAAAATTTATGAATACTCCCCACTGTTACAAGTTTAAATCCTTAAATAGGCCTCAAAAGTGCTGACAAATATCTAAAATACACTATCTATTTTACATTTGTATTCATACATGATATTACATTTTTATATTTACTAATCATGTTATTTATTTTACACCTGTATAGGAGTAACTGATGACTATATGTTTGTTTTGTACATGTCTCTGAATAGCTGATTTACAGAATTTCTTAAATATCCTGATCATATGCCTTTTGATGAATTTGAGAAGCTTGAACATGTGTCTTGTCATGTGCCTGTAGATGAATTTGAGAAGCTTGAACATGTGCCTTCACATGTGTTTTTTCATGAATTTGAGAGACCTTTGAATTTGGGAAACTTCAACATGTGCATTTTATTATATTAATCCTTTGAATATAGAAATAGTGCTGGCTCTTTCCCTTGTTGACTCAAATATAGTTGTGTTGACCCATATTGACTCATTATATCGCAGTATCTAATAACATCATTATCTGCTTTGAAAGGCGGGATTCCTTTTTTGATGTTGACTTTTCTGATGATTTTATCCTTTAATATTTAATCCTTTAGAAGAACTTATATATGAAATTCATTTTAAAATATTTAATATTTTTCGATAGTGTAGAGACATTTTGCTCTACCTGAAATTTTGCATTTTTTATCCGCTCAATTGTACTGAATTGATAACAGTTTGAAATTTAAGTGTAATTAGTCACCCATGAAAATCTTTTATTGCAAAGTACAATAAAGGGCATGATAAGAACTGGGCATAATAATATAATTTTTATAGTTTTTTTTAGAAACTAAAAGTTTATTTATTCAAAATTGATAGATTTAATGAAATCTCATAATTTAAGGAATTATTTATTTCATGTCTATTCTATCTATACATAATAGGAGAGGCAAAAGTGACAAGTGTCAACACTACAAAAATCCTACTTAAAAAGAAATAATCAAGCATAAATAATTTTAAAAAATGTATAAATTAATTTGCACATTAACTACCCCTATATAAATTACACATTAAAAATGAAAAAGAAATAAACTTTTTTCCCTTGAGATATAACTTTTATAAGTTATAACTTCTATTACTTTTTCCTTTAAATAATAAATCACGTAACCTATTTACAAATAAACACAATTTTTTTAAAAATAACTACTACCCTATTTTTGAAAGATAAATACATTTTAAAAAAATAATTATTCCCCTATTTTATCTTGCATTTTATTTTTAATATTTATATTTATCTTTAAAGGAAAAAGCAAAAAAGGAGAGAAAAGAAAAAAATGACGAAAAGAAAATCTAAATAAAACTAATTTGAAAACTGATTTACTTAAAACAAATTAAAATAAAAAATTAACTTTTGAAATTAATTTAAAAGATAAATCTAACCACAAATAACATAACTAGCTTCCCACTAAACTCCCATGTTTACCACAATCCTAAACTATCTCAAAAGATAAATATTTTATGCACGTTTGTTATATATTTGTTGCATGTTTGCGATAACTTTACTAGATAATAAATACGTAGGTATTTATTTTTATATAATGTATTTTGTGAATATTATTGATTGGAATAATTTTTATTTTTATCTTCTTGACTTAAGATGTTTTATTAATTCATATTTTAGATTTGATATTATCGTAATTAAATTATCTAGTGTTTTAGGATCCTCGTTAGTATCATGTAACCTTTTGTATTCTAGGTATAAACTATATAGTTGAGTTTCTATTTCTTTTAATGATTTATTCTTTTCGTAAGATGTATTCATTAATTTGTGTAGTTTATTATTTTATCCTATTGAAATTTTAGCAATTTCTGTGTAGTATTTTATTCTAACTTTGCTATATTCAATGCGTAGGTTTATGTTCTTTATCTGATTAACTAGTATTTGTTGTTCATGTATAGGTAATTTTCCATTTGTATTAAATAATTTTTCGTATGTATTAAATAAATTATTACCTGTATCTTCTTTTTCTAAGGTTAATTTTATTTTAAGTAATTTTTCTTCTAGTTGTCTTTTTTTCTAATTCAAGTTGATTTCTGTAATTAACTTCTTCATATATCCAATTTTGCCTTTCTCTAATTTTTTTTATATATTCTAACATTTATTTATTCTGAATAACATCCATCTGAATCTAAGTAATATTGATGTTCATAATATATGCGTAAGTTTTCTGTATTGTTTAATAATTCTTCCTCTTCATAATCTTGTAATTTTTCCCATATTATTTTCTTTATGTCTATAATTTCTATATCTCTAAGTATATATAAAACAAGTATTTTAATATCATCTGTCATGCTTTTTCATAATATTTTCTAGTTATTTGTTTTAGTCTAAGTAATTCTTGCATATTTTCATTAAGAAATTTTATATATTTTATATCATTAGTTTCCATGTATTTGTCTAAATTTGTTTTCATTTGTTTTTCTACTAATTGTATATTTTTCATATCTTTTTTCCAAAATTTTAGATATATGCGATTTATCGTAGGTATTTATAAGAGTAATTAGGTAAGTGCGGTATGTAATTTATTCTAGCTATATAATCTTTACCGAATATTTTTTTTAATATGATTTTCCTTATATCTATTATTCCTATATCCTTAATCACATACAAAATAAGTATTTTAAATTTATCTACCATTACATCAGTCAAATAATTATTCATTATCATATAATTGTTATTTTCAAAATATTCCCTTCAATCATATACATAACAAAATATGGTCATCTTAGATTACTATATACTAGATTATTCTTAAATAACATGTTCTTCGGTCACTATTAGCATGGTAATCTGGATACTTTTCCCTTAAACAGCGCCTCTACTCTGGTTACTCCCCACCACGGCTTCTTGCCTCATTGGTTTCACCTTTAGGATGGCATAGTTCTTAGGGATTTTTCTCCTTTTCCACTTTGCTAATAAACTTCTTAACATATTATTCTTCGAATAATTCTACTATAAAGTAACTAACATAAATTTATTTTATTATACCATGATTGTTGGGAATTATGAATTTAGCTATTCATAATCATAAATAAATATACTTGTTCGGGTAGTTTTGATATTTCTAAACTTTGTTCTTCCATAGATTTTTCCATTGAAATATACCTGTTTTTAATAACTAAGCAAAATTTTTGTTGTTGACAAGAGAGAGTATTTTTGCTTCAACGCATGAAGGCTTGCCTTCTCTGCTGCCTTCTATGCCTCTATTTATAATAAGAGCATGAATAATTTACATGGTTCTAATGTTACAAAAGAAAAAAGTTTATCCTAATATGTCTTTACACGTTTCCTCTATACATTTGTCTTAAAAAGCCAATAATTGTAAAAGCTAATAAATGAAACAAGAAAAAGTCAAAAAGGCTATAGTAAACCTATTCACGTATTTCATACTTAAAGTTAGTCTTTTCTTTTCTTCATATGTCACTTTCTTCCTTTAATGCTTTGTCTTTTTCTATTTTTGCTCCGTCTTCTTTTTATCTTTTTGTCGTATCTGTTGATTTTTTTATCTTCTTTCCAGCTGGCATGCTTATCTTTTTGATTCTTTTATTCTAGGCGGACTTCTGGGATAATATTATCTTCTTCATTACATCTCGAACATTGATGGTCTGGATATTTGTGTCCAATTATCTTGCAATACCTTGTCAATAATCTATCTGAAATAAATCCTCTCTTAATTGCTCTTGCAGTAGATTATTTTTCTGGGTTAAGTAATTTCATTATCCATTGTCTAACATCTTCCATATCTGTTTGTCGTAGTTCTTTTGAATTTGAATAAATCATTTGATGATCTCTTGAATAATAGCTCCATATTGGGTTTCCATTGGTATAATTATTTGTTAATTCTTGAATAATTGTAGCTAGTCCAATGAGTCGTTTATTTTTGTAGAAATCAGGTATCTCAATTTTGGATATCTCTGGCTGCTGCACAATATCTTCTGGTATAATCATATCTCTGGTTAATCCTATTTTTACAACTTGTATAATTGGTTTTATTTCGTCGTATAATATCTCTGTTGGTGCAGTATAACATTTTATATAAAATAGATTTCCTTTGGTTATTCTTTTATAGGTGGTGAATATTTTATGTAACTCTTCCATAGTTGTTAGTTCTTCTCCGTCTTGGGTATATATGGTATTTAATAATCCATAGCCAAAATAAGTTTTTATTAAGCTTGGGTTGGTTTTGGGTAGTGCAATTAGCTTGTTGTAACCTTGTAATTTTTGGGTTATATAGTTTGTGTTTGGTTCTTTGATATCTTTGGCTCTGGGGTTAAGGTTTAGGAAAGTTTGTACTCTGTAGATATTTTCTATGTATTTTTGGGCTGTATAGTTGTAAACATTTTTATCTTGGTTCAGACTATCTCGATATGTGGTAATTTGTGGGGGTATGAACAAGGGGTCTTTTTGTGTTTTTGGTATAAATGGTTTCTCAAATATCTTATTCATATTCATATTCTGATATCTTTGTCTACTAACTCCTCTGCTTGTACCTGCAATTGTAGATTGATAAACATTATGGGTTTTATGGAGTGTCCCAACGTCTCCTTCTAGATCTGGAATTGTCATGTCTTCCGATCGACATAGCTCTGCACACTACTGAGTTAGCTGATTTGCAGCTTTAGACTTCAGTTTAACTTCATTAGTCTTTAGCTTTTCTATTTCATTACCCATACTGTCCACTTTCATTGAAAGCGTAGTTAGGGTTTTGAGTATCTTTTCTAAACCATTGTCTTATATTATATCAGTCTGTGTAGCTTTGTCTTGATATGTAATCTGCAATAACGTTTTTGTTAGTACTAATTACTTCAATTGTAAATGTAAAATTTAATATATTCAAGACTAGTCTCCGAATTTCTTTTGTTGTAACTAAATTTTGTATTTTCTTTGTTAGCCACCAACGTACCTATGTATTATCTGTTCGTACAATAAACTTGTTATATACAATATATGGCTCAAATGCTAATAAACATTTATATAATAAGCATAATTCTTTTCTATTTATTTCCCATTTTATTTCTGTTTCATTAAACGTACCTGAGTAGTATCTACAATGGTGTTCTAATTTTTCTTCTTCATATCTATATTTAAGTACTCCTTCATAACTACATTCACTAGCATCTTCTTCTACTATATATATAAATTTTCTATTTTCATCTGGAAATTGTAATTTTGGTAATTCTTTACAAAGTATTTTTATTTTCTGAACTTGTTTTTTATCTTCTTCGTTATAATTATATTCTACATCCTTTTTTAATTTTTTCTGTAAGGGCTTTAGATTCTCTGCTAATTTTGGTATATATTCTCTTACTTGGTTTACTAATCCTAAAAATGATTGTAATTTCTTTTTTGTATCTAATTCTTCTTTTGAATTTATTATTTTTTGTACTATATGTTGTTGCATTTTTACTCCACTATTATCTATTTGTATTCCTAAAAATTCTATCTGATTTTTCCTAATTTCAGCTTTCTTTTCACTTAAACTTATTCCCGATTTTTCTATTATATCTGTAAATTGTTCCAATAATTTTAAATGTTCTTCTTTGGTCTTTGTATATAATAGTATATCATCTATGTATACTATACAATTAGGTAGCTGTTTAAAATAACTATCCATAAAATGTTGATATCTACCTGTTGCATTTTTATATCCAAATGGTAGTACATACCATTCATAAAATCCTTGTGGTACCGTAAATGCGGTTAATTCCTTAGATTCTTCTTCTAACTTTAGATGGTAAAATCCTGATTTACAATCAAATTTACTAAAATAATTATATCCTTGTATTTGTCTTATTTTTAATATTTTATTTGGTATTGGGTAATTATAAGTCATTGTTTTTGCATTTAAATTTCTATAATCAATAATCATCCTACTTTTTCCTCTTTTTTGTTCACTATGTTTATTTACTATAAATGTTGGGCTATTATGTTTACTATTACTTTTTTGTATATATTGTTTTTCTAATAATTCTTCTATATGCATTTTAAATTCTTTTAAATCATCAAAATTATATGTTAATGGTTTCTGGGTTATTATGCTATTTTAATCTATTAATTCAATTTTTATAGTGGTTTTATGTTTTCCCCATCCTTTTAATGGATCTTCACTATATAATTGTTCTAATTTTTTCTTAATTATTCCTATCTTATTTATTGAAAATATAGTTATTTCCTTTTTATTTATCGAAAATACGACCAGTTCTATTGTATCTTCGGTATTTTTTATATTTTCTAATTTTTGTGTAATTTTTTCATTTCCTTATATCCAATCAGTTTTCTTTCTTATTTTATTAATAACTCTTTTTGCTCTTACTTTCTGTTTACATTGTGTTGTAAACCACCAATCTGTTCTAGTTATTATATGTGGGTATAATTTATCTAAAAACGGCATTCCTAAAAGTATATCTTTTGATGTTAGCTCATAATTGTAGATTTCTTCCATTGTTAATATTTTATCCCATACTTGTGTTTTTACATTCTTAGCTTTATAAGTAATTAAGCTTCCTTCGTTATTAAATCCTTTAACTGTTATTGGTGTTTTTAATTTATCCCATTTACTTTCTGGTAAACAATTATTTTTACATAAATTAGCTTCTGCTCTTGTATCTATCATAGGCATATAATATCTACTGTAATATCCATCTACTACTATCTTCATTAATACATATATTTTCATTTCATGTTAAAGCTCTTTTTAAGAATAATTTCTCTCTTTTATATGTTATGGTTAATTGTGTATGTTCTATATTGTATGGTTTTACTTGTTCTAGCCATTTTATTCCTAATATTATGTCCGTTTTTTGCATTTCTTCTTTTACTTCAAATTCTATTTTTATTTTTCTAATTCCTATTATTATTTCTTTTTCTGCTGTATTTTTAGTATTTATTAAACTTCTTGGTAGATCTGGGCATATATTATTGTCAGTTATTATTTCCTCATTTTTTACTAGATATTTTGCTATATAATTTTCTTCTTGTCCTGTATTTAAGAGTATTAAATATTCTTTTTCATTTACCTTTCCTGTTATGTAATATTGGTTTAAATTATCCGTTGAACTTGTTTCATAACTTGTTCTTTTTGATGAGTTTGATGATTCCGGTTTATCATAAGCTACTCTTTTTGTTGTACTTATTCTATCATTTATTATTTCTAGATCTTCTTCTATGTCTATATTTCTGTAACTATAATCATTATTATCAATTGTTTTTACGAATTGTTCAAAAGGGCTTTCTATTTGTATTTTATTAATTTTATTTTTTCCCGTTATTTTATGTTTTGTTGTTAATACATATAGATTTTTACATCTTGCTGTAAATATTTTACTTCCTGGGGTTAATTCTATTCCTGATATTTTTCAATATAATACTAATGATTTAACTATATTTTTATCTGTTACTGCTACTGAATAATTCACACTTATTATAAATTTAAATTTTTGGTATATTAAATTTCCTTTTATGACAGTTATTATACTTTTTTCTATATATAATTCTATTGGTGTATCTATTCCTTCTCTAAAACATGCTTTTATTAATATTTCTGTACCTCCAAGGTGTACATATTTTATTGGGTCTCTACTTTTTATATCTTTTATCTCTTTATTAATTATTCTTTTTGTTACTAGTGGTATACTAGTTTTACCTTTTGCATATCTACAGTCTATTACATGTTCCTTTTGGCTTACTACATAATATTCTTCTTTTTTCCTAGTAAATATATTTTTTATTGTTGGTATTTTAAATATTTTTTCTACACTTAAGTTTAACTCTTTCCTTTTATTTCATCAAATACATTGTTATCAAATATTATTTTTTGATCTGTTCCTTCGTCATTTAAATATTCTTCTTCTTTTGTTATTATTTTTATATCTTCTTCAATCATTTAATTCGTCTAATTCACTATCTATTTCATTATCTGTTTCATTCTCTGAAATTTCATATATACTGTCTTCATTTTCTAATTCGTAATATATATAATCTATCTGCATATATTCTATATTTTCTATTTTTATTTCTGATATTTGTTTATTTTTTGGGTTTTTAGGTAATTTACAATCTCTAGATAAATGTCCTAATTTTCCGCAATTATAACAAGTACATTCCTTTATAGATTTCTTTTTCCTATATGGTCTTTTATGTTTATAATTTTTTACATAATATCTTTTTCTTGGTTTCTTATACTTATATTTTGATTTTTTGTATTTCTTATATTTCTTATGTCTTTTTCTTTTCTTATAATATCTTTCTTCGCATCCAAATTTAGGTGTTATTTTATCTTTGCAACATGCTAAATTTCTTATAATGTTTTTTCCATTTTTATTTCTTCTCTATATTTTTCACATAGGTTTCTTTACCATTGTTGTAAAAATTTTATTCTTGCTCCTAGAGTATCTACTATTTTTGTTTCATCCCAACTTTTTATTATTTTTGAACTAAATGGTTCAGGTAATTTACTAAAATATAATTTTCTTATTTCTTTACTTTCTTCTGTATTATATGCTTCTTTATAATAATATTCTTTAAATGCGCAAGTATATTCATCTATGTAGCACATATTACATATTGCTAATTTTAACATTAAATTCCTATTTGTATCTTTCTCTTCATTTTGTTCTTCTTCTGTTGTTGTCATGCTACTAAATTCGTCTTTTATAGTTGTTTCATATTTTTTTAATAATTCTATAGGTGTTAGTTTAGTTGTGGTTTTTGATGATGTTCCTTCTGTGGGTTTGTCAGTTCTTAATATTCTTTTACTATTTTCAGTTAGATTTAAAAACCATAATTTAATTGTTCCTATTAGTGTTCTTTCTATATATTCTGGTGCATCTATTACATTTATATTATTATCTAATAATTGTTTTGTCATATATCCTATCCATAATTGTATTGTTTTTTCTGTATCTATTACGCAATCTATGTCTAAAAAGTTATAATTTTTATTAACTATTTGTTTTGGTGTCCATTTGTCATATTCATTCTTTAGATTATATCTTTTAAACTTATTCTTATAATATGTAGGTTTCCTTTATTTCTGATTTACTAGGTATTATATTTTGGTCTTCTTTTTTATCAAGAGTATTTATTTCTATGTTGATATTTTCTAAGTTTTCTTCATTAATACCTTCCTGTTTTTTATTGATTTCTAAATTTTTTGTATTTGTTAATATTTCTGTATATGTTTCACTATCTTCCGAATCATAATTATCTGTTTCTTCAATATCTATATTATTTATTTCTAATTTTTCCTTAAATTGATTTATTTCGTTTGGTATTTTTTGTTCTTTATCTTTTTCTTCTTTTTCTTTCTGTCTTTTTTCATACAGATCTTTTAACATTTGTAGTTCTTTTTCTAATTCTGCAATCCTACTATTTTTAGTTTCTTCTATTTTTCGTATTTCTTCAGTAGTTTGTTGTTTTATTTTTCTATTTCCCTTTTTCTATCTATTTCTTCGTTTTCCCTTTCTATTCTTACAATAGCTATCAATTTATCTTCTAATTTTAATTCTTCTTTTTCTAACATTAAATATAAATGTTCACCTATTTTCTTATATCTTCTTCCTAGATTAGAAAATACTATTTTTATTTTTAATCCTTCGTGATTTTCATATATTTTTTCATCTATTATAAATTCTTCTTTGTTCATTTTATTGTAAATAGTTCATGCTGATATATATATGAAAATATCAGAACTATTTATATTTAATGTTAGAAAAAGAAGAATTAAAATTAGAAGATAAATTGACAGCTATGGTAAGAATAGAAAGGGAAAACGAAGAAATAGATAGAAAAAAAAATAGAAAAAATAAAACAACAAACTACAGAAGAAATACGAAAAATAGAAGAAACTAAAAATAGTAGGATTGCTGAATTAGAAAAAGAACTACAAATGTTAAAAGATCTGTAGGAAAAAAGACAGAAAGAAAAAGAAGAAAAAGATAAAGAACAAAAATTACTAAACGAAATAAATCAATTCAAGGAAAAATTAGAAATAAATAATATAGATGTTGAAGAAACAGATAATTATGATTCGGAAGATAGTGAAACATATACATAAATATTAATAAATACAAAAAATTTAGAAATCAATGAAAAACAGGAAGGTATTAATGAAGAAAACTTAGAAAATATCAACACAGAAATAAATACTCTTGATAAAAAAGAAGACCAAAATATAATACCTAGTACATCAGAAATAAGGAAACCTACATATTATAAGAATAAGTTTAAAAGATATAATCTAAAGAATGAATATGACAAATGGACACCAAAACAAATAGTTAATAAAAATTATAACTTTTTAGACTTAGATTGCGTAATAGATACAGAAAAAATAATACAATTATGGATAGGATATATGACAAAACAATTATTAGATAATAATATAAATGTAATAGATGCACCAGAATATATAGAAAGAACACTAATAGGAACAGTGAAATTATGGTTTTTAAATCTAACTGAAAATAGTAAAAGAATATTAAGAACTGGCAAACCCACAGAAGGAACATCATCAACAACCACAACTAAACTAACACCTATAGAACTAACAACTAAGAAAATTATATTTTAGTAAATTACCTGAACCATTTAGTTCAAAAATAATAAAAAGTTGGGATGAAACAAAAATAATTGATACTCTAGGAGCAAGAATAAAATTTTTACAACAATGGTATAGAAACCTATGTGAAAAATATAGAGAAGAAATAAAAATGAAAAAAACATTAATAAGAAATTTAGCATGTTGCATAGATAAAATAGCACCTCAATTTGGATGCGAAGAAAGATATTATAAGTAAAGAAAAAGACATAAGAATTATAAGAAATACAAAAAATCAAAATATAAGTATAAGAAACCAAGAAAAAGATATTATGTAAAAAATTATAAACATAAAAGACCATATAGAAAAAAGAAATCTATAAAGGAATGTACTTGTTATAATTGCGGAAAATTAGGACATTTAGCTAGAGATTGTAAATTACCTAAAAATCCAAAAAATAAACAAATATCAGAAATAAAAATAGAAAATACAGAATATATGCAGATAGATTATATAGATTACGAATTAGAAAGTGAAGACAGTATATATGAAATTTCAGAGAATGAAACAGATAATGAAATAGGAGATAGTGAAATAGATAGTGAATTAGACGAATTAAATGACTGAAGAAGATATAAAAATAATAACAAAAGAAGAATATTTAAATGACGAAGAAACAGATCAAAAAATAATATTTGCTAACAATGCATTTGATGAAATAAAAGGAAAGAGTTAGACTTAAGTGTAGAAAAAATATTTAAAATACCTACAATAAAAAATATATTTACTAGGAAAAAAGAAGAATATTATGTAGTAAGCCAAAAGGAACATGTAATAGACTGTAGATATGCAAAAGGTAAAGCTAGTATACCACTAGTAACAAAAAGAATAATTAATAAAGAGAAAAACGATATAAAAAGTAGAGACCCAATAAAATATGTACACCTTGGAGGTACAAAAATATTAATAAAAGCATATTTTAGAGAAGGAATAGATACACCAATAGAATTATATTTAGCAGATGATAGAATTATAAAACCTATAGAAAAAAGTATAATAACTGCCATAAAAGGAAATTTAATATACCAAAAATTTAAATTTATAATAAGTGTGAATTATTCAGTAGCAGTAACAGATAAAAATATAGATAAATCATTAGTATTATATTGGAAAATATCAGGAATAGAATTAACCCCAGAAGTAAAATATTTACAGCAAGATGTAAAAATCTATATGTATTAACAACAAAACATAAAATAACAGGAAAAAATAAAATTAATAAAATACAAATAGAAAGCCCTTTTGAACAATTCGTAAAAACAATTGATAATAATGATTATAGTTATAGAAATATAGACATAGAAGAAGATCTAGAAATAATAAATGATAGAATAAGTACAACAAAAAGAATAACTTATGATAAATCGGAATCATCAAGCTCATCAAAAAGAACAAGTTATGAAACAAGTTCAACGGATAATTTAAACCAATATTACATAACAGGAAAGGTAAATAAAAAAGAATATTTAATACTCTTAAATACAGGACAAGAAGAAAATTATATAGCAAAATATCTAGTAAAAAATGAGGAAATAATAACTGACAATAATATATGCCCAGATCTACCAAGAAGTTTAATAAATACTAAAAATACAGCAGAAAAAGAAATAATAATAGGAATTAGAAAAATAAAAATAGAATTTGAAGTAAAAGAAGAAATGCAAAAAACGGACATAATATTAGGAATAAAATGGCTAGAACAAGTAAAACCATATAATATAGAACATACACAATTAACCATAACATATAACAGAGAGAAATTATTCTTAAAAAGAGCTTTAACATGAAATGAAAATATATGTATTAATGAAGATAGTAGTAGAAGGATATTACAGTAGATATTATACGTCTATGATAGATACAGGAGCAGAAGCTAATTTATGTAGATATAATTGTTTACCAGAAAGTAAATGGGATAAATTAAAAACACCAATAATAGTTAAAGGATTTAATAACGAAGGAAGCTTAATTACTTATAAAGCTAAGAATGTAAAAACACAAGTATGGGATAAAATATTAACAATAGAAGAAATCTATAATTATGAGCTAACATCAAAAGATATACTTTTAGGAATGCCGTTTTTAGATAAATTATACCCACATATAATAACTAGAACAGATTGGTGGTTTACAACACAATGCAAACAGAAAGTAAGAGCAAAAAGAGTTATTAATAAAATAAGAAAGAAAACTGATTGGATATAAGGAAATGAAAAAATTACACAAAAATTAGAAAATATAAAAAATACCGAAGATACAATAGAACTGGTTGTATTTTCGATAAATAAAAAGGAAATAACTATATTTTCAATAAATAAGATAGGAATAATTAAGAAAAAATAAGAACAATTATATAGTGAAGATCCATTAAAAGGATGGGAAAAACATAAAACCACTATAAAAATTGAATTAATAGATTAAAATAGCATAATAACCCAGAAACCATTAACATATAATTTTGATGATTTAAAAGAATTTAAATTGTATATAGAAGAATTATTAGAAAAACAATATATACAAAAAAGTAATAGTAAACATAATAGCCCAGCATTTATAGTAAATAAACATAGTGAACAAAAAAGAGGAAAAAGTAGGATGGTTATTGATTATAGAAATTTAAATGCAAAAACAATGACTAATAATTACCCAATACCAAATAAAATATTAAAAATAAGACAAATACAAAGATATAATTATTTTAGTAAATTTGATTGTAAATCAGGATTTTACCATCTAAAGTTAGAAGAAGAATCTAAGGAATTAACTGCATTTACGGTACCACAAGGATTTTATGAATGGAATGTACTACCATTTGGATATAAAAATGCAACAGGTAGATATCAACATTTTATGGATAGTTATTTTAAACAACTACCTAATTGTATAGTATACATAGATGATATACTATTATATACAAAGACCAAAGAAGAACATTTAAAATTATTGGAACAATTTACAGATATAATAGAAAAATCGGGAATAAGTTTAAGTGAAAAGAAAGCTGAAATTATGAAAAATCAGATAGAATTTTTAGGAATACAAATAGATAATAGTGGAGTAAAAATGCAACAACATATAGTACAAAAAATAATAAATTCAAAAGAAGAATTAGATACAAAAAAGAAATTACAATCATTTTTAGGATTAGTAAACCAAGTAAGAGAATATATACCAAAATTAGCAGAGAATCTAAAGCCCTTACAGAAAAAATTAAAAAAGGATGTAGAATATAATTATAACGAAGAAGATAAAAAACAAGTTCAGAAAATAAAAATACTTTGTAAAGAATTACCAAAATTACAATTTCCAGATGAAAATAGAAAATTTATATATATAGTAGAAGAAGATGCTAGTGAATGTAGTTATGGAGGAGTACTTAAATATAGATATGAAGAAGAAAAATTAGAACACTATTGTAGATACTACTCAGGTACGTTTAATGAAACAAAAATAAAATGGGAAATAAATAGAAAAGAATTATGCTCATTATATAAATATTTATTAGCATTTGAGCCATATATTGTATATAACAAGTTTATTGTACGAACAGATAATACACAGGTACGTTGGTGGCTAACAAAGAAAATACAAAATTCAGTTACAACAAAAGAAATTCGGAGACTAGTCTTGAATATATTAAATTTTACATTTACAATTGAAGTAATTAGTACTAACAAAAACGTTATTGCAGATTACATATCAAGACAAAGCTACACAGACTGATATAATAGAAGACAATGGTTTAGAAAAGATACTCAAAACCCTAACTACGCTTTCAATGAAAGTGGATAGTATGGGTAATGAAATAGAAAAGCTAAAGACTAATGAAGTTAAACTGAAGTCTAAAGCTGCAAATCAGCTAACTCAGTAGTGTGCAGAGCTATGTCGATCGGAAGACATTACAATTCCAGATCTAGAAGGAGACGTTGGTACACTCCATAAAACCCATAATGTTTATCAATCTACAATTGCAGGTACAAGCAGAGGAGTTAGTAGACAAAGATATCAGAATATGAATATGAATAAGATATTTGAGAAACCATTTATACCAAAAACACAAAAAGACCCCTTGTTCATACCCCCACAAATTACCACATATCGAGATAGTCTGAACCAAGATAAAAATGTTTACAACTATACAGCCCAAAAATACATAGAAAATATCTACAGAGTACAAACTTTCCTAAACCTTAACCCAGAGCCACAGATATCAAAGAACCAAACACAAACTATATAACCCAAAAATTACAAGGTTACAACAAGCTAATTGCACTACCCAAAACCAACCCAAGCTTAATAAAAACTTGTTTTGGCTATGGATTATTAAATACCATATATACCCAAGACGGAGAAGAACTAACAACTATGGAAGAATTACATAAAATATTCACCACCTATAAAAAAATAACCAAAGGAAATCTATTTTATATAAAATGTTATACTGCACCAGCAGAGATATTATACGACGAAATAAAACCAGTTATACAAGTTGTAAAAATAGGATTAACCAGAGATATGATTATACCCGAAGATATTGTGCAGCAGCCAGAGATATCCAAAATTGAGATACCTGATTTCTACAAAAATAAACGACTCATTGGTCTAGCTACAATTATTCAAGAATTAACAAATAATTATACCAATGGAAACCCAATATGGAGCTATTATTCAAGAGATCATCAAATGATTTATTCAAATTCAAAAGAACTACGACAAACAGATATGGAAGATGTTAGACAATGGATAATGAAATTACTTAACCCAGAAAAACAATCTACTGCAAGAGCAATTAAGAGAGGATTTATTTCAGATAGATTATTGACAAGGTATTGCAAGATAATTGGACATAAATATCCAGACCATCAATGTTCGAGATATAATGGAGAAGATAATATTATCCCAGAAGTCCGCCTAGAATAAAAGAATCAAGAAGATAAGCATGCTAGCTGGAAAGAAGATAAAAAAATCAACAGATACGACAAAAAGATAAAAAGAAGACGGAGCAAAAATAGAAAAAGACAAAGCATTAAAGGAAGAAAGCGACCTATGAAGAAAAGAAAAGGCTAACTTTAAGTATGAAATACGTGAATAGGTTCACTATAGCCTTTTTGACTTTTTCTTGTTTCATTTATTAGGTTTTACAATTATTGGATTTTTAACACAAATGTATAGAGGAAACGTGTAAAGACATATTAGGATAAACTTTTTTCTTTTGTAACATTAGAACCATGTAAATTATTCATGCTCTCATTATAAATAGAGGCATAGAAGGCAGCAGAGAAGGCAAGCCTTCATGCGTTGAAACACAAATACTCTCTCTTGTCCACAACAAAAATTTTGCTTAGTTATTAAAAACAGGTATATTTCAATGGAAAAATCTATGGAAGAACAAAGTTTAGAAATATCAAAACTACCCGAACAAGTATATTTATTTATGATTATGAATAGCTAAATTCATAATTCCCAACAATCATGGTATAATAAAATAAATTCATGTTAGTTACTTTATAGTAGAATTATTTGAAGAATAATATGTTAAGAAGTTTATTAGCAAAGTGGAAAAGGAGAAAAATCCCTAAGAACTATGCCATCCTAAAGGTGAAACCAATGAGGCAAGAAGCCGTGGTGGGGAGTAACCAGAGTAGAGGCGCTGTTTAAGGGAAAAGTATCCAGATTACCATGCTAATAGTGACCGAAGAACATGTTATTTAAGAATAATCTAGGATATAGTAATCTAAGATGACCATATTTTGTTATGTATATGATTGAAGAGAATATTTTGAAAATAGCAATTATATGATAATGAATAATTATTTGATTGATGTAATGGTAGATAAATTTAAAATACTTATTTTGTATGTGATTAAGGATATAGGAATAATAGATATAAGGAAAATCATATTAGAAAAAATATTCGGTAAAGATTATATAGCTAGAATAAATTACATACCGCACTTACCTAATTACTCTTATAAATACCTACGATAAATCGCATATATCTAAAATTTTGGAAAAAAGATATGAAAAATATACAATTAGTAGAAAAACAAATGAAAACAAATTTAGACAAATACATGGAAACTAAAGATATAAAATATATAGAATTTCTTAATGAAAATATGCAAGAATTACTTAGACTAAAACAAACAACTAGAAAATATTATGAAAAAGCATGACAGATGATATTAAAATACTTTTTTTATATATACTTAGAGATATAGAAATTATAGACATAAAGAAAATAATATGGGAAAAATTACAAGATTATGAAGAGGAAGAATTATTAAACAATACAGAAAACTTACGCATATATTATGAACATCAATATTACTTAGATTCAGATGGATGTTATTCAGAATAAATAAATGTTAGAATATATAAAAAAAAATTAGAGAAAGGCAAAATTGGATATATGAAGAAGTTAATTATAGAGATCAACTTGAAATAGCAAAAAAGACAACTAGAAGAAAAATTACTTAAAATAAAATTAACCTTAGAAAAAGAAGATACAGGTAATAATTTATTTAATACATACGAAAAATTATTTAATACAGATGGAAAATTACCTATACATGAACAACAAATACTAGTTAATCAGATAAAGAACATAAACCTACGCATTGAATATA
This sequence comes from Capsicum pubescens, assembly GCA_030864215.1. Taxonomy (NCBI): domain Eukaryota; kingdom Viridiplantae; phylum Streptophyta; class Magnoliopsida; order Solanales; family Solanaceae; genus Capsicum; species Capsicum pubescens. Next base: position 137,566,270 of record CM061545.1, read on the forward strand.
GAAAAGTTAGAATAAAATACTACACAGAAATTGTGAAATATTTTCTTTAAAGCCTATACTTTCTCTTTTATTTGTCTATTTTTATTTTATCATGCATTGTTGTTTTTTAACAAAAGAAATCAAAATATAGTGTGATGTGATTATAATGTGAATTTTTTTATTAAATTTATATGTTACAAAATTTCTTAGCATATCCATTAGTATTCACTTTGTTTTTATATTTTAACACACTAATTTGAGTGTTTGTTATATCCTCTTTATAAAAATAAGAAAAATTCAAGTATATCTTATCATCTAGATGATCCTTACATATATTGTAATAAAAGCTTCTATGTTTGTATAATTTTATATCTCAAAATTTGGATAATGTCTTCTTTACAGATTTCCTTTAAGAAAAGCATATCTAAAAGTGGAGTGTCAATGGTAAACGATTGTGATTACTGGGATACAAATCTATCAATCAAGAGAAGAAAATTCATATACAAATCATATATTCAAGAACATGATGACGAGTTAAATGCAAATTTATCAATCAACAAGAATGTAAGTTAGTTTGAGGGAAAATTCAAATCCACAAGCAACGTGCTAATCTTTAAATTTAAAAAATAGTGTCTTCATGAATATTGCACTTGAAGATGATTAATAAGTTTCATTTCATAAATATTAGCGTTAGCTCTTCATACTATAGCCTCTAAATAATAAATAAATATGTAAAAAAAGAACAATAATTAGGAGTTGAATACTTCTCATAATAAATCTTATAATACTCTACATTAAGCCTTATATAGTATTGGAAATGATCAAAACTTTAATGATAAACTAGATGTAGTAAATTCGGAGCAAGATATAAAATAGTGTGTACCTTAAATTCGCAGTGAAAATTGATTTTTCTTTCGAAAGGATCTGCCCCAAGTCCACTTCGTTTCTCTTGGAAACAAAATTGTTTATTCACAAAACTAAATACCATCTATGGTGTTTTTGTTCTTATTTTTGCGTTTCTGGATACTTAAGGATATTTTTTTCTCATCTGTCTCCTGCTTTGAAGAAGAAGAAGTAGTATTTATGTATTGGAGTAGTGCGCGACTAAACAGTTACTCAGTAACTGTTCTCCCTATTTTTCAAAAAAATTGGTTGCTCCCTTCTTATCTTCCTTTTACCAGATAATTATAAATAAAATTGGGTCGGGTCGGGTCGTTCCACATGGGCGACCCATGACCCGTAATCTAACATCTCCCACTTCGTACATGGTGGACAATACCCGCACCAGTACGACATCAATAAATCACCAATTTATACAGTAAATAGTTTGTACAACCTGTGAGCATCACAAGCTTTACCTATAAGGATTTAAAAGCTACATATAGGAATCCAATCACATGTGGAAAGAATTCTTTACAAATATGAGGATACTTATACTCACAATACTCCAGACATCATTCACTACTTTAGTTGTTACTTATCCGAGCCCTCATCCTCTTAAAGAGGTGAACTCGAGTTCATCATTAACTTTATATACACAATTACACTTGACTCTTATATGGTTAGTGTAATAGCCGGCTTATATAAACAAGATAAAATATTTATTTTAATCGTCTTTCCTTTTTACTCGAATCTATCCGTTCCAAATCAACTGCTTTTCTAAATATGCACCACATTACAGAATCTTTCATAGCTATTAGTAACATGCTAAAGTAGCAACACCAATCAAAACTTCAAGAAACAGTTAAAGGTCTAAGGGTATTTCAATGAAAAGTTAAAATAACTTTGAGGGTCTCACACAATGAAGAAGTAGGGATTCATTCTTCCATTAACCCATTGGTCGCTAAGCACACGTGGTATAAAACACGTTCTACAATGTTCTCACATTATAGTGGTGCATGTGTCTAATTCTTTTAGCCATTCAATATCGTTCAGATCTAGGTCTAGAAACCTCTAAATGTCTAACCTGGGTTTCTTTCTTTAATAATCCTCAAATCCATATTCTTAGAGAAACTCACATATGGCTTTACAAAATAAGTCATTATCTTATGGTGGAACTTTTCTCTTTGCGTTCCTCGATGTAAGAGGCGATTGCTCGTGTGAGAGAGCCAATCTCGCAACTTATTTGACACACTATATTAATAAAACACATTTTCACATGCATATGAGATTGAACAAAAAATCAAGATTCTTATATTGATAATAATTATAATCAAGTCATCTACAATACATAATCATAATCATATCCTACGTAATCCTAGAGCCATAACATGTTTCTCAAATAAGTCTCTAGATAACGCCTTAGTAAATGGATCAACTATCATTTCTCGTGTAGGAATGTATTGTAAAATTATTTCTCCACTCACTACTATGTCTCTTATAAAGTTATACTTAATATCAATATGCTTGGTCTTACTGTGATATTTAGGATCCTTTGATATGTGATAGCCGCTTGACTGTCACAATATAAAATTATGATACCCTTAGCATTCTTTGCGATGTTCAAATTCTCAAAGTATCTCTTCAACCGTACTACTTTTTGTACTGCAGATGCACAAGCCACAAATTCGGATTTTATAGTTGACAGAGCTATGCAAGTTTGTTTCTTACTTTTCCATTAAATTGCACCACCATTTAGCAAGGCATAACCAGAAGTTGATTCTTTATCATACCGGTTACCAGCTTAATCAGCATCTGTATAACCTCTTATGGATAAATTGGATCCACTATTGCATAGTGAATAATCTGAAGTTTCCTTCAGGTATAAAAAAATTCTCTTTACTGCTTTCCAATGATCTCTTCTAGGATTGGATTGATACATGCTAATAAGACCTACAACATAACAAATGTCTAGACGAGTACACATCATAGTATACATCAAGCTCCTAACTGCACGGGAATATGGTACTTGAGACATGTCTTTTTTTCAGTCTTTGGACACATTTCAAGGCTTAAAGTTTCATCTCTTGCTATAGGAGCATCCATGGATTTGAAACTATTCATTAGAAAATCTTCCAAAATTTTCATTATATATGTTTCTTGAGATCGACTCAAAATTTTCTTTGAACGGCCTCTTTGTATTTTAACATCCAATATGTAGTCTGCTTCACCCATATATTTCATGTCAAATGACTTTGAAAGCCATGACTTAATAGTTTTGACATACTCCAAATTATTTCCAGCTAATAAAATATCATCCATGTAATGCAAAAGAATCACAAACATTTCATTGGAATTTTTCACATAGATGAAATGGTCTTCATCGATCATGGTGAAATCAAATGAAATCATTTCCTTATGAAATCTCAAGTACCACTGCCTTGAAGACAGCTTAAGGCCATATATTTATCTATTTAATTTACAAACCTTCTTTTCTTGGCCTTTAACAATAAAACCTACATGTTGTTCCATGTAGATTTCCTCTTTTAGTTCTCCATTAAGAAAAGAGGTCTTCACGTTCATTTGGTGTAATTCTAAATCTAAAATTCAACTGTAGCCAAAAGCAAGAGAATTGAGGTAAATTTCACAACTATCGAAAAACTTTCCTCATAATCTATTCCAGCTTGTTGAGTAAAACCTTTTGCCACCAATCGTGCTTTGTGCGTTTCTACTACCCCATCTGATTTGCATTTAACTTTGATAATCCATTTGTTCCCAATAGCTTTACGGCCATAAGAAAGGTCAACTAGATCCCAAACTTTATTGGTTTTCATGGACTCTAATTCTTTTTTCATCGCTTTTATCCATTCATCTTTTCAGGACTCGATAAAGCCTCAGTCACATAATTAGGTTCATCTAATTCTGTGGGAGATACTAAGAAAACATAATCCTCAATCTCATAATGTAACGACCCGGGACTACCCCCTAGTCGTCAAACGGTGCTCATGACCTCAAAGGATCACAAGCTAACCCTCTTCTGATATCTGTACCTGAGCACTGTATAATATTGGTAATAAATGTGAAAAATTTATGGAAACTTGACATAAGGTTCAAAACATCTAAAATAATCAATACTAATAACTGAATACTAATACATCTATCCAAAAAGCCTCTGACTGTCTGAACTGTGGAGTTGATGGGTTATGTCCCCAACTAACTTCGTCTACTGTAAATAAACTAAATCTAATACACTAATAAAATAAGGATCATCCTTGAATTAAGAGGACTCACTGCTACGTTTACTGCTGTTGACTGAGTCTGGATGCTAAAGGTACTCCGGACCTCGTGCTTTTGAACCTATAATATAAGACGCCATAGCGCAAGAGAAAAGTATGCGCCAGTACTTTAAATGTACTGGTATGCTAGATGAGGTAAGGCTAAATGCAAGGGAATATGCATGAACATAGATCAACTAAATAATTATGAGAGTATTGAATAAGGACATATGCATGAATGCACAACCATAACTGAAATTATCGTGACTCAGAATCTTGAGACTCGGATACTGCTTTACTAACATTTGAACTCACTACTAATACTGAGAAACTGAATAACTGAATGTTCTGATATTGATAACTGACTACTGAAGTTAATATTAGTTCTATCTAGTGAGTGATCTCTGAATCTGATGATACTGAAGTTGATTACCAGAATCTACTCATATCAATGACTGAGTTCTGAGCTTCTACTATCGACTGACTAAATCTCTGATCAAACCTTTATAATGGATGATCTCTAAATCTACTAATAATGATAAAGAATGATTGTATCTGAGATCAGACCTATCTAGTAAAAGATCTCTGAATCTTTTAATAATAGAAATAATGGACTGAGTTTGAGATTAGGCCCATCTGATGGGTGATCTCTGGATCTATTAGTACTGATTCTGATTGACTTTATGTGAGACCAGGCCTATCTAGCGGGTGGTCTATAAATCTAGAGAACTATCTAAGTTCCTTACTGAGATGGGTGACTGTATTTGACAGTCCTAATTTCTGAGTTCTACTCTGAAGACTGATACTAAAATTGCAACTGTGGGACTTCTCACTTAACCGACTTGCCTCGAATCTGATCTGGTGGGGTCCAACCTGTAATCCCAGCTGGAAGGGTGTCAATACCGTGCCACGGGTAAAGACCTCTTCTATGGTCAAGCCTCTCTAACGGGTGACCCTAAACAGGAAGTAAAGCCTAAGGCAATAAGATAGTCAAGCCTTAATTTAATGGGTGACTCCTGGTCATGCGCTGGATACGCAGTTCTGGAGTTCAGGGATTGTTTCTAATGACTCTGCCTCTTTAATGGGAAAGCTATCATCTCTGCACTCGCTCAGTGCTAGCTACCACTCCCAACTGAAGGACTCTGAACTGATTTTTATACTAAACTAAACAGAACTGAATTTGTTACTGATTTGATTATCTTACTTGACTGATCTGACTTAGTTTACTTGATTCTGTTATCTGACGAAATACTTCTGAATTCTACTTTCTATCTGAATACGACTGATTTATGTAATTTACTGAGCTTTACTGAAATTTGAACTGAGTACTTATCTTGATTAGACTGAATACTGAGATTTACAGAGTTTCCTTAACTTTTTTCACTAACTGAAATATACTGATCATAGCACGACTGAGATTACCTTGAGACTGACTCAGCTTTAGACAAGCAGCTAAGTTTTCGGGTATTAAATACCCCCAAGACTCGATAACATAAATAAATAATATATGACAACTCTTGCATAATAATTATAACAATAGACTATCATTCACAGTATAAGCAATGAAGCATCATCTCGAGAACTTGAGAATCTTAAACATGTAATTGAAAAAGGGAAGCATGGTATTGTCTCATAACTCATCCAACAAGGAGTTCACATGAACAGGAAGATATGCAACATATCATAATTCATTCATTTAGTCCTTTCAGCAAACACTTAGCATGAACTAGTTGACACATACTTGGGGATATTATACTTCATGTTACAATAATACTATTTTCTTCCCATAAGCAATTTATCAAGAATGTGAAAGGCACCCTTTGGTCATACAACTTTCAACACATCAAATTAACATAATTACATAATTCAACATGCTTATTGAAGGGGCTTTATCATTAACATCATATAATCAACACATACTAAGGTCAAAGCTTGAATCTTTATAATCAAAACATGAATCAAAACTTATCAACAACATGAACTTCAATTTCTATTCACATAAATCATGAAAACTCATAAAACATAAACTTTAAAATTTTGAAAAGGATTCTTGAACTTCTTAGGTGGAAGGAACCCAAGAATCAACATCCAACATACCTTGCTATGTAATTCATGAAAGATTCACGGTAAAAACTTAATGATTTAGGTCTTGGATTAGATACCCTAGGTCTTATTCTTGAAGAAAACTAAGATAAAATAATGATATTTGGGTGAAATAATGAGAAATCTCATGTTAAGGAGTATATATAGAGATAGCAAAATGATCGTTTTGCCCTTGGAATTAAAATCCAGAACTGGAAAAATCCCAATTTTACATGCTGGCGTGACGCGCCATAATCATGCCAACTTACTGGAAACTGGACAATTAGGAAACTGCTTGATGACGCGATGCGGTGGAAATCGCGTTGCCACCTTGGTTGTGAGATGGAAAGTCACCTCGACACGGTGGGATCGCGGAGGCTTACTGTATTTTGATAATTGCCATTTTGGCTGGCTCCGCGATGCGCTAAAGTGCCAAGTGGCACACTGTCTCACTAAAATGGCTCTAACTCTTCGCTCGAGTGTTGAATTTGGGTAAATTTGGTATCGATGGAAAGTTTATTCAATTATCCATATGACAGAAAGTCGATATTAGGGAAATTGTACATGGTTGAAAATACTTTCCACTGTGGAAATCACTCCTTACTCTTTTTAAGGATGAAACTCGACTTAAAAAAAATCCGAGGTATTACACATAAGATCGTTTAGGTACACTTTTTTTGGTAATCTTACGTAATGAAAGTTCAAATTCCTCAATAGGATTGTGGGATTCACAACTCCTACTTGGACCAAGAATCATTTCTTGATCTATTGGATTATCAAGCATGTCCGGCGACATTATTTGATCATTTAAATTCAACATTTCGTAAAGAGGCCAATTTTCCTTTATTTCACCCCTTTTGGAAAAATTATTTTTTAGGAATGTGACATCTCGTGATTCAATGTCTGTAGTACTTCCATCTTCCAATTCACCAATGAACACATACCCTTTGGAGTGTTCTTAGTATCTTATAAAGATACATTTCTTTCCTTTTGGACTTAATTTTCCTAACTTACCAAAATGGTCATTAACATATGCAACTGTGATGCCCCGAATTTTTTTTTTTGTTAAGATCTCGGACAAAAATATGTTGAATCCTATACTTTATCATGATTAATAATTTTTCTGTATGGAATTTCTGGATATGCGACCCATCATCGCGTAGAGCATCGAATAATCTTTCCAACGATATGTGGATCATCCAAAACGGACACTCGAGCGATGAGTTATGATAATTCCGATCTAACCGTGAATAGTGGTGAACAGTAAATGTGTAGGAAAAAAATACTGAGGCCAGGAGAATTTTAGGGTCAACTTCAAATGATCATAACTTCTTTTACATAATGATCTGGGTGAGTTAATATATATCAACAGAAATATCTGAAAGTTTTCTTTCCAATGAAATTGGTTTCATCCAATTTGTCCATCGGAGCAAAAAGTTATGATCGATCTACTTCAGCCTATCAAAATAGTCAACCAAAGGAAAGATTTGACATTATTTGATTTTTAAGGGTATTTTGTTCATTCCCACTCCAATCCATCCAGGTAAACCATAGATTTAAGTCCATTAAGAGCATTCAATAGCTCATTTTTCTCCAAAATTTCCTAAGGCTCAAACCCCAACCCTACTACTCCAAATTTCATCCTTCTATGTCTCTTGATTGAACTATAAAAAATTCAAATTGATTTGGGATTCAAGTTGATCATGTTAAGGGCTTCGAGAAGCACCCTTTATTTTCGTGAATAAAGTTCCGGAGTCGGAAGTTCATATTCATCTTCAATTTTTAGGTATGTGGGGCTTTGAACAAGATTATCCTTTTGATCTTGTGCTCGGTATTTTTGTTGAATTACATTGACATGAGATTTTACATGTTTTACCATGAATTGGAAATATGGTTTTATATCTTATATTATTGTCCATGAGCTATGGGATTATGTCATCCAATATGTGTATGATGTTGAGATAGAATTATGTCCAAAAAGTATTTGATTATGAGAGTATGATGATTTAATTTGTTAATCCTTGAATTATACTATCATTCCACTATTTCCTTATTATGAATTTATAATTAATATTGGAAAATTTATATCCCTACTATGGGTTGATGTCTCAAGTACCTTTAAATGAGAGTTGGATGTCAAATTGAGAAATGTTGATATTGAAGTTGCAATGAGTCTTGGTATTTTCTGGATGATTTTGATGAGTTAAATTGTTGAAAATATTATGTATTGAGTCTTCATATCCTTGTCCAAATGTCGAGTCGATTATGGTTCAATGCATTGATACCTTGTTGATGTTGAGAAAGATTAAAATGTTTTGAGCTAAAATGTGTTGAGTTAGGAATCTACAAATTGATATGATTTGATAAATGAGAAAGAGATTTGATTTGGTCTTTATGATAGACCCTTGTGATGTTGTGGTGGATTTCCTAACGCGTTCTGAGCTTGTCGGGGAGTAGTACTTAGCACCGAGAGGGAAATTTGGTATTTCCCCAAACCTATGTGCCACTATAGGGTTGTTTGATGATGATATTATTGACCAGAGAGCCAGATTGTGATTATTCCAGTTTTAAGGTCGTACTCCCTGGAAAAGAGTATGACGCTCCCGCCAACGGAGGTTTCAAACATTGGTATTCCACGTAGCTCACGTGGAGTTATTGGATATAGGAAACTCCCCTGTCCATAAGAGTCATATTTATTGAAATACCAAGTCACTCCGAGTTTTGAAGTGGTAAGTCAAGTTGCCTATGATGATCTATAATGATTTATGAGGTTTTTCTCCTACATTTCCTATCTAAGATGTTATGAGTTGCATGATTCTATGTCACTCAAGCCATGTGTGTCATTATGGTCCGTATGTACGTTTTTATGAAATTTATAATATTATTTATATTTTGCATGCGCCCCCATATACTCAATACGTATCTTGTGCTGACCTACATATTTCTCTATGGTCTACATTTTTACCTTGATGTAGGTTCAGGTACTCAGCCGTAGCCGCGACAGTGATATCCGAGTGCCGTATCTATGTTCCTTCAGTGGTGAGTCCTCATGGTTTGAGGACCAAGTTGCTAGTTTTGGTGCTATTGTTTTGTGATCCCTTTGGTCTGTTGAGTCAGTTGGGGGTTTGTCCCAATGGCTCGTTGATTTTGCTGTATAGAGGCTATGTCAGACTAGTGTTTTGTTGGGTTGGTTTGTGTATAGACATTCCATATATGTACAGTCTAACGATATTCCGTACCATGTGCAAGGTGATATGATATGTACTTATATATATCCTTAGCATAGTGTGTATGTTGTTGTGTTGGAACCCAAGGGTAGTGTTTTGGCTTAAAGGGTTAGCTTGAGGCTACGTGTAGCCTTGGGCAGCGTGTGGCATCTCGGGATAATATTTCGGGGCGTTATAAACTTGGTATCAGAGCCTAAGGTTTTGAAGAGTCCTAGGGAGTCTGACAAGCTACATTACATAGAGTCTTGAGCATCGGTGGGTAGCGCGCCACACCTATGATCAAGAGGCTGCGGGGCGTTCTTGGAAAGGTCATTTATTTCTTTGTACAATAGTCTATCATGCTTACAACTATTTCCTTCTGCTGTTAATTTGTGCGTTCTTACGACAGAAAATGCCTCCACGCCGAGCTCGCGGAAACAACAACCAACCTCAACCCGTTGATCCGTTACATGAGACGGTATCCCATGCCGAATTTTGGGTAGCTTTTCAGATACTAGCCCAGGAAGTTACCTCCAATACTCAGGACAACGCTCCACCTCCGCAGGAAAATCATTCGGCAGAAGCACAATTCATGACTTTATACGGATGAATCTGCCAGAGTTTCATGGATAAAGAGCAGGTGAGGACCCGCAGATGTATGTTGATAAAATGAAGAAAATTACACAAATTATGCACGTGACCGAGGAAAAAAGTGTGGAGCTGGATTCTTATCGGTTGAAGGATGTTGCCTATGTCTGGGTGCAGATATGGAATAAGAGTAGAGAGAAAGATACCGCTCTGGTGACTTGGCAATTGTTCCAAGATGCTTTCTTGGATAGATTCTTTCCTCTTGAGTTACGAGAAGTTAAGACAGAGGAGTTTATGAATTTGAGACAAGGCTCCATTTCGGTTAAGGAGTATTGTCTTAAGTTTAATCAGCTATCGAAGTACGCTCCCAATTGATGGCTGACTCTAGGACTAGTATGAGCAAGTTTCTAACTGGGGTGTTGAGTTATGTGGTGAAAGAATGTAGATAAGCTATGATCAATAGGGTGATTTATCTTCCTAGGTTAATGATTCACGCCCAACATATTGAGTCAGACAAGATAAAGGAAAGAGAAAGAGTAAGAGGGATTAAGAGAGTCAGATCGGAGCAACAGGGATCTGGTTAGACTAGATTCTCCGGAGGGAGTCTCCCTCAGTTTCAGAGACGTCCATTTATACCTGCGCTTTCCTCAGCTAGTTCTCCCGTATATCGGGGCAGGCAGGAGCTCGGGAATAGGTCGGTACCTTCCAGGTCTCAGGATAGTGTAAGCAACCGGCCTTATCCTTTTTCATGTGCTAAGTATGGTAAAGACCATTTTAGGGAGTGTTATATGGGGCAGCAGGGCTGTTTTGATTGTGGCAAGTTGGGCCACATATTTAGAGACTGCCCGTATGCCAGACAACGGAGTCGTGATGCCAGTCCCCAGAGTCAGGCTACTAGTGCCTCTCCTCCCGCAGCCCATCCAGTTCCTCCTCAGGGTGCTTCATCTAGTACTGCTGGCGGTCAACGCCAGAATCATTTCTATGCTATACCACCTCATCAGGAGCAGGAGGACTCTCCCGATATTGTCACTGGTATGCTCCGTGTTTTCTATTTTGATGTTTATATGTTGATGGACCCCAGTTCGAGTTTTTCTTATGTGACACCTCTGGTTGCTGTAAATTTTGAAACGGATCCTGAACTAATTTCTGAGCCTATTTTGGTTTCTACTTCGATAGGAGAGTTTGCCATTGCTAAGCGGGTGTATAAGAAATGTCCCATTACTGTCTTTCATCGGGTTATGTATGCTGATTTGATTGAGCTAGATATGGTTGACTTTGATATTATTCTGGGTATGGATTGGCTTTACTCATGCTATGCGTCTATTGATTGTCATGCCCGTGTGGTCAAGTTTCAGTTTCCTGATGAACCTATACTCAAATGGTCCGGGAGTTCTGTGATTCCTAAGGGTCGTTTCATATCCTATCTCAAAGCTAGGAAGTTGATTTCCAAGGGTTGCATCCACCATTTGGTTCAGGTTAAAGACACTAAGTCTGAAACCCCGACCATTCAGTCAATTAATGTTGTTAATAAGTTTCTTGATATCTTTCCGGAAGATCTCCCTGGAGTACCTCTTGATAGAGAGATAGAGTTCGGGATTGACCTTCTTCCCAATACTCAGCCTATTTCTATTCCTCCGCATCGCATGGCTCCCGCGGAACTTAAAGAGTTGAAGGAGAAATTTAAAGATCTTTTAGACAAAAGCTTTATCAGACCTAGTGTGTCCCCGTGGGGTGCACCTGTCCTATTTGTGCGTAAAAAGATGGTTCTTTGCGGATGTGTATTGATTACCGACAGCTTAATAGGGTTACTATCAAGAATAAATATCTGCTTCCCCGAATTGATGATTTATTTGATCAATTGCAAGGTGCGAGCTACTTTTCAAAGATAGACCTCAGATTCGGTTATCACCAACTTAAGGTTAGGGAATGTGATATCCCCAAGATAGCCTTCCGAACCCGTTAAGGTTATTTTGAATTTCTATTGATGTCTTTTGGGTTAACTAATGCTCCAGCGGTTTTCATGGATCTTATGAACCGTGTATTCCGGCCATATCTGGATTTATTTGTAATAGTGTTCCTTGATGATATTCTTATTTACTCCCGAAGTGAGGGTGATCATACAGATCATCTCTGAATCAAGCTGGAAACTCTTCGAACTCATCGGTTGTATGGTAAGTTCAGTAAGTGTGAGTTCTAGCTGAACTCTATAGCCTTCTTGGGTCATGTTGTTTCTTCCGAAGGTATTAGAGTTGATCCTCAAAAGATAGAGGCTGTAAAGAGTTGGCCTAGACCTATTTCTCCTTCTGATATCCAAAGTTTTTTATGTCTAGCTGGTTATTATCATCGTTTTGTTGAAGGGTTTTCATCTATTGCGTCTCCTATGACCCGTTTGACCCAAAAAAAATGAAGTTCCTGTTTTCCAAATTTTGCGAGAAGAGTTTTCAGGAGTTGAAGACTCGACTCACTTCATCCCCTGTGTTGACTTTGCCTGACGGTGTTGATGGTTTTGTGGTGTATTGCGATGCTTCCAGAGTCGGTTTGGGTTGTGTATTGATGCAAAAGGGCAAGGTTATAGCTTATGCTTCCAGGCAGCTAAAGCCTCACGAGAAGAATTATCCTACCCATAACCTTGAATTAGCTGCCGTAATTTTTGCTTTAAAAATCTGGAGACATTATTTGTATGGTGTCCATGTCGACGTCTTCACGGACCATAAGAGCTTGCAGTATGTATTCACCCAAAAGGAGTTGAATCTTAGGCAGAGATGATGGTTAGAACTGTTGAAAGATTATGGTATGAGCGTGCTATATCATCCGGGCAAGGCCAATGTAGTAGCATATTCCCTTAGTCGGAAGTCCATGGGTAGCATAGAACATGTGGAGATTGGTAAGAAGGAGTTGGCCCGTGAGGTACATCGTTTGGCTAGATTGGGGGTTAGGTTGTTTGGTGATGCTGAGGTTAGTATAGGAGTGCAAAGCGGTTCCAAATCCTCTTTACTTTCGGAAGTAAAGGAGAAGCAAGACAGGGATCCTACCTTGGTCAGGTTAAAAGAGTCAGTTAAAGACTAAAAGTAAGAGGTTTTCTCCCAAGGGGGAGATCAAGTTTTGAGACTCCGAGAAAGATTATGTGTTCCTGATGTTGATAACTTGAAGAACAGGATTATGGCGGAAGCGCATGGTACACGATACTCCATCCATCCTGGTGCTACCAAGATGTACCATGATTTGCGGGAAATCTATTGATGGAACGGTATGAAGAGGAACATAGCAGAATTTGTGGTAAAGTATTCCACGTGTCAACAGGTTAAAATAGAGCATCAAAGGCCCAGTGACGTGATGCAAGAGTTTAGCATTCCTACTTGGAAGTGGGAAGAAGTAAATATGGACTTCATAGTTTGTTTGCCTCCTTCTCGTCGGCATCATAATTCGATTTGGGTTGTCGTAGATCGGCTGACGAAATCAGCTCATTTCTTGCCTGTGCATTTATCGTATACAACTGAAGATTATTCTAGTATATATATTCGGGAACTCGTCAGACTTCATGGAATCCCTTTGGCTATTATTTCTGACAGAGGTACTCAGTTTACCTCTCAGTTTTGGAAATCTTTTCAAAAGGGTCTCGGTACCCAAATTTATTTAAGTTCTTCTTTCCATCCGCAAATAGATGGTCAGGATGAGCGGACCATTCAGACTTTGAAGATATGTTGAGGGCTTGGGTGCTTGATTTTAAAGGTAGTTGGGATGAGCACTTAGCATTAATCGAGTTTTCTTACAATAACAGTTTTTATGCTACTATTGGAATGGCCCCGTTTGAAGCTTTGTATGGTAGAAGGTGTAGATCACCCATTGGTTGGTTTGAAGTTGGTGAGGCTGCCACGACTGGACCGGATGCGGTGTTTGAGGCCATGGAGAAGGTTAAGTTAATTCAGGAAAGGTTAAAAACCACCCAAAGTTGTCAAAAATCATATGCAGATGTAAGGAGGAAAGACCTTGAATTTGATGTTGGTGATTTAGTGTACTTGAAAGTTTCACCCATGAAAGGGATAAAGAAATTTAGGAATAAAGGGAAACTATGTCCCCGTTACATTGGTCCCTATAAGATTGTGGATCGCATTGGGAAGGTAGCGTATAAGGTTGAATTTCCCGTGGAGTTATCTAACGTCCATCCGGTTTTCCATGTTTCTATGCTTAAGAAGTCTATTGGTGATTCTATTGTGATTGATCCTTCCGAAAGCTCAGGTATTCAAGATTGTCTTTCATATGAAGAGATTCCGGTTGAGGTTTTTGACTTTCAAGTTCGTAGGCTAAGAAACAAGGAAGTTCCTTTGGTTAAAGTGCTTTGGCGAAATCAATCCGTGGAGAGTGATACTTGGGAAGCCGAAGCGGATATGCGTGCCAAATATCCCCACCTCTTTTCTACGAATCCTGAGCATGTCAAAGGTATCGTTCTCTTTTGATTTAATCCTTATTGCTATGTTTATCTTGGCTTGTGTCTTTTCTACGATATCCAAAAAAAAAATCTAGAATGGAGTATATGCTTGGGTAAGATAATTTTTCTCTATATACTCATTTTCATAGTATTCTTGACCTACCTATCAACATTCGAGGATGAATGTTTCCAAGGGGGAGATGATATGATGCCTCGGAAAAAATTTTCCGTTAAGATCTCAGATGAAAATGTGTTGAATTATTTTTTGTATCATGATTAATAATTTTTTTGTGTGGAATTTATGGATATTCGACCCGTCATCGCGTAGAGCATCGAATAAGATTTCCAACGATATGTGGATCATCCAAAACGGACACTCGAGCGATGAGTTATGATCATTTCGATCTAACCGTGAATAGTGGTGAACAGTAAATGTGCAGGAAAAAAATACTGAGGCCAGGCAAATTTTAGGGTCAACTTCAAACGATCATAGCTCCTTGTACATAATGATCTGGGTGAGATACTATATATCAACAGAAAGCTCTGAAAGTCCTCTTTCCAATGAAATTGGTTTAATCCAATTTGTCCATCGAAGCAAAAAGTTATGGTCGATCTACTTCAGCCTATCAAAACAGTCCACCAAAGGACAGATTTGACATTATTTTATTTTTAAGGGTATTTTGGTCATTATCACTCCAATCCATCCGGGTAAACCATGTATTTAAGTCCATTAAGAGCATTCAATAGCTCATTTTTCTCCAAAATTTCCTAAGGCTAAAACCCCAACCCTACTACTCCAAATTTCATCCTTCTCTGTCTCTTGATTGAACCGTAGAAATTTTAAAATGATTTGGGATTCGAGTTGATCATGTTAAGGGCTTCGAGAAGCGCCCTTTATTTTCATGAATAAAGTTCCGGAGTCGGAAGTTCATATTCATCTTCCATTTTTAGGTATGTGGGGCTTTGAACAAGATTACCCTTTCGATCTTGTGCCCAGTATTTTTGTTGATTTACATTGATATGAGATTTTACATGTTTTACCATGAATTGGAAATATGGTTTTATATCTTATATTATTGTCCATGAGCTATGAAATTATGTCATCCGATATGTGTATGATGTTGAGATGGAATTATGTCCAAAAAGTATTTGATTATGAGAGTATGATGATTTAATTTGTTAAGCCTTGATTTATACTATCATTCCACTATTTCCTTATTATGAATTTACAATTAATATTGGAAATTCTATATCACTACTACTGGTTGATGTCTAAAGTACCTTTAAATGAGAGTTGGATGGCAAATTGAGAAATGTTGATATTGAAGTTGCAATGAGTCTTGGTATTTTTCAGATGGTTTTGATGAGTTAAATTATTGAAAATATTATGTATTGAGTCTTCATATCCTTGTACGTATGTCGAGTCGGTTATGGTTCAATACATTGATACCTTGATACCTTGTTGATGTTGAGTAAGATTAAAATGTTTTGAGCTAAAATGTGTTGAGTTAGGAATCCACAAATTGATATGATTTGATAAATGAGAAAGAGATTTGATTTGGTCTTTATGATAGACCCTTGTGATGTTGTGGTGGATTTCCTAACACGTTCTGAGCTCGTCGGGGAGTAGTACTTAGCACCGAGAGGGAAATTTGGTATTTTCCCAAACCTATGTTCCACCGTAGGGTTGTTTGATGATGATATTATTGGCCAGAGAGCCCGATTGTGATTATTCCAGTTTTAAGGTCGTACTCCCTGGAAAAGAGTATGGCGCTCCCGCCAATGGGGGTTTCAAACGTTGGTATTCTACGTAGCTCACGTGGGGTTGTCGGTTATAGGAAACTCCCCTGTCCATAAGAGTCATGTTTATTGAAATACCGAGTCACTCCGAGTTTTGATGTGGTAAGTTAAGTTGCCTATGATGATCTATAATGATTTATGAGGTTTTTCTCCTACATTTCCTATCTAAGATGTTATGAGTTGCATGATTCAATGTCACTCAAGCCAGGTGTGTCATTATGGACCGTATGTATATTTTTATGAAATTTATGCTATTATTTATATTTTGCATGTGCCCCTACATACTCAGTACGTATCTTGTGCTGACCCACATATTTCTCTATGGGCTACATTCTTACCATGATGTAGGTTCAGGTACTCAGCCGCAACCGCGACAGTGATATCCGAGTGTCGCATCTACGTTTCTTCCGTGGTGAGTCCTCATGGTTCGAGGACCAAGTTGCTAGTTTTGGTGTTGTTGTTTTGTGATCTTTTTGGTCTGTTGAGTCAGTTGGGGGTTTGTCCCAATGGCTCGTTGATTTTGCTATATAGAGGCTATGTCAGACTGGTGTATTGTTGGGTTGGTTTGTGTATAGACATTCCATATATGTACAGTCTAACGATATTCCGTGCCATGTGCGAGGTGATATGATATATACTTATATATATATCCTTAGTGTAGCGTGTATGTTGTTGTGTTGGAACCCAAGGGTAGTGTTTTGGCTTATAGGGTTAGCTTGAGGCTACGTGTAGCCTTGGGCACCATGTGGCGTCTCGAGATGACATTTCGGGGCGTTACAGCAGCACAACCTCAAGGTTGTAGATCATTAAAGTTTGGTTTATTACCACTCCGTAGTTCATAAAAAGTAGAAGATACTGATTTAGAACACACTTTGTTTAATATGTAGGCCGCATTCAATAATGCATCTCCCCAGAAAGAGATTGGTAAATTTGGTTGGGCCATCACAGACCTTGTCATATCAAACAATGTTATATTCCGTCTTTCGGCTACACCATTTTGTTGAGGTTTATAAGGAGTAGTCAATTGTCTGATAATGCCTTTTTCAATACTCAGTTATACAAAATATTTTGATAATATTCATGACCTCTATTGATTCTTAATACCTTTATACTTTTGTCTAATTGATTCTCAACTTCATTCATATATCTTTTGAAGCAATCAAGTGCTTCAGATTTATGAGATATCAAATAGACATAACCAAAACACGTGAAATCATCAATAAATGTAATGAAATATGAAGCACCAGTACTTTCCCTCACATTCATTAGACCATAAATACTAGAATGAATTAATTACAATAGGAATTCCACTCTTTTATCCTTCCCAAATAGTTTGTGTGTAATCTTTTCAGCAAAATAATTTTTACAAGTTGGCATTTTAATTTTGGAGAAAGAATCTAGATGTCCTTCCTTTGCCAATATATTTATTCGATCTTGCCCTATGTGACCCAATATAGCATGCAATGTAAGTATATCAACAACATTATTACTAGAATAACATGAAATTACATAATGGTCAACATAATAGTCATAAGTTGAAGGATTACAATCTAAAACAATAAACTTATCACAACGATGTCCAAAATAATAAAAAATATTATCTAGAGTAATTCTTACACAATTACAACTAAAAAATAAATGAAAACCAGCATCTAAAAGAACAGACACAGATACTAAGTTTCGTCAAATTTCTTGAGCATATAGGACGTCATGCAACATTAAAGACCGGCCTCCACGCAAATCTACTTTGCATATGCCAATCCCTTTGACTTCAAGTCTTGCATTATTTCCTACATAGATCCACCTTGATCCAGGTTAAACTCGAGGAAACTCTACAAATGCTTCCCGATCTTGACTCACATGGTCGGTGACTCCTGAGTCTACAATCCACATAGGATAAGATCCAGTTAATAAAACAGTTCTAGAAACATATGTAGCACTTAGAGATGCGTTTAGAAATTCTACCTTTTTCTGCTCAGGACATTCACGAGCAAAATGCCCCAGAACTTGGCAATTGTAGAACTTCATCTTGCTCTTGTCTTTCTTCTTGAAAAACCCTTTTTCCTCATTGGAATTTGGCTTGTTATTTTTCTCAGAGGGTCCTTCTTCGGTCTCTTTACCCTTTTCGTTCTTTTTCTACTTCTTCTCGCACTTGAATCCTGAAGAGTTCTTTCACTTGATTCTTTCATAAAGGCATTAGAAGCAGCTTTAGCAACACCAATCCGCTCATATTCAAGTTCAACATGACGGGAAACATCAGAAAAATTTTTGATGTTATCATTGTGGGTTAAGTTGACCTTCAGGTGTTCCCAACTGTTAGGAAGAGATCGAATCACTGCCTGAACCTTTTATTCATCCGAGAGAATGCGACCAACACTTTTGATTTGAGCTATCATATTCGACATCACCCTAAGGTATTGTTTGATATTCTGATCATGAAGCTTCTAATCAGTGTAAAACTTGACAGCCAGTTGTTTGAGGTAGGTAATAGAAGTAACCTTATATTTTCCTCGCAAGTGTGCCCAGATGGCATTGGCAGTAGGAAATTCCTCACACTCAAGGATGAGGTCATCAACTGCATAACTTACAATGATTCCACGTGCAATGGAACAAAACTTTTTCCAAGCCTTATAAGCTTCATGGTCTATTCTGTGTTGTGCAGCATTACCCTCTTCTGGTAGACATAATACATGGTTAATACTTTCAAGAGCATTTTTCTCTTCCAGTACATACCACATTTTATGACTCCAAATGGCGTAGTTGTCTCCATTTAGTTTTTCTCTTTTGTTTAAGTCAGCAATTATGCTTTTTTATGCCATGTCTATTATTAAGAGACAATCACACAAGTATTTTATCAATTATGCATGCAAGTTACACATTTAAGAAAATTATTTCACATTAAAGTTTCATGTTTAGTGTAAAATCGAAAGAAAACTTAAGAATCCAATCATCATATACAAAATAAACACTTGACAAAAATTAGAAATTAATTTCTTAATGTGTATTATGATGATAGATTTTAATTATGTCGTTTTAAACTCAAATAAAAGAATGAAATTCATAAAAAGAGATTAAAAACTTAATTTATATATAATATAAAGTTAAGAAATAACTATATGTTACAGGTCAATCTAAAGATAAAAATCATCCAACAAATATTTGAGATGACTTATACACACCCAAAACGGCTCGCTAGGCCAAATCTCGTGGTAAACATCAATTAATCTCTCGCTCCTAGGATCACGAAGAGAATTTACTAAAATAGATAATGCTTCCTAATCCGAGATTTTTGTATAGTTTTCTAGTTCTACACGTTTCAATTCAAACATATGAATAAAACTAGCAACTGTAATACTAGGTGACATATTAAAAGACTTGAACTCTTTCAGTTTCTTCTTTTTTTCCCTTCGTACAACTCTTTCATTTCGCAACAGATTTTGCATCGCTCTGGGGACACCATTTCATATGATCTCACGACCTCAAAAAAATATCTTTCGGTGACGTGCTTTTCTACTTTGTCTCATTGCTCGACATCTAGAACTCCCACTTGGAGTGATTCGAGTTTGTCCTCGTTTATCCATTTCTGAAATAGGAACCAAGAAATAATAACAATGGATTAACCACTCAATGTGACACTTATGTCACAATTATTGTAGAAGACAAAATCTATTTATGAATAATTAGGAATTAATTTAGATAAGGGTTATATCAAGTCTAATTTATACCCTCATTAATAAATAAAATTAAAAGGCTTAATACTTGTTTTACTAAACGATTCCCCAAAAAATCTCTTAATAATACCTTTTTATTTATTTATATAGATGTGTGTACTACAATTAGTAGTACCTGTACTACACTAATTTTAGTACCATATAACAATAAAACAAATAAAGACAGACACTCAACATATTTTGTGGGGTGGTTTCTTTAATGATTTCCCTAGAAAAACAAAACACCATGCCTATGCGAGTGTCAATCTCAGAGTTGACTATAACTCTAGGCAGGTTAGAAGGTTGTGCCACTGATATGGACGATGTCTGGTAGTCACTTTGTTCCTCTCTTGCCAGCACCCTCACGTCTTTTTTTATTTTAAATTGGCCAGATCTATAAAATTTTGACGCATCTGACTGAATCAACGTCTAACTGAATAAGTAGTGCATCTGATCAGAGTTGTGGTGGTGGTGCGTCTGACTAGATTAGCGGTGGTGCATCTGACTAGAGTAGTAGTGGCGCGTCTGACTAGATTTTATGATTTATATCCGGTCAATAATTTTTTTACAGGTGAGTATTAACTCAATTTTCTTTTTCTACACTTAAAATTGAGATACTGCATGCAAAATTAGGGCAATTTAAACCCTGTCTCTGATGCCATTGTAGTAAATTTGGAGCAAAATATAAATTAGTGTGTACCTTAAATTTGCAGCAATAATTGATTTTGCTTCCGAAAGGATCTGCCCCAAGTCCACTTCGTTTCTCTTGGAAACGAAATTATTTATTAACAAAACTAAATGCCTTCTATGGTATTTTTGTTCATGTTTTTGCGTTTCTGGATACTTAAGGATTTTTGTTTTTCTCACCTGTCTCCTGCTTTAAAGAAGAAGAAGTAGAATTTATGTATTAGAGCAGTGGGCGGCTAAACAGTTAGTGTTCCCCCTATTTTTCAAAAAAATTGGTTGCTCCCTTCTTATCTTTCTTTTATCAGATAATTAAAAAAAAATCGGGTCGGGTCGGGTCGGTCCACATGGGCGACCCATGACCCATAATCTAACACTAGAAAATGTAACAGAATATATGTAATGATATTTTCTTAGTACAAATAAAAAGGTAAATGCATATAAGAAGATACTATATATTTATTGTATAACCATAAAGTGTTTGATTTTCTTACAATTATAAACAGGTGTCTAAGACACACATTTTCAAGAGGTTTATGATTTCAGTTCTCCAAGAAAGACTTTGGCGTGATTATTATTATATATATAGGCATCTTTTGTATTCAAGTAAAATTTTTACTTTGTACTTTTTCTTTGAAAATAAAACCATCACAAAAATAAATTAATTTTTTAAAATTAATTAGAATTAGAAATATTACTTTTTGTTTTTGTTGCATAGGTAGTAGTTAGATTGAAGGAATAATCCTTAACAATGTGATATAAACTTACAATAACCAAATTAATCTATAATAGCATCACCAATTTTTTTTTTCCTTCTTTAGCATTAATTAATTTTAACCTTATATGGCCCTTGCAATTTTAGTATAAATGATGAAAGTGTTATTGATGAAAGTGCAATTTAAGAATATATATATATATATATATATATATATATATATATATATATATATATAGAGAGAGAGAGAGAGAGAGAGAGAGAGAGAGAGAGAATATAGAAACCTAAATTACTGATTCACATATGAATGTGTTTTAGTTGAATGCTTCAATCAAGTAGAGATTATCTACTTCTGTCATATTTGGATGTTCTTCTGATTTATGACTTACAAGCAAAAACTATAATTAGAATTTCTAACTTATGTCTTTTGACTTATATTTGTTGTTTCAAAGTAAAAATAGGTGTTTATAAGCACTTTTTAATTTTATTCAAAATTTATAAAATTTGTTAAGAAAACTATTTTTCCTTAAAAACATCTAAAATATGTCAATTCAAATAAATGGGATGGAGGGAGTACATATCAAATTATTTTAGAAATAGAATGCTTAACTAACATGCCATATAAATGTTAATTGTTTATCTACTAAGTAAATGTTACCTTATTATTGTCTATTTATGTTGCTTTTTTCATAGAAAATAAGTTAATTGTTAAAATATTTTTAACTCAGTATAATCTAATATGTTTAATTAATAAAATCATAATTATAATTTATTAAGTCCGCGCAACTCGCAATTACGTATACTAGTAGTTTTAATATAGAAGGATTTAGTAATTTTGGTAGTTAAAAACTTCATATTTTATAATTAGCAAAAGTTGTCATTTTAAATAAAAATGTTTTTATTAACTGATATAAACTTTGTCTAAATGGTTGTAATTTTATGTAGACTGGTTAAGGATTCTTTTAATGAGAGTTTTTGGAAGAGATGTAAATTCTGCAAGTACAAAATATCTATTTTCTAACCTTTATCTTTTCTTTGAGGAGTTTTTTTATACTTAGACTGAAAAGGTTGAAACAGAGGCCTCAAAGGTCTTATTCATACTATTTCAGGTCTCATTATTTCCCCATAGAAATACTCTAGTCAAAAATCAGCGAGAGAATGGTTTTCTCCCTTTATAAATTCTATTTGAAAATGAAAAAGTAGATAATAAAACATCGCATCTGGAAACTATCTGTTTGGAAATTAAATTTTTAACATCTTTTTGTAAAATATCTTTGTCTTCTTTGCATGATACCCTTAATAAAAATTTCTAGTCTATTAAATCATCTTGAAATTTAGTCATACATAGTTCTATAGCCAGTATTTCCTTTTTAATAGAACTATAATATTTTTAGTATGATTCAAGATTTCTAAAGTGAACCGTACTAATTGTTCAATGGACTCTATGGAAATTCAATATTTGTGAATGCCTCTGTAGACACAAAAAAATTATTGGGTCAAATTCATATAAAATTTGGATTTAATGCATATTTTATTAGGTCTAAAATTATTTTGGGCTATAAAATAATAAGCCCATTTTATTCCTCATCAAGGACTTCAAGGTCCATCTCACCTTGAGGCCCAAACTTATGCCACGTGTTAAGTGACGCGGCATACCAGTCAAATTAAAGACCAATGAGGCAAGGCCACACACTTGAATAATGTGGCAATACAAGTCAAGTTCAAGATCTAATAAAACACCATCAAATGTCCCAAATGAAATATTTTTGGTCAATCATAAGCAACTTATCACATAACATTTGTGATAATCTTGAAAACTGAATGGACCAATTAGAATAAGGCAAAAGAGGTTATTTATACTTGGACTGCCTACCCCCTACAACTATAAATAAGAGTGTTACATAATTTTCTGAGGTCATTCTGCAAGCATTGGAGAAAGCTTCTGCATTGACTATACAACTCTTCAAAGAATTGGCTAACGGAGTTTTCCCTGGAGATCAAATCAACAAGATGAAGTGTTGTTTGACATTCCTTGAGATCCAAAAACATTTCTAGGAGGTTCAAATCATCCTACATTCGATAAACACGCTACGAAAGGCCCTCGAGTCACGAAAGAAACATAGGAGAGAAGAATCAAGAGGCTAGCAGAATTGTACTCACAAGATTGATTTAAATAAAATTATTCTTTTTGTTTATTTTATTTTTTCTTGCAGTTTATTTTCAGCACTACAAAAATTTAGTGCAAACAAATTTTGGCATGCCCAGTGGCACCATTTATGCTCTCCTCTCTTCTTTCTGTAAATCAAATTCAACTACTGCTATGGACTTCAAAAATACTAAAGATATAGCATGAAAGAGCTCTGCTATTGCCACATCTGATGAGATTAGCCATATTGGTCCACTCACTTAGCACAAGTTTAAGGCCAGTGGTTGGGATGTATCTGAATACTTTATTTCTTTGGAAAAGGCAAAAAAAGAAAATCTCATATGGCGGCTGAAACTGCAACTCCTGGGGGCAATTTAACGTGCTTTCTATCTGATGAATTCTCACAGACTGGCGTCAATTTTAGTAAATCTGATGATTCGACTGATTCTCCAGTTTTAACAAAGGTCAACGCCTTGATGGTTGACGCAACTAATATAGATAAGAAGTTTGCAATGATGGAAAAAACCATTGAAGTTTTAAAAAAATCTATCGAGGATAAAAATCATCAAATCGCTCAACTGATGAACAAGTTGAAGTCCTTCGCCCCTAGAGAATCGATCCACAACCCTGGTTATCCAACCGACTTTACTTTACAAAATAAGAATGTTAATGAGTCAACTATCAAGACTAAATCGCAAAAAGAGAAGCAGTCTACTTCGGCTGCCACTCTAATAGTTCAGCAACTGGAAGATATGATTACAAACACCATCAAGGCACAATATGGCAGTCCATCACAAAGCTTCGTAGGATACTCAAAGTTGTATTCTAAGCAAATTGAGGTCTTACCTATGCCAAATAGATATTAACCACCAAAGTTCCAACACTTTGATAGAAAGGGAAGTCCAAGGAAATACATCGCTCATTTTGGTAAGACTTGTAGCAGTGCTGGTACACATGGTGATCATCTTGTTAAGCAGTTTGTTCACTCTTTGAAAGGCAACACTTTTGATTGGTAGACAGACTTGGAGTCTGAATCAATTGATTGTTGGGAGAAATTAGAAAGTCAGTTCCTAAATCGTTTCTACATCACTCGTCGTACGTTCAGCATGATGGAGTTGACAAACATAAGACAAAGTAAAGATGAGCCTGTAGTGGACTATATAAATCGTTGGTGAAAATTAAGCTTTGTTTGCAAGGATAAACTTTCTAAAATTTCTGCAGTTGAAGTTTGGATTCAAGGGATGCATTGGGGCCTTATGTATATCCTCCATGGAATTAAGCCTCAAACTTTTGAAGAATTAGCTACGCGGTCTCATGACATGGAGCTAAGCATTGTAAGTCATAGAATGGTGTCACCTATTTTTAATCCTAGAAAAGAAGTAACTAAATTCAAAGACTCATCAAAAGATCAAATTAGGGGATCTATGGTGACAACTGTGAATTTTACGAAGTCCTCCACAAGACAAAAGTTAATAGAGGAAGCTCCAAATCAACCAATGTGAGAGATGAAAAGTCAACCAACCTTGAAGGAGTTACAAACAAGGGTATATAGTTTTTCTGACTTTGATATTCCTAAGATTCTCGACAAGTTGCTAGCCAAAGAAGTCATTGAACTCTCTAAGTCTAAGTGACCTGAAGAATCAAATAAAGTCTATGATCCTAAGTATTTCAAATTTCACCGCATGGTTAATCATCACACCACAAAATACTTTATCTTGAAAGAAAAGATCATGGCATTAATGCAAGAAGGAAAGATCAATTGATAATGACGATATAGTTGATGCAAATCATGTTAGCGCCAAACTAGGCCATAAAAAAGGTTAAATTTCAAAAGTTCTACAACCCATATGCTCTGTGGCATCATCAAAAAGTGAAAGAATCATCATCCTACAATTTGGGATCTTTCACCCAATTGAGGTTTCCCCCTAAAGAAAACAACAAGCAAGTTCATATCAAATGACTTCTCCAATAGCAAGAAGGGTGACACTTGTACATTAATCACTCGCAAAAGAAAAAAATGTCAAAGGACTTCTAAACAAAAACTTCCAAAAGACGATAAAAGATTAAGTGCAAATCTGCTTCAACCAATGGGGGCAAAAAATACCAAACTGAAGTGCAACAATACTTCATTACAAAGGGTTGAGAGGAAAATTACATTACTAGAATTTTCCCCAAAATGCTCCTCAATGCACGAGCCAAAATTGCAAGTCAAGCTGCTCCTTGATGCCCGAGCCTAAACTGCAAGTCAAAATACTTCTTGATGCAAGAGCCTAAACTGAAAGTAATAAATGCTCCTCAACACATGAGCCTAAACTGCAAGTGAAAATGCTCCTCGACGCACGAGCCTAAACTGCCAGTTAGATACTTCTCGACGCACGAGCCTAAACTGCAAGTTAAAATGCTCCTTGACACCGATCCTAAACTGCAAGTCAAAAATGCTCCTTGACACACGAGCCTAAACTGCAAGTCAAAATTCTTCTTGACGCACAAGCTTAAATTGCAAGTCAAACACTCCTGGCCCGTATGGGTCTAAACTGTGAACGACTTTCCAAAAAAATGTAAAAAAAGGAATAAAAAAGAGAAAAAAAGTATGAAGCTTGAATGCATATGTGGAGTCCTCTGAAGATGCCTTCTTTAAAGCAACAATATTCTTTATTACCTTCCAAGCAATGAAGTCTTCTCAATATGTAAAGGACTTGTAGTACATTGAATTTTTCTCGAGTCCAGCCTTCAACATATTACACAAGTGATTCGGTCCAAAACTTCAAGTAGAAGATGAAATTCATGAAGTAGCCAAATCTGATGAGAAATAGAGTATCACAAGATTTAGGGTGCAACTTTAAAAAAGTACCTGAAAAAATATTAAAGTTCTATGATGGTGGTTTTCACATGGGACGTAGATATGTGAGTACATATTCAAAAGAAAAAAACACTTTTGATTTAGATATTTCTCTGCCAAAATACAGAATTTGTCGAGACGCTGCATAATGCTGATAAAACAAGCGAACAAATATTAGAAGATTAGTTTGGAAGCAATAGCTGAAATGATTCAGGTGAAGTCTGGTTGTTATTTTCATGTGAGACGTATCTATGCGAATCTTCTTTCCAACGCAAAAAATGTTAACTGATTCCAACACTTCTACATTGAGATACGGAATTTATCGAGACATTGTGAAAAGTTGAAAAAATAAGCGAGCCAAGAATAGAAGATTGGTTTTGAAGCAAAATCTAGGACAATTCCTGCACAATCTAATTGCAATTTACATGGGCATCGTAGTTATACGAGTCTACTTTCCAATGCAAAAAATGACACCTGATTTTGATACTTCTACTTCGAGATACAAAATTTATCGTGCCACTGTGCAAAGCTGATAAAATCAGTAAGCCAAGATAATGAACACCGATTTTAGAGCAATATCTGGGACGATTATGGTGTAATCTAATTGTGATTTCCACGTGAAACGTAGATCTAAGAGTATAGTTTCTAACATCAAAGAATGTCTCCTGATTTTGATATTCTTAAGTCAAGATATGAGAATTTTTGTGAGACTGCACACACAAAAAAAAGTGACAAAACAAAATTGAAGGTCTAATTTCGAAAGGATACCTGGGCAGATCTGGAGATAATATAAGCGTGGTTTTTGCATAAAGCATAGCCTCATGAGCCTAAATATCCAATACTACAAGCCGTTCGTGATTTATAAACCTCTATGATGCATTATGGAGCTTCTCCCACAGATGCCCCAAAGTTCCCGAAAACTCAACTGTGAAAAAACAATAAAAAAATGAGAAGAACACGAGTTGAATTGTAGCTCAGGCTGAATTACAATGACTTAATGGGGAGGTGATGTCTTTTTATAGAATCTGAAGGGCCCCAGTTTGATTTCAAAAAGGAATCTGCTGGACAAGTTCTCTTCAAGAAGAACTGGGACGTCCAAGTCTCCAAAATACGTCAAATTCCTAATCATTTTTGAAGTAGGATAACATCAATATTCAATCCTATTAAAATTTGATATAAGAATAATACCTGAATCCTACATGATTTGCATATATTTAGTTTTAAATAGAATTTACACTCCAAAGAAAGGAATTCATGTTATTCTACCCAGATTATGATGACTTCGAGGAGTCAGATTTTTACAAAATGCTCAAGTCTTGCAAAATAAAAAAGGGGTATCACAAATACTTCAAATCTCACATCTAACAAATCAAACACCTTGACGAGCCTTGAAGTAGGGGGCATCTGTAGACATGTAAAATTTATTTGGTCAAATTCATATAAAATTTGAATTTGATTCATATTTTATTGGGTCTAAAATTATTTTGGGCTATAAAAATAATAAGCCCATTTTATTCCTCATCAAGGACTTCAAGGTCCACTCATCTTGAGGCCCAAACTTATGCCACGTGTAAACTGACGTTGCATCTCAGTCAAATTAAAGACCAATAAGGCAAGGCAACATACTCAAATGATGTGGCAATCCAAGTTAAGTTCAAGAGAAAATAAAACATCGTCAAGTGTCCCAAATGACATATTATTGGCCAATCACAAGAAACTTATCACATAACATTTATGATAAGCTTGAAAACTTAATAGACCAATTAGAATAAGGAAGAAGAGGTTATTTACACTTGGATTGCCTACCCCTACAACTATAAATAGGACGGTTACATAATTTTCTGAGGTCATTCTACAAGCATTGGAGAAATCTTCTTCATTGACTTCACAACTCTTTAAGGAATTAACTAACGGAGTTTTGCCTGGAGATCAACTTAATAAGATGAAGTGTTGTCTGACATTCCTTGAGATCCAAATGAATTTCTAGGAGATTCAAATCATCATACGTTTGAAAAATATGCTACGAAAGGCCCTCAAATCACGAAAAAAGCTTAGGAGAGAAGAATCAAGAGAACAACAGAATTGTACTCAAAAGATTCATGTAAATAAAATTATTGTTTTTTTATTTTATTTTTTCTTGCAGTTAATTTTCAGCACTAAGAAAATTTGTTGCAAACATCCTCCATATCCTATGTTTGAGGTATCAATTTCTACAATTATAAGGGCCACTAGATGTGGTATCCCTAGACATGGAAGTTTTTGAACTGTATCAGAGTCCTCAATTCCCCAAGGTACTGGATTTTCCTTAAGACACTGATAAAGAGGCTTACAAAACCTATCTAATATTATAAAAAAAATCTACAACATAGTGGAGATTTCCCAAAAATTGTTGAAATTGAGTTTTATCAACTAATTCATCTAAAAATTTAGATGAGAATCCTATAGCTCTGCAAATAGGTCTATAGGTTCCTTGATATAAATCATGACCAAGAAATCTATTAGAGGTTTGAAATTTTTTTAATGTTCTTAGAACTAGCTACTAGTCCATTTTGTTTAAACATTTTTAAAAAGGTTTGAAGATGTTTAAAGTGTTGGTCAATATCTTCTGAAAATATTAAAACATCATCTATGTAGACTGTAGAAATATGGATTTATTGACTGAATATATTTTTTATTAGATTTTGAAATTTGGATAGAGCATTTTTTAAGTCCAAATGGCATTGCGTTCCATTCATGTTCTCCGAAAGGAACATTGAAGGTTGTTTAATATTTGTTGTTCTCTACAATTTTTATCTGCCAAAATACTGACATGATATCAATCTTGCTATAAATATTAGATTTATAAGTTCTTTTAAGAAGGTCACGTTTGTTAGGTATCAGGTACCTAATCTATTTTAGTACTTTGTTAAGAGAATTTTAATTTATAACTATTCTAGGGGCACTTCTTTCTTTTTCAGCACTATTATTGACATAAAAGGCCAAGCAACTCCAAGGTGATATAGAAGGTCTAAATTTTTTTTTATCTAATAAATCGTTAATTTCTTTTTTATAGTATTCCATCAATTCATGGTTCATTTGAATTGGTTTTGTTTGGTTGGAATGACCCTTTCGTCAAATCTCTCAGTATAGGGTAATTCAACAATATGACTTTTTCTTTTCCAAAAGGCATTAGGAAAATCCAAGCAAATTTTCCGCTCTATGACATCTTGTAGACTTTTAATTTTTGCTTCTACTTCTGGAGTTTGTAAAGAGGATTCAATTCTTTTAATTCTTATTTCATCTTTTAAATAATTTATTTGTTGTTAAATTAAATTAATTTTAAAGACAATTTTACTTTTTATAAAGTCACTTTCTTTTTTTGATATACTATTTAGATAAGGAAAGATAATCTTTTTCCCAAAATAGTGGTGTGGATTCCATTTAACTTGGCAGTATAAGGTTTTATTTAAGTTATAAAAAGAAAACCTAATATTATCTCTTCATTTATATCTTTGCATATTACGAAATCATTTTTAAAACAATTTCCATCATTACAGCTGTGTGCACTATGTAGTCTATAATTTATTATTAATCTTTCTCTTGTCGTAGAGAATAATTTTGTAGTACTTTTTTAAGGTACTTAGTGGGAATTATTCTATCAATGATGCAGTTTCGATCGATTGTTGTATCTAAAAATGTAGCATTGTGAATTGTGTAATTTTTATTTATAACTATTGTAATGGGTATATGGTAGCTTTGGACCTAAACTTCTGTAATAGAATTAATTTTTTGTTTTTTTTTTCTAGAGACTTAATATATGTATCATTCTTTTCTACTTTTGATGTTTTCCCAAGCTCTAATTGACATGGTTCTATTTTTTTATTAGATGTTAAATCATTTACTATTTTATTAGCTAGTGATTCATAACTAAATCCCTGCTTAACTTTTTTTATTCCTTTTTAAGTGTAGTAATTCTGTTTGAAGGTCTTGTATTGTTGTCTCTGATTTTTTCTCTTTAAATTTATCTAACATATCTTTCATATTAGAGGGTTAAATTATTTCTTTATCAAATTGTTGATTAAGAACAATATCTTTTAAGTCTATTAAATATTTTTCTTAAGGATTTGATCTCTAAATGATCAATTATATCAAATCAGACCTCCTTTTCCTTGTTACCATTGGTAATAACATTTAAAGAATGACTATTGCAAGTGCAAAGTGCCCTGGTGCATATAGAATTGTTAGATAATTTATCACTGTAAACGCTATTGAACTGGTTATTATCATTAAGATTTTCTTTTGGAAAAGAATTGTATTCATATTCCTCAAAGGTAAAATATAATTTATTATATACTTCTTCTTTAAGTTCTAAGATATTTATCATGTCTTTCTTTATATTAGGGATGTGATAATCTTTAATCTTATTTTCTATTTTTTTCATAGTTCCAACATGTATTATTATTGTTTATATCATTAGGAGATTTTGATTCATATTTTAATTATTTATTTGTTTTTCTTAAAATTTCATCTTCAAATTAAGGAAATTTATCTTTTGAAAATTTAGGTAATTTAAATATTGGATGAGTTTTCAACTTTTTATCATGGTAAGAATAACTTGTTTTATCTTTAAAGGTTGATTTATTCTAGACTTTAAGAATCTATTTAGAAACTACATGTAAAAGTTGATTTTTATAATTATTTTGTTGAAGTATTCTATTTATATCCTTATTTTTATGATCACCTTTAATATCTACTATATCTAGTTTAAAAGGTGAAGTAGTACAACTCTACCATCTACTAGTAGGCTAATTTCTTCTAAAGGAGGAATTATAGATTCGACTACTTTGTCACTAGTATACCATTTATTTACCGTCATATTTAATTGAAATACCTAGGCTTTGGTCCCTTAGAGAAATTTCCTTATTTGAGGTTTTTGGGCGGTATAGGACTATAGGTACTAGTCGAACCCTGGGATACAACCTAAGACCCCCCTTTTGTATGGTGAGTAGTCTAGGTTGATAGAATACTTACCAAGATACAAATTAGCCTTCTCATAATTGTATGTTA
The DNA here is from genome assembly GCA_030864215.1 of Capsicum pubescens. Lineage (NCBI taxonomy): Eukaryota > Viridiplantae > Streptophyta > Magnoliopsida > Solanales > Solanaceae > Capsicum > Capsicum pubescens. The sequence continues at coordinate 137,597,645 of CM061545.1, forward strand.
GGGTACGGGTCATATACTATCTAGTTGTATGGAGTGTTGAGTTTGACCTAGTTGAAATTATTTTTGGTATGATTCAAGATATGGTTTAGGGAATCATTCGTACCCTAAGATACGAGTCAAGTGAGTATGGTCGTACCTTGGAAAGTGTAGGGTTCCTTGATGAGGCCTACGGTACGAGTTAGGGTAGCATTCGTGCCCTAGGGTATGGTTTAGTCAAGTGAGGCGTACCCTCTTAGGAACCACTTTTCAACTTTTAAACCAAGGGCTTTACAAACATTTCCCATCATAAAAACCTTAAGTCCCTTAACTATTTAATGTATTGTATCCTCTCTTAACATTCATTGGGTGGATCAAACATTCACTAATAGAAAAATATAAATTACATGGGGATTTTACCTAGGGAAATATATCGCAGAAAATACATGCGGATTTACCTACGAAAATATTAAATTCATCAACATTAAAATATATTACCTGTGAACTATATATTTGCAACAAATTCCACGGGTAAATTTGGTGCCATATTGCGCAAATTTCGTACTTGCGACATTACCTGGGAAAATGTATCAGCGGGTATTTTATCTCTAGGTAAATCCGCAAGTATATGGACAAATATATATATATTTTTTAAATCCATAGAAAAATTCCCAGATAATTTCTCCTACGGATTTACGTAGAGATATTTTGGTGAAAATTTATGTAATGAATTTTATTACCTAGGAAATTATTTGGGGATTTTGTGCTGTGAATTTTGCTGGGAATTTATTCTTAGGAATTTACCAGCAAAATTATTATTTACGACATTACCTGGGAAATTTATTGGCGGGTATTTTATCTATAGGTAAATCCGCAAGTATATGGACATATATATATATATATTTTAAATCCATAAAAAAATTCTCAGGCAATTTATCCTACGGATTTACGTAGAGATATTTTGGTGAAAATTTATGTAATAGATTTTATTACCTCAGAAATTATTTGGGGATTTTGTTCTACGAATTTTGTTGGGGATTTATTCTTGGGGATTTACCTGTGAAATTATTACTTGAGAAATTATTAGGAGATTGTGTTGCTATAAATTTAGCTGAAATTATTTCTTGGAAATTTACCTATGAAATTATTACTTGGAAAATTATTGGGGGATTGTGTTGCTACAAATTTAGCTGAAACTATTTCTTGGGGATTTACGTAGGATTTTTTTGACTTGAAAAATTTAAATAAGAAAATGATAAACTTGGAGAATAAAAAACACAAAATAAAAAGAAATTAGACATTAAATTGGTGGACACGTATAATCAAGCAAAAGATGCTCAAGAAATTAAAATTAGTTTGTTGACATAGATGGTATCACATATTTATTTGAGCCGAATAAACCTTAGCTTGACTCATTATGTTATCACCAAAAAATTAAAGAGGTGAAATTTTGTTGGCCTAAGATAGGCGAAGAACAACACAGGGCTCAAATAGAGCGTGTTTTTCTATTGGTTAATTTAAATATAATTGTAAGGCATCATACTACGCATGATAATATAATATATCAATATAATATACATTTAGGAGTCGTTTGATGTGAGATATAAGGTATAATAATCACAAAATAAAATAAAAAATTAATTTATTTTACATTGAGTTGAAAGTATTAGGTAGTTTCAGTATTATATAGATAATGAGCTTTGAAGTGGACAGTTTTTTTGTTCGATTTACTTGTTTAATATCGTTTTTTTTTTTGAATTTTGGATTGACAAAAATGACAGTTGTAATCAAACCATAATAAATTCAATTTTATTCGATTTCTATAACTTCAGTTCAGCTATTTCAAATTTTTATTTTGATTTTGAAAATTAAAGTAGTGAGTCTTTCTTTGTCATGACTAGACATTTAAAATTTGTGATTTTTTTTAGAAAAAAATATTTTTTTTCAAACCTATTTTTCATTTTCAAATATAAATAACTTAGCATGGATGAAATGAAGGGAAAACATTATTTATACTAAATATATAAAATAATATATATATATATATTATTGTTATCATTGATTTTAAAGTAATATATTATATGTCGTACTTTTAGTTACACAATTTGTTCATAACTAATCTGAGCATAATTATATTATTTATTTTACTATTATTATTATTGTATTAATCCGCAACCTTAGTCAATTTAATTTTTCAATTTATTTATTCTCTAGTCTGATTTTGCCAATTTGCAACAATTTTAGCCTAATTTTATCCATTTTATTACAATCCTAGCCCAAATTGTGTTCAATTGAACTCAATTTCAAATTTCATTCAATTTTTTAAACAAATTCTTAATCTTTAGATCTTAGCCGTTGATCAACATTTATTTATTATTATTATATTTATTTATAATATTAATCTTATATAGTTAGTATATTTATTAAAAATCAACCTAATTCAATTCAATTTTCCTAATTTATTTAAATTCTAGCCATTTTATACTCAATTTGTGTCAATTGAGTTTAATTTGACTCAATCAAAATCCTCAATTCATTTTTTTTAACCCAATATCTAATCCCAATTTGACTCATCTCTTCAAGTCTAATATCAATCATTCATCATATTTGATCAACGACCAACATTAAAACAATTTTTACTAATATGTTTTTTAAAATTGGACAGCTTCAGACTATTTTTCTTGAATCGAGGGTCTATTGGAAACAATATATCTACCTTAGCAGTAAGGTTTGCGTACACTGTACTCTCCACGGACCCTAATTTATGGAAATAAATTGGGTTACTTGTGTTGACACCCTATTTTGACTTCCCAATACCCCTCTTAGGCTGTTTTAGAAAAATTATTAATTTTAAAATTTGATATTTTTTACGCATTATTTTGATATCAAATAAATATTAATATATCACATTCATGATTTGAAAATATACGATTTATTTTATATTATTATATTTTACATTATATAATATTTTACATAATTTTGCTAATATTTATTAAATCATTTCCTCAATTATACATGCCCATAATTTACAAACATTGTCTATTATTATTATTATTATTATTATTATTATTATTTAATTTAAAATATTAATATTTTTACACATTATTCTCGTATTATATAAATAACGACGTGTCGCATTAATGATTTAAATATTTACAAATTATTTTTATTAATTTTTATTATCATTTTTTATAATTTATTAATTCAAATAGAATATTTTACATAATTATTTTACTTAAATCATCTTTCATGAATATGCACACTCACAATTTACAAATACATTGTCTAATTTTCATTATTATTATAATAATAATTATTATTTTTAAATTTTGTAACTAATTTATTTTAAATTATTAATGATAATTTTTTAAAATATTTTTTTACAAAATCTTAATTCTACATGCGTTGTCTATTTTTAATAACGACACTTTATTATATTTATTAAATAGTAGCCTAACTTAAAACAATTTTCCTAATTTAATTAAATTCTAGTCATCTTGTACTTAATTAATGTCTATTTTAACCAAATTAACATTCATTTCATTTTCTGACCCCTTTTTAAATAATTTTAATCTTATCCGTTGATAAAAATTATCCAGCGAATAAGATCCACTGAGTCTTTTATATATCAAAGAATCCTAATCTCTCATTCTTAACAAAAATAGCCGCATCTCTCTGCTCTTTCTCTATCTTTTCTCCCATTCTCTCTCTAGGCATAGCTGTCGGCAAATGCAATTTTCTGACAGCAGGTGCATGGTGCACTGGTCGAACGAGTTGGAAGATGGATCCTTGTTCCCAATGGGATGATGTCAACGTGCTGAAGCCTGGATCTCAAGTGAAAACATTAGGAGATTCAGTACAAAGACTGTTTGAAGATTTGAGCTCATAATCAAATCAATGTTGTTGACACTCAATTTTGAACGCTCGATGCTCTCTTAGACTGCTATTTTTGTCAAAACTACTTAAAAGTCACATTCATGATTTAGAAAATGAATAAATTATTTTATTATTTTTTAATGTCATTTTTTTACCATTTATTAGTTGAGACAAGACATTTTACATAATTTCATTAAATTATTTTTCGTAAATATTTACACTCACAATTTACAAAAGCATTATCTATTATTATTATTATTATTGTTGTTGTTGTTGTTGTTAAAATAGCAGTCAATTACATTTAATTTCCATTTTAGTGTTAAATTATCAGCCAATTTTGTATCCAATTGATGACAATTATAGCCAAATTGATACCAATTTTAAGCTCAAATTGAAATTCAATTTTTCTGACCCCTTTTAAATAACTTTAATCTCAGTCATTGATCAAAACCAACCCAATAGCTGAGTTTAAATTTCTCACTCCTCTTCTTTTAAACAAAACAAGAATCCTTAATCTCATTTCCACCAAAAACATCCGCCTCTCTCCCTATCTTCTCTCTCTACACTTCCTCTTTCTCTCTAAAAGCAAAATAACTGATGCCGCCTCCGACGCCTTTACCTACGACCATTGTTAAGCCGTTTTTCTCCTCTTAGAGGTTTGCCGCTGCTGCACAATATCCATGCAGCTGCCACAACCATCAACGCCAGCCGTCGCTGCCGGCGGACTCAACAACTTCATCCAACTACCACGGTTTAGGCGCTGGTGATCCGTTGCTCCTCTCCCCATATCTGTCGTCTCCTTTCCCAACGCCACCAATAGTGGAAACAACAACACTAGCCATCCCTCTATTTTTCTTTTCAACCATCCCCGTCGTCCACCAGTCACAAATGTAGATGACGAGCAAAGTATAACTTAAATGTCTGGCATCTTTACTGGCCTTGAGTTGACGAGCAGGTTTGTGTACTTTCAGCTTAGATGCATTTTTGGTAGACAATTTCTTTTCGAGAGATATGCTCTTAGTTGTGCGCTTCTCCAGTGTATTGTAAGTTGGAAGAAGCATCGACAAGCTCTCTATATTTTGGATCAGGCTGTGGCGTTCGTTCCACTTGATCGTAGATCCACCATACACCGTCTGCCAATAATAAGAGGAATATCTCCAGTGTACCACCCTTTATGTATTTTCAGTTTCAAGTTATTAATGAGTTTTCACATCGAGTACATGTATTCCTTTTTAAGTTTTATCATCACTTGACATTGTGTTACCTGTAGTTTAAATAGATACCAATATTGAGTTCTCTGTGAACCAAGTCATTCGACAACTTTCTTTTTTACAGCTTTCGTATCTATGCTATAGATTAGAATTCTGGTACAACTTTTGGTTCTCGAGCGTTTATACAATTTCAAGATCATTTAACAGAGATAAATAAGAGGCAGAACATAAAGAACTGTGTTTAAAAGTTTGTATTTAAGTTAATAATATGGTTGACTAATAGGACTGACAAGTGCATTATTATTCATTACTGTCAAGTTAATTTGTATTTAGGCTAGTAATATGGTTGACTGGTAGGACTAACAAGCGCTTTATTTTTTATTACTATCAAGTTAATTTGTATTTAAGTTAGTAATGTAGTTGACTGGTAGGACTATGAAGTGCATTATTGTTCATTATTGTCAAGTTATATTAAGTACTCCATTTCAATTTGTTTGTTTAGTTTAACTTGAAACAGAGTTTAACAAAGTGAAGAACATTTTGAAATCTTGTGATCTTAAATTAAAACTGTATATAATGATCAAGTGTAGTATTTTGAAATGTGTACTAGTGACTTTGTCACTTGATAAGTGGATTAGTGACTTGAAAATATTTAGTGTAGTTACATGAAAGCTGAATTTAAAAAGGGTTAAGTATAATGACTTAAAATGTGAATTAGTTATTTGAAAATGATTAAGTGTAGGGATTAGAAATGTGTACTAGTGACTTGAAAATGGTTAAGTGTAGCGACTTGAAGTGTGAATTAGTTACTTAAAAATGGTCAAGTGTAGTCACTTGAAATGTTTACGAGTGAGTCAAAAATGGTTAAGTGTAGTGACTTGAAAATGTTTAAGTATAGTGACTTGAAATGTCAATTAGCTATTTGAAAATGGCTTGAGTGTAGTTACTTGAAATGTGTACTAGTTACTTGAAAATGATCAAGTTTAGTTACTTGAAATTGCGAACTTGTGACTTGAAAATGATTAAGTGTAGTTATTTAAAATTGTGAACTTGTGACTTGAAAATGGTTAAGTGTAGTCTATTGAAATGTGTACTAATATCTTGAAAATAATAAAGTATAGTTACTTGAAATGTGTAGTGTCTTGAAATGTGTATTAGTGACTTGAAAATAATTAAGTGTAGTGACTTGAAATGTATACTAGTGACTTTAAAATGATTAAGTGTAGTAACTTGAAATGTGTACTAGTGACTTGAAAATAGTTAAGTGTAGTTAATTTAAAATGGTTAAGTATAGTGACTTGAAATGTGTACTAGTGACTTGAAAAGGGTTAAGTGTAGTTACTTGAAAGTGGTTAGGTATAGTGACTTTAAATAAATGATTAAGTGTAGTGACTTGAAAATGGTGAAGTGTAGTTACTTGAAATGTGAATTAGTTACTTAAAATGGTTAAGTATAGTAACATAAAATTATAATATCAACCCCACTCTTCTATGTCATGTTCAATTAATGTAAGAGAATTACAAGATTTTTATTGAAATAGATCTTTCTGTTGTTTTACTACATTGTTGCCAATATTCTTATTGTATTTGCCTTTTTCCTATTGCAACTCTAATTTTGTCATTTGTCTTTTATGTATTTTGTTGTAGCATCAAGCAATTTATTATAAGCAGCCTCTTGTGATGGAGAGGTCTTGCTCGACTGTTGGAAGTTAAAGAATTTGTTAAATGATGAACGCCCATCTCAAGAAGACAACCAAGAGGATGAAAGTGATGATGACTCTGACGATGTGAATGAAAGTGATTCTAATCTTGATAACATAGATGAATGTGATTCTGACCTTGATGGTTGGTAGTTTTATTGAGGATTCAAGTTTAAAATATTTTTTTTTGGACCATTTAAGAATCATACATTATTGATATTGATGTTTTGACTTATATATTTTTGTTAGTGGTAATGATTTACATTACACTTGTATTGAATGATGCTTTTTGAGAATTATTGAAGGTTTTGAATAGATTTTTGATTAATTTTGAAATGTGTTTAGTAATTTATGTGTGATTTATTACTTGAAAATTTTCATGGGGATGTACATGCTAAATATTCATGAAAAAATTTGTTCTTGTGGATTTACTTGGGGCATTTTATACAATTTTTTTTGCGAAATAGTTCCTGGGGAATAAGTCGTGAATTTTTTTGTGGAAATCCGTAGGTAAAATCCCTTTTTATGAAATTTTATCAAATAATTCATGCAAAATTTTGATAGTTAATCGCAAATAAATCCACAAATAACGTACCTGCGGATTTATTTTCGCAGCTAAATTACCTAGGGATTTACTTGAAAATCTTCGTGGGGAATAATTTGTGAATTTTTTCATGGAAATCTGCAGGTAAACTCTTTTTTTATGAAATTTTTCCAAATAATTCATGCAAAATTTTGATAGTTAATTGCAAATAAATCCGCAAATAACATACCTGTGGATTTATTTCACAACTAAATTACCTAGGGATTTTATAAATTCGTACTTAATAATCACCTACGAAGGTATTTCCTTTGGATTCTAATTGGTAAGAAAATCCACAGGTAATTAAATTATTTGGGGGATTTTACCACATTAAACCTATGAAAATACCCAGGTAATAAGAACTTTTCTTATAGTGATTCCAAATATACTCTATAACTTACTCTTAAAGATTAGAGGTTAGGGTTTCTCACTTGTTCATCTAGAGGCAAGAAGGGGGTCAAGTTCTTTCATGAATCATCTTGTATAAGGCATGTATCTCTTCCATCAATGTCAGATCAAATTATCATGAGTTTTAAACAATGATTTTGACTTATAAATAGTGGTTTTGAAATCAAATGTTGAGGTTTTTAATGCATATTAATGGGTATTGTTTACTCTTGCTTAGACTTGTGTTTATACATATTTTTTTGATGGTTGACACATGTAGGTGCTTGTTGAATATGGTTTAACTAATGGGTCATGAGTAACCCTAATTTTGATGATTTATACCTTAGTTTTGGTCTTGTTAAATTTATTCCCTTAAGGTGTTTGTTAAAATGTCTAAGAGAATTGCCTAGTCACATGCTAATGTTGTTTTGATCTAGGGCTTTCGCCTAATGAATATGAATGCTCGGTAAATAGCTATGTAAAGGCATTTTTGCCATGTAATCTGTAATTGTTGACTTTATTGTTTTTTATGGTTAAAAAGAAGTTTAAGTCCTTACGCATGAAATTGAATTGTGTTTTAAAGTAATGCTTAGTAGAACAATGCTAGTGAAGAATAAATGGTTTTGTAAGGGTCTTGATGACCATAAATAGATTGGCATTACGGTATGAACTAGGGCATCGACCTATTTAAGTTATTTATTGATAAATGATTTCATAAAGATCTTATGGTCGTATATGGTGTTGAATTGTAGGCATGATGGCTTAAATTGACTAAAGAGGGTTAGAGTCCTTATGTGTTTAATTGAATGGATGCCATTGCATAAACAATGGGTTCGAGTCCCAAAGCATTAAATTGTAACACTTTAATAAGAACATGGGTTTGGGGTCCCTAAATATTGAATTAATTTATGCCTTGTTTGACGATGGGTTTAGGTCCCTAAATACTAAATTGGTTTGTGTCTTTATTAGATGATGGGTTATAGTCCTAAGGTTATATGAATGAACTGATTGTTTAAGAATGGTAATGGCATGGTGTACACTTTCAAGTGGTGTTGGTATGACGAAATGAACGAATTTCCTTTTATAAGTAATTAACTAAGTGGTTGCATATGAGAAATGATGGTTTTAAATTTGACCTTAAAGAGGGATATGTAGCAAAGCCGTGAAAGTGCAGTACGAAGGCCTAACACTTGAAACCATACTTACCGGTGTAGGTGTGATATAACTAGGAGGTTTGAGTCCTCTGTATGAAATATGTGATCGGGATATTCGAGCCCCTCAAATGAAACTTGTGACTGGAAGGTTCGATTCCTTCGAATGAACCCTATAAAAGGGAGGTTCAAGTTTCCCTTACTATATATAGTGTTGCATAAGTCACCTTGATGATGCTGGGAGGTTTGAGTTACCCATAGATATATTTATGGTTATGGATATTCTCTGTTTTGTGCGTCAACATGCACTATGGTCCTTCCAGCTAGGGGACAGCTGGGCAGATATAGCCTGTGGGTTCATTGTACTATAATGGTGATGCTACACAACCCAGGTTAAAGATTTAAAAGTTTATTCTAATCTCATTACCTACCCCGACATTGTAAACTTATATAAATCTATCTATGTATATATATGGATTGTATTTGTTATGTAAATTGGTTGATTGTTTTTTAATTATTGGTACTATTTTATCCTTATGCTTGAGTTACATGCTAGTGCTCCAACCGCTAACCATCTCTGAAAGCTATGTCCTTACGCGACAGAGGGGCCAGAGCTTCGTCTTCTCTTCCTGCGTAGTGACAGGTGTTCGAGCGATTCATGTGTTGACATTGAATTGGTGAGCTTCCATTCTTCAAAAGGCATACATTTCATAGTCTCTTTATCCATGTTATAGACCTTTTTTAGACTTGGTATTTGGATATTATCGGGGGAATGTCTTGACATATTTTAGACATGGTATTTATAGAGGTTTTGTGCATAAATATAGACTTGGGTATATTGGTTATTTGTTGATATTAATGAATTGATTAGATGTTTCTTAAGCTATGATTATGGACTTGTTTCTACTATCATATTTAATAGTCGGAGTTTATCTGACAATTGTGGTCTAATGTGATGGTTAGGTTAGATCAATGGGGAGATCACTGATCCTAGTAGAGTTTGAGATACCCAAACGACAAGGCCATATTTTGGGTAGAGTCAAGTTGGTATCAGAGCCATGTTCATGGCCAGTTAGGTTCCCATAAAGCCATGTCAAGTAGAGTCTCTTTTATAGGTGTGTAGCATACCATACTTATAAAAGAGGGTCTATGGGTCATTTAGGAATGTTTCCCTTTCTTGTGATTCCATCTTGATCTACAGAGTCTAAGGTCTTAGATTTCTCTGATTTTTATTTTCTCATCTTTCATATCATGCCTAAAAAAATATCTAACATTCAGGCAAACACTTCTGCCCTGACTGAAGAAAATACGGACGAAGCTCATTCAACTTCTAGGATTTAGACCCAGTTAAGGGTTGCAACATCTGACTGTCCTCTTGGGGTTCCACCTTCCCCCACGAACCCTACTTTTGGGAGTAACACTCCTCATCAGTCACCTTAAGGGTACTACTAAGGTTGTGGTCCATCGCTTCATTACTCTATTGACTCAGGTTGGTGGAAAATGATCTAAGAAGAGGCATTAGGTGGGTCCTAAATCCCGTTTTGAGGCCTAGTTCTCCCTACCCGGAGGCATCAGTAGATAGAATTTCTCAAAGTTGTAGTGCTTCAAAAGTGCAAGGTACCAAGTCCCAAGATAATGGGGCCTATTTAGCATCGACCTATACTCCATTTAGATTATGTGGTCAACTTCATCGTGGTCAGTGTGAGAAAGAAAGTAATCGGTGTATTAGATATGTTCAGATATGGAACATACAGTGAGAGTGCATTTCTCTAGTGTTTATTTTGGTCAACAGGACCCCTATTGCCACTTCGTCTAGTCCGGCACCGAATGGTGCTGTTTCCACTTCTGCTTCTGGACCAATATTTGCCAAAATTAGTTATATACACTTGATACTAGACAGGAGTCCAAGGCATCTAATGATATTATTATGGGTACGTTGAAACTCTTTTTCCGTGATGTGTATGCTTTACTTGGTACATAATCCCCTCTCTCTTTTAGGTGACACCATTTGTGATTGCATGTTTTGAATTTGGTCCCAAAGTTATTTTGGACCCTTTCTTTTCTGTTTCTACCCCGATAAAAGACTTTGTTGTTGTAAGGAGTGTATAAAGGGTGTGGTGATTGCTACGGGTAGTGAAGAAACTCTTATTAATTTTGATGTTAATCCTGGGAAGGATTGGTTACATTCGTGCTATGCTTTCTTTGATTGTCAGATCTGTAAGGTCTTGTTTAAATTCCCTAATGAGCCAGTCATTATATAGGAAGAGAGTTCTTTAGTTCCTAAGGGGAGGTTCATCTCTTAGCTTAGAGCCCGAAAGTCGATCTCTAAAAGGTGTTTGTATCATTTGGTCTGAGTTAAAGATTCTAACTCAAAGGTCTTTCTTTGTATTCGGTTTTGGTGATGCATGAATATCTTGGGGTCCTTTCTGATGACCCTCATTGTGTCTTTCTAATGGAGAGGTTGATTTTGGGATTGGTCTTGTTTTAGATGCTTGTCCAACTCCAATTCCTTCTATATAGAATGGTTTACAACTACCAATGAAAAGAGGGTCAAGGGGGTTAAAGCCTCATAATAGACATGGTCAACCTTAATCTTATATTATAACCCCGTACAATTGTATCTACTTATACGGATTTCTCACCTCATACTTACTCACTCATTCATACATTTAGACTGCCTTCAAATTCCTCAAACAACCATGAGTCTATAATCATAACTTACTCGCTAATATAGCCATTTCCACATTCAAGCCATCAACAAATCACCCTGACCAACAACTCCTTCTCTACCTTCAACTAATAACACACAAGGATGAATCACTTCATTACCAACTCTATCTCATGCAAACAGATTCAGCCATACATATATTAAACCAATGAAAGAACAACAAGTTGGACAACAAGTTGCTAGTGAATCGAAACAGGCCTCACACAACTTCACTAGACTTTGGTTTTGTATTTTGAACACGAAAATGAGATGGATGACAAGGTAACTATGCTAGTGAATCGAAAGAGCCCCACACGGCTTCACTAGACTTTATTTTTTTTTTTTCAAAAACATCATGATAACAAGATTACATATTACAAGGGATAGAAAATTGACACCTAATATTTAATGGTCTAAGAATATACATATTATTCTGTATAAATAAAAATCTGAGTAAAACACTCCCTCCATGGACTACCATACAATCCACACATGCTTCTAGCTACCACATTAGTTTATCACTATAATTGGGTAAATCATCCTCAAACATCGATTATTCAACTGAAATATTCATTTACACAAAATCACCCTCACTCTGACTTCTAACTTTGTGACTTTACATCACCAACTTCTTGGTCCAATATCACTACCAATAGGTCATGACAACAACACTTTAACTTATGCTACTATTTGGGTAGAAATATAGTTCCAACATTCTACTATACATTGTCCACAACTGTAGCAAGATTTTGAGAGGGACAATATACACTTAATACCTTAAGCTGGAATGCACAATTCCATCAGGATCAATATTTACATCAGAATCAACATATATTGATGCACTAACAGACTCCTATCGAGTTTTTTCCATAATTTTTAAAATCTTATAGAACGTAATCGAAAAGGACTATATCATGTATACTCTAAACTTTTTTCACTTGAATCAACCCAATAATGGGACAGTTTAGACTCTGAAGCACGAACTAAATCACAAAGAAGGGAAACATTCCTAAACGCCTAGTAGCCTCCTGTTTATTAGTGTGGCGCGCTACACACCCATAAATAGAACTCTACTCGACGCGATTTCGCAGACACCCTGGGACCATGAACTGTGCTCTGATACCAAGTTTGTCACGACCCGAGCCTAGGCCCTAGCTGTGACGAGCATCCCGAACCATGAAGGCCCGGAACACCCATTCTCTATCTGGTTATCATGCACAACATTCATAATCATAATAAAATGCAGAATTGAAACTGAGTACGGAAAACATGGTCAAGTTCTGCAACATTTCTGAATAATACTATCTGACATCAGTCTGCGAAATCTCTACTAAGAACAAAAACATCTGTCTGAAAAGAAACTGGGACAAGGCCCCCAGTAAACGAAAAACATAATAAATAAGATAATGTCTGACATAATTAGGCCTTTCGAATAATAGAAAGCTCACGACTGTGAGATCAAGTCTGCAAATCCGAGAATGTCTACTGAGTAGCTAGACCCCTAGACTGTGCCTCAGAACCTGGAAGGAGGGGGGTCAGCACAAAAGTACTGGCACACGAAGCAATCCAAAAAAATAGTATAATGGAACATACATATATATATATATACATATTAAGTGAAAGCAATTTTTCATCAAGACATCATGTATAAAACTGTTTCTGAAAAATACATGGGCACTTTCTGAAAACATGTAACCTGTCTGTTCATTTCAAATCATGATCTGTGTTTTACTTCTGAGTTAGGTGGTATTCCCCTACAAGTCTGATATTCCACGGGCTGTATGGAATCCACCATTGACTCGGTGGGGAAGCCCCCAACCCAAGTGTGCCGCAAGGGTTGGAGTGTCTGAGTCTGATACGCCACAGGACATTTAAGTCAGCGCATAATAATATACCCGGGTTGGCAAACCACAGTTTTAGGCAAAGAGTTGTCTGAAACTCCCGCCTTCTTCAGGGAACCACCTAAGCTCTCTTTATGCCCTATTTTAGCCTTTTCTGAACATGTATCATTCTGAAATTTCTAAATCATGAGAGTCTGATAAAAATCTAATTTCTGAACTAGTCTGTGTCTGTTATGGCATTTGACTAAGTTGGTATCGTCATACCAAGACTTGCAAGTCCTATTTCTGAGCCATAATGTATTAAGCAAGAGCTTTCATTCAAAACATAGTTTAGACCACCAAAACATGTAATTTGCATTAAAGATGTCTTGTTCCGAAACTCAAGTCAAATCCATGCAAAACTTTCATCAAACATATGGTGGTCATGTGCATTTTTGGCAAAACCATGCATTCTTTCATTACATGCATATTCAACATTCACAACCCTCTCTTTCGTGTTCAAAACATTGTATATTACGTGAAACATGGAAAAATTTACATTAAGAGAGAGGTTTCATGAAAATCATGCTCTAAATTCATATTTCAGGACAAACGCATATATATATATACATATAACTTTCAAATCACTTTGGGGGAAAGCCAAAAGGCCAAAACAATATCATTAAAGCTTCTGAAACATGAGTATGTACATGAATTCAAAAATCCAATTCTTAAAACATGATTTCTATGCCCATGAGATTTTAGGAAAACCCCGCGTACCTTGTTCTCCACTAATTTTGGGTGTCTATCGAAGCCTACGTCGAGAGGATTCCAAATCTGTAATTTGTTTCACGAACCCGCGGTTGAATCTTGAGTTGCTTGGGTTTTAATGTTGAAACCCTAGGGAGAGTTCTTGAGAAATTTTGGGAAAAGTATGTGTATTATGGTGTTTGAGGGATTAAATCCCGTGTCGGTGGTATATATAGGGGTGGAGGATTACCAAAATACCCCTAAGGAACAATTAAGGTCAAATCTGTCCCTCAGTTGACAGTTTGGTAGACTGGAGTAAATCGATTATAACATTTTACTCATATACTCAAATTGGATGAAACTAACTGCAATTGAAAGAGGACTCGAGGAGATTTTGTTTGATATATTATAGCTCACACATTTCATTATATACAGGGAGTTATGATCATTTGAAATTGACCCTGAAATGCTGAAAACTGGGCAATAGTCTATGCGTTTTGCTACTGTTTTTAAATCCAAACGCAACCTTATGCATTCCGAAAAATTCCGAAACTTATATGAGATGTACTATGAGATTCCCCGATCATAACGCAACTTGAAAATCTAAAAGCGGATGTCGGGAAGGTTGAAAAGTTGTATCCCGAAGATTGCTAGCTAAAATGACTCTAAGTCCTCATTACACTTAGAAAAATTTTCAAGTTTTTAAGTCTAAGGGCACTTTATTAAAGGCTAATCCATGCACGACTTTTACAAGGTGTTACATAAAGTTTTGGAAGTGGAGCAGTATTATGGGTTGATGTAAGAGATAGAGACTGGTGGCTTAGGTTAATGGGCTTGAATATGGAAGTGATGTATGGTTAGGTGCAAGACCTCATAGTGATGCGTCTCTGGGAAGTTCCAAGTTTTTTTTGCTTGCTCTCTAGCATGAGTTCCACTCTTTTTGTATTCCTTTTGTGTTTTGGGAAAGTGTGTAGGTGATCCTTCGTTGAATGTTCCCTTAGTGGATATTTGTATTTTTCACCCTTTGACCTATGAGGAGGTCCCGATAAGGACCTTAGATCCTTAAGTTCACTAGTTGTGAAAAAAAGAGGTGGCTTCAGTGAAGGTTCTATGGAGGAACCAAATGTCCGAGAAAGATACTTGGGAGGCGGAGGTGGACATGAAGTCCAAGTATCTGCATTTGTTATCCATTACGAAAACTTGTGTTTGAGGTATGTGTGAATTTTCTTAACTTGAATTATGTCTTTGATAGACCGTGGGTTCAAGTCCCTAGACTTTGAAGTGAACAAATGTCTTTGATGGATAATAGGTCCGAGTCCTAAAGTCAATGGAACTAATGGTTGGTCGATAATGATCTTGGCATGTGCCTTATCCTTATCATATGTTCTATTTTCTAACTAGATTAAAGGATAGTTGATGTGTAATAAAGTTTTAACCCGTGTTTATGCTTACCATACTCATTATTTAAGTATGAATGATCCAAGTGGAGGAGAGTTGAAACACCTAGACTTTGGACCTTTAGAGAAATTTCCTTATTTGAGGTTTCTGGGCAGTATATAACCCATGGGTACTAGTGGTACCCTGCGATATGACCTAAGACCCCCATATCATATATTGAATAGTCTAGGTTTATAACATACTTACCAAGATATAACTTAGCCTCCCCATGGTCATATGTTAGGGTACGGGTCATATACTATCTAGCCGTATGGAGTGTTGAGTTTGACCTATTGAAACTATTTTGGGTACAATTCAAGACACGGTTTAGGGTTATATTCATACCCTAAGATATTATTCAAGTGAGTGTTGTCGTATCTATAACAATGTTGGGTTCCATGGTGAGGCCTAGGGTATGAGTTAGGGTACCACTCATACCCTTAGGTACAATTTAGTCAAGTGAGTTGTACCCTTCTGGTATCCTCTTTTCAGCTCTTATGCCAAGGTTTTACAGACATTTCCCACCCCAAAAACCTTTCACTATATAATGTATTTTAGCCTTTCTTAACACTCATTGGTTGGGTCAAACATTCAAAATACACTCTCTAACTCACTCTTAATGATTGGAGGCTAGGGTTTCTCACATGTTCATCTAGAGGGGAAAAAGGGTCAATTTCTTCCGTGAATCATCTTGTATAAGGTATGTATCTCTTCCTCCATTGTTATCTCACATTGTCATAAGTTTTATAGAATGATTTTGACTTGTAAATGGTGGTTTTGAAATCAAATGTCGAGGATTTTAATGCTTAGTGATGGGTATTGTTTACTCTTGCTTAGACTTATGCTTATACATATTTTTGTGATGGTTGACACATGTGGGTGCTTGTTGAATGTGGTTTAACAAATGGGTCATGAGTAACCCTAAGTTTGATTATTTATACCTTGGTTTTGGTCTTGTTAAATGTATGCCCTCAATGTGTTTGTGAAAATGTCTAAGAGAATTGACTAGTCACATGCTATTGGTGTTTTAAGCTATGGATAAGGCCTAATGAATATGAATGCTCGGTAAATGTCTATGCAAAGGACTTGTTTTCCATGTAACAATTAATTGATGACTTTAGTATTTTGAATGGTTAAAAAGGAGTTTAAGTCGCTAAGCATGAAATTGAATTGTGTTTTGAACTAACTCTTGGTATAACAATGCTAGTGAAGAAAAAATGGTTATGCAAGGGTCTTGATGACCACAAATAGATTGGCATTGTGGTATGAGTTATGACATTGGTCTATTTAGGTGACTGTTTGATAAATGATTTCATAAAGATCTTATGGTCATATATGGTGTTGAATTGTAGCCATGATGGCTTGAATTGACTAAAGGGGGTTAGAGTCCTTATGTGTTGAATTGAATGGAAGTCATTGCATAGAAAAAAGGGTTTGAGTTCCAAAGCATTAAATGGTTGTGCCTCAATTAGAACATGTGTTTGATTCTCTAAATGGTGAACTAAGCGATGTCTTGTTTGATGATAGTTTGGGACCCTAAACACTTTTTTTGTTTTATGTCTTTGTTAGACGACAGGTTCGAATCCCAAGGTTATATAAATTAATTGATTGTTTGATAATGGTAATAGAATGGTGTACACTTGTAAGTGGTCTTGGTATGAAAAAACCAACGAAGTGCCTTTGATAAGTAATTTACTAAGTGGTTACATATGTGGAATGATGGTTTAAAATTGGACCTTAAAATGGGATGTATAGAAAATCCATAAAAGTAGAGTCTGATGGACTAACACTGGAAACAATGCTAGCCGGTGCAGGTGTGATGTGACCAAGAGGTTGAATTCCTTCGTATAAATTATCTGACCAGGAGGTTTGAGTCTTCTGAATGAAATATGTGATCGAGAGGTTTGCGTCCCCCGAATAAAACCTATAAAAGAGAGGTTCGAGTCCCCCTTACTATATGTAGTAGGGAATAAGTCACCTTGATGATGTCAGGGGGTTCGTGTCCCCATAGAAGCATATACGGTTATGGATATTCTCCGGTTCGTTCGGCTACACTCACTGGGGACCTTCCAGCTAGGGGAAAGTTGGGCCCATAAAGCACGTGGGTGCCTTGTTCTATGAAGTCGATGCTACATAACCCAGGTTAATGATTTCAAAGTTCATGGTAATCTCATTCCCTACCTAGACATTATAAGCTTATATAAATGTATATATGTTTATATGTATTGCATTGGTTATGTGAATTGGTTGAATGGTTTTAAATTGTTGGCACTATTTTATCCTTATCCTTGAGTTACATGCTAACGCTCCAACTACTAACCGTCTTCGGATGCTATGTCCCCACGTGACATAGAGGCCGGAGATTCTCCTTCTGTTCTTGCGCATTGACAGGTGTTCGAGTGATTCGTGTGTTGACATTGAAGTTGTGAGCTTCCATTCTTTGGAAGGCATACATTTCATATTTTTTTTATCTATGTTATAGACTTGTTTTAGACTTGATATTTGGCTATTGTCGGGAGCATGTCCCGAGATGTTTTAGACCTCAGAATTGTAGAGGTTTTATGGATGACTATGAACTTGGGTATGTTGTTTAGTTGTTGAAATTAATGGATTCATTTGATGCTTCTTAAGCTCTGATTGTAACCTTGTTTTTGCTACCCTAATTTATCATCAGAGTTCATCCGACACTTGTGGTCTAATGTGATGGTTAGGTTAGGTCAACAGGGCAATCTTCAGTCTTAGTTGGGCCTAAGATGCCCATACGATTGGGTCGTGTCTTATTTTTTTTTATCATCTCATTTTCCTGTAATTTCAGAAAATTTCAAAAATTCAATATACGTCTTAATCTTTTAATATCATTGCACGAATTTTCTCTAAAGGAATATCTTTATTTTAATGAGTATCTTTGTTTATACCATTTCCTACCAATAGAATTTTCTAGACAAGTCCGTAATCTATCTAAATATTCAAAGTTATGTTCGAATATTTTCTCTAACCTTATCATGCATAGAGAATATTTTACTCATAGCATTTCACTAGCAATGGGACTTATTGATTTATTAGTTTCTAAATTTCTAGATTAATATTTCACTTTATGAATTGTCTTTTGAGAAATCTACCCCTTTTAATTTCTTTCTATATCTTCTAGTGTTACTTCACTTTCTTCAACAGACTTGTAGACTGGCGGTCTAGAAAAGGACATTCTTCTACTTGATGAAGCTTTTTTAAAGGATTGGGATCTTAGAAATTTTAAATCTGTAGATCCATATGGATATTTTATTACCTGTTCAATGTTTGAATTTTATTCTTCAATTTTCGGCTCCTTTATGGAGTCAAAATGCCTATTATCTTTTTATTAACACATCATCCCATTTTATCATTTTTGGGAAAAAACATATTATTATGATTATGATTAGCTTCCATGCTAGTTCCTTTATTACTGACTATTTTAGCCTTAGGGGGCTAAGGTAGTTTTATTAATCTATAATATATTCTATATATTATTGCAATTTCTCTAGTATTTGTCTTACTATTCATGTTTTTGTTTTAACATTTAATGTCAATATATCCAGAACATTTTGATCATTGATATCTATAGAAAAAATAGGATAACAATTAAAGTATACCAGGCCATTAACGATGTTATTTTGTAATACTGCTAATAATGAATCATCAAAGTTTAATAGCCTATTATCTCTTAACAGAAGACATATAGGAACATTTAAACCTAATCTATATAATGGTTTAACTGCTACTTGAACAAGATCTATGTGAAGAAACTTATAATTTTTTCTATATCTGTTAATATCTTCAGCTGCTAAAAATTTTATAGTCTCAATATTCCTTTTAATTGCAACAGTAGATTCAGAAGGTTTAGTATTATAATTTCTTACAAAATTAACTTGGAACCCCATAAAAGAGAAAAGAGTTTTACACTATAATGTTTAGAGAGTTCTTGGGACTCAATGGGTAGAAGGGGACCATTGTTGAATATCCCACATACTTGAAGTAAAAGCTTTGGTGAACTCCTTTAAGTTTGTCTTGTTCTTGAGAAACCCTAATATGCTCTTGAGGTAGAAAAAATTGCCTCCTTGATTTGTCTTGGGTGAAATTGATGATTATGATATGAATTGGGGCTTTAGGTCTTTTATACTACCCCTTGGAAAGCCAAAACAACATAGGTTTTGCTTTAAAGGGAGTGGGAAATGACATAAAAGTCCCTAAAAAACTTGCAGGAAAACATACTCCCAGTTATTAAGACTCACCTCACGACCCGTTACGACTGGTCATAAGTCATGATTTGTGTCGTAACTTGGGATCCTCGAATCATGGGTACTTTCTGGTCTAACTACAACTAATTCCTAATAACTCGTAAGGTCTGTCAACAATTCGTAGGCTAGACTCTTGATCAAATGACTAGGTTCCTTGGTGTGCACTGGTGTGACTACAAGTCCCTCCTTACAACTTATAGTCAATGATTATGAGACATATGGTCGAATCATAGTCATTGGGTTCATAACTTGGGGCCTTTACTGGAGTGACTATGACTCACTCATGATGACTCATCACGTGTGGTAATGACTCATTACTGAGTCATTCACACGACAATATTTCAGGCCCTTAGGGGAAATTTTCTATAACTTTTTGCCACAACATCGAATTAAGGGGAAACTTGAAGAGTTAGAAAACTTAATTTTTGGTCTATCTTTTTAGGGGTCTAGAGCTTCAAAATTAAAGGTATTATAATATCTACCACACCCACTCTATAATAGAGCGACTGAAGCTGGATCACCAATGGATTTTCTTAGCAAAGACACATGGAACACTGGATGCACTAATGCTAACTATGCAGGGAACTCTAACTCATAGTCTACCTTCCCAAAATGGCTCAAAATCCTATAGGGGTAAAAATAATGTGGACTGAGATTTCCTTTGTTACCAAATATCTCCACCCCTTTCATGGATGAAATTTTCAGATATACAATATCACCAACATCAAATTCAAGCTCTCTTCTCCTTACACCTGCATAGGATTTTTGAGGACTTTGGGTAGTCTTCAGCCTTTCTTAAATCAACAGAACTTTTTCCATCCCGTCAAATACTAAATCTGGCCCTAACAAAGTAGCCTAACCTACCTCAAAAGAATTAATAGGAGATCTGCATATCTTACCATATAGAGCATCAAATTGAGCCATCTGAAAAATAGAGTGATAAAAATTGTTGTAAGAAAACTCAATCAAATGTAAATGGTCATCCCAAATACCTTTGAAATCGATAACACAAGCCATAAACATATTATTCAAGGTCTGGATGGTCCTCTCTGACTGACCATCCATCGGTGGGTGAAAAGCTATACTAAGATGAACTTGGGTACCAAGACCTTTTTGAAATCCCTTCAAAAAATGACTAGTAAACTGAGTACATCTATCTAAAATAATGGTCAATGAGAACTCATTCAGCCTTACAAACCCACTAAGAAAGAGTCTAGCATAATCCATGGGTGAATATAAAGTATGGACTGGCAAGAAATGAGCCGACTTGGCTATTCCGTCCATAATAACCCAAATAGAATCATGCTGACGACGCGTATAAGGTAGCCTTTTAACAAAATCAATATTCACCACTTCCCACTTCTATATAGGAATGTTGAAATCGTCAAGTGTACCACTAGGTCTCTGGGGATCAACCTTGACCTGCAGACAATTTGAACACTTAGCCATAAATTCTGCAATATCCTTTTCATACCATTATACCAATAGACTTCCCACAAATCGTGGTACATCATAGTGGCTCCTAGATGAATAAATCTCAAACCATTCAATTTTACTAACATTTTCTTCATCATATCATTCATATATGAAACACATAACCTTCCCTGATAACTAAGCTCACTATTTCCCTATTGGGAGAAAACCACAACTTTCTGATTTTGAACTGTAACTTTCAAACTAACTAGAATGGATCACTATTTTTATTTTTATTTACCTTGAAAACTAAAGAAGATTCTGAACCATTTTGAACATATACACTACCTTCAGCTGAATCCACCAACAAACCACTAAATCTCGCCATCCGATGAACCTCACAAACTAACTACTTCTTATCATCCTCAGCCTGTGCAACAATTTCCATAGATAGTCTACTAAGGGAATCTACCACAACATTACCTTACCCGGGTTATACAACACACTAAAATCATAATCTTTTAGCAATTCGAGCCACATTATCTAATGAAGATTTAGTTTTTTTGCGTGAACACATACTGTAAACTTTTGTTATTCCTGAACACATCAACATGAACCCCATAAGGTATTACCTCTAAAATTGTATGAAAAAAAAAACTGTAGCCCACTCGAGATCATTAGTCGGGTAATTTTTCTCATGAAGTTTGAGATATCTAGAGGAATAGGCTATAACCTTACCTCGCTGAATCAACACACAACCAAGAGAAGCTATGGAAACTTCTATATCTTATTTTGATGATGAGTAGTTGACGATGAGGGAAAAGGTCCCTAGGTCTTCATGGAAACATACAACTGTCCTATGACCTACACAATTTTGTCTTCTAGTGTAAAAAACTGCACAGGTAAGCTTGTACCTTTATGGACACTTGGACCAATTATATTTCTTCCCTAATCATTGTTCCACTATAATAGGAAAAGAATGCTTCTCAATGAGGTAGTTTTTGCAAAATAAAAAATTAAAGAAATTGAAATCGGCAAAAACTCAATCCATCTTCATAGCTTAAGTATTGCTCAAGTTCTTTTTCTTCATGTACTAAAAGAGTGAGTGTTCTTGACTAAGTTCTAAATTGCAAATGAATTACTCAAGCTATAAGAATATTGAATTCCTTATTTTCTTGAGAGTGCTTAGGTAGAGTTAATTAAGTTCAATATTGGGTAGAGTTAACAAATATTGGAGTCAGTACTAGGTAGAGTTGTCAAGGTACGCTTGTAGTAGAGATATTACAAGTAGGAAGAGTCTAGATTTAGGTTCATTAGAGTCTGTAATAGAGAGGTTGATAATAGTTGACTATTGAGGTGCTTATGAGGGAAAGCCATAGTTTTCGTCCATTGAGAAAGAAGGTTTCCACGTTAAAATCCTTGTATCTTTACTTTCCTGCAAAGTTTTAAGTTTTCCTGTGCTTTACTCTTTGATTGCTTATGAATATTAAAGGATGTGGTCCCTCACTATGTGGTGCAACGCTTTGAGTTTCATCAATTGGTATCAGAGACAAAATTCTCTAAAAGGTTAGAACCTTGAGTGAATTGGTTATAATGGTTAATACACCTAATCTAGAAGATGGACAATCTATAACTAAACCACCAATATTTAATGGGAAGTACTATAGGTAGTGAAAAACCTAGATGTTTGACTTTATATGGCTAAGGACAGTGAGCTTATAGACATAATTCTTCATGGTTCTTATGTTACAGTAATAAAGGTCAAGGAAGGAGATATAACTAGAATGGTTGTTAAAAGTAGGAGAGAGTATGATAATGAAGGTAGACGAAAAATTGAGGAGAATTATAAGGCTAAGAAACTACTAGTTTATGGCATTGGGTCTGACTAATACGATAGGATGTCAACATGTGAAAATGCTAAAGAAATCTTGGATTGTTTAAAGATTACTCATGAAGGTACCACAGATATAAAAGATTCAAAAGTTGACATGCTGACTACTCAGTGTGAAACCTTAACAATCAAAGAAGGAAAAACTATCAAAGACATGCATATACGATTTACTTCAATCAATAATGAGTTCACTGTTTAGGATAAATAATTCCTTTGTACAAATAGGTGAGAAAAATTCTAGGGGTTCTACCTAAATATTTGTAAAGAAAATTCGATGCTATCACTAAGGCAAGGAACCTAAAACTCTCAATATGGATGAGCTTATTGGAAATCTAAAGACATATGAACTCAACAAATAGCAAGGGCAAGAGAAGAATTAAGTAAAAGGAGAAAAATCTCAAGCATTAAAGGCTTTTATGTCAGATTAATGTGAAGAAAACACTGATGTAGCCTATATAGCATAAAAATTGTTAGAGCAATGGGTAAAAGGGACGAGTTTCAAAGAAGAGGAAAAAACAATAAGAAGGGATGCTCTGTTGAAGTTTTTCACAAATGTTGAAGTAGTGGCATTTCATCAAGGACTATCCAATGCACAGAATAGAATATCAGGAATATCTCAAGTATGGAGGTGACATAGAAAGGACATCGACTAGTTCTCTATAGAATCAAGAAGAAAAGTTGCATCTTATTTTGCAGTAACGCATGTCTTAGCTGTTTGTGGGGATTCTTTAGTAAAACTAAAAACGTTGGGAAGCATGAAAATGTTTCCATCCTAGTAGTAGAGGATGAGAAAGTGACTTTTGATACCTTGTTTTGTCTCATGGCAAACACTGAAGATAAACAAGAAAATGAGGTAACACTTTCAGATATTAAAGAATATTTTGAAAACTACTCTACTAGAAAGATAAAAAGCTTGATAAGGTATTGATTGATTCTATGTATGAATAGAGCATTATGAAATATGATCTACAAGAGAAAATGAAGAATTAGGATCTTGAATTAACTATTTTAACTCTCCAGATTTCTAAAATACAAGAATATTTTGCTAAGATGAAAAATAATAATTTGAGTTTATTGAGACAACTGGAGGAAGTAAATAACCTTGTTGTTAAAGGAAAGAAAAAAGCATCAAAGTTTTAGATTGAGTTGTAGTGAAATTGGAGGATTCTCTAAAGCATCTAATGAATGTAATCTAGAATAATGAGGAGTTATAAAGGGACCTGGTTCGTCTATAGAAAGAACTTAAAAAATCTCTACAATAGACTATATCTTGATATACCCTTTCTAACTTAGCTGGTTAACGAGTTAATAATGGTAAAGGCCTTGAGTATCAATACAAAACTCAAACACCTAAGTTTCAAGGAAAGTTATTCAAGATTTCAGTAACAAGATCCACAATCCTTTATGCACTCACTGTGGAAGAGATGGACACATAAAGGAAAACTGTCAAAGATGGAATAGAGTAAGAATGATCAATGTTAGATATATTCAGCAAGGGAATGTCTATCCCAAGTGATCTAGACTCTTGAAAAATATGAAGAAGATTTTTTTACCAAGATGGGACAAGAAGGATTTGATTACACCCTTGTCCTCCTACTAAGAACTCATACTCAACTGGGTTCCCAAATCTAACAGATGATTTGGTTTATAGGGGGAAAAAGGAATATAGTCAGAATAGGATTCATTGATAGTAGATATTCAAAGCATGACTAGAAGGTTTGATTGTATTCTCTCTCTCAAGGCACTTCAAAGTGGAGGTGTCTCATGTGGAAATAGTAAAAAGGATCAAAAATAGGTATGGCTAATCGAAAGCAACATACCTTGGTGTTAAACATCATCATGCTAATCTATAGGACATGTAAGTTCCTTTGTGCTGAACTAGTTGATTTCAAGGGACCTAGTCCTTGAAATTCCAAAACTAAAATTTCAAAGGAACAAGTCTTAAGAAGGGGGAAAAATCTGTAGGTATGGGATATACTTGAGCAAGCTAAGCATACTAAGTTCTCATTAAAAGGAACTCTGTGTGTTAAAGAAAGTGTGAATGAAATGTTTGATGAGTTAGGAAAGATGGTAAATACAGGATGCGGTGGTGATTCAATAATTGAATATCTCATCTCTATTCAAATGGATGATATAGATGAGTAAAATGCTAAAGCTAACGGTGATCCTAGAATTCAGTGACAAATTTCTCATCCAAACTATAAGAATATCAAGAATGGGTGAGACAAGTTTTTCAGGGACCTTATCCCAACAGAACTCATATCAGAAGGTTAAACCGAAGGCACAATTCTTCTCATTCAACTGACATTATAACTATAACTTTAGGGATCTAAGTCTAAGAAAGAGATTATGTTAGAAATTTTATGGTCCTTTCAACATCCCTACCCCAAAGTAAGCTAAAAAATGTGAAAGGGGGTCTGTATGAGACAAACTGAAGTAGGGAAATGCAAAAGGAGCATTGGAAACTTAAAAGATGTCTAGGACCTGGTCCATAGACCTCTTTCAGAACATATTTTAAGAATAATATGGTGCACTGAAACTAACAAATTTGAAGCTGGAATTGGTCAAATTAACCTGACCTACTAAATGTATAGGAATTTCTTCATAGTATTGGATATGATTTGGTGACAAGTATCCTTACTAAAATAGGTGAATAATGGTCCAACATAGTACTATACCCTTACAGGTATACACCTATGGGAACATATTTGCAAAAGGACAGATGTTCTTTACAAAAATCAATGATTCTCTTATGAAATAGAGAGACATGGTCCCACTCTCAAAGTTAGTACCAAAACCATGTGCATTAATAATCATGAAATTCTATCTGAAAAGCTATGTGTCTTGTTTTGTCTGAGCAAAAAGCCATCAAATTATAAGAAATATGAAGAGTCACACAATTAAATTAGATGCGTCATCTCAAAAGAATACATTTTAAGGACAATGGTTACTTCACAGAAATCATCAATCAAAATAAAAATATTCTATTCTCTTTTAGAAATTAACTCAATTTATATCTTACAATTGCCCTTCATCTTTAATTAAACTGGTCTTTTACTCATTCACTCAACCATGGAAATTTCTACTGAGTCATCCATGATAGTAGATTTAAATCAAGATTTTTGTTCATTGATTGAACGAGAAGTCCCTTAATTCAAATTTTTTCCTACTTTAGAAGAAAAAAACTACCTTTGATGTTTATCAAATCCCTCTTCCCTCCAAAGAATAGAAGGTATTGAAAATTTTAAAAAAATTCCAAGTACCTGGTTCCTTTACTCTCTATGAGTCAAACCCTATTATTTTAATTGTGCAATGAAGAAATACCTATAAAGAGGTTTGATATTTCCAGCAGTGTAGATAAGGTGTCTGAGAATTTACTTTTGTTTACATATGATCCCAAAGATAGTTCAGTGATTGCAGAAGAGAAAACAATAGGAGAAAAGGATAAAGTATGTAAGGATAAAGAAGTTACATTACCTCCTACTGAGAAGGATGGGGTGGATGAGGATGAACCACTTTTGAGGTTGTCTATGAAGAAATAATGGGGAAGCAATTGGAAAGAAAAATAGCTGATATAGGTGTAAAGGTGACTAGATCATATTAAACTACGGTGTCAGAATAGAAGTTGTTGGTGGATGCGATGAAGTCAAGTAAGTCTTCTACCACTAATAGAAGAAAACTTTAAAAAAATACTATAGTTAAGGAGGTTGATAGTGTTAAAGTTGTTAAAGTTGGAGAGGATGAGGACATTGATCTAGATATTGCTGTTACAACTGTGAAAATAAGAAAAGATGTGAATGTTACTGGAAGGACCAGGTCCTCCATTTCAATGAATGGTAGCCCCATTAGGATGAGACATATACATATTGCAGTGAAAAATAAAAAAGTCTCAGAGGGACCTAGTCCCAAAAAGAGATAAGTTGTTGAAAAGAAAAAGCCAAGTAGAGTTTTAAAAAGAAGAAGAAAAGATGGAGAAGAGAAGGTTCAATCAAGAGAAGGAAGAAGATTTTTAAAACCATAAAAAGTATTGTCAGGGAGAGTGTTTGACCCCAGAATTTATTACAACCCAGGCATAGTAAAATTGGCAGAATATGTAAGACATAAAGGTTGGTTGCACTTGTTAGAGGAACAAACTCCCATGGTCTTTGAGGGTGAGGTGAAAGAATTTAATTACACTACAAAATTATCAGATGATGGTTTCATTTCGACTACACAAGTACAAGGAAAACAAATCAACCTGGATAAGGAATCACTAGGGCAAATCCTAGATGTGCCTGTAATAGGGGTAAGGAATGCTGTGTAGCAACTACCCTCAACTGAGTTAATGATTGATTCTTGTAAGGTAGGAGGAACATTAATAAAATCTATTAGGAAGAAATTTTCACAAGTGAGTTTTGGTTAGTATTTGAATTTGTAAACAAGGTCTTTCTGCCAAGATAAGAGAAAAAAAATAATTTCCTCTGTTGTTGATTTGTTACTGATTAAGTGTTTATACAAATTTGAGATGATAAGTCTTCCTACTCTTATGAATGGTTGTTGAAAAAGAAAGAAGACATGGGATTCCATATGGGAACGCTTTGTACAAAGTTTTTGATCCATTTGGAATAGTAGGAACAAAGGGGACTCCTAGAATAGTCAGACAAAAGTTTATCCTGACAATATTAGTAGAGAATAAATGCATTGAAGGGAATGTGGGAACTGTGTCCCAAGTGTCAGAACTTTTGGATTCATAGGAAAATTTATGTAAGGAGATGGAGGAGATAAGGATCCAGTTGGCAGCAAAGGACACCGTGATAGTGATTTTAAAGATACAGAATCAAAAGATATCCTTAGAAGGACTTGGTGCCACAGAGAAACTTGCAGCTGAAAATGCTAAGCTTCATATTAAGCATATAGAATTCACTTATGAGTTTCATGGACTGAATGTTGAAGTTAAACCCCTCACTAAACAATTGCTAAATTCTTATTGTAAGACCCCGCAAAATCCTAAGCTTGATTTAGTCCTTTAAAGCTTGTTAAGGGTTCCCAGACTTAGAAAGTTTTAGCTAAGTATTCATACTTAGAGTTATTTTAGCCTTCATAGTTGGCAATCTTATTTCGCGATCCATACAACCATTAAATGTCGATCTTTAAGTTGCTTCATGATCAGGAATGTAAATAGATATTTTCGGATGAGTTTTGGATTTTTTGAACATCGTTCGAAGCATGTTTGGGAGTCCAAACCAGTGTATGGATGCGATATCAACACGCAACATCACCTAATGCATTGATGAATATTTTCCCCCAGCTCCCAGTGCAAATTCCAATGAGCCGACGTGGACTCAGCGTGGCGCGTTGGCCATAGCATCGACCTCATCGAAGAGACACGTTGGCCTGAGCGTCCCTAGATATGATTTTTGCTTATTAAAAGTTGTGTCCAGATGGGTAATCGAGTTATTTTCCCACCCCTATTAAGCCCCCAAAACACGAAATTAATCATTTCTAGGGCAAAATATTCATTATTTTCTCTCAAATTGCTCAAGAACAAACCCGAGGGAATCTACTTTCAAGGCTCAATCTTCAAGAACACTCGATTAGTCTTCATTAATTCAAGTACCAAAGTATGTGAAGTGTTCATCCAAGGATTCCTCTCACCCTTGGAGTCCAAGAAACTCTTTTAAACTTTAAGTAGATTGATTTCATGATTTCCATGATTGGATTTAATTGTATTCATGATTATAATGTTAATTGGGTTTCTAATCCATGGTTTATTACAAGATTTATGTGGATTTGATTATCATGTGTGTATTATCATGTGAATTCATGTTAAAGCCATTGAATTTGTGAGTTTGGAAATTTATGTTATGGTGCTTACATGTTGTTTTAGTATCATGTGCATAGTTGTGCTCCCCAAGTGTTTATTAAATTGCTCATATGAATTAAATGGGGAAAAATTATGAGATTCTAGTGTATTTGTAAACTTATGCCTTACAAGTGTTTGATAAGATGTCCCTATGGATTAGTTATGAACAAGTGCACGGTGTTATGCTATTCAAGTTTAGTCTATGCTTTATTTTTCATACTATCGAGTCTTGGGGGTATTCAGTACCCAAAAATTTAGCTGTTTACCTAGAGCTACAGTAGTTATAGAATAGTCTTAGTATTGTTATGAATATAGTACTCAGTAATCAGTCATAGTCCCATTTTAGTATTCAGTTCAGAACTTAGTAGACTCAGTCAGTTAACAAGATTTAGTAGTACACCGTCAATTAGCGAAACCTAGTGAACTCAATTTAGTCCATTTAGGAAGTACGATCAATAATAGTTTAGTCAATCCTAGTATGGACTAGAAATTAGTTCAGTGTCTATTGAGTTGGGAGTAGGATTCAGCATCGAGTGAACCCAGGGATGGGGGAATTTCTGCCAGCATAGAGTTTGACCCTTAGTATCAATTCTTGCATTACAGAACTATGTATCCAGCAAAGGTTGAGATATCTTTCTTCTTTACTAGGGTTGATATATCTCATACAAGTTTTCCTACAAGCGAGTGTTGATGAAAGATCTTTCTGTCAGAAAGGGTTAACTTATAGCTTATGTTTACCCATGGCACAACATTGGCACTCTTCCAATTGGGTTTATAGGTTGGACACCAATCTATTCAGCGAAGGTAATGTTGGTTAGATGATTACCTCCCATAGTTTCATCTTCAGTCTCAGTATAGAAATCAGTTCAGTTCTATAGAATCAAGACTTTCAGATACAGTTACCTAGCTCAGTATAGAACTTAGTTCAGTTTTACAGAATCAGGACTGTCAGAAACAGTCACCTAGTTATCAATTAGGACTGTAAAAAACAATCCCTCAGGTATCAGTATAATAGTATCAGTAAACTCAAATATCTGTTAATCAGTATTCAAAACTCAGTAACATGTGTTTAAATGTTCTCAGTTATAGTTTATGTATTCATGAATGTTCTCTCATTCAGTTATGTTTATGTTACTCAGTCAGTTATTTTTCATGCACATGAACCCATACATATCATCCTACCTCACTTAGCATACCAGTACATTCAAAGTACTGACACATACCTTTATTTTGCACTATGATGTCTTATATCATAGGTTCAGATGCACGACCGCCTGACTGTACTTAGAAGCCCAGCCTCTCAGAAGCAGACTTAGTGGTGAGTCCTTATAGTTCAAGGATAGTGTATTATTTTAGTATTTTTATGCAGTTTACAGTAGTTGAAGTTAGTTGGGGGCTTGTCCCATCAACTCCACAATTCATACATTTAGAGGCTTTTAGACAAGAGTATTTTAGACAAATATTTTAGTATTTAGTTTTTAGTATTCAGTATTTGTTTTAAGTTATGAACCTTATGGCAATTTTAGCCTACCTTCTGCATTTATTTCAGTAATATTAGTATTGTAGTATTATTATTATAAAGTTCTCACAGTAGGTACCATTCATGGGTTTGTTGGTGGTCCTTCGAGGTCGGTAGCACCGTGTAGCATCCGGGGTACATACTCGGGGTGTTACAAACTTGGTATCAGAGCCTGAGGTTCAACAGAGTCCTAGGAAGTCATAAAGTCACGTCTAGTAGAGTCTTGTGCATGGGTCTATAGCGCGCTACACTTATGGACAAGAGGCTATGAGGAATTTTAGGATAAATTTCCCTTCTTTCAGTGTTCATATCGTGTGAGTGAGCATGCAGTTACACTCTTAGTCTAATCCTTTTGTTACTTCCATTTATAGAACATGTCTCCCAAAAAGACTAATAGAAGGAGAACTGGAAACTAGCCAGTACCTCCGCCCATTCAGGCAGATCCCTTGAATGAGTATGTGTATTACTCCAAACCCAGGACTACTTTCACGGCCTTAGCTTATTCGGTAGTAGCCTACAACAATCAGCTAGCTACAATCCTAGCTAGGCTTATGACTCAAGCTCCATAGAGTGAGGAAAAGAGATATAGGAAAAGAGGGAGAAAGAATAAAAGGGCCAGAGTGGCTGAACAAATCCTCCTTACCAAAAATATGGAAGAAACTATCAGGGCATATGTAGGGCTGGTAGTGGATTGTGTTTTGGATGTGGCAAGCTAGACCATAAAATCAGAGATTATCGTCAGTCAGGTTTGCGGAGTCACCATGTCCGTTCCTCAGCTCAGTCTAGTTATTCGAATTAGTAGGGTGCCACTTCCAATGCCACCAGTGGGAAATGACCAAATAGGCTTTATGCACTTCAGTCCCGATAGGATCAGGAAAGTTCTCCTGGTGTGGTCATTTGTACGTTAAAAGTTTATCATTTGCACATATATGCTTTGCTAGATCCAGGAGCTTCTTCGTTCTTTGTAACTCCTTATATAGCTGTTGACTTCGGAGTTAGTTCTAAAATCCTAGAAGATCCCTTCTCAGTATCTACCCTAGTGGGTAAATCTATCATAGCCCAATGGGTATACAATAACTGTCCGATTATGGTATTTCAGAAAGTCACTTCAGCAGACTTAGTAGAATTAGAGATGATAGATTTTGATGTTATTCTTGACATGGATTGTCTTCATTCATTCTATGCCTTATTTGATTGTAGAAATTGAATTGTCCAATTTCAGTTTTTGAATGAACCAGTCCTAGAATGGTGGGGTAGTACCTCAGCACCTAGGGGTCAGCTTGTTTCTTACCTTAGGGTGAGAAAAATAATATCTAGGGGGTGTGTCTATCATTTTGTTCGAGTCAACGATTCTAGTTCCGATACTCCCAGTATAGAGTTAGTTCCAGTAGCATTTAAATTCCCAGATATGTTTCCCGAAGATCTTCTCAGAGTTCCTTCCGAGAGGGAAATTGACTTCGAAATAGACCTTCTTCCAGATACTCAACCCATATCTATTCCGCCATACTTAATGGCTCCAGTAGAACTTAAAGAATTAAAATAATAGTTGAAGGATATCCTAGATAAGGGATTCACCAGACCCAACTATTCCCTTGGGGTGCACCAGTTCTATTTGTGCATAAGAAAGACAGTTCCATTAGAATGTTTATAGACTACCATCAGTTGAATAAAGTTATGGTCAAGAACATGTATCAACTTCCCATAATTGATGACTTATTTGACCAACTTCAGGGTGCCAGTTACTTTTCTAAGATAGACCTTAGATCAGGCTATTATTATCTCAGATTCAGAGAATGTGACATTCCAAAAACAACTTTCAGAACTCGATATGGTCACTTAGAATTCCTAGTCATGTCATTTGGTCTTAGCAATGCTCTAGTAGCCTTCATGGACTTGATGAAATACGTGTTTAAGAAGTACTTAGACATGTTCATTATAGTCTTTATAGATTACACTCTTGTCTATTCCCGTAATGAGGATAAGCCCGCTGATCATCTCAAAATCGTACTTCAGACTCTCAAAACCCATCAGTTATCATGGTATCTTATCTATTCATGTCTTACATGTCAGCTCTATGATAATAGCTCATATTTGTGCACGTTAGGGAAAATTATGTACGCTTATAGTTCCTCGTATAAGGAGTTTCAGTTCACTCTATCTTATAAATCATGTCACATGAATATAGAAACTCTAGACTCAGGTCATGTAGCTCGTCACTCATGTAATCATGTCATGCTTTATAGTATGCCCAGTTCCCATGACTCATACTACACTCCTAATGGTCAGCTAAATTCAGATTAGGTTATGTATATCCTCAGTTTAGATCTCTTGGTAAATCCATGGTGTTGATATTCTAATCCTCAAGCCTTAGATAAGTGTCGAGTTCGGCATAGAATTCATTCACGCTTCAGGTCCTCATATTTTAACCCTTTAGTGAGCCCTCCTTATGAAATAATATAGTGATGGGAGAGAGTAAATATTTCATGATAAGGAAAGGTCTTTGCATGATTGTTTTACATAAGGTTGTAGTTATGAAAATAGGGTTGAATGTTGGTTAGTGTGCTAAGTAAATGGCTAACAAAAAGTTGTATTTAGTTGTTGGAGGGAGGGAAATTAGCATTTTCATGAGATGAGGAGTTGAGAATATACTAAGTGTGAGTTTCTTTTCAGATCCTCTATTTATGTTAGTATCCATTATGTAATTATCAGAACCTAGCATTCAGTCCCAGTTACAGTCTCAGTTACAGTCCCAATCTAGTAATCAGATCAGTAACTTAGTTCAGTTTCAAATTTGCTTGACCATAGCATACAATTATCAGTTATTCAATTATCAGTATTTTAGTACCCCAATTTACAAACTAATTCAGAATCATATTATACACTTGGTCTTGCATTCTCAGATAATATAGTTTTCATGAATTCATGCTCAGTTATCTCACGTTACTTAGTCTATCCCTTCCTCATATGCATAATACTTGATAGTTTCAGTCCAGTTATTCAGACTAAGTATAGTTCGGTCTTACATGTCCAATATTCAGCTATCAGACATTCAGTTAATTAGATAAGTTAGTATATTTATGCATTCGTTCTCAGCGCCCATGCAAATATTTTCAGTCGTCTCAGGTGAAGTTTCATACTAGGGTGGAGAGTATAGTATAGTTGAGGGAGTATTCGAGGAATATACCTAAGCTTGAAAATTTGTAGTTGTAGTGCATAAGGTTTAGTAACTTTATCTCAGATGATGATTCGTAGGACTTGCTCCATATTAAAGAATTGTATCCACGTGGTGATTTTTTATTCAGATGTCTTATTCAGACCATGCAAAAATTTTCTTGCTCCCTAAAGTCAGTAGAATTTTATAGAAAAAGTGTCAAGAAATGCTCCAGTTGAGTATAAGTTTTAAGTCTGAGTTAGTCTGTAAAGCCACCAATTCTGTTTAGCAGTTAGGAGGACAAGTTTGTATGGTTTCCTATCTTTCCACCTAATCATCCTATCCAAAGTCTTATGAATATGACCGTTCCAGAATAGAGAATTATGGTAGTTATAAGTTCAGATCAGTTCATATATCATGCCTCAGTTTTAGATCCTAGATATTCAGTCATGATTCAGTTCATGGGTTCCCCATGCATCATCTCAACTTTTCCGCCGTATCTCAGCCAAGTTAGTATTTTTTGGGGGACATAATGTCCAAAGGGGTGATGCACTATAACCCACGAGCTTTCATGTCCTAAACCTTCCAGTTTCTCATCATGTAACATTATCCAGTTGGAGTATTGAGTACTCATAAGTTGACTCTCTTGTTCCTTTCTAAGTCGTATGACCATTCCCATGTCATGGCATGTATGCAAGGAATCAGCTTAGTTCATATATCACATTTTAAGCTCAGTAATGTTCTTATGTTCCCGTTTATGCATGTTCAATAAAGGATCTTGAGTTGAGATCAGTAATTTTATATTCTTGAAAATCTCTCCTATGAAGGAGGTAAAGAGGTTGGCAAGAAGGGGAAGCTCAGTCCACCATATGTCGATCCTTACTGAATTCTCAGCCATTTCAAAAAGGTAGCTTACGAGCTTGATCTTCCTTCAGACTTAGCTTTAGTGCACTCAGTGTTTTATGTCTCCTTGCTAAAGAAGTGCATAGGTAACCCAACAGTTTTAGTCCCTGTAAAAGGTATGATGTTTAGAACAACCTCTCTTATGAGGAAATTCCATTCAAAATCTTTGATTTTTAGATTCGCAGACTGAGGAACATAGAAGTCCCTCTAGTCAAAGTTCTTTGGCAGAATCAGTCCATTGAGGGAGATACTTGAAAAACAGAAGCAGATATGCGAACCAAGTATCCTCACCTCTTCTCCGTAAACTCAGACTTAGCTCAAGGTAATAGTTTTCCTTAAATTTACTTAGTTTCATGTTCAGATATAGTTACCAACTTGGTAATAAGTAACATTGCACACTCAGTCATGCCTTCATGAATCAGTTCAGTTATGTACTCATGCATTAGATATGCATGTTTAGTATACAAACTTATCTTATCAGTAATATAAGTTATGAAATCATGCATCAGTTATGCATGTTCAGTATGATAATTTAGTATATCAGTAGTCTCAACCATAAATCATGCTTCAGTTGTGCATGTCCAGTATGTACATTCAGTCTATCAGTTCACGCATTTTAGTCAGTTTTATTCAAGGACGAATGTTCCCAAGGGGGAGATATTGTAAGACCCTGCAAAATTCTATGCTTGATTAAGTCCTTTAAAGCTTGTTAAGGGGTCCCATACTTAGAAAGTTTTAGCTAAGTAATCATACTTAGAGTTATTTTAGCCTTCATAGTTGGCAATCTTATTTTGCGATCTATACGACTATTAAATGTCGATCTTTAAGTTGCTTCATGATCAGGAATATCAGAAGGTGTTCTCGGATGAGTTTTAGTTTTTTCAAACATTGTTTGAAGCACGCTTGGGAGTCTAAACTAGTGTATTGATGCAATCTCGATGCGCCGCATCGCCTAACGTATCGATGAATATTTTTCCCTATCTCCCAGTGCAAATTCCAATGAGCCAATGCAGACTCGGCGTGGCGCAGAAGCCATAGCATCGATCTCATTGACGCGGCATGCTGGCCTGTGCGTCATTGAACATGGTATTTTCTCATTAAAAGATGCATCCATAGGGGTAATCGGGTAATTTTCCCACCCCTATTCAGCCCCCAAAATACAAAATTAATCATTCCTAGGGCAAAACATTCATTATTTTCTCTAAAATTGCTCAATAACAAACCCTAGGGAATCTACTTTCAAGGCTTAATCTTTAAGAACACTCTATCAGTCTTCATGAATTTAAGTACCAAGGTATGCGAAGTGTTCATCGAAGGGTTCATTTCATCCTTGGAGTCCAAAAAACTCTTATAAACTTCAAGTAGATTGATTTCATGATTTCAATGATTGGATTTAAGTGTATTCATGATTATAATGTTAATTGGGTTTCTAATTCATGGTTTATTAAAATATTCATGTGGAATTGATTATCATATGTGTAGTATCATGTGAATTCATGTTAAAACCATTGAACTTGTGAGTTTGGGAATTTATGTTATGATGCTTACATGTTGTTTTAGTATCATGTGCATAGTTGTGCTCCCAAGGTGTTTGTTAAAATGCTCATGTGAATTGAATGGGGGAAAATCATTACATCCTAGTATATTTGTAAGCTTATCCCTTACAAGTGTTTGATAAAATGTCCCTATGGATGAGTTATGAACAAGTGCACGGTGTTATGCTTTTTAAGTTTACTTTTCATGCTATTGAGTCCTGGGGGTATTTAATACTCAAAAATTTAGTTGTTTACATATAGCTACATTATGTTACAAAATAGTCTAAGTAGTGTTACGAACAGTAGTACTCAATAATCAGTCATAGTCTTAGTTCAATATCCAGTTTAAAACTCAGTAAACTCTATCAGTTAACTAGATTCAGTAGTACTTCATAAGTTACCGAAACTAAGTAAACTCTGTTCAGTTTAGTTAGATAGTATGATCAGTAATAGTTCAGTCAAGCCTAGTATAGACTAGAAATCAATTCAATGTTTATTCAATTGGGAGTAGGATTCAACACCAGGCAAACCCAGGGATAGGGGCATTCCTGCCAATATAGAGTTTGACCCTTAGTAGCAATCTCTACCTAACAGAACTATGTAGCTAGAATAGGTTGAGATATCTTCCTTCTAGACTAGGGTTGATACATCTCATATGAGTTTTCCTGCCACGAGGGTTGACAAAAGAGCTTCCTATCAGACAGGGTTAACTCACAACTTATCTTTACCCATGGCACGGTACTAACACCCTTCTAACTGGGGTTATAGGTTGGACCCCAATCCATTTAGAGAGGGATATGTCAGTTAGAAAATTACCTCCCACAGTTTCAGTTTCAGTCTCAGTATAGAACTCAGTTCAGTTCTACAAAATCAAAACTGTTAGATACAGTCACCCAACTCAGTATTGAACTCTGTTTAGTTCTACAAAATCAGGACTTCCATAAACAATCACCCAGTTATCAATCAGGACTATAAAAAATAGTCACTCAATAATCAGTATTACAGTATCAGTAAACTCAGTAACCAGTGTTAATAGGATCTCCGTTATAGTTTAGGTATTCATATATGTTCTCTCATTTAGTTATGTTCATGTTACCCAGTCAGTTATTTTCATGTACATGAACCCATGCATATCAACCTACCTTACGTAGCATACCAGTATATTTAAGCTACTGATGCATACCTTTCTTTTGTGCTATGATGTCTTCTATTATAGGTTCAGACGCATAAGCTCCTAACCGTAATTTGTAGCCTAGTCTATCAGCAACAGACTTAGTGGTGAGTCCTCATAGTTCGAGGACAGAGTATTATTTCAGTATTTTAGTGCAGTTTTTAGTAGTCGGAGTTAGTTGGGGGCTTGTCCCATCAAATCCATAATTCAGATAGTTAGAGGCTTTCAGACTAGAGTATTTAAGACAGATATTTAGTATTCAATTTTCAGTATTCAGTATTTTTTTAAGTTATTAACCTTATGGTGATTTCAGCCTATATTCCATATTTATTTTAGTAATATCAGTATTGCAGTTTTATTATTATACATTGCTCATAATAGGTACCAGTCATGGGTTATTTGGTGGTCCTTCGAGGTTGCTAGCACCATGTAGCATTTGGGGTACAGACTCGAGGGGTTACACTCATGCTGTAGACAATTCTTGAATGGAGTTGTTTCAAAACCCTTCTCTCCTAAGCCCCCTTCCACTCACATCCTATTATCCCTATGTTTCCTTA
Organism: Capsicum pubescens; assembly: GCA_030864215.1. Classification (NCBI taxonomy): domain Eukaryota; kingdom Viridiplantae; phylum Streptophyta; class Magnoliopsida; order Solanales; family Solanaceae; genus Capsicum; species Capsicum pubescens. Next base: position 137,635,495 of record CM061545.1, read on the forward strand.
TCATATTTGTGTATAAGTTTCTAGTCCTTTTTCCCAGTGTGGCTTGTGATGGATCAAAATTTTATGTTTATTTAAGTTTGATGTAATGGTACAACCTTCTCTAGAAAATGAATGAATTCCTTTTTATGTGTTTCATTTTTCTCTAATTTATATTTAAAGCTATTTTTCATACTAGTGTTGCCCCCGTAGACATGACTTATCTATCTTGTACTTATTTTTACTCTTGGATTACTATTATTACTTTTAAATAATGCCAAAAGGGGGAATACTAAACTCATATTAAAAGAACCAGCTGTGATATATTAAGGATCAGGTGCAGATGTGCTGAATGCAATGATGGCTCATTTATAGGAGGTAAAGGTGCATATGTGATGAATGCAAATATAATGATAGTGAAGAAATGGTGGCTTACTGGTAGGGGGAATAATGACACAGTGAATGAATATGTTGAGATTTTTTTATGTCAATTTCCAACAAGGGACCTGGTCCCTAGGTTGTTTGTATATTTACAAGGAGAAGTTTGATGCATTATGATAGGGGAACATTCACTTATAGTAGTAGTAATCACTCCAACTATATAAGGTGAATGAGGTTGATGCTCAAAAGTTGTGTGGTCAAGTTCTGTGGTTTGTCATCATCAAAAAGGGGGAAAATGGCTATATCATGTTTTGATGTTGAGCAGCTGACAAGGAAAAACTAGGTCCCTGGGTCTTAATGGAAATATACAGCTGTGAGTGTTATTAAGTGAGTTCTAAATTTTTAATGAATTACTCAAGCTATAAGAGTAATGATTTCTTTGTTTTCTTGAGAGTGCTTAGGTGGAGTTACCTAAGTTGAATATTGGTTAAAGTTAATCAATATTGGAGTAAGAACTTTGCAGAGTTGTCATGGTAGGCTTGTAGTAGAGTTATTACAAGAAAGAGGATCCTAGAGTTTGGTTCATTAGAGTCTGCAATCAAGAGGTTTATTATAGTTTTAGTTGTGGTGATTTTGAGGCCAAGCCATTGTTTTTCCTCTATTGACCAAGGAGGTAACCACGTTAAAATGCTTGTGACTTTACCTTCCTGCAAAGTTTTAAGTTTTCCTATGCTTTACTATTTGATTGCCCGTGATTGACTTTAATGGACCTGGTACCATATTATGTTGTGCAACCCTTTGAGTTCTATCAAAAGCATCACAATAGACCACGAAACCATCTGGATCCTCGAGTAGAGTCGAAATTGGAGCAGAAGTGAGTTGAGTCTTAAACTCCTCAAAACTCTTCTCATAAGAATCAGACCACTAGATCTTGAATTTCTTCTGAGTCAGTCTGGACATGGGAGAAGCAATAGAAGAAAATCCCTCAAAAAACTGCCTGTAGTAACCAACTAAGCCTAAGAAACACCTGATATAAAATAAAGAGATGGGTTTAGGCCAGTTTCTTGCTACTTTGATATTTTGAGGATAAAATCTAATGCCATCACTGAAAAAGATGTGATCAAGGAAAACTAATGGTTTAAAATAGAATTCACTCTTCCCTAACTTAGAAAATAGTTGAAAATTCTTAAGGGTATGTAAAATAATCCTCAAATAGTTTGCATGATTACCTTTACTACGGGAATAGACAAGGATGACATCTAAAAATCTATGACAAAAAGGTCCAGGTACTTCTTAAACACTTCGTTCATCAAGTCCATGAATGTTGTAGGAGCATTGGTTAGTTCAAAAGATATAACGATAAATTTGAAGTGACCATACCGAGTTCTCAAGCATGTCTTCATCATGTCACATTCCCTGACCCTAAGTTGATGATAGCCGAAACTCGGGAATGTCACTTTCTCTGACCCTGAGCTAATGATTGCTGGATTTGAGGTCTATCTTAGAAAAATAATGTGCACCCTGAATTTTGTTGAACAGGGGATCAATACTTGGGAGAGGATACTTAGTCTTGATTGTGACTTCGTTCAAATGACATTAATAGATCCACATTCTGAGAGAACCGTCTTCGCGCACATAAAGAAAATTGGGGCAACCAATGGGGACATACTAGGCCTAATGAAATCATTTTCTAAGAGATCTTCCAACTGTTCTTTCAATTCGTTAAGCTCAACTGAAGCCATTCTATAAGGTGGAATTAAAATAGGGTGGGTATCTAGGAGGACATCTATTACTAAGTAGATTTGCCACTCTGGAGGAACTCCGTGCAAATCTTCAAGAAATATTTTTGAGAACTCATTTACTATTGGAACTAATTCAAGACATGTAGTTTTGGAACTTGAGTCCTTGACTCAAAAAAAATAATAAATACAACCTTTTGGATATCATCTTCCTTTTCCTTAGGTTGGAGATGAATCGACCTATAGGCATTGAGGTATTACCCCTATATTCCATCACTGGCTTATTAGAGAACTAGAATTGGATGGTTCAATTTTTGCAATCAATAGAGGCATAGTAAGAGTGGAGCCAATACATGATGAGAACGACATCAAAATCAGTCATCTCTAATTCTACAGGATCTACAGAGGTAACTTTTGAGATAGTGTGATCAGGCAATTTATGTATACCCATATGGCTATGAACTACCTACAGGGGTAGAAATTTAAAAGGGCTCTATTTTTGTACTAAGATAAAAATCAACTGCTATGTGGGGAGTCACAACTCCGTTAACTAATAATGCATAAATAAGAAGGTAATAGACTTATAACGTACCAATAGATGTATCAGGAGAACTTTCCTAATCTTGAGAAGTATAGAGGTCATAGATTCAAATATGATATTACCCACTGGTTGCACTGAAAGTGGCACCTTGCTGAATCGGGTGACCTGCTGGAGCTGATGAGAAGTAAAACTCACCTTGATGATGAAAATCTTTTCCCTTCTGGGTAACCACTACACAATCCCTAACCTGTTGGCCTAACTTTCCATACCCAAAGTACATATCACTGCCTGCCATGCACTCACCCTTGTGGTTCTTACCATATCTCTTATAAGATGGGTTGGTGCGACCACTATTCTCGCTACCTTAAGAACTAGAGCTTAGCGCTCTATAACAATTTTCCTATTTGAACTTAGGCACTCGGGCACTGGTAGAAGATAGGGTTGTAGCTGAAATTTTTGGTGGAATTAGGAACGATTACCTCTTTCTTACCTCTACTGAGAAAAGTTGAGGCTACCAATTCTAGCCCTCTTATTCTTCCTTTCCTTTTCCTTGAGATTATCTTCCTCAATCTTCTAAACATGACCTATCAGTATAGAGTGGTCCATCTTCTTAATCAATATAGTGGTTATGCATTGCATGACTACATCCTCAAAAATACTAGATACAAACTTGCTCATTCTAGCCCTAAAATTGGACACCATGGTCAAAGCATACTTCTCTAATTGGGTGAACTTGAATGAATACTCTTTCATATTTATGTTACCCTGCTTCATATTTATAAACTCTTGAACTTTGTCCTTTCTTAACTCGAGTGGGAAGAACCTATCCAAGAAAGATATAGCAAACTCATCCCACTGTATACGTGTTGCATCGGCACCTATATCTTTCATCCACTGCTTAACCTAAGTATGAGCTACTTCTTACAACTGGTAAGCAGCTAAGTCAACACTATCACTAGGAGGAACACCTATGATATTTGTTACCTTCTACGAATAATCCAAAAACTTGTGGATCCTCCTCAGACTTAGATCCAAAAAATGTTCTGGGATTCATTCGAGTAAGCTCTTAGATTTAAGATACTATAGTATTCACTATTGGATTGGCTGGGGAAACAACCTGCTAGTTATTTTGAATAGCCATGAATTGGTTAGTATTGCAAAAGCATCCCTGTATTTGACATGAGAGACCAGCTCATTCAAAGGGTCCTTAAGGATAAATTATGTGGATTGGTCCCCATTTCTCCTTCTATTAGCCCTTTTGGGAGGAATTTTTTGTAAATGGTAGATAATAAGTTATAAGGATAAGTTTAATGGAACTTATGCTCTATCGCACGACATTAATACTGAAATAAGGGAAACTTTACTAAAATGTCTTGTAGCCTTTCACCCATATGTGTGGTGAGCTTCATACACATTAATAAGACTCTACTTGATGCATCATTAGGACACCCTTGGACACTTTAATGATTATTCTCTAATAAAAAGTTTGTCACGACTCAACACTACCCCCGACACGACCCCATAATTGTGACATAGTGCTTAAGTCTACAAGTGACCCCAAGCTAACCCATGAACTGGAACAAGCTGTAAATACTGAAAGAAAGATAATAAATGTTGTGTGGAAGTCATTTAATGAACTATTTGAATAATAAAATCCACAATGTCGGGGTCTGAAACACATCACTGAAAAAACCTAACTAATTCTCTGAAAGTATCCAAATAAGATGAGTTGTTGGGATAGGTCCACAATTAACTCTAACGACTGAAATAACATGAACTAAAATAATGGAAAGCATGATAAATAATATAACTAGTCCTTGATTTATAAGGACTCACTGATGTTATAGTTAAGTGATATAGGGACGAACTACATGCAATCTGGGAAGTAAGTATTCAAACCTATGATATAAGACAACATAGTGCAAGAGAGAGTATGCAGTCAGTACATTAAATGTACTAGTATAAAGGATAGGAACAAAATGGTATATATATAGGTATTGAGAATGAATTCATGAACATGTAAATCGAGTGCAAGATCAAGAATAAACATGTACTGAAATGATCTGAATAACTGAATAGCTGATATATGGGTATTTGGTCAAGAGAAATTGAACTGATATAATCTTAATACTGAACTAAAACTGTGGGAGCTAACATGTCACCAGCATGCCCTAATTTGAGCAAATCAGAGTCTAACCTTTGACCTAGTCAGAATGGAGTTTGTACCATGCCAAGGGTACCAACACTGGTTGTGTGAATCTACTAAATTGGTTTCCTAAAGAAGTATGGTGTAAGTACTTTACTGACGGTGACCCCTAAGAGAGTGTCAATCCTCAACTGGCGGGTGACGTCTCATAACCTAAGCTGGATACATAGTTCTAGAAATTAGAGACTTTTACTAAATGTCTTAGTCCTCTACTGGCCGGTGAGCCTTTATCTCTTTATTCACTTGGTGCTAAGTCTAACTCCCAACTGAATGGGCACTAATGCTGATAAAAGTTTAACGTGACTAATAATGACATATGATCAACATGATGGTATTCTAAATTTAATGATATAAGTATGCTCTGAGTGACTTATAACTTGACATCTGTGACATACATAAATATCTAGGTATAAAGTGTTCATAACCCACCAACACTATCTAATGCAAACTGATCTTGTCAATTATTGAACAATCTATGGTATGGGAGAATAATGAATAATACCTAAGATATCAATAAATAGTTATGATACGACAATTTACATTATCAGACATATGGAAACATAATTATCATAAGTAAATATATTTTCATGGTTTAGAATCAAAACAATTAGAAGGAGATTTATAAAGTTCATGGTTAACTTAGAACCACAAAAAAGAGAAAAGAGTTTTACACTTGAAAGTTTATAGAGTTCCTGGTACTCAATGAGCGGACGGGAACCACTGATGAATATCCCACATACCTAAAGTAAAAGCGTTGGTAAAATCCTTGAAGTTGATCTAGTTCTTGAGAAACCCTAATTTTCTCTTGAGAAAGAAAGGAATTTCCTCCTTGATTTGTCTTGGGTGGAATTGATGATTATGTTATGAATTGGGGCTTGAGGTCTTATATACCACCATATGGGAAGCCAAAAAGACAAGGGTTTGTATTTTAAGGGAGTGGTAAAACACATAAATGTCACTAAAAATGTGTAGGAAAACACAATCCCAGTCGTTATGACTCACCTCATGACTCGTTATGACTGGTCATGAATCATGATTTGAGTCATAACCTGGGGTATTAGGATCATGGATACATTTTTGTATTACTACAACTTCCTCCTAGTGATTGTTAAGGTCTATCTATGAGTCATAGGCTAGACTCATGATCAAAGGACTGGGTTCCTTGGTGGACACTGGTGTGACAATGAGTCCTTTCTTACGACTCTTAGACATTGATAATGAGCCATATGGTTGAATCATAGTCATTAGGTTCATAAATTTGGGCCTTCAATGGAGTGACTACGACTCACTCATGACGACTGAACACATATGGTAATGACTTGTTACCAAAGTCATTCTCACGACAGTGTGTTAGGACCTTAGGGGAAATTTTCCACAACTTTTTGACACGACGTCAGACTAAGGCAAGACATGAAGCATTGGAAAGCTAACTTTGTGATCTATATTTTGAGGGGTCTAGATATTGAAAATTCAGGTTATTGAATATTAACACTTTTTTTTATCGTGTGGTTGGTTTGATTATTCATTAGGTTTTTGCAAATAAGAGATAAAATGCTATCCTAGAACTAATATCTACTTTAGAGGTTACACTTTAATAATTATTTCTTTATGCAGTAATTATTAATTTTCTTATCCTAACATTAAATTATTTTATTGCTATAGGATTGGCGATGGGAACACCCTCCAAGTCCGACTCAATTTTCAACACATACTCAAAGTTAATCTAATGTAAGAATTCAGGTTGGCCAATGTCTAAACTACTATTAAATGACTAATAAACTTAAGGAATTAAAATAAGAATATAGAAGAAGAAGAATTGTGACCATTAACAAGAGAAATGATTATTGCAAGAGTAACACTAGTTATACCATTTGGGGGACAAAACGCACAAATAGGAGCAAGATAACAATTTAAAGTAATTTAATTTACAGAGTACATTAAACTTTGAAAATAAAATTTAAAATAACCAAGTAAAAGAAAAGTAAGAGCAAAAATAGAATAATGAAATTAGTAGAGTAGAGATATTTATACTTACAAAATTTTTTTATTGATTAGGAAAATTTACAAAGGATACAGAGAAAATATGGGAAGTATGAAAGTAGTAGAGAGTATTTATGAATTGGGAAATTTCTGAATGCTCTTTACTGTTACAAGTTGAAAGCCTTAAATAGGCCTGAAAAGTGCTGAATAATATCTAACATACACTATCTATTTTATATATGTTTTCATACATGCTATTACATATGTCTATTTACTAATACATGTTATTTAATTTACACCTGTCTAGGAGTAACTGATGACTATATATTTGTTTTCCATGTGTCTTTGAATATCTGATTTACAGAACCTTTTATCATGACCAAATTTCTCATGTCATGATAGCGCTTACTATAACCCTCTAGTAGGCAATCCAACATCGTAGTCCAGAACTTCTAGTAATAGAATACTAAAAGAATGAAAGGATGAATGCGGAATAGTTGTAATAAAAGACTAACATACATAAGATAATCCCAAAACATGGTGAAATCAATAGAAGAGCTTCTTGTAAGTTTAGAATACAAATGGAGTTCCAAGGGAATTACACTAATACAACTCATCTTCGAATATAACATAGATACTTGTCTAGTACATACGAGGGAAAAAAGTTATAATCAAACATCAGGAGCTCACCCTACGTCTCCAAACCATAGTTGCTCTGTACGATGCACACATTAATGGCGATAACTTGTACTACGATCTGCAGGCTGTACAAGTGTAGTACGAATACCAAACACATGTTACTCAATAGGTAACTGCTGACTAAGCTCCAAAGATAATGTAGATACATATAACATATAAATAAAATGGAAAACTATACCCAAATGTCTAGAAACCACATAAGAAATCCAATGAGATAATAAGGATAAACTATCCTATTGATGTCCAAAAAACTAACATAATAAGGCTAAGTAAGTATTAACGATGAACTATCCTATTACAGCCATACTCAGGAGTCTCAACACTACACTATATATCACCAACCAATAGATAAATAAATGGCAAAAGAAGGATATATAATAGTATGCAAGGCCAAGGAATAAATATACAATCTGAATAAACAAAGGAAGGAAGGGATATACAATAATACCTTATCTTTATATAGTTAGATATACATGCATTCATACATACATACACACACACACACACACACACACACATATATATATATATATAAAAACACACAAGATCAAATTGAAGTACAACCTAATTCATCATACTAGCATTTTAAGAACAGATAATCATAAGAAGAACTAGTACTGGTATACTCTTGATTTCTAATCCATAAGTCTAATTATGATTTAATCATTTATAATAATGAAATCGTAAGGTGGAAAAGACAGAATCATACATAAAATCTTGATACCATCCATTAACCAATCTATCAAAAACTAGCCATAACAATAATAATAACATAACAATAACAACACGAGTAACTGGCTAGTCCAAACAAACAATACCTAATCAATCCTTTCACGAACCCCCACCTCCCTAGGCTCAGAAGTTTCAATCAACATACATACAACACACCATAAATCATACTCATCACTCATACCTATGTAACCCTTATAAGTTTGATAGATATAGATGTATACTCATAATAAGCAATGCAAAAAAAAGAATAAATGCCAAGATATGATTCACAATCGTATAACCAATAAAAATATCATAAGAAATGGTCAGACTCAAAATATAATCATAATCAACCTCTAAAATTTATCCGGGCATATTCAACATCATACTCATCCCTAATAATTGAACTAGGTATAATCATCATCAACATCATCATTCTGAATTAAACCATGTATAATCAATATCATCATATTTTTGAATTGAACCGGGCATAATACATACCATCAACATATATATATATAACATCAATACTATAATCTATCATCAGGTTTTACATAAAGTTCATATCACCAATACCACCACCCTCCTCCGTATCATGCCAGAGAGATACATATATAACTATATAATAGGTGTACGAACGTAAGTCGTGGATAAAATGAGATTAAATCCATAAATTGATTGCCTGGGGTAAACTTTGGGACTAAATTATTATAAATATGCATAAATAGGGTTGTAATTTCTCACTATGGAGTAACTAGTAGTATCAAATCATAGATTAAAATTTGTCCTAATCAAATCTTTAAAACATCATTTTCAATCTCTTTACACATAGGTTATTCATTAAGACATGCAATTATTGTTATGAAGAAATCCATTTTAAGCTGAAAATTAGGCTTTAACCCCAATTTTGGAAAAATAATAATAAAATCATATATTAGTTTGAATCATATCGTTTATCGATTTAATGATTATGAATGTACCAAATCTATGCATGCCCTCACTAGTATTCAAACAATAGAACCATACACATCCATATATATATAAAATACAACCACATCCTTTACAAGGATAAATACTTCTTGGATGTATAATCGATATCATAACACGACCTTAGCCCCAATAATGTATTAGAAATAATTACAACATTATAATCACGACCTTAGGCCCACACACACATCTTGAACTCTTATGAATAATCATAAGCCATCTCATATCTAAGAGCCATAGCATATTTATGAGGCATATCATATCTATATGCCATATCATATCCATACGACATATCATATCTATATGCCATATCATATCCATATGACATATCATATCTTTAAGTTATAAATAATATCTATGAGACATATCTTACCTCTAAGGTATCTCATATTTATTGTCCATATATCATAAATATAATGCATATCACATCTATAAGGCATCTCATATCTATAGGAAATATATCATAACTATGAGACATATCATATCTACAAGTCATTAATCACAATCTAGAAAAACCATCATCATTCACCAAGTCATGAAGTAAATTTATACTAAAGGCTCAATATTCTCAACAATGCCTAACATGCATAAATAAGTACGCAAGGGCTAACACAAGTCTTGGCCTAAGGTAGGCCAGAGGAACCAACTTCTAATCCTCGAATTCCTTATTTAGGCAATTTCTACCCTAGACTAGGCTAAGGTATATGAATTAATTTCTAGATGGTACATAAGCCATAATTAGCCCTATGATAGCAATTACACATAGACATGATCAAATAAGTCAGCTGTAATATCCTAAAATTTTCAAGCTCTATACCTTTTACAAGATAGACTACGAAGTTAGCTTTCCAAGACTTTAAGCCTTATCTTAATCTGATGTCGTAGAAAGATGTTATTGAAGTTTTTTATTAATGGCCTGATTTATTATGATGACTATGACTTAATGTAACGAGTCATAACCACTTGCGATGAGTCATTATGAGTGAGTTTTAGCCACTCCAATGGATCCCTCAGTTATAGCCAAGTAACTAAAACTCCTCACTGCAACCCATAATCAGTGGCTACGATTCATACAGAAGGATTCATAGTCACAATAGTAAGTAATCTAAAAAAATTTAACCCAGTGGTTATGATTCAAGCATGTGACTCGTATCCAAAGAGTACAAGTCATTTTAAAGAGTCGTAGTTTGACTAGTAAAGGGTTCAAAAATCAAGCCTCATGTTTTGGTAGTTTTACATGTGACTTCAAAAGATATTAAGACACCAAATATCTCCTAACTTATTTACAAGTTGAAACATCCCTTAGAGATTAAATTCTTGTGAAGAATATAACCATGGTCAGATTCAAATGAGCATAACATTTGGTATACAATGAATTTTTGAGATCAAGACCCATAAACAGATATATAATTGAATTAACTTTCCAACTATACCAAATTTACCTTAATCCGATATCGGGGTGAAATGGTTTGGCCAAATTACTGAAGCACTGTCAATGCAGCCTGTGATTCGACTCCTTGTGATGAGTCGTAGTCAGACCCTAGGACTTGTCAGAGTCATCATTGTAATGGAATTAGGGGCTGAAATATAGGTTCATGATGATGACTCAAGCCACGTATCGTGACCAAACTTGTTGGGACGACTTTCGAAGATTTTATAAACTATTCTTAAGTGGTTATTTGTCCTTTTCCTACTTTCTAAACCACAAAACTATGTCATTTCTCCCCCTAACAACAGTTATCAAGATTAAATATTTCCCAACCTTTCATACCTAAAAAATTATTCATCATAGAGCAAAAATAGGAGATTCCTTTCAACCAAAACCAACTATGGTTTATCAAGTTCAAGTTCAATCCCAAGAAATTTATGGCTTCTAAATTCAGGTATGTGGGGTATTCATCAATGTGCTCCTTCCACCCATTGAGTCCCAAAAATCCCCTTTTCGGTTTAAGTATGAATTTAATCCATGTTTTCTTAGAAATTTGAATTCTGGACATGTCAACATGTTTTCCCATGTAAATTAGGTTATTTCATGCTTTGACTTTCAATTATCCAGGTCATATTTAATTTTTCCCAAGTCAAATTATCAAGTTAAGAACTAAACCTTGTGAAATTGTTATCGTCCTATGTTTAACACATCCCCATGTTCACATTCATGTATCTCATTTATTCATTGAAATGCATTATATTTTTGGGTCTCTGAATTATGACTTCCTACTAATGTTTTAAGTGTTATTATTGTATTTTCATATCATTCGGTGTTGGAGGGTTATGAACTGTCGATACTTATGTGTTCTTACATGTTCTCATTTTCATGTAACAAGTCAGTTAGACCATGATTTTTATTATCATATTTAGATTATCATGTTCATGCTGAGCAATTATCTATATAGTACTATGTCATGTTAAGAAGATAATAATACCAGTGTCATTGATTTTGGAGTAACACTTAACACTGAGTGAATGCAGAGATGGTGGATCCCCAGTCAATTAGGCATGAGTTGTTAGTATCAGTCCCTAAGTTCCAGACCTATGGCTCCACTATAGATTATGAAGGGTCCCCCGTCAGTTAGGCCTGACCCCTTTATCCTTCTACGCATCATCCTTGTTTATCTACATCATTAGTCATGTGTTGGTACCCCCAAAAAAGTACTAGCACCCTTCAAACTGAGGTTACAAATTGGACCCCGATAGCTCATATTAGGGCATGCCAGTTGTAACTAGCTCTCACGGTCTTAGTTTATTATTTAGACTATATTAGATCAGATTTGCATGACTATGGTCACAATTATCAAACATTCAGTTTGTCATGTTATATAGATTATCTTAGTTCATGATTTACTTGGTCTTTCCTTCTCAATTTTACATGTTCACAAATCCATGTTCAGTCTACACATGTGTTTTAGTTAAGACTCTACCTTACGTACTAGTATATTTAAAGTACAGATCACATACTTTTATTTTGCACTATGTTGTCTTATAACATAGGTACAGACGTATAGTTCCCCGACCATCCTTTGAAGACTCAATATTTCCCAGCAACAATAATGGTCAGTCCTCATATAATGAGGACGTGATATGGTATAACAATTATTTCAGTAATTAGTGTTGTTCAGTCAGTCAAAGTTATTTGGGGATTTGTCTCGTCAACTCCTTTGGATTTCAGAGACTTTCAGATAGTCAGTTTAGTGTTTTGACTTTTAGACTTGTTTCAGATTCTTTATCAGTTGTTTAGACATGCTAGTATTTCTTATAAGTATTTTAATAGTTTATCTTCCTCACATGTTATTTCATTATTATTTTATTTAGTGCTCTTAATAAGTACCAGATCATGGGTAGGCTTGGGGTCACTTGTAGCCCTTAAGCACCGTATAGCAACTAGGGGGTAGCCTTGGGTCACGACAAAACATGGTATCAGAGCCTAAGTTTTAAAATATCCTAGGGTGTTTGAAAGTCGTGTTCAATAGAGACTTGTGCATTGGTGTAAAGCACGCCACACTTATGGGAAAGAGACTATGAGATATTTTAGAAAAGTTTCCCTTTTTTCAGTTTTTATGTCGTACAAAAGAGTGTGAGCTCTATGAAACTCCTTTTTTAATTCATCATTCATTTCATTTACAAAAAAATTCCCCCAGAAGAAACAACGGAAGAAGAAATAGAGATCAGCCCTCACCACCATCGGTTTAGGAAAATCTCCTTACAAATATGTTTCTCACGCTTAGTTCAGGGCTATTTTCACACCCTTGGCCCATTCTGTGGTTGCACAAAAGAACCAAAAGGGTGTTTTACTAGACAATTAAGTGATGAATATGACTACAACTAGGATCTGAGACTTTACTCAGATAAATCCGCCAGTGTTTTCTAGATCCAAGTCTTAAGAAGATCCACAGGAGTTTCTAAATTGTGTCTAGAAAGTGAAAAACATTATGGGTGTCACTTCAAGTGAATGTGCTGACTTAGCTGCTTACCAGTTGAAAGTGGTGCTAACACTTGGTTCAATCAGTGAAAGAAGAATAGAGGTGTTAAGGTAGGGCCTATAGAGAGGGAGGAGTTTGCCACAACCTCTTTAGATAAGTTATTTGTACTAGAGTTAAGGGAGGCTAAGGTCAGGGAGTTCATCAATCTGAAGAAAGGTAACATGAGTGTGAAGTATTACTCACTTAACTTCATCCAATTGGCGAGGTATGCTCCGATGATAGTGGTTGATTTTAGGTCTTGGATGAGTAAGTTTGTGTCTGGTGTGTCTGATAGTATAGTCAAGAAGTATAGAACAACCATGTTGATGAAGGATATAGATCTTTCTAGGTTGATAGATCAAGGTTAATAGATTTAGGAGGAGTAGATAAAAGAGAATGAAATGAAGAATAAGAGGGCTAGAATAGTTAGCTTCATCTTTTCTTAACCAAGGTCAGTAGGTGGTAAACATTCACAGTTATGCCAAACATTTTATCTCCAACCCCATATTCAGCCATTGCGCCAGTTCCTAAGTTTAGGTTTGATAGTCAGGATAGAACGCCAGGATCAAAGTCCTAGTATAGTATGAACAGTTGTTGCACCAACTTGCTCTGTATGAATTGTGGTAAGAATTATTAGAGAGAATACAGAGTAGGTAGTTATCAGTGTTTTGAGTGTGGCAAGCCTAGCTATAGGATAAGGGAATGACGTTTGTGTATGTGGAAGGGTAGAAATGATCGTCAGTAGGGCTAGGCTAACTCTTCAGCAGCCCCTTTAGGATGCCCTACTCAATAGGGTGCCATCAATTGGCAGCACCAGAATAAACTTTATGCTCTCCAGACTCGGCATGATCAGGAATGTTCTCCTAATGTGGTTATGAGTACATTATAAGTTTTCCATCTTATATAGTCATGGACTTTAGTGTCAGTCCATACATATTAGTAGAGACTTTACCAGTGTTTACCCCATTAGGTAAGTCTATTATATCCAGACAGGTATAAAGAAATTGCAAGGTCATAGTGTCTCAAGAAGTTACCTTAGTTGACCTTGTAGAGTTAGCGATGACTGATTTCCTATCTTAAGGCAAGAATGATGATATCCAAGGTATGTATTTATCATCTCACCAAAGTCAAGGACTTAAATTTAAGACTCCAAGTCTTTAGTCAGTTCAAGTAGTGAATGAATTTCCTGATGTGTTTCCTGAAGATCTTCCTAGAGTTCATTCAAAAAGGGAAATTGACATTGGACTAGATCTCCTTCTATATACCCATCCTATCACTATTCCACATTGTATAATGTCTCTATATGAGCTTAAGTAATTGAAAAAATAGTTGAAGGATCTGTTAGATAAGGGTTTCATCAGGCCTAGTGTTTCCTCATGGGGTGCTCCAGTGAAACACCCTAGTTTCTAGAACTTCAAAAATTTCATGGAATTTTGGTATCTATACCCAATACAAATCGAGGGTATGATCCATATATTATGGTAGGAATTGTATGGTCCAGTCATCTACTGACAAGATTTGGTTGGTGGAATGGATTTTTGTTATCGGAATTATTACAGCTTAGGGGTATGATTCGTATTGATGGTTATGGATTTTTTGGTTCCTTAACATAATATTAGACTTGGTTACTTATGTTGTATCTGAGTAGCTCAACATGAGTCATACGCCATGGTATAATTCATACCTAGGACTTGTAAGGTGGAAAGTGTCTAAATCTTCTTTGGGTATTAATCCGCCAGGAGTACGGATGAAGGGAATGGATTGTATGCTTCAGATATAACTTGGTTAGTTGAGTCTCATGCTAGACAATGTTTGATCCAAAGGTTGATGCTAGGATATGAGTGGAAGGTAGCACTCGTATTGGAAGGGTACGACTAGTGAGGGTCAGTCGTACCCCTGTGACAGGATTTATTATGCAACTTAAGTGGGGGTATTTTTGTCATTTCCAACTTATCCTAATAAGGTCCCAGGACTACTAACCTACTTGGGAGGTTATTTAGCCTATTATTCCATCCATTAACACTTAGAAACTCTTCTAAACACTTTATAAATCTCTCAAAAGCTTTTGTGAAATGAAAGCTAGGGTTTCAACTAGAGGATTGATTTGGGGCTTATCTTAGTGATTTCTTCTATCATCATTCTGGTTTAAGGTATGTTCTAGTCCCATATTGTTAATTTTATCTAAAGGCATGGTTTTTATGATTATTTTTATGATTTCATTGATTGTATGATTTTGGTTTCAAAATATGAATTGGGGATTTTCATATTAAATGGTTGGTTATGATTTTCCATGTTTTTAATTTTGCTTTTATAAGCATAAATTGTGGTTTTGGATAGTTGGGTTGCATGGGAATGTGTTAATGGTAATTGGAATTGGTTTTGGTCTTATTATGCCCCCAATGTGTTTGACAAAATGCTTACAAATATATGTTGATCACATTGACTACTTTTAATGGAACTCTTGCTTATTTTAAAAATTGATAAAGGAATTAGTCAGGGTTTAAATTATTGATATTTCTAAATATTTGGATTTTATTTTGGGATATTGGCTTTAGCCATAGTTGGTGGCATATCCCAACCAGATTTTATTACTCATTTAGTTAGGGGCTTTGTGGTTTTCTATGGGTTGGAATGGGTGGGATCGATATTGGTGTTGGCCTAGGCATTGGAATAAGCCGGTGGGAAAACATCATTGGACAATATTGTTGGTTGTTCCATCATATTTTATTTTGGGTTTGATTATATTATGTTTTGGAACATCTTTGGTTATGGTCTGTTTATGTCTTTTATTTTTGGAATGGTTCGGTATGGCTGTATCATTGGTATGGAATGGTTGGACTCAGTTAGGTCGGTCACGATTGTGATCCTACGCTAGAGTCTTTATTTTAGTTGTTACACTATCTTGCTACATGCTCAAAATTCAGCTAACTTAGGGCAGGCGACTAGAGGTTCTATTGGCTAAAAGGGGTGGTCTTTGATCCCGGTCGGACTTGGGACTCCCATTACGATAAGGCCCCTGATTAAGTCGAATCAAGTTGGTATCATATCCTAGGTTCATGGTCAATTGGGATTCCACAAAGCTATGTCGAGTAAAGTCTCTTTATAGGGTGTATAGCGCACCACACTTATAAGGGAGAGGCTACAAGGCATTTAGGAATGTTTTATATTTTTGGCATTTTATTTTCAAGCTTAGAGGCTCAATCCTATAATCTTCTCTAATCCTTGTTTTTTCGTCTTTCAAATTATGCCTCGTAGATTAGGAACATAAGGAAATTCTTTTATCCCATCTGGGGGTAATGTTGAAGAGGTGTATCTTCGATCTTACGGTCTTGTCCCTGATAGTTCTGGTGTTCCACTGGTTTCTACTAGTCCTTTTCAAGGGGAGATGACTAATGCAAAATTCTGTTAGTTTATTCATATCATCACTCAGATGGTCGCAGCTCAAGCTGAGTGGGGTGCGACTCGTGCTTTGTCTACTTAGCCACAAGGATTGGCCAATTTATGAAGATGGGTCCTCCCACTTTTTTGTGAGTGAAAGTGGAAGAGGTTCCGTAAGGATTTTTTGATAGAATAGAAAAGATATTTTAGGTGATGTAGGCTACCAATGTGGAAGGGGTAAACTTTGTAGTTTATCAGCCCAAAGATATTGCATATTAGTTGTATGAAGAGTGGGACAAGGATAGAGGTGATGTGGAAGAATCAATCTTGTTGGATACTTTTTCTAAGGCCTTCTTAGATCGGTTCTTTCCCCAAGAGTTGAGGGAAACAAAGATGGAGAAAATTTTTAACCTCATGCAAAAGGGGATGTCTATCAAGGAATATTCCTTGAAGTTTCACCAATTGTCTAGGAATGCTCATGATTTCGTTGCTTACATGTGGGAAAGAATCAGAAAGTTCTCTTCTAGGTTTACTTAGGATTTTATTTTAAAGATCAAGACTACCTTGTTAATTAAATATATAGACATCTTTAGGTTTATAGTTCATATGCGACAAGTGGAGGATAAAAAGAGGAAGCATGCGGAATTTGGGGATAGACAGGGTAAGAGGAGCAGATTTTTTAATCAGGGAGGTGCTCAGTCTCAGGGTGGTCAAAATGGTGGAAAATAGAAGGAAAAGACGTGGGGAATTTCTTGTTCCTACACTTCTAATAGTGTTCCTTAACAGTCGGGCGACAAGCGTCATCATGGTGGTGATAATTTCTGAGCACAGGGTGCCCAATCTATCGCAAGCGGAGGTAAGTCAGTTTCTTCATACACTTCTTGTTGGTTCTGTGGTCATCCTCATCAGGGTTTTTGGGATGAAGAAAGCAATAAATTCTTTAAGTATGGCTAGGTAGGCCATCAGCTTAGGGATTGTCTAGTTAATAAGGTTGCTACAGGGGTTAATAAGATTCCTGTGGCTTTATCTTCAACTCTTACATCTGGTGGTATGGCATCTACTTCTGTTACTTCTCCTAGTTCTAGTGTTGGTCAGAACAAGTTGTATGTTTTGGCGTCCCGACAGGAATCTAAGTCATCACCTGATGTCGTTACTAGTATGTTACAACTTTTCTCTCGTGACATGTATTGTTTTCTTGATTGGGTGTCCACTCTCTCCTATATGACTCCTTATATGGCTGTAATTTTTGGCTTTGATTAAAAAGTTATTTCAAATATTTTTTCTATTTCTACCCAGTAGGTGACTCAATTATTGCTAAGAGAGTCTATATGGGGTGTGTGGTATATGTTGGTGAAAAGCAAAACCTAGTGGATCTATTTGGTTGGGTATGATGGATTTAGATGTCATTTTGGGTATGGATTAGTCACATTCTTTCTATGTGTCCTTGGATTGTCGGACTTGTAGGGTTATCTTTAGATTCCCAAGTAAACAAATTATAGAATGGGAGGGTGGTTCTTTAGCTCCTAGGGGGAGATTTATTTCTTAGCTTAAATCTTGGAGGTTAATCTCTAGAGGTTGTCTTTGTCACTTGATCTGGGTTAAATATTCTAACTTAGAAGGTTTTTCTTTCTAGTTAGTTCAAACGATTAATGAGTTTCTAAAGGACTTTCAACATGATCTTCCTGGTGTTTCTCCGGATAGGGATATAGATTTTGGTATTGACTTGGTTTTGGACGCTCGTCCAATTTCTATTCCTCCATATAGAATGGCTCCTGCTGAATTGAGCGAACTCAAGGAGCAACTTAAGAATCTTTTGGATAAGGGGTTTATTCGACCTAGTGTACTTCCTTGGGGTGCACCGGTGTTGTTGGTGCGAAAGAAGAAAGGTTCCTTTTGGATGTGCATTAACTATAGGCAGTTGAATAAGGTGACAGTCAAGAACAAATATCCTCTTCCAAGGATAGATAATCTATTTGATCAGTTGCAAGGTGCCAAGTTTTTTCCTAAGATAGATCTTTGGTCTAGGTAAAATCATCTAAAGATTAAGGAGGTGGATGTCCCTATGATGGATTTCTGTACTCGGTATGGGCACTTTGAGATTTTGGTAAGTTCATTTTGGTTAACTAATACACTGGTGGCATTTATGGATTTGATGAACAGGGTTTTTGTCAGTATTTGGATCACTTCATTATTGTGTTTATTGAAAACATTCTAGTTTATTCAAACAGTGATATGGATCATTCTAATCACCTCCGTGTGGTGTTACAGACCTTAAAAAATAGTTGTATGACAAGTTCTCCAAGTGTGAGTTTTGGTTGAACTCTATAACTTTCTTGGGACATATTATATCTAGCGATGAGATCTTAGTGGATCCGCAAAAGGTTACTATTTTAAAGTAGTGGCCTAGACCTACGACTCCATCAAACATTCGGAGCTTCTTGTGTTTAGTCGGGTATTATAGGCGGTTTCTGGAAAGTTTTTCGTCGATAGCTGCTTCTTTGACTAAGATAACACAGAAGAAGGTTAAGTTTTCTTATTCAGATACTTGTGAAGGGAGTTCCTAGAAGTTAAAGGATAGTTAACTTCAATTCTAATTCTAACTTTGTTGGAAGGCAATGATGGGTTCATGGTTTACTGTGACGTATCTCAGGTACGACTTTGTTTTGTTTTGATGTAGTATGGAAGGTGATTGCCTATGCTTCCAAGCAATTAAAAGTGCATAAGAGAAATTATCTAACTCATGATTTAGAGATGTTGGTAGTAGTGTTTTCTTTGAAAATATTGTGGCATTATTTGTATGGTGTTCACGTGTATATCTTTTATGATCATAGGATTCTAAAATATGTGTTCACTCAGAGAGAGCTTAACCTCAGGATGAGGAGATGGCTTGAGCTTCTCAAGGACTATGATATAAGTCTTCACTACCACCCAGGTAAGGCTAACATAGTTGTTGATGCTCTTAGCAGGTTATCCATGTGAAGTTTGGTTCATGTAGAGAACGAAAAATAAGAATTAGTGAAGGATACTCACCGCTTGGCTAATCTTTAAGTTTGCCTCTTAAACTCCCAGGATGGTGGTATGCCGGTGCAATAAGGAGAATCAATTGCTAGATCTTTTCATGATGAAAATTAAGAGTGACATTGGTGGGAAAAAGGTAGTGGTGTTTGAGATCGGCAGTGATAGTACTTTACGGTACCAAGGAAGGTTATGTTTTCCTGAAGTCAATGGTTTGTGACAAAGGATTTTGGATGAGGTTCATGAGTCGTGCTATGTTATTTATCCTGGCTTAACTAAGATGTATCATGATCTCAAGGAGATGTATTAGTGGAATTGCATGAAGAAGGATGTGGATGATTTTGTTTCCAAGTGCATGGTGTGTCAATTGCTTAAGGTTGAGAACATAAGGCAAGGAGGGTTGTATAAAGAAATTAATTTGCTCGAATAGAAATGGGAAGTGATCACTATGGACTTTGTTACCGGTCTTCCTCAGTGTCAGAATCAATATGATTCTATTTGGTTATCGTGGATAGGATGACTAAGTCTTCACACTTTTTGCTAGTACGGACTACCTTCTCGGTGGAGGATTATGCAAATTTGTATCATCAGGAGATTTTGAAGCTGCATGGGGTGCCTATTTTGATTATTTTTTATCGTGGCACACAGTTTATGTGTCACTTCTGGCGATCTTTCCAAAAAAAGTTGGAGACTATGGTTAGTTTGAGTACTACTTTCCACCTATAGATGTATAGGTAAGCAGAGAGAACTATTCAGACATTGGAGGATATGCTTTGAGCTTATGTGATTGATTATTGTTGCAATTTGGTTGAGCATCTACCTTTGCTGGAGTTTGCTTACAATAATAGCTATCATTCATGACCCATTATAAGGCATTGTATGGCAGGAGGTATAGTTCTCCTATTGGTTGGTTTGTGCTTTGCGAGGAAGACATGTTTGGTCCCGACTTGGTTTACCAGGCTATTATTAAGAAGGTGAAGGTGATTTGGGAGAGGCTTATGGATGCATAAAGTCGCTAAAAGTCCTATGAGGATGCCAGGCATAGAAACTTGGAGTTTGAGTTTGGGTGTAAGGTTTTCCTTATGGTATGATCCATGAAGGGGGTACTGTGGTTTGATAATAAGGGGAAGCTCAGTCCCCGGTATGTTGTTCCTTATCAGGTATTGCAAAGAATTGATAATGTTGCTAATGAGTTAGCGTTGCCTTCTAGCTTGATCTTGGTTCATCTAGTCTTTCATGTTTCCATATGGAGGAAGTGCATTGGTGATTGGGTATATCAGATTCTTTATCTTATGAAAAGATCCCGGATGAGATCTTGGATTGGCAAGTTCATCGATTATGAACCGACGATGTGGATTTGGTTAAGGTTCTTTGGCGGAACCATAAAATGGAAGAAGCTACATGGGAAGCAAAGGAGGACATGAAGTTTAAATATCTGTATTCGTTTTCTGCTCTTAGGATTCGTGGGAAAGGTATGTGTTCTTCAACACATCTTTGAATTTAGATTTTGTAAACAGAAAGATTAATATCTTTGCCTCTTTGTTTTAAACTTTGTTAGAGATTGGAAATATATTTGATAATGCAAATGACTCGTACGTGTGGTTACCCCTACCTTGTCCATCATTCGGGGATGAATGTTCCTAGTGAGGGAGACTTAAACACCATAGTTACTGGACCTTAGAAAATTTCTCAGAATTTTTGTCTCTAGACCCAATAAGACTTGAGGGTATGAACCATATGTTGGGGTACGGATGGTATGGTCTTTTCGTATGTTGACAAGTGTTGGTTGGTGGGCTAGATTTTGGTTACTTGAATGGGTATGGTTTAGGGGTACGAGTCATATTGGTGGTTAAATATCATTTGGTTCCTCAACTTAATCTTAGAATTAGTTACTTAGGTTGAATCTGAGTACGAGTGGCTTACCATGAGCCGTAAGGCAAGGTATGAGTCATATTCAAGACTAGTATGGTATATAGTGTCTAAATCTTCTTTGGGTTTAACTTGCCAGGGGTATCAATGAAGGGTACGGATCATATGCTTCGGATAAGACTTGGTTAGTTAAGTCATATTCTAGACAGTATTAGATCCAAAGATTGAGGCTAGGATACGAGTAGAGGGTACCAATCATATTTGAAGGGTATGGTGAGGGTCAGCCGTACCCCTGTGGCAAGGTTTTTGGTGCAACGTAAGTAGGGGTATTCTAGTTATTTCCTCACTTATCCTAATAAGGTCCCATAACTTCTAACCTACTTGGGAGGTTATTTACCCTATTATTCCATCTTTAACACTCAGAAACTCTTCTAAACACTCTATAATTCTTTCAAAAGCTTTTGGGCGAGAGAAGCTAGGGTTCTAACTAGAGGATTGATTTGGGGCTTGTATTGGTGATTTCTTTCCATCATCATTTTGGTTAAGACATGTTCTCTTCCCTCATTGTTAATTTTATCTAAAGGCATGGTTTTTATGATTTTTTCATGATTTCATTGATTATATGATTTTGGGTACCAAATTTGAATTGGGGGTTTTGATAATTAATTGTTGGTTATGGTTTTCCATGGTTTTAGTTATGCTTTTATATGACTTAATGATGGTTTTGGATAATTGGATTGCATGGGATGGGTTAATGGCAATTCGAATTGGTTTTGGTCATATTATTCCCCCAATGTGTGTGAAAAAATACTTATAATGTTCATTGTATTGACTACTTTTAATGGAACTCTTACTTGTTTAAAAACTCGAAAAAGGAATTATACATGGTTTACATGTCTTGGAAAGGTTAATGGATAGATGACTATTCTTGAATGGTACATGGAATTCACCAAGTGGTTTAATATAGTAAATAGACGTTCACTTGAAAGTCCCCTTAAACCTATACATGGTTGGCTATGGATAATACTTGCAAGTAAGGATTGGTATGACGCAACCAATATTAATGGCCGTGGTTAATAAATGGGTAATGGTTTGGTTATTTGGAAATTGGTTTTAATTGGGCAATAATAGCGGGATATGTAGCAAAATAGTAAAAGGTGGAGGTCCCGGGGAGATCAAAACTAGTGCTACTAGATCTAGTAAGAATTTGGTTACAACATCTTCAGCTCTAGCACCGAAGGGTGCTATTTCTAGTATCAGCACTAGTCAGAATCCTCTTTATGCTCATGCCATACGTTAGGAATCTGAGGCTTCTCCTGATGTTATCACTATTACATTACAACTTTTCATTCATGACGTGAATTGCTTAATTGACCAGGGATCTATTCTTTCTTAAGTGATCCCTTATGTGTTTATTCCTTTTTTATTTGGTCCTAAATGTATTTCTGATCCCTTTTTGTGTCTACCCCACTGGGTCACTCTGTTGTAGCAAAAATGGTCTATAAGGGTTATGTGTTATCTATTTATGGTAGGGAGAGGTTGGTGGATTAGATAGAGTTGGATATACTATATTTTAATGTGATATTAGTGATGGATTAGCTCAATTCGTGCTATGCATATCATGACTATAGAACCCAAAAGGCCAGTTTCTAATTCCCAAATGAACCAGTAATTGAGCGGGAAGGGAGTTCCCTGTTGCCTAACTAAAGGTTTATTTATTATCTTAGAAACCAAAAATTTATTTCCAAGTTGTTCTTCTATCATCTAATTTAGGTTAAGGATTCTAAGTTTGAGGACCCTTCTTTGCAATCCCTCACTATTATCAATGAGTTTCCTAAATTATTTGCCAATGATCGTCATAGTATTCCTCTCGACAGGGAAATAGACTTTGGGATTTATTTTCTTATGGATACCCATCCTATCTCTATTCCTCCTTATCAAATGACTTCATTAGAGTTGAAAGAATTCAAGAAGCAGTTGAAAGATCTTCTTGATAAGGGTTTTATTTGCCCTAGTTTTTCTTCATGGGATGCGCCTATTCTTTTCGTGCGTAAAAAGAATGCACCCCATCAGATGCATATAGATTATCAACTATTAAATAAGGTGACTGTGAATAATAAGTATCCTCTCCCTCGGATTGATGACCTATTTGACCAGCTTCAGGGTGCTAAGTACTTTTCTATGATTGATCTTCAATCGGGCTATCATCTGTAGATGATTAGTGAGGTAAATATCCCAAATGTGACTTTACAAACCTGATATGCCCATTATGAGTTCTTGGTAATGTCTTTTGGTTTGTCTAATGCCCTAGCGGAATCCATGGATATTATAAACCATGTATTCCCATCAGTTTTAGATTTATTCGTCATTGTGTTTATTGATGACATCTTTGTATACTCCAAGAGTGAGGAGTATCATGCCAATCACATCCGTATAGTGTTGTAGACTCTTAAGAATCAACGTCTGTATGCTAAGTTCTCAAAGTGTGAGTTTTTGTTGAATGTTATAACCTTTCTTAGTCATATTATTTCTAGTAAGGGGATCATGGTGGATCTATAAAAAGTTAAGTTGGTTAATAAATAGCTTACAACCACAAATCCAACTAATATTCGAAGCTTCTTGGGTTTAGCTGGGTATTATAAGAGGTTTATGAAGAGTTTCTCTTCGACCTCCACTCCATTGATTAGGTTGACTCAAAAGAAGGTGAAGTTTCTGTTGTCCGATGATTGAGAGGGTAGCTTAGAAAATTTGAAGGATAAGTTGACTTCAGCTCTAGTTTTTACCCTAACCTAGGGTACTAATGGTTTTGTTATTTATTGTGATGCTTCTGATATGTCACTGGGTTGTGAGTGATGTTGTGTAGTAAGGTTGTGGCATATGCATCTAAGCAACTTAAGGTGTATAGTGAGAATTATTTGACTCATGATTGGAAATTATTGTCTATAGTTCTTGCTTTGAAGTTTGGTACCATTACTTGTATATAGTTCATGTTGACATATATTTAGACCATAAGATCTTGCACTATGTGTTCACCTAGAAAGAGTTGAATCTCAAGGAAAAAGATGGCTTGAGTTACTCAAGGATTATTACATGAGTCTTCATTATAATCCAGGTAAAGCTAATGTAGTTGTTGATTCTCTTAGAAAGTTATTTATGGGAAGATTATCTCAAGTTAATGATGAGAAGAGAGGTTTGGTAAAGGATATTCACTGTTTGGATAATCTTGAAGTTTTTCTTTTTGACTCTAAGGTTGGAGAAGTGAATGTTCAAGTGGTGGTAAAGTCATCTCTTGGTTCTAAGGTAAAGGAGAAGCAGCTAGGATCTTATCTTGATGAAAATTAAGTATGATATGGGTCAGTAGAGAGCCCTGGCTTTTGAGATTGGTCTGGAAGGTATCTTGAGGTACAAAGGTAGATTATGTGTTCCCAATATTAATGGGCTATGGCAAAAGATCTTTGCTCAGACTCATGAGTTAAAATATATTGTCAATCCTGGTTCGATGAATTTTTACCATGATTTGAAAGAGATTTATTTTTAGAATAACATGAAGAGGGGTGTGGACAATTTTGTGGCTAAGTGTTTGCTTTGTTAGCAAGTGAAGGTGGTGCTTAAGGTATGTGTATTCCTTAATATCTTTGTTTTCTGTCTTTATTAAAGGTAATTAATGTTGGGTTTCTGTGTTACTGCTAATAGATGCCTTGAGTCATTATTCAGGGATGAATGATCCGGGAAGGGGGGAGGGGAGAATATAAAACCCAAGTTTTTGGTCCTAGAAAATTCCTACATTTTTGAACTCACTGCCCTAACTACGAATTGCATTACGAGTCGTAAGTTTACCATATAGGTCATAGGACCCCAACCGTAGAGTGACTAGTGTGGTTGTCCAAGGTGTCTGTTCAGAGTTGTCAAAACTCTAACGAGTCATATAGTGCTCCTCATATCCAAACTAATAAAGGTGCCAGAATTTTTCGTTGACCATGACTAGTAACCGATGTGTTGCAGTGACACCTCTCGAGTAGTAGTGTGTGACTCATAGGGTAAATATGATGGGTCCTTGATCTACTACTCAAACTACGTTGAGATGACTTATAGAAAGACATTATGAGTCTTATGACCCATGACTGTTGATTGGATTTTTTTGCACTTTTATATAGAGATGACTTTTCTTGTCATTTCCCTTCTTCCCTTCTTAGTACCCACGTCCATAAAAAACCTAAATAGGTTTATTTCCACCACTTCAACAATCAAATACATGTTTTTCTCTCTCTCAAATCCGTAAGTCAAGAAAACAAGGATTTCCTAGGGAATTGGCAATTTAAGCATTCAAAGGTTTATTTCTCTCCATAATTCTTGATATCTTAGGCATGTTACTCTCCCCATTAAAGTTGTTTTACTTAAAGCACGTATTTAAATGGTTGTTCAGTTAGATTTGAACATGGGTTTTGATATGGTTGAGTGTTTTTGGATGAATTCTATTTGAATTGGATTCCTATTATTTATATGCACTATTCATGCTTTATCAATAGTTTTTGAACTAATTGGGTGCATGGGTATGGAAATTGTAAAGGGGGACAAGGCATCCCCCCAAATTGATTATTTTTGTTAGGAATTTGGCTTTTTAAATTGTGTTCCCTCCGACCACTTGTGTAATTGGCTTCAATTATGATTGGTCACATGGTTTGACCTACTCTCCTATATTATTGTAATGCATAAAAGGTTAAATAGATGAAAAATGTTTATGAAAGCCTATTTAGCAATGTTTTGATATTAAATTGGAAGCTCGGAGGTCGAGTCATTCCCCTTAGTTAATTTGATAACTAAAAGGGGTCGAGGCATTCCGAACAAGGCTAACACGCACTGGGGCCCTTTCAGCAGAGGGAGATGAACCCATATATCCCATGGGTGCCTTTTTATGATAGTTAAGCTACATAGTCCAGTCTAGTGTTTTACTTCCATACAAAGCCTTGTTCCCTATTCGAGTATTTATGTATACACTTATGTGAACATGTATTTGGAGTTTGTATTGGATTTTGAATTGACACCATTTTATCCTTATCCTTAGTTACATGGTAGCGCTCAACCCCCTAATCGTCCTTAGACGTTATAACCCTATGTGATGCAGGAATCGAGGATAATTCTACTTCTGTTGCCTGGTGATAGTATTTCTAAGTTGTGAGAAGTCAACTTTGAAGTGGTGAGCTTTCATTCTCCAGAAGGGTTATCATTGTAAAGTCCTATTCGGTTTACATCTTAGATTACTTCTATTAGACTCTTTATGGTTATCTTAGGGCCATATCCTGACATAGATTTGTTTTGGTCTATTTTGAGGCTTTGAGGATTACTGTGGATTGGGTTGTTACAATTTTGAGATTATTTCTTTTGAGTTGCCTATTTTGTATATGTTTGGAACTCAACTTATCTTGTTATAAGTTCCCAATTCATCCACTACTAGTTTTATTGTGTTTGGTTTTTCTTTGTAAAAGGGTGGTCTCCATTCCTCGATAAACTTGAGATACCCGTAATGGCCAGGCCTTTGTTTGGGTCGTGACAAGTTGTCATCAGAGCCCTAGGTTCATGGTCAATTGGGTGTCCATAAATCCATGTTGATTAGAGTGTTTTTTATGGGTGTGATCGTGCCATACTTGTAAGAGTGATGCTATGAGGTATTTGGAAATATTTCCCTTTCTTGTGTTCTACTTTTGGGATGTAGAGTCTAGATAGATGAAATCTCCTATAATTTTTTTCATTCTCATTTTAGATCATACCTCCCCAAATGTCTGATGCTTATGGAAAATCCTCTGTCCCACCTGAGGATAAAGTGGATGGAGATCCCCTCCTTATGGGGTACAGACCCAGTCTAGGTTCCTTGCTTCTGATTTTTCCTCTTGTGTTCCACTGGTTCCTACTAGTCCTCTTTGAGCTCCTCAGGTTAATGGCACTTTTACCCAAATGCTTTAGGGGGATGTGTCTCATGCTGAGTTTCGTCGATCAATTCATTTTCTTACTCTATTGCTGCAACACCCTCAAAATTTTGGGTATTTTATGTTTGTCCTTTTCATGATTTAAATATAAATTTTAGGCTCAAATTATGTTTTGGGATGTTAAAAGTTTAACACGAAAGAGTTTCAGAACTTTTCAATGGGGTTCAAGGTAGTTTTGGGTCACGAAGGCTAAGTAAGACTCCGCATTATTGGCGTGCCACATAGGTTAGTCTCTACGATTACCTTCGTGACACCAAATATAATCACAAGGATAAGGTCTGTGACACAGAGCCTGGACCTCCATGATAAGTTTTGTGCCACAGACCTATATTAATTTCGGGTTGTCTTGTTCTTTTTAAAATGGGATGAGGGTTAAAGGGTTCCATTCACCTATAAATGATTTTTAATATCTATAAAGATCTATTTCTATCAATTTTGAATATACAAAGGTTATTCTCATTATCTGAACCATACTCTCTCAAATTCCCCTTTTCAACTCAAGGCTAGGGTTTCAAGGAAGTAATCCTAGAGGGCCCTAAGGGTGTGGTTTTCATCGAATTCCATGGAAATTAAGGCATGTACCTCATTAATATTCATGGTTTTTTTGTTGGGTTCTGAACTATGGATTGATGGTTTTGAATGTATTTGGTTTAAATATCTTCCCATGATTATTATTGAATTCTAATGCATAGAAGATGATTTATGAACTCTTTTGATGTATAAGGATGGTGAATGAATTTAGGGGTACAATGGATTCCCCAAATATGGTTTCATCATCGAAATTGATAATAACCTCGACCCACTTGCTTAATTGGAATTTGAATATGATTTATCACTTTGTTTGGCTATTCTTTTTTAAACCTTACATTGTATAAATTGTAAATAGAACATGAATTGGTTTGACTTTGTTTCAAATGGTTTTGGAAAGGCCTTGGTGGCCATGTCTTTGGTTTTTAAATTGGAAACTGGGGAGTCAACTTTATTTAAAGGTTTTGAATTGAAAAATGGAATAGACTTGAAAGCTCTAATTTTTGTATTACAATACCAACAGGAAATGCCTAATTAAAAGACTCCATGGTAATTTGTTGGGAATATATAAATGTCTTTAATATGTTCTTAAAGGGTGTTGTATAGAAAAGTTGTGGAAGGTGGAGGTCGAAGGGGGACCGATACTGCAAACTCTTATTTGCCGATATATAGTTTAGTCATGGTGACCAAGTACATGAGACAGACTTTTTATTTTGGGGATGGAATTAGCCTTCTTGGATTTTCTCTGGTACATGTGGCTAATACGCACTGGGGCCCTTTCAGTAGAGAGATCTGAACCTATATAACCCATAGGTGTCTTTTAGGTTTTCTTTGGTTATTGCCTGGATTATGATCTTTGTTTAGGAATGGTTTGGTTTGGCTTGATTGTTGGTATTGGTTGGTTGAACTCGGTAGGGTCGATCACGGTTGTGATCCTAGCCCAGAGTCTTCGTGTGAGATGTTACACTATCTTTATACATGCTCAAAATTCAGCCAACTCAGGGCAGTCCCGGTTGGGATGGGTAAAGGGGTGGTCTCTAGTCCCGGTTGGACTTGGGACACCTATTACAACAAAGCTCCTTATCATGTCGCGTCATCCAGTCTTCTTCGTGCTCAAGAAAGATGGTTCCTTTTGAATGTGCATCGCTACAGTTAGTTAAAAAAGTCACAGTTAAGAAAAAGTATCCTCTCCCCAGGATTGATCCCTTGTTTGACTAATTTCAGGGTGCAAGCTATTTCTCTATGATCAACCTCAGATTCGACTATCATTATTTTAGAGTTAGAGAATTTTACATTATAAGGACAACCTTCCGACTTTGGCATGGTTACTTTGAATTCCTATTTATGTCTTTTGGAATAACAAATGCTCCTGCAACTTTTATGGACTTGATGAACAAGGTTTTCAAACAGTACTTGGACATGTTTGTCATAGTCTTTACTGGTGACATCTTTGTTTATTCTCGTAGTAAAAGTGATCATGCAGAATATTTGAGGGCTGTTTTGTAGACCCTTAAGG
The DNA here is from genome assembly GCA_030864215.1 of Capsicum pubescens. Taxonomy (NCBI): domain Eukaryota; kingdom Viridiplantae; phylum Streptophyta; class Magnoliopsida; order Solanales; family Solanaceae; genus Capsicum; species Capsicum pubescens. The sequence continues at coordinate 137,664,958 of CM061545.1, forward strand.
ATCATCAGTAATTCGCTAAGTTTAGAAATTGCACATTGTGGTTGAGATCAGTAGATTTCCTTGGTCATATCATTTCTGATGATGGAATTCAAGTTGATCCTCTAAATACCAAAGCAGTAAGAAATATGTCTAGACCCATCTATCCATCAGACATTAAAAGTTTCTTGGGTTTAGCTTGATATTACAAATGGTTTTTTGAAGAGCTTTCTTCTATTGTCTATCCCGTGACTTGCTAACCTAGAAGAAGGTCAAATTTTAGTGGTTAGATTCCGGTGTGAAGAGCTTTCAGGAGATAAAGACTCGACTCACGTTTGCTCAAGTCTTGACTTTACCAGATTGCACAGATGGGTTTGTAGTTTATTGTGATGCTTCTAGAGTTGTCCTTGGTTGTGAGTTAATGATGTTATGTAAGGTCAAAGCCTATGCCTCTAGACAGCTTAAACCCCATGAGAAGAATTATACAACCCATGACCTTGAGTTGGCAGCTGTGGGTTTTGCCTTGATTTGGAGGCAATATGGGGTTCATGTGGATGTGTTTTTGGATTATAAGAGTTTAAAGTATGTGTTTATGTAGAAAGAACTGGATTTTCATCAAAGAAGGTGGTTTGAATTGTTGAAAAACTATGATATGAGTGTGTTGTATCACTCGGGTAAGGCCAAGGTAGTGGTTAATTCCCTTAGTAGATTGTCTATGGGAAGTGTGGTGCATATTGAGGATGATAAGAAGGTGTTAGTCCATGAAATACATCAGCTTCCTAGGTTAGGTGTTGGTTGGTTGATTCAGCCAAAGGTAGTAAATGGGTTCAGAATAGTTTGGAATCTTCATTAGTGGTCGAAGTAAAAGAAAAACAAGATAGGGATCCTATTTTGGTCAAGTTGAAGTACATAATTATGGATCATTAGTTTGAGGTTTTATCCCAAGGGGGAGATGGTTGTCAAGGAAGGTTATGTGTTTCGTGTGTCAATGGTTTGAGACAACGACTATTAGCTGAGGTGCATGGTGCACAAAATTCTATTTAACCTGGAACAACTAAGATGTATGGTGATTTCCAAGAAATCTATTGTAGAGTGTTATGAAGAAATATATTGCAGAATTTGTGGCTGAGTGTTCGAATTATCAACAGGTTAAGGTTGACAACCAAAGCCCTAGTGTTATTGTTTAGGATTTCAGGATCCCCACATGGAAGTGGGAAGTGGTGAACATGGATTTTGTGAAGGGGTTGCCTCGTACGCGTGGTCAACATGATTTGATTTGGGTCATTATAAATAGAATGACCAAGTTGGCCCATTTCTTGCTTGTTCATACTTTGTATTCAGCTGAGGATTATGCTAGACTCTACCTCAGTGAATTGGTAAAGTTGTATGGGGTTCCATTGACCATCATTTTAGCTAGAGGTACTTAGTTTACCTCTCACTTTTGGAAGGCTTTTTCGAAATGTCTTGGTACCCAAGTTCATCTTAGTATTGCTTTGCAATTACAAATATATGATCAGGCAGAGCGGGCCATTTAGGCTTTATAGGACATGGTAAGGGCCTTTGTTATTGAATTTAATGGTAGTTGAAATGACCACTTACCTTTGATTAAGTTTGCCTATAACAACAACTATTACTCCAGTATTCAGATGACCACTTACCTTTGATTGAGTTATCCTATAACAACAACTATCACTCCAGTATTCAGATGGCTCCTTTAGAGTCTCACTATAGGAGAATATTTAGATATCCTATCTGATGATTTGAAGTAGGTGAGGATGCTTTGATAGGGCCAGATTCAATGTTTGAGGCAATGGAGAATGTTCAATTAATTCGATAGAGGTTGTAAATAACCCAAAGTTGTCAGAAATCTTTTGAAGATATGAGGAGAAGGGATCTTGAATTTGATGTTGGTGACTTGGGTTAGTTGAAAATTTTGCCTATGAAAGGAGTGAAGAGATTTGGGAAGAAGGGGAAACTCAGTCTTCACTATGTTGGCCCATATATAATTATAAGCCATTTTGGGAAGGTAGCTTATGAGATGGAGTTGCCAGCAAATTTGGAATTGGTGCATCCCGTGTTTCGTATATATTTGTTAAAGAAATTTATTGGCAACACAGCTTCATTTGTGCCCATAGAAAGTGTGGATGTGAAAGATAGTCTATCCTACGAAGAAGTCACAAATTAGATCCTTGACCGTCAGATTAGTAGGTTGAGGACTAAAGAAGTCCCGTTTGTTAAGGTTCTATGGAGAAACCAGTTCGTTGAGGGATATACTTAGGAAGAAGAAGTCGATATGCCAGTTAAGTATCCCTATTTTTCTCTACAAATTAAGATCCAGTTTAAGGTAATGGTTTTGCTTAATTGATTCTATCATTTCCTATCTCAGCTACATAACCATCTTCATGTCATAGCATAAATTCATGAATAAAGTTAAGTCCATAGATTATGTTTCAGATTCAGTTATTCAAATCATGATTTAGCTCATAAGTATTCAGTGCACAATCTTAGCTTTCAAAGTATCTTAGCTCAAACAGTTTTATTTGAGGATGAATGATCCCAAAGGGGAGATATAGTACTACTCTGAATTTTTCAAAATCTAGACCTTTTAAAAGATAGACCACAAAGTTAGCTTTCTGATTCTTCAAGCCTCGTCTTAATCTGATGTTGTGGTCTAAAGTTACGAAGGATTTCCCTTAATGGGCTGAGTTACTATTATGACTATGACTCAAGGTAACGAGTCATAACCACTCGTGATGAGTCATCAAGAGCAAGTTGTAGTCACTCCAATGGATCCCTCAGTTGTAGCCAAGTAACTGCGACTCCTCTCTATGACTCGTTATCAGTGGCTATGAGTCATACGGAAGGATTCGTAGTCACAATAGTATGTAATACCAAAAAACTTAACCTAGTGGTAATAAGGTCAGCATACGACTTGTCTCAAGACATTATGAGTCATTATGAAGACTCGTATCCTGAGCATAAAGGATACGAGCATCAAGCCTCAATTTTTGTAGTTTTACAAGTGACATAGACATTTATTAAGATCCCAAATTTCTCCTAACTTATAGACAAGTCAAAACATTCCTTAGCTATTAAATTCTTGTGAAAAATGTAACTATGGTCAGATTCAAACAAGCATAACTTTTGGTATACTAGAAATTTCTGATCCCAAGACCCTTCAACAGATAGATAATTGATTTTTCGTTCCAAAGATACAAATTTCACCTTAATCTAATAGCAAGGTGAAAAATTATGGCCAAATTACTGAATCACTATCAAAGTTACCAGTGATTACGACTCCTAATGACGACTCATAGTCAGACCCTACGAGTTGTCAAATTCCGACTCAAGGCCAGAACCTATGGGTCGAAGCCTAACTCGTTGGGACGACTTCCAAGCATTTTCCAAACTATTGTTAAGAGGTTATTTGGTCTTTTTACACTCTTTTAACCCAAAAACTACGCTCTTTCATCACCAGAACAATAGTTATCAAGAATAAATATTACCCTAACCTATCATAACTCGAAAATAGTTCATCATAGAGAAAAAAGAGGTGATTCCTTTTGTCCCAAAACCAACTAGGGTTATTCAAGTTCAAGTTCAATCCCAAGAAATTTATCCAAGCCTTCTACATTCAGGCATGTGAGGTATTCATCAATCGGATCCTTCCACCCTTTGAGTCCCAAAAATCCCTTTTTTTATTCATGCATGAATTTTATCCATGTTTTCTTAGTAATTTTAATTCAACCCATGTCAATACGGTTTCCCATGTATATTAGGTTATTTCATGCTTTGAATTTCGATTACCTATGTGATATTCAGTTTCTCCAACATAAAATTATCAAGTTAAGAACTAAACCATGTTCAATTGTTATCCTCCAAAGTTTAACACATCCCATGTTCAAATTCACGTATCTCATTCATTTATTAAAATGGATTATGTTTTTGGGTCTCTAAATTAAAACTTCCTATCTATGTTTTATGTATTGTTATTGTATTTTTATATCATTCAATGCTAGAGGGTTATGAACACCCAATACCTATTTATTTTTACATGTTTTTGTTTTCAAGTAACAAGTCAGTCAGACAATGATTTTTATTATTAGATTCAGATTATCATGTTCATGTTGAGCACTTATCAGTATAGTACCATGTCATGTTAAATAAATAATAATACCAGTGTTATTCAGTTGGGAATAACACTTATCACTGAGTGAATGTAGGGATGGCAGCTCCCCCATCAATTAGGTATTAGTCATTAGTAGCAGTCCTTATGTACCACACCTACGGTGAAACCATAGATTATACCCCATCAATTAGGCATAATACCTTATCCTTTGGGACATCATCATTGTGGAACAACATCCTTAGTCATTCGTTGCTACCCGTGGAAAGGTACCATCATACTTCCAACTCTGGTTACAAGTTGGACCCTAATAGCTTATATTGGAGCAAGTCGATTGTAGTCAGCTCCCACTGTCTCGTTTTAATATTTAGACTATATCAAATTAGGTTTGCATGACCAAAGGCACAGTTGTCAAACATTCATTTATTCAGGTTATACAAATTATCTTAGTTTGTGATTTACTTTGTCATGCATTTTTAGTTTTACATGTTCACACATCCATTTTTAGTTTCCACATGTATTTAAGTTAAGACCTTACCTCACATACCTATACATTCAAAGTACTTAATGCATACTTTAATTTTTCACTATGTTGTCTTATAACATAGGTTCGGACTTATAGTTCCCCGATCTTCCTTAAAAGATCAGCATTTCCCAGCAGCAATAGTGGTGATTCCTCATCTATCGATGATGTGACATGTTATTACAGTTATTTTGGTATTTCTTTATGTTCAGTTAGTTGAAGTTAGTTGGAGATTTGTCCCATTAACTCCTTATGATTTTAGAGGCCTTCAGATAGTCAGTCTAGTGTTGAGACTCTCATACTTATTTCAGTTTCATTATCAGTTGTTCAGGCATGCTAGTACTACTTATCAGGATTTCATTAGTTTATCTTCCGCACATGTTGTTTAATTACTATTTTATTCAGTGCTCCCAGTAGGTAACAAATCATAGGTTATCTTGGGGTGACTTGTGACCTTCAGCACCGTGTTGCGACTAGAGAGTAGCCTCGAGTCTTGAAATCAACACCACTTTAATTACATTTTCAAGATCGCTAAATAGCCCACATAAGGTTATTCATACTAGTCATGGTTCCAACACTTAAACTACATTCTAATCTACCACAATCATTCTCTGAATTAGCTCAACCTACAAAGAAAGCAATAAGATCCTAAAAGTGTAATTAGCATTTCACCTGACGGGTCAAAATACTCATCTAATCCCTAAACTCAATAACCAAGAGTAAGTCATGATGTTCTACCCATAATAAATCTTAACATTCACATTCACATGCAATATATAAAATGCATCATCTTGTGATGGAGAGCAGACAAAAGCCTACCTCAAAGCCATAACATAAATCCTTGAATAGTCCACAAAGCATCTATCTTTACTTAAAGATATTGAAATGCCGCTACACTATCAAAATCCTAATCTACACATCATTAGGAGTAAAATAAGTCTCATATTGCCATATAATAGGTTGGGTCAAGAACGGGTCCACAGGGCCTGCTAATAGAATCAAAAATTTAATGTATCACGAGGTACCTTAAAGGATAAAGAAGTTGGGCTCAATAGTTGAGCACTAACAGAACACAAATTGGTTCACAAATCAACCATTAATGTTTAGGAATTCAAAGCCCTAATTTCTAAGAATATCCGAGAAAATGAATGAATATGACCATGGATTAAAAAGGAAATCACAAAATATTTGTTAACCAAGCTCCCCAAATTATTACAAGCTATAATCCCACTTTATCTTGCATCTAGTTTTTCCAGCTCTCAAGAAATGGGTGAAGAATGAGAAAAATTGGGCAAAAGGGGTTAGTTTATACCTTTATCAGGTCCTCGAGTGTTGCTATCACGACCCGAGCTTCGAGATAGCCACATATTATGGCTTCACATGCTAACCGCAATTGCAACCAGAGCCTCGTGATCACAACATATGAGGTCTAATAAGACTTGTCAATATCACAACATATATACCATAATTAGGGTATCATGGTGACTTCCAAGGGTATCTTGATCGGAACCCTTGGCACCCCGATAGTGATGTACCAGATATAGAAATAGACATGGAAGATCTCCAAGTATCCGCAAGGCAAAAGGATTCCTTTGGAATCCTATATATGCAAATGAACTATGTAACTTGTCACGACCCAAACCAGGGACTGACCGTGATGGGTATCTCAAGCCTATCATAGACCAGAGACCACCCCTTTTGCCTAACCTCATGAACACAATAATAAAAATAAAGCTAAAGATAAATCAAAATAGTCATTAAAAAAATGAACAGATATCTCAACTAAAAACTAAGAATCAATCAATAACCAACCCACATTTATCCATAATATTCTCTAAAACAAGAATAACAACTAAGTTGAGACATGCCCCCAACTACGACCAAAAGAATTCAAAAGTACTAAGTCAATAATAAAAGAATAATGAAATGATAAGGCCTTACGAATGATGGAGGATCATAAGTCCCCAATATGTCAATAGACGTGCTTAACAACCTAGCACTTCACAGAGGAAACCAAAAAGTGTGTGGACCCTACATCATGAAATGATGTAGCATCCTAGGATGGTTAGTGAGATAAGCACTGACATTTAACACAGGAAAAGTAATAAAATAATGTCATGTCTAAAATCAGTCAAAATCTCATGCACACATTTTCATATATATAGGATGCTGAGATAGGGTAAGGGCAATTAACTTAAGAGTTGTAAAACTATTAACATGGATTGTGTAGCTTGATACGTCCTAAAGTCCCCCATAGGTTATAAGGGTTCAGCTCCCCCTGCTGAAAGGTCCTCAGTGCATGTTAGCCGCATGAACCGAGGAAACACCAAGGATAACTAAAGACATCATGGGCAATAGTCATCCCAATAAATGAATATCAAGTGTGTATCAAGCACACGGTCATATTGACCCCCAAAGCCAGCAAACATTATTTCCAGTGTTTGTCCCCCTAGGACTTACACCTTTATGGTGAGATCCACAACCTCTTTTAAGCCCAAATTAAAATAACTTTGCACATAATTCTAATTATTGACCCAATAGTCATTCATTAAGGAATTTACATCTTGGTGTCATTATACCAACATGCTTTCAAGATAAATTAAATATGCCAAACTAATCCACATAACAATATTGATTCCCAAGTTCAACTTAAAATCCAAACCAAGGCCACCAAGGCCATCCAAATCCATGTTATATCCATTTATCTATTAATGCAATGCATTGGGTTCAAAATAAGTTAAACCAAGCAATTTTTCATTTTTAAAACCAAGATTATAAAGTGGGCTGAGGTTAATACCAATTCTAAGTAAAAATTCATCAAATTTAGGGAAACCCATGTCCCCCACTCAAACCATTAAAACAATGCACCAATTTAGTCCCCAAAACATCGGTTCCAACCTTGAATAATTAATTTAAAACTTGGGAAAATTAATTCAATCTGTAACAACCAAAACCCCTCAACCCAATTCCAAAATCTATAATTTAAATCACATGAAAATTCATTAAACTAATGCCACAATGTAGAATTCAAGATTAGGGAAGAGAAACATGCCTGAAATACACAAGAATTTGAAGTGAATTTGAAGTTTGGAGCCCGGATGATGAATTCACTGTAAAGCCCTTAAGCTTTCTTAGTTTTAGTGTTAGAGAAGAGAATAAGAGTGTTTGATCTTTTTAATTGGAGGGGAAATGGTCAATTTTATGTTTATAAGTCATGGAAAGGGTGAAAATACCAAAATCCCGATCACCACAAGTGAAGAAAACAAAATTGGATGAAATTAAACTATCAGTATGGCATAACGTTATCGAGGGTAGCCTCTGTTCCACGATAATATCGACCCTCACTACCTCGGGGTCCCAAAATGGACCGAAACCACTTCCAAAAATTCTATAACTTTCGTAAATTACCCTTTTAATATTCCTAAACATAATTCAAATCGAAAATCGAAATTACACATGTGGGAAGGTCAAAAATAAAATGATCAAAATGTTAAGGGTCTTAGTTTATCCCTCCCCCCTTAGGATCTTTCGTACTTAAATGATGAGTCTGGACACTTTTAACCAGAGAATAGCGAGAATACAGAAGAATCAAATAAAAAGCTCAAAAAGAGTCAAGAGGAAAATAAAACTCGTACCTTAAGCACTCTCATCCGACATAATGAACAAGAATGGGTATTTGGCCTTCATATCTTCCTCAACATCCCATGTAGCCTCTTCCACCTTTTGATTTCTCAAAAAAACCTTCACCGAAGCTATATACTTACTCCTCAACCTATGAATTTGACTATCCAATATCTCAACCGTGACTTTCTCATAAGATAAGGAATCCATAAAACAAACATCCTCAATCCACACTATCAAGGAAGTATCACCCACACGCTTTTTCAACATGACCACATGTAAAATAAAATGAATCAATGGTAAACTTGCAGGAAAATCTAACTCATATGCGACATTTCTAATTATCCAAAATATCTAATATGGACTAACATAACGAGGATTGAGCCTTTACTTCTTCCCAAACCTTATGACTCTTTTCATAGTAGACACCTTCAAAAATACCCAATCGCTTACTTCAAACTCCAATTCTCTTCACCTAACAACTATATATGAGTAGTCTTAAGTTTTTCTCTAATCACTTTTACCTTCTCTATGGCTTGGTGAACCAATTTTAGACCAAATAACTTAGTCTCACAAACCTCATACCATCCAATAGGAGACCTACACCCCCTACCATGAAAATCCTCAAAAGGAGCCATTTGGATACTAGAATAATAATTGTTGTTGTACATAAACTCAATAAGAGGTAAGTGATCAACCCAACGATCTTTGAAATAAATCACACAGGCCTTTAGAATATCCTCCAAAGTCTGAATTGTACACTCAACTTGCCTATCTATTTGAGAGTGGAAAGTGGAGCTAAGGTTTACTTATGTACCCTAAACCATTCTGAAATGAATGCTAAAAGTGAGAAGAATATTGCATAACTCGGTTCAAAATAATGGATAATGGCACACCATGCAACTTCACTATGTCCTGGATGAACAACATAGCATAATTCTCTTATTAGTAGTTAGTCCTCACAGGCAAGAAGTTTGCAGAATTAATCATCCTATCCAGAATAACCCAAATAGAATCATATTAATTTTGAGACAGCGAAAGACATATAATGAAATCCATATTGATCATCTCTCACTTCCCCATGGGAAAATCTATCACTTGAGATATGCCACCAATCCTCAAGTGTTCTACCTTTACTTGCTGGCATACCATATATTTGGCAAGAAATTTTTCCACATCCTTCTTCATATTGTTCCACTAGTATATTTCCTCTAAGTAATGGTACATCTTATTCAAACCCAAATGAACTATTTATTGAGATTCATAAGCCTCAGTAAAAATCCTTTTGCATAGCCTATCAACATCAGGAATACAAAACCTACCTTAATACCTCAACATGCCATATACCCCAATCTAAAAAGACATACCCTTTTGCTGACCCACATTATCCTTAATCTGCATAAGTATGGTATCCAAAGCCTGTTTCTCTATCATCTCAACACCAAGAGAATATTTGACCATTTTCTTGACAATCACTCCTCTTTTCTCAAATTCCAAAAGACAAACTCCCAAGTTATCAAGCCTATGATTATTCTTTACCAAACCCCTTTTCTTCTTATCAACATGAGATAAGCTTCCTACAAATAACCTTCTAAAAGCATCAACAAGAACATTAGTTTTACCTAGATGGTAGTAAAGTATTATTTTGTAATTCTTAAGCCATTCGAGCCACCACCTCTACCTCAGATTCATTTCCTTCTAAGAGAAAACATATTGCAAGATATTATGATCTAATAAATATCCACATGTACCCCATACAGATAACTGCAACATATTTCCAATGGAATGACCACAATTAGAAAACTATAAATTAGGTGTCTACTAATTCCTTTTTTGAACCTTAAGACACCTGGAAGCATAGGCTACAACCTTACTATGTGGTATCAAAACATAACCTAGTCCCATATGGGACGTATAAGAAAACTCAACAAAACTATCATTACTGTAATACACTAGAGTTTTGGTCATAAAAAATTTATGAGTTTTTGAACTCACTGCCCTGACTATCGTTTACCTTACAAGTAGTAAGGTCACTATAAGGGTCATCAGACCATAATTGTAGAGTAACCAATGAGGTTGCCAAAGGTGTCTGTTCTGTGTACGACTAGACTCACCGAGTCGTCAAGACTCTAAACGAGTCATATAGTGCTCCTCATAGCCAAACCAGTAAAGGTGCCTAATGTTTCTTCCTTGACCACGACTAGGATATTACGTGTCATAATAACACCTTACGAGTCATAGTTTGTGACCCATAGGTCAACAATGAGGTATCCTTAAGCTACTATTCAGACTATGATTTATGGAGCTAACTCATATTAAGATGTCACTAGTCGTAAGGTGACTCATGATGACTGGGCAACTTTTTTTACACTTTGAAGTTGGGGCATTCTTGTTATTTCCCACCTACCCCACTTAGGACCCACATCCATAAAACACTACTATAGGGTTATTTCTATTAATTTAACAGTCAAAAATATGTTTTTCTCTTTCTTAAATTGCTAAGTCAAGAATACTAGGTTTCCTTAAGGAAGTGGTAATTAGAGCATCAAAGGGTTGATTTCTCTCCAATTCTTTATATCTCATGCATGTTGCTCTCCCCCTTAATATTGTTTTACTTCAAACATGTATTTAAATAGTTGTTCGTGTAAATTATTATGACATGGGTTTTGATATGGTTGAGGGTTTTGGAATGAATGTTCTTTGAATTGGATTCCTATGATTTTATATGCAATGTACATGCTTTATAAATGGGTTTTGAACTAATTGGGTGTGTGGGTATGAAAATTGGAAATGGGGTCGAGGCATTATCCCAATTTGATGATTTTTTTAGAATTTGGTTTTGTAAATTATGATTCTTCAGTCAACATTTGTAGTTGGCTTCGAATATGATTTGTCACATGGTTTAACTTACTCACCTATATTATTGCAATACATAAAAGGTTAAACGGATGAAAAATTATTTTGAAAGCCTTGTTAGCCATGTTTTGATATTAAATTGGAAGATAGGGGGTCGAGGCATTTCTCTGAATTGATTTGATAACTAAAAGAAGTTGAGGTATTCCCCAACTTTATTTAATGAACAAAGGGGGTGAGATATTCCCCGAAGTTAATTGAATTGCAATGGAATAATTATAAGCTTCCAAGTATAAGGATATGATTATACCTATGGTGTGCCTTAAAATTTAATTCCTTGATTAAATGGATGGGTTATGTGAAACTTGTGTTCATTGGGCTTAATGGGGGTTATGTAACTAAGCCGTGAAGGTGGAGGTCCTGAAGGACCTATACTAGAAACTCACATTTTTTGGCACGAAGGCTGATCTTAATGACCATGTTAAGGGTTTAAACTATTGATATTTATTTGTATCCTGGATTGACATGGGGTCGGGGCACTCCCTTGTCTTTCTTAATACCTTTAGTTCATGAAGCTAACACACATTGGGCCCTTTCAGCAGGAGGAGCTGAACCCATATAGACCATGGGTTACTTTTTACAAAAGTTAAGCTACATATTCCTAGGTAATGTTTTACTTTCATACTAAGCCTTGTTTCATGTCCTAGCATCTAATATATATATATATATATTTATATATGTATGTATGTATGTATGCATGCATGTTTGTGAACATGTACATTGAGTTTGGAATGGATTTAAAATTAGCATTATTTTATCCTCATTCTAAGTTAAATAATTATGCACAACCTACTAACCATCCTTGAACGTTGTATCCCCACGTGATGAAGAAAATAAAGACACTTCTATTTTTACTGCATAGTGATAGGATTTCTAGGTTGTGAGTAGTCAACTTTGAAATGGTAAGCTTTAATTCTTCGAAACGGATATCATTTTAAAGTGCAATTTGATTTATGTCTGAAACTACTACTATTAGATTCTTTTTGGGTATCGTCGAGGGTATGTACAAACACAAAATAGTTTTGTTCTGTTTAGAGGGTTTGTGGATTATTGTACATTAGAATGTTGTTAAAATTCTAAGATTTCTTCTTTTGAGTTACCTATCTTATTATATGTTTAGAACTCCACTTATTTTGTTAGAAGTTTGCAACTCTTCTGTTGCTAGGTGTGTTGTGTTCTTTTTTTTAGGAAAGAGGGTGGCGTTTTAGCCTCGATGAACTTGAGATACCCATCACAGCTAGGCCCTAGTTTCGGTTATGACAAATTGGTATTAGATCCCTAGGTTCATAGTCATTTGGGTGTCCACAACGTTGTGTCTAGTGTAATATCTTTTATGGGTATGTAGCACACCACACTTTTAAGGGAGAGGCTAAGAGGTATTTAGGAATGTTTCCCTTTTTGTGTTGTACTTCCAGGCTATAGAGTCTAAAATGTTGAAATCTCCTCTAATTCTATTTGTTTGTATTTCAGATCATGCCTCCTTAAAGGTCTAATGCTCCTGGAAACTCCCCTATCCCTCTTGAGAAGAACATGGATGAAGATCGCCCTCCTTTTTGGGTACAGACCGAATCTAGAGTCCCTATTTTTTATTGACCTTATGGAGTTCTATCTGTCCCTAATAGTCCTCCTTAGGCTTCTCGAGCAGATGGTACTTCTGCCCTAATGCCTTAAGGGTTGGTCCAGTCACTCCTTCTTCTGATGCCAGAAGGGTTGGCCAGTTCATGTGGTTGTGTTCTCTGACTTTCACTGGTTCCAAGGACATGGAGGATCCTCAAGGGTTCATACATGAGATTGAAAAGATTTTCCAAGTGATGCATTCTTCTGACTCTGAGGGTATGGAGTTTGCCACTTATTAGTTGAAGGATGTGGTATATTAGTGATATGATGAGTGGGAACAAGTAAGAGCTAATGATACTGAGCCAACTATGTAGGATGACTTCTCTGGAACTTTTCTTGATTGCTTCTTTCCTTAGGAGCTGAGGAAAGTGAAGGCTTATTATTTTATGAATTTTAAGCAAGTCAAAATAACTATGAAGGAGTACGGCTTGAAATTCCATCAATTGTTCGGCTATGCATTAAAGTCTATATTTTTCATGAGGGCTAAGATGAGGAAGTTTTCTTTGACCATATCTCCGGACATGGTGTTGGACTGCAATGCTGCCTTGCTTAATAAAGATATATATATATCTAGGCTTGTAGTTTATATAAAGTAGGTTGAGGATGAAAAGAAGAAATAAGATTAAATAAGGGAAAGATAGAGTTAGAAATTCAGGTATTTTGAGTAGGGTAGAGGCCATCAGAATAGTGGTAGAGATAGTAGGTAGTGGTCTAAAAAGAAGTGGAGAAAATCTAGTTCTTATTATATGGATAATGCTTAATATCCTATACCATCTGGTGATAGTTATTTTTATAGCAACATTGGGTTTAAGGCACAAGGTGCCCAATCTTAGTCTAGTGGGGTAAGGTAGCCCCATCATATCCTCCATGCCGATTTTGTGGATAGTAGCATCGTGGTTTTTGTGATGAGGGGAGAAATAAGTGCTTTAGATATGGAGAGTTTGGCCATTTTCAGAGGAACTTTCCTGTAGGTGATGTCACTACTGGAGAAAATAATATTCCAATTGCTACGTCTTTAGCTCCAACATTGAATATGCTACTTCTAGTATCGACACTAGTCAAAATCATTTTTATGCTCCTGCCACCCACCAGGAATCTGAGGCTTCTCCCAAAGTTATCACTGGTACATTACAATATTTCTCCCGTGATGTGTATTTCTTATTTGATCAACATTCTACTCTTTCATATGTGACATCTTATGTGGTTATTTATTTATCTTTTGGTACTGAATGTAATTTTGATCTTTTTCTTGTACCTACCTATGGAAGAGACAATTATTGCTAGAAGGGTCTATAGGGGCTGCATGGTATTTATTACATTAGATTTTAATGTGATATTAGGGATGTATTAGCTCTCTTTGTGCTATGCATCTCTTGACTGTAGAAATGGAAAGGTCAGTTTATAATTCTTGAATGAACTAGCAATGTAGTGGGAAGGGAGCTCCCTAGTGCCTAAGAGAAGTTTATTTCTTATCTTAGATCCCAAAAATTAATTTACAAATGGTGATTATATCATCTATCTTGGGTTATGTATTCTAGTTGTGAGGGCCTTTCTTTGCAATCTATCCTGTTATCAATGAGTTTTCTAAAGTGTTTCCCGATGATCTTCATGGTATTTCTCTTGATAGGGAAATAGAATTATGTATTGATCTTCTTTTGGATACCCATCTTATTTTTTTTACTCCTTACAGAATGAATCCATTTTAGTTTAAAGAACTTAAGGAGCAATTTAATGATCTTCTCAGAAGGGTTCTATTTGCCCTTATTTTACTCCATAAGGTGATCCTATTCTTTTTGTGCATTAGAGGGATGGTTCCGTTAAGATGTGTATAGACTATCAATAGTTGAATAAGGTGACTATGAAGAATAAGTATCCTGTCCCAAGGATTGATGGCCTATTTTACAAGCTTCATGGTGCTAAGTACTTTTCTTAGATTGATTATTGGTCGGGCTATTATTAGTAGAATATTTCTAGGGTGGACATCCCAAAAACTATTTTCTGAACAATGAATGGCAACTATGAGTTCTTTGTTATGTATTTTTTGTTGACTAATACTCCGACAACATTTATGGATCATATGAAATGGGTATTTCATCAGTTTCTAGATTTATTCATAATTGTGTTTATTAATGACATATTGGTAGACTCCAAGAGTGATGAAGATCATGCCAATCATCTTTGTATAGTGTTGCAGACTTTTAAGGATCAATGTTTGTATGCTAAGTTCTCAAAGTGTTAGTTTTGGTTGAATATAGTGACCTTTCTTGGTCATATTATTTCTAGTAAGAGGATCATGGTTGATACACAGAAAGTGGAGCTGATTAACAAGTGTCCTAGGCCCATGTCTCCAACTAATATTCATATCTTCTTGGGTTTAGCTGGGTATTATAGGAGGTTTGTAGAGAATTTCTCTTCAACCGCCACTCCATTTACTAGGTTTACTCCGAAGAAGGTAATGTTTCTATTGCTCGATGCTTGTGAGGGTAGCTTATAAAACTTGAAGGATAAGTTGACTTCAACTTAGGTTTTGATCCTAACCAAGGGTACTGATGGTTTTTTTGTTAATTGTGATATGTCCTATGAGGGACTTAATTTTTTAATGATGCAGCCTATTAAGGTCGTGGTATATGTATTTAGGAAATTTAAGGTGTATGAGAAGAATTATATGACTCATGACTTATAATTATTGGCTGTAGTTTTTTCTGAAAAGATTTTGTGCCATTACATGTATGGAGATCATGTTGACATATATTCATACTATAAGAGATTGCAATATGTGTTCACCAATAAAGATTTGAATCTCAAGAAAAAAAGATGGCGTGAGTTACTCATGGATTATGACATATACTTTAGTATCACAAAGGTAAAGCTCATGTAGTTGATGATAGTCTCAACAGGTTGTCTATGGAAAGGTTATCTTATGATGATCAGGAGAAGCGAGGTTAGATTAAGGATATTTACCATTTAGCTAATCTTGGAGTTCATATTTTGGACTCTAAGGATGGAGGGATAATTATGCAACAGGTGGAGAAGTCATCTCTTGGTGTTGAGGTAAAGAAAAAGTTGGGTCAGGATCCTATCTTGATGCAGATTAAGGATGGTATGGGCTAGCAGAAGGCCATGAATTTTGAGATTAGTTGGGATGGTATCTTGAGGTACCAAGGTAGATTATGTGTTCCCAATATTGATAGGATGCGAGAGAGGAAATTGACTGAGACTCAGGAGTCGAGATACAATGACCATCCAATTTCGACAAAGAAGTACAATGATTTCAAATAGATCTACTAGTGGAGTAACATAAGAGGGATATGGCCAATTTTGTGGCCTAGTGTATGGTTTGGTAGCAAGTGAAGGTGGAGCAATTGAGGCATGGTGGTTTGTCTTAAGAGATTGAGTTTCCCATGTGGAAGTGTGAAGTAATTAACATGAACTTTGTTACTAGTCTTTAGCTATATCAAAGTCGGTTTGATTTGATTTGGGTCATCTTTGATAGGATGACCAAGTCTTTTGTGGAGGATTATGCTAAGCTTTTCATTCAGGAGATCATCAAGTTGTTTGGTCTGACTATTTTTATGATATCTGATTCAGGCACAGAGTTCTTATTAAAATTTTTGCAGTTATTTTTGAGTGGTTTGGGAACTAAGGTTAACCTTAGCACCGCTTTCAACACTCAGATGAATGGACAAGTAGAAAGGACCATTCTGACATTGGAAGATATGCTAAGGGCTTGTGTAAGTAACATTAGTTGTTGTTGGGTTGAATATTTTCCTCTCATAGAGTTTGTGTATAATAACAACTAATATTATAGTAATCAAATGGTTCTGTTTGAGGCTTTATATATGATAGGAGATGTCGTTCTCTTATTGGGTTGGTTTAAAGTCGGTAAGACTAGATTATTTGGTCCTGTCTTAGTTCATCAAGCCATGGAAAAGGTGAAGGTGATTCGTGATAGACTTAGAACTACTCAGAGTTACCAAAATTCCTATGCATATGTGAGGTACCGGAATTTGATTTTAAAGTTGGTTATTGGGTGTTCTTGAAGGTATCCCCAGTGAAAGAGGTGATGAGGTTTGGAAAGATGGAAAAGTTCAGTCCCCAATATGTTGGCCCGTAGATGATTTTGAGAAAAGTGGGCAACGTATCTTATGAGTTTGAGTTTCCTTCGAATTTAGGGTTCTATCCATCCAGTGTTCCATATTGTAATGTTGAAGAAGTGTGAGAGTGATCGTTTCTTTATTTTTCCCTTAGAGTGTGTTGGTGTTTCAGATTCCTTATCTAATGAGGAAGTCCCCGTTGAGATTTTGGATAGGCAAGTCCATCTTTTAAGGAATAAGGATGTGGATTTGATAAAGGTTCTATGGAGGAATCATAAGGTAGAATAAGCTACTTAGGAAGCTTAAGAAGGACATGAAGTCCAAATATCTATTGTTGTTTCCTTCTTTGGATAATCGTGCTTAAGGTATGTGGTTTCCTTAATATCGTTGTTTTAATTTTTTATTAAAGGTAATTATTGTTGTGTTTCTGTTTTAAATCATGCTAATGGATGCCTTGACTCATCATTCGAGAATGAATGATTCTAGGTGGAGAATGTAACACCCTAAAGTTTTGGCCCTAAAATATTCATGAGTTTTTGGACTCATTGCACTGACTAGATCTTAACTTACAAGTCGTAAGTTCACCATTCGAGTCATAGGAAACTAATCTTATAGTGACTAGTGAGGTTGCCCAAAGTCTCTGTTCTGAGTATGGCTAGACTCAATGAGTCGTCAAGACTCTAAACGGGTTGTATAGTGCTCCCATCATAAACCACTAAAGGTGCTTGATATTTCTTCCTTGAACACGACTAGGACCCTATGTCTCATAGTTACACCTCATGAATAGTAGTGTGTGACTTGTAGGGTAAATATTGAGGGGTCCTTGAGCTACGACTCTGAATATGAGTCATGGACATAACAGTAGCCAGACGCCATGTGTAATAAGTTGACTCGTGACTACTGGGCAGATTTTTTTCATTTTTTAGTAGGGGCATTCTTGTCAATTCCCTCATTCTCCACTTTGGACACATAGACATAAAAAACCCAAAGAAGGTTATTTCTATCACTTTAACAATCAAATACATGCTCTTCTCTCTCTCAAATACCTAAATCAAGAACACTAGGGTTACCTAAGAAAGTGGAAATTAGGGTATCCAAGGGTTGATTTCTTTCCGTAATTCTTGATATCTCAGGCATATTAGTCTCTCCCTTAAACTTGTTTACTTAAATCATGTATGTAAATGGTTATTCATGTGGATATCAACATAGGTTTTTATATTGTTTAAGGTTTTGGAATGAATGTTTTTTGAATTGGATTACCATGATTTTATATGCATTGTTCATGCTTTATCAATGGGTTTTGAGCTAATTGGGTGCATGGGCCACGAATTGGAAAGGGGTCGAGGCATTTTCCTAATTTTATGTTTTTGGTTTGTAATTTTTTTTTGTAAATGGTGCTCCCTCAACTCACTTATGTAATTGTCTTTGAATTTGATTTTTCACATAGTTTGACTTACTCACCTATATTATTGCATTGCGTAAAAGGTTAAATGAATGAAAAATTATTTTGAAATATTGTTATCCATGTTTTGATATTAAATTTGAAGATTAGGGGTCAATTCATTCCCCCGAGTTGATTTTATAAATAAAAGGGTTTGAGTCATTCCCCAACTTAATTTACTGAACAAAGGATGTCGAGGTATTTCCCCAAGTTAAAGGAATTGTAATGACATAATTACAAGCTTGCACATATAAGGGTATAATGATGCCTATAGGGTGCCTTAGAAATCAATTCCTTCTTTATATCGATTCTTTATGTTAAACTTGTTTTAATTAGTCTTAGTGGGGGTTATGTAGCTAAGCCATAAAGGTAGAGGTCTCAAAGGACCGATATTAAAAACTTATGTTTGACAGCGTTGGGGTTGGTCTTAATGATCGTCTGCATGGTTCACAATATTGATATGTATTCGTAACTTAGATTGGCGTTGGGTTGGGGAATTACCTGGTCTACCTCGATACCTCTGGTTCGTGTGGCTAACACATACTAGGGACCTTTTAGCAGGGGTACTAAGCCCAAATAGCCTATATGTGTCTTTTTATGACAGTTAAGCTATATAGTCATGGCTAATATTTTACTTGCATACTAGGCCTTGTTCCCTATCCAAGCATCTTTTATATATATGTATGTATGTATGCATGTATATGAACAAGTACATTTTGTTTGGACAGGATATTAAATTGGAATTTTATCCTTATACTGAGTTACATGCTAGCACTCAACTCGCTAATCATCCACGAATGTTGTATCCCTACGCGATGGAGGAATTGGAGACACTTTTAAATTTTTTAAATAGTGATAGGATTTCTGGATTGTGAGCTGTCATTTTTTAAGTATTGTGCATCCATACACCAGAAGAGCTATTATTTTAAAGTCTTATTTCATTTACATCTTAGACTACTTCTATTAGGATCATTTGGCTATCGGTTGGGGCATGTCAAAACATTGAATGGTTTATTCTATTTAGAGTCTTTGTAGATTATTATGGTTTTGGATATTGTTAAAATTCTATGATTTATTCTTTTGAGTTGCCTATTTTGTTATTTGTTTGGAATTTAGCTTAACTTGTTATATGTTTGCAATTCATCCACTACTAGTTGAATTTTGTTCTACTTTTGTAGGTAAAAGGGGTAGTTTTTAGTCCTTAATGGACATGAGATACCCATCACATCCAAGCCCTAGTTCAAATCGTGACAAGTTGGTACAAGAAAGGGTCAATTGGATGTCCACAAAGCAGTGTCAAAGAAAGTCTCTTTTATGGGTATGTAGCTCACCACACTTATACGGGATAGGATACTATACATATTGGAATGTTTCCCTTTCTTGTGTTCTATTTTTGGGTTGTAGTGTCTAGAATGTTGAAATCTCCTCAAATTCTATTTGATCAGATTTCAGATCATGCCTCCCCAAAGGTCTGATGCTAGTGAAAACTCTTCTATCCCACCTGAAGATAATATGGGCGGAGATAGCCCTCTTTATGGGGGTACCGACCAGGTCTAGGGTCCCTGCTTCTGATTTCCTCAGTGGAGTTCCATCAGTCCTTAATAGTTCTCTTCGGGCACTTTGGGCTGATCGTAATTTTGCCTAATGCCTCAGGGAGATGTGTCTAATGTTGAGTTATGCCAGTCGATTCATTTGCTTAATCAGTTGTTGAACTCCCAGTGGCTCCAATCTGAGTATGTTACTCTTGTCACTCCTTCTTTTGTGGCCATAACAGTTGGTAAGTTCATGAGGTTGATTCATCCAACTTTCACTGGTTCCAAGGTTGAGGAGGATTCTATAGGATACATAGATGAGATGGAAAAGATTTTTCAAGTGATGCATGCTTATAACTTTGAGGGTATAGAGTTTGCCATATATTAGTTTAAGGTTGTGGCATAGCTTTGGTGTGAGAAGTCGGAACATTGAGAGAAGATGAGTCTGAGCTAACAATTTAGGATGATTTCTCTTGTGCTTTTCTTGATCTTATCTTTTCTTAAGAGTTGAGGAAAGTGAAGGTTTAGAATTTTGTGAATTTGAAGCAAGGCAGAATGACTATGAAGGACTATGCCTTGAAATTCCCTTAGTTGTCTTACTATGCCACGGAGTTAGTGTGTTTTATGAGGGCTAAGACGAGAAAGTTTTCTTTGAGCATGTCTCAAGACTTTGTGTTGGAGTGCAAGGCCGTATTACTAAATAATGACATGGATATCTCTAGGCTTATAGTGTATATATAGTAGGTTAAGGACAAAATTAAGAAACAAGCCAAATTAGGGGAAAAGAAGAGTAAGAAATTCAAGTATTCTAATTAGGGTGGAAGCCAACAGAATAATGGTAGAGATTGTAGGTAGTAGTCTAAGAATAAATGGAGAAAATTTGGTTCTTATTCTATGGATAGTGCTCCGTATCCTTTGCCATATAATGATCGTTATTTTCAGAGCAACAATAGGTTTAAGGCACAAGGTGGCCAATATCAGGCCAGTGGGGCCCAGTTAGCCCCATTATATTCTCCTTACAGATTTTGTAGATAGTTGCACCATGGTTTTTTTTAATGAGGGGAGAAATAAGTTCTTCAAATGTGGCTAGCCTAGCCATATTCAGAGAAACTGTCCTACAGGCGATGTTGCTACTAGATCTAGTAAGAATTTGGTTACAACATCTTCAGCTCTAGCACCGAAGGGTGCTATTTCTAGTATCAGCACTAGTCAGAATCCTCTTTATGCTCATGCCATACGTTAGGAATCTGAGGCTTCTCCTGATGTTATCACTATTACATTACAACTTTTCATTCATGACGTGAATTGCTTAATTGACCAGGGATCTATTCTTTCTTAAGTGATCCCTTATGTGTTTATTCCTTTTTTATTTGGTCCTAAATGTATTTCTGATCCCTTTTTGTGTCTACCCCACTGGGTCACTCTGTTGTAGCAAAAATGGTCTATAAGGGTTATGTGTTATCTATTTATGGTAGGGAGAGGTTGGTGGATTAGATAGAGTTGGATATACTATATTTTAATGTGATATTAGTGATGGATTAGCTCAATTCGTGCTATACATATCATGACTATAGAACCCAAAAGGCCAGTTTCTAATTCCCAAATGAACCAGTAATTGAGCGGGAAGGGAGTTCCCTGTTGCCTAACTAAAGGTTTATTTATTATCTTAGAAACCAAAAATTTATTTCCAAGTTGTGCTTCTATCATCTAATTTAGGTTAAGGATTCTAAGTTTGAGGACCCTTCTTTGCAATCCCTCACTATTATCAATGAGTTTCCTAAATTATTTGCCAATGATCGTCATAGTATTCCTCTCGACAGGGAAATAGACTTTGGGATTTATTTTCTTATGGATACCCATCCTATCTCTATTCCTCCTTATCAAATGACTTCATTAGAGTTGAAAGAATTCAAGAAGCAGTTGAAAGATCTTCTTGATAAGGGTTTTATTTGCCCTAGTTTTTCTTCATGGGATGCGCCTATTCTTTTCGTGCGTAAAAAGAATGCACCCCATCAGATGCATATAGATTATCAACTATTAAATAAGGTGACTGTGAATAATAAGTATCCTCTCCCTCGGATTGATGACCTATTTGACCAGCTTCAGGGTGCTAAGTACTTTTCTATGATTGATCTTCAATCGGGCTATCATCTGTAGATGATTAGTGAGGTAAATATCCCAAATGTGACTTTACAAACCTGATATGCCCATTATGAGTTCTTGGTAATGTCTTTTGGTTTGTCTAATGCCCTAGCGGAATCCATGGATATTATAAACCATGTATTCCCATCAGTTTTAGATTTATTCGTCATTGTGTTTATTGATGACATCTTTGTATACTCCAAGAGTGAGGAGTATCATGCCAATCACATCCGTATAGTGTTGTAGACTCTTAAGAATCAACGTCTGTATGCTAAGTT
This sequence comes from Capsicum pubescens, assembly GCA_030864215.1. Classification (NCBI taxonomy): domain Eukaryota; kingdom Viridiplantae; phylum Streptophyta; class Magnoliopsida; order Solanales; family Solanaceae; genus Capsicum; species Capsicum pubescens. The sequence continues at coordinate 137,687,221 of CM061545.1, forward strand.
CTCAAAGTGTGAGTTTTTGTTGAATGTTATAACCTTTCTTAGTCATATTATTTCTAGTAAGGGGATCATGGTGGATCTATAAAAAGTTAAGTTGGTTAATAAATAGCTTACAACCACAAATCCAACTAATATTCGGAGCTTCTTGGGTTTAGCTGGGTATTATAAGAGGTTTATGAAGAGTTTCTCTTCGACCTCCACTCCATTGATTAGGTTGACTCAAAAGAAGGTGAAGTTTCTGTTGTCCGATGATTGAGAGGGTAGCTTAGAAAATTTGAAGGATAAGTTGACTTCAGCTCTAGTTTTTACCCTAACCTAGGGTACTAATGGTTTTGTTATTTATTGTGATGCTTCTGATATGTCACTGGGTTGTGAGTGATGTTGTGTAGTAAGGTTGTGGCATATGCATCTAAGCAACTTAAGGTGTATAGTGAGAATTATTTGACTCATGATTGGAAATTATTGTCTATAGTTCTTGCTTTGAAGTTTGGTACCATTACTTGTATATAGTTCATGTTGACATATATTTAGACCATAAGATCTTGCACTATGTGTTCACCTAGAAAGAGTTGAATCTCAAGGAAAAAGATGGCTTGAGTTACTCAAGGATTATTACATGAGTCTTCATTATAATCCAGGTAAAGCTAATGTAGTTGTTGATTCTCTTAGAAAGTTATTTATGGGAAGATTATCTCAAGTTAATGATGAGAAGAGAGGTTTGGTAAAGGATATTCACTGTTTGGATAATCTTGAAGTTTTTCTTTTTGACTCTAAGGTTGGAGAAGTGAATGTTCAAGTGGTGGTAAAGTCATCTCTTGGTTCTAAGGTAAAGGAGAAGCAGCTAGGATCTTATCTTGATGAAAATTAAGTATGATATGGGTCAGTAGAGAGCCCTGGCTTTTGAGATTGGTCTGGAAGGTATCTTGAGGTACAAAGGTAGATTATGTGTTCCCAATATTAATGGGCTATGGCAAAAGATCTTTGCTCAGACTCATGAGTTAAAATATATTGTCAATCCTGGTTCGATGAATTTTTACCATGATTTGAAAGAGATTTATTTTTAGAATAACATGAAGAGGGGTGTGGACAATTTTGTGGCTAAGTGTTTGCTTTGTTAGCAAGTGAAGGTGGTGCTTAAGGTATGTGTATTCCTTAATATCTTTGTTTTCTGTCTTTATTAAAGGTAATTAATGTTGGGTTTCTGTGTTACTGCTAATAGATGCCTTGAGTCATTATTCAGGGATGAATGATCCGGGAAGGGGGGAGGGGAGAATATAAAACCCAAGTTTTTGGTCCTAGAAAATTCCTACATTTTTGAACTCACTGCCCTAACTACGAATTGCATTACGAGTCGTAAGTTTACCATATAGGTCATAGGACCCCAACCGTAGAGTGACTAGTGTGGTTGTCCAAGGTGTCTGTTCAGAGTTGTCAAAACTCTAACGAGTCATATAGTGCTCCTCATATCCAAACTAATAAAGGTGCCAGAATTTTTCGTTGACCATGACTAGTAACCGATGTGTTGCAGTGACACCTCTCGAGTAGTAGTGTGTGACTCATAGGGTAAATATGATGGGTCCTTGATCTACTACTCAAACTACGTTGAGATGACTTATAGAAAGACATTATGAGTCTTATGACCCATGACTGTTGAGTGGATTTTTTTGCACTTTTATATAGAGATGACTTTTCTTGTCATTTCCCTTCTTCCCTTCTTAGTACCCACGTCCATAAAAAACCTAAATAGGTTTATTTCCACCACTTCAACAATCAAATACATGTTTTTCTCTCTCTCAAATCCGTAAGTCAAGAAAACAAGGATTTCCTAGGGAATTGGCAATTTAAGCATTCAAAGGTTTATTTCTCTCCATAATTCTTGATATCTTAGGCATGTTACTCTCCCCATTAAAGTTGTTTTACTTAAAGCACGTATTTAAATGGTTGTTCAGTTAGATTTGAACATGGGTTTTGATATGGTTGAGTGTTTTTGGATGAATTCTATTTGAATTGGATTCCTATTATTTATATGCACTATTCATGCTTTATCAATAGTTTTTGAACTAATTGGGTGCATGGGTATGGAAATTGTAAAGGGGGACAAGGCATCCCCCCAAATTGATTATTTTTGTTAGGAATTTGGCTTTTTAAATTGTGTTCCCTCCGACCACTTGTGTAATTGGCTTCAATTATGATTGGTCACATGGTTTGACCTACTCTCCTATATTATTGTAATGCATAAAAGGTTAAATAGATGAAAAATGTTTATGAAAGCCTATTTAGCAATGTTTTGATATTAAATTGGAAGCTCGGAGGTCGAGTCATTCCCCTTAGTTAATTTGATAACTAAAAGGGGTCGAGGCATTCCGAACAAGGCTAACACGCACTGGGGCCCTTTCAGCAGAGGGAGATGAACCCATATATCCCATGGGTGCCTTTTTATGATAGTTAAGCTACATAGTCCAGTCTAGTGTTTTACTTCCATACAAAGCCTTGTTCCCTATTCGAGTATTTATGTATACACTTATGTGAACATGTATTTGGAGTTTGTATTGGATTTTGAATTGACACCATTTTATCCTTATCCTTAGTTACATGGTAGCGCTCAACCCCCTAATCGTCCTTAGACGTTATAACCCTATGTGATGCAGGAATCGAGGATAATTCTACTTCTGTTGCCTGGTGATAGTATTTCTAAGTTGTGAGAAGTCAACTTTGAAGTGGTGAGCTTTCATTCTCCAGAAGGGTTATCATTGTAAAGTCCTATTCGGTTTACATCTTAGATTACTTCTATTAGACTCTTTATGGTTATCTTAGGGCCATATCCTGACATAGATTTGTTTTGGTCTATTTTGAGGCTTTGAGGATTACTGTGGATTGGGTTGTTACAATTTTGAGATTATTTCTTTTGAGTTGCCTATTTTGTATATGTTTGGAACTCAACTTATCTTGTTATAAGTTCCCAATTCATCCACTACTAGTTTTATTGTGTTTGGTTTTTCTTTGTAAAAGGGTGGTCTCCATTCCTCGATAAACTTGAGATACCCGTAATGGCCAGGCCTTTGTTTGGGTCGTGACAAGTTGTCATCAGAGCCCTAGGTTCATGGTCAATTGGGTGTCCATAAATCCATGTTGATTAGAGTGTTTTTTATGGGTGTGATCGTGCCATACTTGTAAGAGTGATGCTATGAGGTATTTGGAAATATTTCCCTTTCTTGTGTTCTACTTTTGGGATGTAGAGTCTAGATAGATGAAATCTCCTATAATTTTTTTCATTCTCATTTTAGATCATACCTCCCCAAATGTCTGATGCTTATGGAAAATCCTCTGTCCCACCTGAGGATAAAGTGGATGGAGATCCCCTCCTTATGGGGTACAGACCCAGTCTAGGTTCCTTGCTTCTGATTTTTCCTCTTGTGTTCCACTGGTTCCTACTAGTCCTCTTTGAGCTCCTCAGGTTAATGGCACTTTTACCCAAATGCTTTAGGGGGATGTGTCTCATGCTGAGTTTCGTCGATCAATTCATTTTCTTACTCTATTGCTGCAACACCCTCAAAATTTTGGGTATTTTATGTTTGTCCTTTTCATGATTTAAATATAAATTTTAGGCTCAAATTATGTTTTGGGATGTTAAAAGTTTAACACGAAAGAGTTTCAGAACTTTTCAATGGGGTTCAAGGTAGTTTTGGGTCACGAAGGCTAAGTAAGACTCCGCATTATTGGCGTGCCACATAGGTTAGTCTCTACGATTACCTTCGTGACACCAAATATAATCACAAGGATAAGGTCTGTGACACAGAGCCTGGACCTCCATGATAAGTTTTGTGCCACAGACCTATATTAATTTCGGGTTGTCTTGTTCTTTTTAAAATGGGATGAGGGTTAAAGGGTTCCATTCACCTATAAATGATTTTTAATATCTATAAAGATCTATTTCTATCAATTTTGAATATACAAAGGTTATTCTCATTATCTGAACCATACTCTCTCAAATTCCCCTTTTCAACTCAAGGCTAGGGTTTCAAGGAAGTAATCCTAGAGGGCCCTAAGGGTGTGGTTTTCATCGAATTCCATGGAAATTAAGGCATGTACCTCATTAATATTCATGGTTTTTTTGTTGGGTTCTGAACTATGGATTGATGGTTTTGAATGTATTTGGTTTAAATATCTTCCCATGATTATTATTGAATTCTAATGCATAGAAGATGATTTATGAACTCTTTTGATGTATAAGGATGGTGAATGAATTTAGGGGTACAATGGATTCCCCAAATATGGTTTCATCATCGAAATTGATAATAACCTCGACCCACTTGCTTAATTGGAATTTGAATATGATTTATCACTTTGTTTGGCTATTCTTTTTTAAACCTTACATTGTATAAATTGTAAATAGAACATGAATTGGTTTGACTTTGTTTCAAATGGTTTTGGAAAGGCCTTGGTGGCCATGTCTTTGGTTTTTAAATTGGAAACTGGGGAGTCAACTTTATTTAAAGGTTTTGAATTGAAAAATGGAATAGACTTGAAAGCTCTAATTTTTGTATTACAATACCAACAGGAAATGCCTAATTAAAAGACTCCATGGTAATTTGTTGGGAATATATAAATGTCTTTAATATGTTCTTAAAGGGTGTTGTATAGAAAAGTTGTGGAAGGTGGAGGTCGAAGGGGGACCGATACTGCAAACTCTTATTTGCCGATATATAGTTTAGTCATGGTGACCAAGTACATGAGACAGACTTTTTATTTTGGGGATGGAATTAGCCTTCTTGGATTTTCTCTGGTACATGTGGCTAATACGCACTGGGGCCCTTTCAGTAGAGAGATCTGAACCTATATAACCCATAGGTGTCTTTTAGGTTTTCTTTGGTTATTGCCTGGATTATGATCTTTGTTTAGGAATGGTTTGGTTTGGCTTGATTGTTGGTATTGGTTGGTTGAACTCGGTAGGGTCGATCACGGTTGTGATCCTAGCCCAGAGTCTTCGTGTGAGATGTTACACTATCTTTATACATGCTCAAAATTCAGCCAACTCAGGGCAGTCCCGGTTGGGATGGGTAAAGGGGTGGTCTCTAGTCCCGGTTGGACTTGGGACACCTATTACAACAAAGCTCCTTATCATGTCGCGTCATCCAGTCTTCTTCGTGCTCAAGAAAGATGGTTCCTTTTGAATGTGCATCGCTACAGTTAGTTAAAAAAGTCACAGTTAAGAAAAAGTATCCTCTCCCCAGGATTGATCCCTTGTTTGACTAATTTCAGGGTGCAAGCTATTTCTCTATGATCAACCTCAGATTCGACTATCATTATTTTAGAGTTAGAGAATTTTACATTATAAGGACAACCTTCCGACTTTGGCATGGTTACTTTGAATTCCTATTTATGTCTTTTGGAATAACAAATGCTCCTGCAACTTTTATGGACTTGATGAACAAGGTTTTCAAACAGTACTTGGACATGTTTGTCATAGTCTTTACTGGTGACATCTTTGTTTATTCTCGTAGTAAAAGTGATCATGCAGAATATTTGAGGGCTGTTTTGTAGACCCTTAAGGATCATCAGTAATTCGCTAAGTTTAGAAATTGCACATTGTGGTTGAGATCAGTAGATTTCCTTGGTCATATCATTTCTGATGATGGAATTCAAGTTGATCCTCTAAATACCAAAGCAGTAAGAAATATGTCTAGACCCATCTATCCATCAGACATTAAAAGTTTCTTGGGTTTAGCTTGATATTACAAATGGTTTTTTGAAGAGCTTTCTTCTATTGTCTATCCCGTGACTTGCTAACCTAGAAGAAGGTCAAATTTTAGTGGTTAGATTCCGGTGTGAAGAGCTTTCAGGAGATAAAGACTCGACTCACGTTTGCTCAAGTCTTGACTTTACCAGATTGCACAGATGGGTTTGTAGTTTATTGTGATGCTTCTAGAGTTGTCCTTGGTTGTGAGTTAATGATGTTATGTAAGGTCAAAGCCTATGCCTCTAGACAGCTTAAACCCCATGAGAAGAATTATCCAACCCATGACCTTGAGTTGGCAGCTGTGGGTTTTGCCTTGATTTGGAGGCAATATGGGGTTCATGTGGATGTGTTTTTGGATTATAAGAGTTTAAAGTATGTGTTTATGTAGAAAGAACTGGATTTTCATCAAAGAAGGTGGTTTGAATTGTTGAAAAACTATGATATGAGTGTGTTGTATCACTCGGGTAAGGCCAAGGTAGTGGTTAATTCCCTTAGTAGATTGTCTATGGGAAGTGTGGTGCATATTGAGGATGATAAGAAGGTGTTAGTCCATGAAATACATCAGCTTCCTAGGTTAGGTGTTGGTTGGTTGATTCAGCCAAAGGTAGTAAATGGGTTCAGAATAGTTTGGAATCTTCATTAGTGGTCGAAGTAAAAGAAAAACAAGATAGGGATCCTATTTTGGTCAAGTTGAAGTACATAATTATGGATCATTAGTTTGAGGTTTTATCCCAAGGGGGAGATGGTTGTCAAGGAAGGTTATGTGTTTCGTGTGTCAATGGTTTGAGACAACGACTATTAGCTGAGGTGCATGGTGCACAAAATTCTATTTAACCTGGAACAACTAAGATGTATGGTGATTTCCAAGAAATCTATTGTAGAGTGTTATGAAGAAATATATTGCAGAATTTGTGGCTGAGTGTTCGAATTATCAACAGGTTAAGGTTGACAACCAAAGCCCTAGTGTTATTGTTTAGGATTTCAGGATCCCCACATGGAAGTGGGAAGTGGTGAACATGGATTTTGTGAAGGGGTTGCCTCGTACGCGTGGTCAACATGATTTGATTTGGGTCATTATAAATAGAATGACCAAGTTGGCCAATTTCTTGCTTGTTCATACTTTGTATTCAGCTGAGGATTATGCTAGACTCTACCTCAGTGAATTGGTAAAGTTGTATGGGGTTCCATTGACCATCATTTTAGCTAGAGGTACTTAGTTTACCTCTCACTTTTGGAAGGCTTTTTCGAAATGTCTTGGTACCCAAGTTCATCTTAGTATTGCTTTGCAATTACAAATATATGATCAGGCAGAGCGGGCCATTTAGGCTTTATAGGACATGGTAAGGGCCTTTGTTATTGAATTTAATGGTAGTTGAAATGACCACTTACCTTTGATTAAGTTTGCCTATAACAACAACTATTACTCCAGTATTCAGATGACCACTTACCTTTGATTGAGTTATCCTATAACAACAACTATCACTCCAGTATTCAGATGGCTCCTTTAGAGTCTCACTATAGGAGAATATTTAGATATCCTATCTGATGATTTGAAGTAGGTGAGGATGCTTTGATAGGGCCAGATTCAATGTTTGAGGCAATGGAGAATGTTCAATTAATTCGATAGAGGTTGTAAATAACCCAAAGTTGTCAGAAATCTTTTGAAGATATAAGGAGAAGGGATCTTGAATTTGATGTTGGTGACTTGGGTTAGTTGAAAATTTTGCCTATGAAAGGAGTGAAGAGATTTGGGAAGAAGGGGAAACTCAGTCTTCACTATGTTGGCCCATATATAATTATAAGCCATTTTGGGAAGGTAGCTTATGAGATGGAGTTGCCAGCAAATTTGGAATTGGTGCATCCCGTGTTTCGTATATATTTGTTAAAGAAATTTATTGGCAACACAGCTTCATTTGTGCCCATAGAAAGTGTGGATGTGAAAGATAGTCTATCCTACGAAGAAGTCACAAATTAGATCCTTGACCGTCAGATTAGTAGGTTGAGGACTAAAGAAGTCCCGTTTGTTAAGGTTCTATGGAGAAACCAGTTCGTTGAGGGATATACTTAGGAAGAAGAAGTCGATATGCCAGTTAAGTATCCCTATTTTTCTCTACAAATTAAGATCCAGTTTAAGGTAATGGTTTTGCTTAATTGATTCTATCATTTCCTATCTCAGCTACATAACCATCTTCATGTCATAGCATAAATTCATGAATAAAGTTAAGTCCATAGATTATGTTTCAGATTCAGTTATTCAAATCATGATTTAGCTCATAAGTATTCAGTGCACAATCTTAGCTTTCAAAGTATCTTAGCTCAAACAGTTTTATTTGAGGATGAATGATCCCAAAGGGGAGATATAGTACTACTCTGAATTTTTCAAAATCTAGACCTTTTAAAAGATAGACCACAAAGTTAGCTTTCTGATTCTTCAAGCCTCGTCTTAATCTGATGTTGTGGTCTAAAGTTACGAAGGATTTCCCTTAATGGGCTGAGTTACTATTATGACTATGACTCAAGGTAACGAGTCATAACCACTCGTGATGAGTCATCAAGAGCAAGTTGTAGTCACTCCAATGGATCCCTCAGTTGTAGCCAAGTAACTGCGACTCCTCTCTATGACTCGTTATCAGTGGCTATGAGTCATACGGAAGGATTCGTAGTCACAATAGTATGTAATACCAAAAAACTTAACCTAGTGGTAATAAGGTCAGCATACGACTTGTCTCAAGACATTATGAGTCATTATGAAGACTCGTATCCTGAGCATAAAGGATACGAGCATCAAGCCTCAATTTTTGTAGTTTTACAAGTGACTTAGACATTTATTAAGATCCCAAATTTCTCCTAACTTATAGACAAGTCAAAACATTCCTTAGCTATTAAATTCTTGTGAAAAATGTAACTATGGTCAGATTCAAACAAGCATAACTTTTGGTATACTAGAAATTTCTGATCCCAAGACCCTTCAACAGATAGATAATTGATTTTTCGTTCCAAAGATACAAATTTCACCTTAATCTAATAGCAAGGTGAAAAATTATGGCCAAATTACTGAATCACTATCAAAGTTACCAGTGATTACGACTCCTAATGACGACTCATAGTCAGACCCTACGAGTTGTCAAATTCCGACTCAAGGCCAGAACCTATGGGTCGAAGCCTAACTCGTTGGGACGACTTCCAAGCATTTTCCAAACTATTGTTAAGAGGTTATTTGGTCTTTTTACACTCTTTTAACCCAAAAACTACGCTCTTTCATCACCAGAACAATAGTTATCAAGAATAAATATTACCCTAACCTATCACAACTCGAAAATAGTTCATCATAGAGAAAAAAGAGGTGATTCCTTTTGTCCCAAAACCAACTAGGGTTATTCAAGTTCAAGTTCAATCCCAAGAAATTTATCCAAGCCTTCTACATTCAGGCATGTGAGGTATTCATCAATCGGATCCTTCCACCCTTTGAGTCCCAAAAATCCCTTTTTTTATTCATGCATGAATTTTATCCATGTTTTCTTAGTAATTTTAATTCAACCCATGTCAATACGGTTTCCCATGTATATTAGGTTATTTCATGCTTTGAATTTCGATTACCCATGTGATATTCAGTTTCTCCAACATAAAATTATCAAGTTAAGAACTAAACCATGTTCAATTGTTATCCTCCAAAGTTTAACACATCCCATGTTCAAATTCACGTATCTCATTCATTTATTAAAATGGATTATGTTTTTGGGTCTCTAAATTAAAACTTCCTATCTATGTTTTATGTATTGTTATTGTATTTTTATATCATTCAATGCTAGAGGGTTATGAACACCCAATACCTATTTATTTTTACATGTTTTTGTTTTCAAGTAACAAGTCAGTCAGACAATGATTTTTATTATTAGATTCAGATTATCATGTTCATGTTGAGCACTTATCAGTATAGTACCATGTCATGTTAAATAAATAATAATACCAGTGTTATTCAGTTGGGAATAACACTTATCACTGAGTGAATGTAGGGATGGCAGCTCCCCCATCAATTAGGTATTAGTCATTAGTAGCAGTCCTTATGTACCACACCTACGGTGAAACCATAGATTATACCCCATCAATTAGGCATAATACCTTATCCTTTGGGACATCATCATTGTGGAACAACATCCTTAGTCATTCGTTGCTACCCGTGGAAAGGTACCATCGTACTTCCAACTCTGGTTACAAGTTGGACCCTAATAGCTTATATTGGAGCAAGTCGATTGTAGTCAGTTCCCACTGTCTCGTTTTAATATTTAGACTATATCAAATTAGGTTTGCATGACCAAAGGCACAGTTGTCAAACATTCATTTATTCAGGTTATACAAATTATCTTAGTTTGTGATTTACTTTGTCATGCATTTTTAGTTTTACATGTTCACACATCCATTTTTAGTTTCCACATGTATTTAAGTTAAGACCTTACCTCACATACCTATACATTCAAAGTACTTAATGCATACTTTAATTTTTCACTATGTTGTCTTATAACATAGGTTCGGACTTATAGTTCCCCGATCTTCCTTAAAAGATCAGCATTTCCCAGCAGCAATAGTGGTGCTTCCTCATCTATCGATGATGTGACATGTTATTACAGTTATTTTGGTATTTCTTTATGTTCAGTTAGTTGAAGTTAGTTGGAGATTTGTCCCATTAACTCCTTATGATTTTAGAGGCCTTCAGATAGTCAGTCTAGTGTTGAGACTCTCATACTTATTTCAGTTTCATTATCAGTTGTTCAGGCATGCTAGTACTACTTATCAGGATTTCATTAGTTTATCTTCCGCACATGTTGTTTAATTACTATTTTATTCAGTGCTCCCAGTAGGTAACAAATCATAGGTTATCTTGGGGTGACTTGTGACCTTCAGCACCGTGTTGCGACTAGAGAGTAGCCTCGAGTCTTGAAATCAACACCACTTTAATTACATTTTCAAGATCGCTAAATAGCCCACATAAGGTTATTCATACTAGTCATGGTTCCAACACTTAAACTACATTCTAATCTACCACAATCATTCTCTGAATTAGCTCAACCTACAAAGAAAGCAATAAGATCCTAAAAGTGTAATTAGCATTTCACCTGACGGGTCAAAATACTCATCTAATCCCTAAACTCAATAACCAAGAGTAAGTCATGATGTTCTACCCATAATAAATCTTAACATTCACATTCACATGCAATATATAAAATGCATCATCTTGTGATGGAGAGCAGACAAAAGCCTACCTCAAAGCCATAACATAAATCCTTGAATAGTCCACAAATCATCTATCTTTACTTAAAGATATTGAAATGCCGCTACACTATCAAAATCCTAATCTACACATCATTAGGAGTAAAATAAGTCTCATATTGCCATATAATGGGTTGGGTCAAGAACGGGTCCACGGGGCCTGCTAATAGAATCAAAAATTTAATGTATCACGAGGTACCTTAAAGGATAAAGAAGTTGGGCTCAATAGTTGAGCACTAACAGAACACAAATTGGTTCACAAATCAACCATTAATGTTTAGGAATTCAAAGCCCTAATTTCTAAGAATATCCGAGAAAATGAATGAATATGACCATGGATTAAAAAGGAAATCACAAAATATTTGTTAACCAAGCTCCCCAAATTATTACAAGCTATAATCCCACTTTATCTTGCATCTAGTTTTTCCAGCTCTCAAGAAATGGGTGAAGAATGAGAAAAATTGGGCAAAAGGGGTTAGTTTATACCTTTATCAGGTCCTCGAGTGTTGCTATCACGACCCGAGCTTCGAGATAGCCACATATTATGGCTTCACATGCTAACCGCAATTGCAACCAGAGCCTCGTGATCACAACATATGAGGTCTAATAAGACTTGTCAATATCACAACATATATACCATAATTAGGGTATCATGGTGACTTCCAAGGGTATCTTGATCGGAACCCTTGGCACCCCGATAGTGATGTACCAGATATAGAAATAGACATGGAAGATCTCCAAGTATCCGCAAGGCAAAAGGATTCCTTTGGAATCCTATATATTCAAATGAACTATGTAACTTGTCACGACCCAAACCAGGGACTGACCGTGATGGGTATCTCAAGCCTATCATAGACCAGAGACCACCCCTTTTGCCTAACCTCATGAACACAATAATAAAAATAAAGCTAAAGATAAATCAAAATAGTCATTAAAAAAATGAACAAATATCTCAACTAAAAACTAAGAATCAATCAATAACCAACCCACATTTATCCATAATATTCTCTAAAACAAGAATAACAACTAAGTTGAGACATGCCCCCAACTACGACCAAAAGAATTCAAAAGTACTAAGTCAATAATAAAAGAATAATGAAATGATAAGGCCTTACGAATGATGGAGGATCATAAGTCCCCAATATGTCAATAGACGTGCTTAACAACCTAGCACTTCACAGAGGAAACCAAAAAGTGTGTGGACCCTACATCATGAAATGATGTAGCATCCTAGGATGGTTAGTGAGATAAGCACTGACATTTAACACAGGAAAAGTAATAAACTAATGTCATGTCTAAAATCAGTCAAAATCTCATGCACACATTTTCATATATATAGGATGCTGAGATAGGGTAAGGGCAATTAACTTAAGAGTTGTAAAACTATTAACATGGATTGTGTAGCTTGATACGTCCTAAAGTCCCCCATAGGTTATAAGGGTTCAGCTCCCCCTGCTGAAAGGTCCTCAGTGCATGTTAGCCGCATGAACCGAGGAAACACCAAGGATAACTAAAGACATCATGGGCAATAGTCATCCCAATAAATGAATATCAAGTGTGTATCAAGCACACGGTCATATTGACCCCCAAAGCCAGCAAACATTATTTCCAGTGTTTGTCCCCCTAGGACTTACACCTTTATGGTGAGATCCACAACCTCTTTTAAGCCCAAATTAAAATAACTTTGCACATAATTCTAATTATTGACCCAATAGTCATTCATTAAGGAATTTACATCTTGGTGTCATTATACCAACATGCTTGCAAGATAAATTAAATATGCCAAACTAATCCACATAACAATATTGACTCCCAAGTTCAACTTAAAATCCAAACCAAGGCCACCAAGGCCATCCAAATCCATGTTATATCCATTTATCTATTAATGCAATGCATTGGGTTCAAAATAAGTTAAACCAAGCAATTTTTCATTTTTAAAACCAAGATTATAAAGTGGGCTGAGGTTAATACCAATTCTAAGTAAAAATTCATCAAATTTAGGGAAACCCATGTCCCCCACTCAAACCATTAAAACAATGCACCAATTTAGTCCCCAAAACATCGGTTCCAACCTTGAATAATTAATTTAAAACTTGGGAAAATTAATTCAATCTGTAACAACCAAAACCCCTCAACCCAATTCCAAAATCTATAATTTAAATCACATGAAAATTCATTAAACTAATGCCACAATGTAGAATTCAAGATTAGGGAAGAGAAACATGCCTGAAATACACAAGAATTTGAAGTGAATTTGAAGTTTGGAGCCCGGATGATGAATTCACTGTAAAGCCCTTAAGCTTTCTTAGTTTTAGTGTTAGAGAAGAGAATAAGAGTGTTTGATCTTTTTAATTGGAGGGGAAATGGTCAATTTTATGTTTATAAGTCATGGAAAGGGTGAAAATACCAAAATCCCGATCACCACAAGTGAAGAAAACAAAATTGGATGAAATTAAACTATCAGTATGGCATAACGTTATCGAGGGTAGCCTCTGTTCCACGATAATATCGACCCTCACTACCTCGGGGTCCCAAAATGGACCGAAACCACTTCCAAAAATTCTATAACTTTCGTAAATTACCCTTTTAATATCCCTAAACATAATTCAAATCGAAATTACACATGTGGGAAGGTCAAAAATAAAATGATCAAAATGTTAAGGGTCTTAGTTTATCCCTCCCCCCTTAGGATCTTTCGTACTTAAATGATGAGTCTGGACACTTTTAACCAGAGAATAGCGAGAATACAGAAGAATCAAATAAAAAGCTCAAAAAGAGTCAAGAGGAAAATAAAACTCGTACCTTAAGCACTCTCATCCGACATAATGAACAAGAATGGGTATTTGGCCTTCATATCTTCCTCAACATCCCATGTAGCCTCTTCCACCTTTTGATTTCTCAAAAAAACCTTCACCGAAGCTATATACTTACTCCTCAACCTATGAATTTGACTATCCAATATCTCAACCGTGACTTTCTCATAAGATAAGGAATCCATAAAACAAACATCCTCAATCCACACTATCAAGGAAGTATCACCCACACGCTTTTTCAACATGACCACATGTAAAATAAAATGAATCAATGGTAAACTTGCAGGAAAATCTAACTCATATGCGACATTTCTAATTATCCAAAATATCTAATATGGACTAACATAACGAGGATTGAGCCTTTACTTCTTCCCAAACCTTATGACTCTTTTCATTGTAGACACCTTCAAAAATACCCAATCGCTTACTTCAAACTCCAATTCTCTTCACCTAACAACTATATATGAGTAGTCTTAAGTTTTTCTCTAATCACTTTTACCTTCTCTATGGCTTGGTGAACCAATTTTAGACCAAATAACTTAGTCTCACAAACCTCATACCATCCAATAGGAGACCTACACCCCCTCCCATGAAAATCCTCAAAAGGAGCCATTTGGATACTAGAATAATAATTGTTGTTGTACATAAACTCAATAAGAGGTAAGTGATCAACCCAACGATCTTTGAAATAAATCACACAAGCCTTTAGAATATCCTCCAAAGTCTGAATTGTACACTCAACTTGCCTATCTATTTGAGAGTGGAAAGTGGAGCTAAGGTTTACTTATGTACCCAAACCTTTCTGAAATGAATGCTAAAAGTGAGAAGAATATTGCATAACTCGGTTCAAAATAATGGATAATGGCACACCATGCAACTTCACTATGTCCTGGATGAACAACATAGCATAATTCTCTTATTAGTAGTTAGTCCTCACAGGCAAGAAGTTTGCAGAATTAATCATCCTATCCAGAATAACCCAAATAGAATCATATTAATTTTGAGACAGCGAAAGACATATAATGAAATCCATATTGATCATCTCTCACTTCCCCATGGGAAAATCTATCACTTGAGATATGCCACCAATCCTCAAGTGTTCTACCTTTACTTGCTGGCATACCATATATTTGGCAAGAAATTTTTCCACATCCTTCTTCATATTGTTCCACTAGTATATTTCCTCTAAGTAATGGTACATCTTATTCAAACCCAAATGAACTATTTATTGAGATTCATAAGCCTCAGTAAAAATCCTTTTGCATAGCCTATCAACATCAGGAATACAAAACCTACCTTAATACCTCAACATGCCATATACCCCAATCTAAAAAGACATACCCTTTTGCTGACCCACATTATCCTTAATCTGCATAAGTATGGTATCCAAAGCCTGTTTCTCTATCATCTCAACACCAAGAGAATATTTGACCATTTTCTTGACAATCACTCCTCTTTTCTCAAATTCCAAAAGACAAACTCCCAAGTTATCAAGCCTATGATTATTCTTTACCAAACCCCTTTTCTTCTTATCAACATGAGATAAGCTTCCTACAAATAACCTTCTAAAAGCATCAACAAGAACATTAGTTTTACCTAGATGGTAGTAAAGTATTATTTTGTAATTCTTAAGCCATTCGAGCCACCACCTCTACCTCAGATTCATTTCCTTCTAAGAGAAAACATATTGCAAGATATTATGATCTAATAAATATCCACATGTACCCCATACAGATAACTGCAACATATTTCCAATGGAATGACCACAATTAGAAAACTATAAATTAGGTGTCTACTAATTCCTTTTTTGAACCTTAAGACACCTGGAAGCATAGGCTACAACCTTACTATGTGGTATCAAAACATAACCTAGTCCCATATGGGACGTATAAGAAAACTCAACAAAACTATCATTACTGTAACACACTAGAGTTTTGGTCATAAAAAATTTATGAGTTTTTGAACTCACTGCCCTGACTATCGTTTACCTTACAAGTAGTAAGGTCACTATAAGGGTCATCAGACTATAATTGTAGAGTAAACAATGAGGTTGCCAAAGGTGTCTGTTCTGTGTACGACTAGACTCACCGAGTCGTCAAGACTCTAAACGAGTCATATAGTGCTCCTCATAGCCAAACCAGTAAAGGTGCCTAATGTTTCTGCCTTGACCACGACTAGGATATTACGTGTCATAATAACACCTTACGAGTCATAGTTTGTGACCCATAGGTCAACAATGAGGTATCCTTAAGCTACTATTCAGACTATGATTTATGGAGCTAACTCATATTAAGATGTCACTAGTCGTAAGGTGACTCATGATGACTGGGCAACTTTTTTTACACTTTGAAGTTGGGGCATTCTTGTTATTTCCCACCTACCCCACTTAGGACCCACATCCATAAAACACTACTATAGGGTTATTTCTATTAATTTAACAGTCAAAAATATGTTTTTCTCTTTCTTAAATTGCTAAGTCAAGAATACTAGGTTTCCTTAAGGAAGTGGTAATTAGAGCATCAAAGGGTTGATTTCTCTCCAATTCTTTATATCTCATGCATGTTGCTCTCCCCCTTAATATTGTTTTACTTCAAACATGTATTTAAATAGTTGTTCGTGTAAATTATTATGACATGGGTTTTGATATGGTTGAGGGTTTTGGAATGAATGTTCTTTGAATTGGATTCCTATGATTTTATATGCAATGTACATGCTTTATAAATGGGTTTTGAACTAATTGGGTGTGTGGGTATGAAAATTGGAAATGGGGTCGAGGCATTATCCCAATTTGATGATTTTTTTAGAATTTGGTTTTGTAAATTATGATTCTTCAGTCAACATTTGTAGTTGGCTTCGAATATGATTTGTCACATGGTTTAACTTACTCACCTATATTATTGCAATACATAAAAGGTTAAACGGATGAAAAATTATTTTGAAAGCCTTGTTAGCCATGTTTTGATATTAAATTGGAAGATAGGGGGTCGAGGCATTTCTCTGAATTGATTTGATAACTAAAAGAAGTTGGGGTATTCCCCAACTTTATTTAATGAACAAAGGGGGTGAGATATTCCCCGAAGTTAATTGAATTGCAATGGAATAATTATAAGCTTCCAAGTATAAGGATATGATTATACCTATGGTGTGCCTTAAAATTTAATTCCTTGATTAAATGGATGGGTTATGTGAAACTTGTGTTCATTGGGCTTAATGGGGGTTATGTAACTAAGCCGTGAAGGTGGAGGTCCTGAAGGACCTATACTAGAAACTCACATTTTTTGGCACGAAGGCTGATCTTAATGACCATGTTAAGGGTTTAAACTATTGATATTTATTTGTATCCTGGATTGAAATGGGGTCGGGGCACTCCCTTGTCTTTCTTAATACCTTTAGTTCATGAAGCTAACACACATTGGGCCCTTTCAGCAGGAGGAGCTGAACCCATATAGACCATGGGTTACTTTTTACAAAAGTTAAGCTACATATTCCTAGGTAATGTTTTACTTTCATACTAAGCCTTGTTTCATGTCCTAGCATCTAATATATATATATATATATTTATATATGTATGTATGTATGTATGCATGCATGTTTGTGAACATGTACATTGAGTTTGGAATGGATTTAAAATTAGCATTATTTTATCCTCATTCTAAGTTAAATAATTATGCACAACCTACTAACCATACTTGAACGTTGTATCCCCACGTGATGAAGAAAATAAAGACACTTCTATTTTTACTGCATAGTGATAGGATTTCTAGGTTGTGAGTAGTCAACTTTGAAATGGTAAGCTTTAATTCTTCGAAACGGATATCATTTTAAAGTGCAATTTGATTTATGTCTGAAACTACTACTATTAGATTCTTTTTGGGTATCGTCGAGGGTATGTACAAACACAAAATAGTTTTGTTCTGTTTAGAGGGTTTGTGGATTATTGTACATTAGAATGTTGTTAAAATTCTAAGATTTCTTCTTTTGAGTTACCTATCTTATTATATGTTTAGAACTCCACTTATTTTGTTAGAAGTTTGCAACTCTTCTGTTGCTAGGTGTGTTGTGTTCTTTTTTTTAGGAAAGAGGGTGGCGTTTTAGCCTCGATGAACTTGAGATACCCATCACAGCTAGGCCCTAGTTTCGGTTATGACAAATTGGTATTAGATCCCTAGGTTCATAGTCATTTGGGTGTCCACAACGTTGTGTCTAGTGTAATATCTTTTATGGGTATGTAGCACACCACACTTTTAAGGGAGAGGCTAAGAGGTATTTAGGAATGTTTCCCTTTTTGTGTTGTACTTCCAGGCTATAGAGTCTAAAATGTTGAAATCTCCTCTAATTCTATTTGTTTGTATTTCAGATCATGCCTCCTTAAAGGTCTAATGCTCCTGGAAACTCCCCTATCCCTCTTGAGAAGAACATGGATGAAGATCGCCCTCCTTTTTGGGTACAGACCGAATCTAGAGTCCCTATTTTTTATTGACCTTATGGAGTTCTATCTGTCCCTAATAGTCCTCCTTAGGCTTCTCGAGCAGATGGTACTTCTTCCCTAATGCCTTAAGGGTTGGTCCAGTCACTCCTTCTTCTGATGCCAGAAGGGTTGGCCAGTTCATGTGGTTGTGTTCTCTGACTTTCACTGGTTCCAAGGACATGGAGGATCCTCAAGGGTTCATACATGAGATTGAAAAGATTTTCCAAGTGATGCATTCTTCTGACTCTGAGGGTATGGAGTTTGCCACTTATTAGTTGAAGGATATGGTATATTAGTGATATGATGAGTGGGAACAAGTAAGAGCTAATGATACTGAGCCAACTATGTAGGATGACTTCTCTGGAACTTTTCTTGATTGCTTCTTTCCTTAGGAGCTGAGGAAAGTGAAGGCTTATTATTTTATGAATTTTAAGCAAGTCAAAATAACTATGAAGGAGTACGGCTTGAAATTCCATCAATTGTTCGGCTATGCATTAAAGTCTATATTTTTCATGAGGGCTAAGATGAGGAAGTTTTCTTTAACCATATCTCCGGACATGGTGTTGGACTGCAATGCTGCCTTGCTTAATAAAGATATATATATCTCTAGGCTTGTAGTTTATATAAAGTAGGTTGAGGATGAAAAGAAGAAATAAGATTAAATAAGGGAAAGATAGAGTTAGAAATTCAGGTATTTTGAGTAGGGTAGAGGCCATCAGAATAGTGGTAGAGATAGTAGGTAGTGGTCTAAAAAGAAGTGGAGAAAATCTAGTTCTTATTATATGGATAATGCTTAATATCCTATACCATCTGGTGATAGTTATTTTTATAGCAACATTGGGTTTAAGGCACAAGGTGCCCAATCTTAGTCTAGTGGGGTAAGGTAGCCCCATCATATCCTCCATGCCGATTTTGTGGATAGTAGCATCGTGGTTTTTGTGATGAGAGGAGAAATAAGTGTTTTAGATATGGAGAGTTTGGCCATTTTCAGAGGAACTTTCCTGTAGGTGATGTCACTACTGGAGAAAATAATATTCCAATTGCTATGTCTTTAGCTCCAACATTGAATATGCTACTTCTAGTATCGACACTAGTCAAAATCATTTTTATGCTCCTGCCACCCACCAGGAATCTGAGGCTTCTCCCAAAGTTATCACTGGTACATTACAATATTTCTCCCGTGATGTGTATTTCTTATTTGATCAACATTCTACTCTTTCATATGTGACATCTTATGTGGTTATTTATTTATCTTTTGGTACTGAATGTAATTTTGATCTTTTTCTTGTACCTACCTATGGAAGAGACAATTATTGCTAGAAGGGTCTATAGGGGCTGCATGGTATTTATTACATTAGATTTTAATGTGATATTAGGGATGTATTAGCTCTCTTTGTGCTATGCATCTCTTGACTGTAGAAATGGAAAGGTCAGTTTATAATTCTTGAATGAACTAGCAATGTAGTGGGAAGGGAGCTCCCTAGTGCCTAAGAGAAGTTTATTTCTTATCTTAGATCCCAAAAATTAATTTACAAATGGTGATTATATCATCTATCTTGGGTTATGTATTCTAGTTGTGAGGGCCTTTCTTTGCAATCTATCCTGTTATCAATGAGTTTTCTAAAGTGTTTCCCGATGATCTTCATGGTATTTCTCTTGATAGGGAAATAGAATTATGTATTGATCTTCTTTTGGATACCCATCTTATTTTTTTTACTCCTTACAGAATGAATCCATTTTAGTTTAAAGAACTTAAGGAGCAATTTAATGATCTTCTCAGAAGGGTTCTATTTGCCCTTATTTTACTCCATAAGGTGATCCTATTCTTTTTGTGCATTAGAGGGATGGTTCCGTTAAGATGTGTATAGACTATCAATAGTTGAATAAGGTGACTATGAAGAATAAGTATCCTGTCCCAAGGATTGATGGCCTATTTTACAAGCTTCATGGTGCTAAGTACTTTTCTTAGATTGATTATTGGTCGGGCTATTATTAGTAGAATATTTCTAGGGTGGACATCCCAAAAACTATTTTCTGAACAATGAATGGAAACTATGAGTTCTTTGTTATGTATTTTTTGTTGACTAATACTCCGACAACATTTATGGATCATATGAAATGGGTATTTCATCAGTTTCTAGATTTATTCATAATTGTGTTTATTAATGACATATTGGTAGACTCCAAGAGTGATGAAGATCATGCCAATCATCTTTGTATAGTGTTGCAGACTTTTAAGGATCAATGTTTGTATGCTAAGTTCTCAAAGTGTTAGTTTTGGTTGAATATAGTGACCTTTCTTGGTCATATTATTTCTAGTAAGAGGATCATGGTTGATACACAGAAAGTGGAGCTGATTAACAAGTGTCCTAGGCCCATGTCTCCAACTAATATTCATATCTTCTTGGGTTTAGCTGGGTATTATAGGAGGTTTGTAGAGAATTTCTCTTCAACCGCCACTCTATTTACTAGGTTTACTCCGAAGAAGGTAATGTTTCTATTGCTCGATGCTTGTGAGGGTAGCTTATAAAACTTGAAGGATAAGTTGACTTCAACTTAGGTTTTGATCCTAACCAAGGGTACTGATGGTTTTTTTGTTAATTGTGATATGTCCTATGAGGGACTTAATTTTTTAATGATGCAGCCTATTAAGGTCGTGGTATATGTATTTAGGAAATTTAAGGTGTATGAGAAGAATTATATGACTCATGACTTATAATTATTGGCTGTAGTTTTTTCTGAAAAGATTTTGTGCCATTACATGTATGGAGATCATGTTGACATATATTCATACTATAAGAGAATGCAATATGTGTTCACCAATAAAGATTTGAATCTCAAGAAAAAAAGATGGCGTGAGTTACTCATGGATTATGACATATACTTTAGTATCACAAAGGTAAAGCTCATGTAGTTGATGATAGTCTCAACAGGTTGTCTATGGAAAGGTTATCTTATGATGATCAGGAGAAGCGAGGTTAGATTAAGGATATTTACCATTTAGCTAATCTTGGAGTTCATATTTTGGACTCTAAGGATGGAGGGATAATTATGCAACAGGTGGAGAAGTCATCTCTTGGTGTTGAGGTAAAGAAAAAGTTGGGTCAGGATCCTATCTTGATGCAGATTAAGGATGGTATGGGCTAGCAGAAGGCCATGAATTTTGAGATTAGTTGGGATGGTATCTTGAGGTACCAAGGTAGATTATGTGTTCCCAATATTGATAGGATGCGAGAGAGGAAATTGACTGAGACTCAGGAGTCGAGATACAATGACCATCCAATTTCGACAAAGAAGTACAATGATTTCAAATAGATCTACTAGTGGAGTAACATAAGAGGGATATGGCCAATTTTGTGGCCTAGTGTATGGTTTGGTAGCAAGTGAAGGTGGAGCAATTGAGGCATGGTGGTTTGTCTTAAGAGATTGAGTTTCCCATGTGGAAGTGTGAAGTAATTAACATGAACTTTGTTACTAGTCTTTAGCTATATCAAAGTCGGTTTGATTTGATTTGGGTCATCTTTGATAGGATGACCAAGTCTTTTGTGGAGGATTATGCTAAGCTTTTCATTCAGGAGATCATCAAGTTGTTTGGTCTGACTATTTTTATGATATCTGATTCAGGCACAGAGTTCTTATTAAAATTTTTGCAGTTTTTTTTGAGTGGTTTGGGAACTAAGGTTAACCTTAGCACCGCTTTCAACACTCAGATGAATGGACAAGTAGAAAGGACCATTCTGACATTGGAAGATATGCTAAGGGCTTGTGTAATTAACATTAGTTGTTGTTGGGTTGAATATTTTCCTCTCATAGAGTTTGTGTATAATAACAACTAATATTATAGTAATCAAATGGTTCTGTTTGAGGCTTTATATATGATAGGAGATGTCGTTCTCTTATTGGGTTGGTTTAAAGTCGGTAAGACTAGATTATTTGGTCCTGTCTTAGTTCATCAAGCCATGGAAAAGGTGAAGGTGATTCGTGATAGACTTAGAACTACTCAGAGTTACCAAAATTCCTATGCATATGTGAGGTACAGGAATTTGATTTTAAAGTTGGTTATTGGGTGTTCTTGAAGGTATCCCCAGTGAAAGAGGTGATGAGGTTTGGAAAGATGGAAAAGTTCAGTCCCCAATATGTTGGCCCGTAGATGATTTTGAGAAAAGTGGGCAACGTATCTTATGAGTTTGAGTTTCCTTCGAATTTAGGGTTCTATCCATCCAGTGTTCCATATTGTAATGTTGAAGAAGTGTGAGAGTGATCGTTTCTTTATTTTTCCCTTAGAGTGTGTTGGTGTTTCAGATTCCTTATCTAATGAGGAAGTCCCCGTTGAGATTTTGGATAGGCAAGTCCATCTTTTAAGGAATAAGGATGTGGATTTGATAAAGGTTCTATGGAGGAATCATAAGGTAGAATAAGCTACTTAGGAAGCTTAAGAAGGACATGAAGTCCAAATATCTATTGTTGTTTCCTTCTTTGGATAATCGTGCTTAAGGTATGTGGTTTCCTTAATATCGTTGTTTTAATTTTTTATTAAAGGTAATTATTGTTGTGTTTCTGTTTTAAATCATGCTAATGGATGCCTTGACTCATCATTCGAGAATGAATGATTCTAGGTGGAGAATGTAACACCCTAAAGTTTTGGCCCTAAAATATTCATGAGTTTTTGGACTCATTGCACTGACTAGATCTTAACTTACAAGTCGTAAGTTCACCATTCGAGTCATAGGAAACTAATCTTATAGTGACTAGTGAGGTTGCCCAAAGTGTCTGTTCTGAGTATGGCTAGACTCAATGAGTCGTCAAGACTCTAAACGGGTTGTATAGTGCTCCCATCATAAACCACTAAAGGTGCCTGATATTTCTTCCTTGAACACGACTAGGACCCTATGTCTCATAGTTACACCTCATGAATAGTAGTGTGTGACTTGTAGGGTAAATATTGAGGGGTCCTTGAGCTACGACTCTGAATATGAGTCATGGACATAACAGTAGCCAGACGCCATGTGTAATAAGTTGACTCGTGACTACTGGGCAGATTTTTTTCATTTTTTAGTAGGGGCATTCTTGTCAATTCCCTCATTCTCCACTTTGGACACATAGACATAAAAAACCCAAAGAAGGTTATTTCTATCACTTTAACAATCAAATACATGCTCTTCTCTCTCTCAAATACCTAAATCAAGAACACTAGGGTTACCTAAGAAAGTGGAAATTAGGGTATCCAAGGGTTGATTTCTTTCCGTAATTCTTGATATCTCAGGCATATTAGTCTCTCCCTTAAACTTGTTTACTTAAATCATGTATGTAAATGGTTATTCATGTGGATATCAACATAGGTTTTTATATTGTTTAAGGTTTTGGAATGAATGTTTTTTGAATTGGATTACCATGATTTTATATGCATTGTTCATGCTTTATCAATGGGTTTTGAGCTAATTGGGTGCATGGGCCGCGAATTGGAAAGGGGTCGAGGCATTTTCCTAATTTTATGTTTTTGGTTTGTAATTTTTTTTTGTAAATGGTGCTCCCTCAACTCACTTATGTAATTGTCTTTGAATTTGATTTTTCACATAGTTTGACTTACTCACCTATATTATTGCATTGCGTAAAAGGTTAAATGAATGAAAAATTATTTTGAAATATTGTTATCCATGTTTTGATATTAAATTTGAAGATTAGGGGTCAAGTCATTCCCCCGAGTTGATTTTATAAATAAAAGGGTTTGAGTCATTCCCCAACTTAATTTACTGAACAAAGGATGTCGAGGTATTTCCCCAAGTTAAAGGAATTGTAATGACATAATTACAAGCTTGCACATATAAGGGTATAATGATGCCTATAGGGTGCCTTAGAAATCAATTCCTTCTTTATATCGATTCTTTATGTTAAACTTGTTTTAATTAGTCTTAGTGGGGGGTTATGTAGCTAAGCCATAAAGGTAGAGGTCTCAAAGGACCGATATTAAAAACTTATGTTTGACAGCGTTGGGGTTGGTCTTAATGATCGTCTGCATGGTTCACAATATTGATATGTATTCGTAACTTAGATTGGCGTTGGGTTGGGGAATTACCTGGTCTACCTCGATACCTCTGGTTCGTGTGGCTAACACATACTAGGGACCTTTTAGCAGGGGTACTAAGCCCAAATAGCCTATATGTGTCTTTTTATGACAGTTAAGCTATATAGTCATGGCTAATATTTTACTTGCATACTAGGCCTTGTTCCCTATCCAAGCATCTTTTATATATATGTATGTATGTATGCATGTATATGAACAAGTACATTTTGTTTGGACAGGATATTAAATTGGCATTTTATCCTTATACTGAGTTACATGCTAGCACTCAACTCGCTAATCATCCACGAATGTTGTATCCCTACGCGATGGAGGAATTGGAGACACTTTTAAATTTTTTAAATAGTGATAGGATTTCTGGATTGTGAGCTGTCATTTTTTAAGTATTGTGCATCCATACACCAGAAGAGCTATTATTTTAAAGTCCTATTTCATTTACATCTTAGACTACTTCTATTAGGATCATTTGGCTATCGTTGGGGGCATGTCAAAACATTGAATGGTTTATTCTATTTAGAGTCTTTGTAGATTATTATGGTTTTGGATATTGTTAAAATTCTATGATTTATTCTTTTGAGTTGCCTATTTTGTTATTTGTTTGGAATTTAGCTTAACTTGTTATATGTTTGCAATTCATCCACTACTAGTTGAATTTTGTTCTACTTTTGTAGGTAAAAGGGGTAGTTTTTAGTCCTTAATAGACATGAGATACCCATCACATCCAAGCCCTAGTTCAAATCGTGACAAGTTGGTACAAGAAAGGGTCAATTGGGTGTCCACAAAGCAGTGTCAAAGAAAGTCTCTTTTATGGGTATGTAGCTCACCACACTTATACGGGATAGGATACTATACATATTGGAATGTTTCCCTTTCTTGTGTTCTATTTTTGGGTTGTAGTGTCTAGAATGTTGAAATCTCCTCAAATTCTATTTGATCAGATTTCAAATCATGCCTCCCCAAAGGTCTGATGCTAGTGAAAACTCTTCTATCCCACCTGAAGATAATATGGGCGGAGATAGCCCTCTTTATGGGGGTACCGACCAGGTCTAGGGTCCCTGCTTCTGATTTCCCCAGTGGAGTTCCATCAGTCCTTAATAGTTCTCTTCGGGCACTTTGGGCTGATCGTAATTTTGCCTAATGCCTCAGGGAGATGTGTCTAATGTTGAGTTATGCCAGTCGATTCATTTGCTTAATCGGTTGTTGAACTCCCAGTGGCTCCAATCTGAGTATGTTACTCCTGTCACTCCTTCTTTTGTGGCCATAACAGTTGGTAAGTTCATGAGGTTGATTCATCCAACTTTCACTGGTTCCAAGGTTGAGGAGGATTCTATAGGATACATAGATGAGATGGAAAAGATTTTTCAAGTGATGCATGCTTATAACTTTGAGGGTATAGAGTTTGCCATATATTAGTTTAAGGTTGTGGCATAGCTTTGGTGTGAGAAGTCGGAACATTGAGAGAAGATGAGTCTGAGCTAACAATTTAGGATGATTTCTCTTGTGCTTTTCTTGATCTTATCTTTTCTTAAGAGTTGAGGAAAGTGAAGGTTTAGAATTTTGTGAATTTGAAGCAAGGCAGAATGACTATGAAGGACTATGCCTTGAAATTCCCTTAGTTGTCTTACTATGCCACGGAGTTAGTGTGTTTTATGAGGGCTAAGACGAGAAAGTTTTCTTTGAGCATGTCTCAAGACTTTGTGTTGGAGTGCAAGGCCGTATTACTAAATAATGACATGGATATCTCTAGGCTTATAGTGTATATATAGTAGGTTAAGGACAAAATTAAGAAACAAGCCAAATTAGGGGAAAAGAAGAGTAAGAAATTCAAGTATTCTAATTAGGGTGGAAGCCAACAGAATAATGGTAGAGATTGTAGGTAGTAGTCTAAGAATAAATGGAGAAAATTTGGTTCTTATTCTATGGATAGTGCTCCGTATCCTTTGCCATATAATAATCGTTATTTTCAGAGCAACAATAGGTTTAAGGCACAAGGTGGCCAATATCAGGCCAGTGGGGCCCAGTTAGCCCCATTATATTCTCCTTACAGATTTTGTAGATAGTTGCACCATGGTTTTTTTTAATGAGGGGAGAAATAAGTTCTTCAAATGTGGCTAGCCTAGCCATATTCAGAGAAACTGTCCTACAGGCGATGTTGCTACTAGATCTAGTAAGAATTTGGTTACAACATCTTCAGCTCTAGCACCGAAGGGTGCTATTTCTAGTATCAGCACTAGTCAGAATCCTCTTTATGCTCATGCCATACGTTAGGAATCTGAGGCTTCTCCTGATGTTATCACTATTACATTACAACTCTTCATTCATGACGTGAATTGCTTAATTGACCAGGGATCTATTCTTTCTTAAGTGATCCCATATGTGTTTATTCCTTTTTTATTTGGTCCTAAATGTATTTCTGATCCCTTTTTGTGTCTACCCCACTGGGTCACTCTGTTGTAGCAAAAAGGGTCTATAAGGGTTATGTGTTATCTATTTATGGTAGGGAGAGGTTGGTGGATTAGATAGAGTTGGATATACTATATTTTAATGTGATATTAGTGATGGATTAGCTCAATTCGTGCTATGCATATCATGACTATAGAACCCAAAAGGCCAGTTTCTAATTCCCAAATGAACCAGTAATTGAGCGGGAAGGGAGTTCCCTGTTGCCTAACTAAAGGTTTATTTATTATCTTAGAAACCAAAAATTTATTTCCAAGTTGTGCTTCTATCATCTAATTTAGGTTAAGGATTCCAAGTTTGAGGACCCTTCTTTGCAATCCCTCACTATTATCAATGAGTTTCCTAAATTATTTGCCAATGATCGTCATAGTATTCCTCTCGACAGGGAAATAGACTTTGGGATTTATTTTCTTATGGATACCCATCCTATCTCTATTCCTCCTTATCAAATGACTTCATTAGAGTTGAAAGAATTCAAGAAGAAGTTGAAAGATCTTCTTGATAAGGGTTTTATTTGCCCTAGTTTTTCTTCATGGGATGCGCCTATTCTTTTCGTGCGTAAAAAGAATGCACCCCATCAGATGCATATAGATTATCAACTATTAAATAAGGTGACTGTGAATAATAAGTATCCTCTCCCTCGGATTGATGACCTATTTGACCAGCTTCAGGGTGCTAAGTACTTTTCTATGATTGATCTTCAATCGGGCTATCATCTGTAGATGATTAGTGAGGTAAATATCCCAAATGTGACTTTACAAACCTGATATGCCCATTATGAGTTCTTGGTAATGTATTTTGGTTTGTCTAATGCCCTAGCGGAATCCATGGATATTATAAACCATGTATTCCCATCAGTTTTAGATTTATTCGTCATTGTGTTTATTGATGACATCTTTGTATACTCCAAGAGTGAGGAGTATCATGCCAATCACATCCGTATAGTGTTGTAGACTCTTAAGAATCAACGTCTGTATGGTAAGTTCTCAAAGTGTGAGTTTTTGTTGAATGTTATAACCTTTCTTAGTCATATTATTTCTAGTAAGGGGATCATGGTGGATCTATAAAAAGTTAAGTTGGTTAATAAATAGCTTACAACCACAAATCCAACTAATATTCGGAGCTTCTTGGGTTTAGCTGGGTATTATAAGAGGTTTATGAAGAGTTTCTCTTCGACCTCCACTCCATTGATTAGGTTGACTCAAAAGAAGGTGAAGTTTCTTTTGTTCGATGATTGAGAGGGTAGCTTAGAAAATTTGAAGGATAAGTTGACTTCAGCTCTAGTTTTTACCCTAACCTAGGGTACTAATGGTTTTGTTATTTATTGTGATGCTTCTGATATGTCACTGGGTTGTGAGTGATGTTGTGTAGTAAGGTTGTGGCATATGCATCTAAGCAACTTAAGGTGTATAGTGAGAATTATTTGACTCATGATTGGAAATTATTGTCTATAGTTCTTGCTTTGAAGTTTGGTACCATTACTTGTATATAGTTCATGTTGACATATATTTAGACCATAAGATCTTGCACTATGTGTTCACCTAGAAAGAGTTGAATCTCAAGGAAAAAGATGGCTTGAGTTACTCAAGGATTATTACATGAGTCTTCATTATAATCCAGGTAAAGCTAATGTAGTTGTTGATTCTCTTAGAAAGTTATTTATGGGAAGATTATCTCAAGTTAATGATGAGAAGAGAGGTTTGGTAAAGGATATTCACTGTTTGGATAATCTTGAAGTTTTTCTTTTTGACTCTAAGGTTGGAGAAGTGAATGTTCAAGTGGTGGTAAAGTCATCTCTTGGTTCTAAGGTAAAGGAGAAGCAGCTAGGATCTTATCTTGATGAAAATTAAGTATGATATGGGTCAGTAGAGAGCCCTGGCTTTTGAGATTGGTCTGGAAGGTATCTTGAGGTACAAAGGTAGATTATGTGTTCCCAATATTAATGGGCTATGGCAAAAGATCTTTGCTCAGACTCATGAGTTAAAATATATTGTCAATCCTGGTTCGATGAATTTTTACCATGATTTGAAAGAGATTTATTTTTAGAATAACATGAAGAGGGGTGTGGACAATTTTGTGGCTAAGTGTTTTCTTTGTTAGCAAGTAAAGGTGGTGCTTAAGGTATGTGTATTCCTTAATATCTTTGTTTTCTGTCTTTATTAAAGGTAATTAATGTTGGGTTTCTGTGTTACTGCTAATAGATGCCTTGAGTCATTATTCAGGGATGAATGATCCGGGAAGGGGGGAGGGGAGAATATAAAACCCAAGTTTTTGGTCCTAGAAAATTCCTACATTTTTGAACTCACTGCCCTAACTACGAATTGCATTACGAGTCATAAGTTTACCATATAGGTCATAGGACCCCAACCGTAGAGTGACTAGTGTGGTTGTCCAAGGTGTCTGTTCAGAGTTGTCAAAACTCTAACGAGTCATATAGTGCTCCTCATATCCAAACTAATAAAGGTGCCAGAATTTTTCGTTGACCATGACTAGTAACCGATGTGTTGCAGTGACACCTCTCGAGTAGTAGTGTGTGACTCATAGGGTAAATATGATGGGTCCTTGATCTACTACTCAAACTACGTTGAGATGACTTATAGAAAGACATTATGAGTCTTATGACCCATGATTGTTGAGTGGATTTTTTTGCACTTTTATATAGAGATGACTTTTCTTGTCATTTCCCTTCTTCCCTTCTTAGTACCCACGTCCATAAAAAACCTAAATAGGTTTATTTCCACCACTTCAACAATCAAATACATGTTTTTCTCTCTCTCAAATCCGTAAGTCAAGAAAACAAGGATTTCCTAGGGAATTGGCAATTTAAGCATTCAAAGGTTTATTTCTCTCCATAATTCTTGATATCTTAGGCATGTTACTCTCCCCATTAAAGTTGTTTTACTTAAAGCACATATTTAAATGGTTGTTCAGTTAGATTTGAACATGGGTTTTGATATGGTTGAGTGTTTTTGGATGAATTCTATTTGAATTGGATTCCTATTATTTATATGCACTATTCATGCTTTATCAATAGTTTTTGAACTAATTGGGTGCATGGGTATGGAAATTGTAAAGGGGGACAAGGCATCCCCCCAAATTGATTATTTTTGTTAGGAATTTGGCTTTTTAAATTGTGTTCCCTCCGACCACTTGTGTAATTGGCTTCAATTATGATTGGTCACATGGTTTGACCTACTCTCCTATATTATTGTAATGCATAAAAGGTTAAATAGATGAAAAATGTTTATGAAAGCCTATTTAGCAATGTTTTGATATTAAATTGGAAGCTCGGAGGTCGAGTCATTCCCCTTAGTTAATTTGATAACTAAAAGGGGTCGAGGCATTCCGAACAAGGCTAACACGCACTGGGGCCCTTTCAGCAGAGGGAGATGAACCCATATATCCCATGGGTGCCTTTTTATGATAGTTAAGCTACATAGTCCAGTCTAGTGTTTTACTTCCATACAAAGCCTTGTTCCCTATTCGAGTATTTATGTATACACTTATGTGAACATGTATTTGGAGTTTGTATTGGATTTTGAATTGACACCATTTTATCCTTATCCTTAGTTACATGGTAGCGCTCAACCCCCTAATCGTCCTTAGACGTTATAACCCTATGTGATGCAGGAATCGAGGATAATTCTACTTCTGTTGCCTGGTGATAGTATTTCTAAGTTGTGAGAAGTCAACTTTGAAGTGGTGAGCTTTCATTCTCCAGAAGGGTTATCATTGTAAAGTCCTATTCGGTTTACATCTTAGATTACTTCTATTAGACTCTTTATGGTTATCTTAGGGCCATATCCTGACATAGATTTGTTTTGGTCTATTTTGAGGCTTTGAGGATTACTGTGGATTGGGTTGTTACAATTTTGAGATTATTTCTTTTGAGTTGCCTATTTTGTATATGTTTGGAACTCAACTTATCTTGTTATAAGTTCCCAATTCATCCACTACTAGTTTTATTGTGTTTGGTTTTTCTTTGTAAAAGGGTGGTCTCCATTCCTCGATAAACTTGAGATACCCGTAATGGCCAGGCCTTTGTTTGGGTCGTGACAAGTTGTCATCAGAGCCCTAGGTTCATGGTCAATTGGGTGTCCATAAATCCATGTTGATTAGAGTGTTTTTTATGGGTGTGATCGTGCCATACTTGTAAGAGTGATGCTATGAGGTATTTGGAAATATTTCCCTTTCTTGTGTTCTACTTTTGGGATGTAGAGTCTAGATAGATGAAATCTCCTATAATTTTTTTCATTCTCATTTTAGATCATACCTCCCCAAATGTCTGATGCTTATGGAAAATCCTCTGTCCCACCTGAGGATAAAGTGGATGGAGATCCCCTCCTTATGGGGTACAGACCCAGTCTAGGTTCCTTGCTTCTGATTTTTCCTCTTGTGTTCCACTGGTTCCTACTAGTCCTCTTTGAGCTCCTCAGGTTAATGGCACTTTTACCCAAATGCTTTAGGGGGATGTGTCTCATGCTGAGTTTCGTCGATCAATTCATTTTCTTACTCTATTGCTGCAACACCCTCAAAATTTTGGGTATTTTATGTTTGTCCTTTTCATGATTTAAATATAAATTTTAGGCTCAAATTATGTTTTGGGATGTTAAAAGTTTAACACGAAAGAGTTTCAGAACTTTTCAATGGGGTTCAAGGTAGTTTTGGGTCACGAAGGCTAAGTAAGACTCCGCATTATTGGCGTGCCACATAGGTTAGTCTCTACGATTACCTTCGTGACACCAAATATAATCACAAGGATAAGGTCTGTGACACAGAGCCTGGACCTCCATGATAAGTTTTGTGCCACAGACCTATATTAATTTCGGGTTGTCTTGTTCTTTTTAAAATGGGATGAGGGTTAAAGGGTTCCATTCACCTATAAATGATTTTTAATATCTATAAAGATCTATTTCTATCAATTTTGAATATACAAAGGTTATTCTCATTATCTGAACCATACTCTCTCAAATTCCCCTTTTCAACTCAAGGCTAGGGTTTCAAGGAAGTAATCCTAGAGGGCCCTAAGGGTGTGGTTTTCATCGAATTCCATGGAAATTAAGGCATGTACCTCATTAATATTCATGGTTTTTTTGTTGGGTTCTGAACTATGGATTGATGGTTTTGAATGTATTTGGTTTAAATATCTTCCCATGATTATTATTGAATTCTAATGCATAGAAGATGATTTATGAACTCTTTTGATGTATAAGGATGGTGAATGAATTTAGGGGTACAATGGATTCCCCAAATATGGTTTCATCATCGAAATTGATAATAACCTCGACCCACTTGCTTAATTGGAATTTGAATATGATTTATCACTTTGTTTGGCTATTCTTTTTTAAACCTTACATTGTATAAATTGTAAATAGAACATGAATTGGTTTGACTTTGTTTCAAATGGTTTTGGAAAGGCCTTGGTGGCCATGTCTTTGGTTTTTAAATTGGAAACTGGGGAGTCAACTTTATTT
The DNA here is from genome assembly GCA_030864215.1 of Capsicum pubescens. Taxonomy (NCBI): domain Eukaryota; kingdom Viridiplantae; phylum Streptophyta; class Magnoliopsida; order Solanales; family Solanaceae; genus Capsicum; species Capsicum pubescens. The sequence goes on from CM061545.1 coordinate 137,719,514, forward strand.
AAAGGTTTTGAATTGAAAAATGGAATAGACTTGAAAGCTCTAATTTTTGTATTACAATACCAACAGGAAATGCCTAATTAAAAGACTCCATGGTAATTTGTTGGGAATATATAAATGTCTTTAATATGTTCTTAAAGGGTGTTGTATAGAAAAGTTGTGGAAGGTGGAGGTCGAAGGGGGACCGATACTGCAAACTCTTATTTGCCGATATATAGTTTAGTCATGGTGACCAAGTACATGAGACAGACTTTTTATTTTGGGGATGGAATTAGCCTTCTTGGATTTTCTCTGGTACATGTGGCTAATACGCACTGGGGCCCTTTCAGTAGAGAGATCTGAACCTATATAACCCATAGGTGTCTTTAGGACGACACAACTACATAGTCCAGGTTAATGATTTAAAATGCATGCTAAACCTTGTTCCCTTTTTCCCCAGCATATGATATTCATATATATGTACGTATTGCAGATGTTGTTCATTGGTTTTACTAATATTCATATTATGGATTATGGCATTACTTTACTACATTATTCCGGAGTTACAAGCTAGCTCTCCAACCGCTAACTGTCTTCAGACATTGTATCCTCATGCGATGCAGGGCCCAAAGGCATGTCTACCTATCCTGCACAGTGATCAGGTATTCATGATTAGATTGAGAGTTGACTTGAAGTGGTAAGCTTCCATCCTTTAGAAGGCTTCATTTTTTTTTTGGTTTCTTTTTTCATAGAATTTATTTTAGATTTGTTTTTGCTATGGTCGGGGGCATTGCCCTACATTTTACTAGTATATAGTTTTGCTAGAGGTTTTCTTGGACTACCTATGGATATGGGCATTATGGTTGATGTTCAATATTAGTTTTGGTATTGTGGATAGTTTTCAGATATTCATCTCACATAGGCTTTTTTGTATATCTTTCATATCATGTCATATATATTGGTTACATTGGAATAGGCTAAGGGGGTGGTCTCCATTCCTCGGTGGACTTGAGATGTCCATCACGACCAGGCCAAGGTTTGAGTTGTCACCAAATTGGTATCATATTCTAGGATTTGGTGTCATGGGGTGTCCACAAAGTCGTGTCAAGTAGAGTATCTTTTATAGGTGTGTAGACTGCTACACTTATAAGGGAGAGGCTACGAGGACTTAGTAATATTTCCTTTTCTTGTTTGTCCTATTTTCAGGCTATAGAGTCTAAGGTATTGGATTCCTCTACCTCACGTTTATTTTCCTTTCGGTTCATGCCTCCCAGATAATTTGAAGATTATGGAAACTTATCTGTCCCGCCTGACAAAAATGTTGGCGGATCTCATCCAACTTATGTGGTACAGACTCGGTCTAGGGTCGTTTCTTATGATTGTCCCCTTGTAGTCCCACTTGCCTTCACTAATCCTTCTCCAAAGGTTGACACGCCTATTTAGTCACCATGGGGAGATATCACTAATGCTGAGTTCCACCAATCTATTCATCTGTTGACTCGGTTTGTGACATGTCAGTCTAGCCAGACAAGTTTAACTGGTATTACTTTGAGTTCATCAGAGGCTACTAGAGTTGGCCAATTTATGAGGCTCAGTCCTCTGACTCTCACTAGTACTAAGGTTGGGAGGATCCTTAAAGTCTTATAGATGAGATAAAAAAGATCTTTCAGGTTATGCATGCTACTAAGGTGGAGGGTATGGAATTCGCTACTTATCAGTTAAAGGATGTGGTGTACCTATGATACGAGGAGTGGGAGCGATTTAGGGGTGATGATGTTGAATCTACTTTATGGGAGGATTTCTCTAGTGACTTTCTTGACTGCTTTTTCCCTCAGGTGTTGTAGGAGGAAAAAGCAGATGAGTTTTTGAATTTTAAGAAAAGCAAGATGTTAGCAAAGGAGTATTCCTTAAAATTCCATCAGTTGTCTCGATATGCATCTGATCTTGTGTCTAGCATGAGGGCTAGAATGAGGAAATTTTATTCTAATTTGTCTCGTAAGTTGATTTTAAAGAGCAAAGTCGACTTGTTGAACAAAGATATAGACATATCTAGACCTGTGGTGTATATGCAAAAAGTTGAGGAGGAATATGGAGTAAAGGCATAGTAAGAAGTTTCTGAATTTAGATCTGGGTAGAGGTCAACAACAGAGTGGTAGAGATGGTAGGAAATAGTCTAAAAAGAGGTGGGGAAACTCGAGTTCATATCCGACGACTAATGCTTCTTATTCAAAGCCATATGAAGATCGCCACATTTAGAGTAGTGATAGTTCTAGGGAACAGGGTGCCCAATCTTAGGCCAGTAGGGCCCAGTTTGCTCCATCATATTGTCTTTGTAATCGTAGCCTCTGTGATAAGGGAAAGAATCAAAGTTTTAATTATGGCCAATTGGGAAATATATTGAGGGCTTTTCCTAGGGGAAAGGTTTCTTCGGGGGCTAATAAGGTTCCAATTGACACATCATTAGCTCCTGCACCAAGGGGTGCCATATCTAGTACCGACAGAGGTCAAAATTTCTTGTATGCTCTTACTACCCGTCAGGAGCCTAAGGCATCACCATGTCAGCACTGGTATGTTAAAACTCATTTCAAAGGACGTGTACTACTTACTTTCCTCAAGGTCTACTCTTTCTTATGTGACCTCATTTGTGGTTTGTATTTTTGGTTTTGGTCCTGAGTGTATTTTGGACACCTTTTTTGTTTCTACCCCTGTAGATGACACTATGGTTACTAGAATGGTCTATAGGGGTTGTGTGGTATTTGTTGGTTGTAGGGAAACTTTTGTAGATCTATTTGAATTAGACATATTAGATTTTGATGTCATCTTGAAGATGGACTGGTTGAATTTGTGCTATGCCTTTTTAGACTGTCGGACCCATAAGGTCATTTTAAAATTCCCTAATATGCCAGTTGTTGAGGGGGAAGGAAGTTCCTTATGCATAAAGGAAGGTTAATATCATATCTTCGAGCCTGAAAATTGATTTCCAAGGAATGTCTTTATTATTTTTCTGGGTTAAAGATTCTAACTCCGAGAGTCCTCCTTTATAATCTATTTCCATGGTTAGGGAATATCCTAAGGTTCTACTCGATGATCTTCCTAGTGTTCCTATCGATAGGGAATTTGATTTTATGATATATATTATTTTGGAAACTCGCCCTATCTCTATCCCTCATTATAGAATGGCTCCGTCCAAGTTGAAAGAACTTAAGGAGCAGTTAAAGGATCTTTTAAACAAGGGTATAATCTTCCCTAGTGTGTCTCCATGGGGTTCTTCCATTCCTTTCGTGCATGAGAATGATGGTTCTCTTCAGATATGTATTGAATATCATTTGTTAAACAAATTAACTGCAAACAATAAGTACCCCCTTCCTATGATTGATGATATGTTTGACCAAATTTAGGATTCTTAGTATTTCCTTAAGATTGACCTTTGGTCATGTTATCATCATCATAAGATTAGGGAAGAGGATATCCCTAAGACTGCCTTTCATACTCTATATGGCAATTATGCGTTCTTGGTTATTTCTTTTGGGTTGACCAATGCCTCGAAGGCCTTTATGGATCTTATGAATTGGGTATTCCATAAGGTTTTTGACATATTCGTAATTGTGTTTATAAATAATATTTTTGTATATTCAAAAAGTGAGGTGGATCATGCAACAACCTCCGTGTTGTGTTCCATACCCTAAAAGATCAACAATTGTATGCAATGTTTTCAAAGTGTGAGCTTTGGTGGAATGTTGTTACTTTTCTAGGTCATATTGTTTCTTATGAAGGGATCATGGTGGATCCATAGAAAGTTGTGGTGGTTAAGAAGTGGCCTATACCCATGACTCCAGCCGATGTTTAGATCTTCTTGGGTTTAGAGAGTTATTATTAGAAGTTTGTGGAGGGTTTTCATCGATTGCTGCACCTTTGACTAGATTGACCTAGAAGAAGGTAAAGTTTCTATGGTCCGATGCTTGTGAAGGTACTTTTAAGTATCTTAAAGATAAATTGACTTTTGCTCCAATTTTTACCTTGCTTGAGGGTAGTGATGGTTTTCTGGTTCATTGTGATGCATTACGCGTGTGACTTGGTTTTGTTTTGATGCAACTTGGTAGGGTGGTAGCATATACTTCTAGGTAGTTTAAAGTTCATGAGAGGAATTATCTAACTCATGATTTGGAGTTGTTTGTTGTAGTGTTCTTATTGAAGATTTGGTAGCATTATCTATATGGGATCCATGTTGACATTTTTTAGATCATAAGAGCATGCAATATGTATTTAACTAAAAGAAGTTGAATCTCAGGAAAAGGAGGAGGCTTGAGTTACTCAAAGACTATGACACGAGTCTCCACTATCATCTAGGTACGGCTAACATGGTTGCTGATGCTCTTACCATGTTATTTATGGGGAGCTTGTCTCATATGGAGAAGGAGAAATGGTAATTGGTGAAGGATATTCACCATTTGGCTAATCTTGGAGTTCGTCTCTTAGATTCTGAGGATGGTAGTGTGTTTGTGCAAGAGGTGGTGAAGTCATCTCTTGGCACTGAGGTGTAGAAGAAGTAGGTGATGGACCCTATCTTGATCTAAATCAAGAATGATGTGGGTAGGAAGAAGGTGATGGCATTTGAGATTAATGGTGATGGTATCTTGAGGTACCTAGCGAGGTTGTGTTTTGCCAAAGTGGATGGGCTACAAGGTAGAATGTTTGTCAAAGCTCTTGCATTATATAATTCAGTTCATCCTGGTTCGACGAAGATGTATCACAACCACAAGGAGATCTATTTGTGGAATAACATGAAGATGAATGTGGCTAATTTTGTTGCTAGGTGCATGGTGTGTCAACAAGTAAAAGTAGAATACTTGAGGTCTGTAACGCCCCGAAATATCATCCCGAGATGCCACACGGTGCCCAAGGCTACACGTAGCCTCAAGCTAACCCTTTAAGCCAAAACACTACCCTTGGGTTCCAACACAACAACATACACGCTACGCTAAGGATATATATAAGTACATATCATATCACCTAGCACATGGAACGGAATATCGTTAGACTAAACATATATGGAATGTCTATACACAGACCAACCCAACAATACACTAGTCTGACATAGCCTCTATACAGAAAAATCAACGAGCCATTGGGACAAACCCCCGACTGACTCAACAGACCAAAAGGGATCACAAAACAACAACACCAAAACTAGAAACTTGGTCCTCGAACCATAAGGACTCACCACTGAAGGAACATAGATGAGACACTCGAATATCACTGTCGCGGCTGCGGCTGAGTACCTGAACCTACATCATGGTAAGAATGTATCCCATAGAGAAATATGTGGGTCATCACAAGATACGTACTGAGTATGTGGGGGCGCATGAAAAATATAAATAATTTCATAAATTTCGTAAAAATGTACATACGGACCATAATGACACACCTAGCTTGAGTGACATTGAATCATGCAACTCATAACATCTTAGATAGGAAATGTAGGAGAAAAACCTCATAAATCATTAGAAATCATCATAGGCAACTTGACTTACCACATCAAAACTCGGAGTGACTCGGTATTTCAATAAACATGAATCTTATGGACAGGGGAGTTTCATATAACCGACAACCCCACGTGAGGTACGTGGAATAACAACGTTTGAAACCCCCATTGGCGGGAGCGTCATACTCTTTGCCAGGGAGTACGACCTTAAAACTGCAATAATCACAATCGGGCTCTCTGGCCAATAATATCATCATCAAACAACCCTACGGTGGCACATAGGTTTGGGGAAATACCAAATTTCCCTCTCGGTGCTAAGTACTACTCCCCGACAAGCTCAGAACGCGTTAGAAAATCCATCACAACATCACAAGGGTGTATCATAAAGACCAAATTAAATCTCCTTCTCATTTGTCAAATCATATCAATTTGTGGATTCCTAACTCAACACATTTTAGACCAAAAAATTTTAATCTTCCTCAACATCAACAAGGTGTCAATGCATTGAACCATAACCGACTCGACATTTGGACAAGGATATGAAGACTCAATACATAATATTTTCAACAATTTAACTTATCAAAACCATCCGAAAAATACCAAAACTCATTGCAACTTCAATATCAACATTTTTCAATTTTCCATCCAACTCTCATTTAAAGGTACTTGAGACATCAACCCATAGTAGGGATATAGAATTTCCAATATCAATTATAAATTCATAATAAAGAAATAGTGGAATGATAGTATAAATCAAGGCTTAACAAATTAAATCATCATACTTTCATAATCAAATACTTTTTGGACATAATCCCATCTCAACATCATACAAATATCGGATGACATAATCCCATAGCTCATGGACAATAATATAAGATATAAAACCATATTTCCAATTCATGGTAAAACATGTAAAATCTCATGTCAAAGTAATTCAACAAAAATACCGGGCACAAGATCGAAAGGATAATCTTGTTCAAAGCCTCACATACCTAAAAATGGAAGATGATTATGAACTTCCGACTCCGGAACTTTATTCACAAAAATAAAGGGTGCTTCTCGAAGCCCTTAACATGATCAATTCGAATCCCAAATCAATTTGAAATTTCTACGGTTCAATCAAGAGACATAGAAGGATGAAATTTGTAGTAGGGTTGGGGTTTGAGCCTTAGGAAATTTATGAGAAAAATGAGCTATTGAATTCTCTTAATGGACTTAAATCCATGGTTTACTCGGATGGATTGGAGTGGGAATGACCAAAATACCCTTAAAAATCAAGTAATGTAAAATTTGTCGTTTGGTGGACGATTTTGATAGGCTGAAGTAGATCGGCCATAAATTTTTGCTCCGATGGCCAAATTGCATGAAACCAATTTCATTGGTAAGATAACTTTCAAAGATTTCTATTTCTATATAGTATCTCACCCAGATCATTATGTACAAGGAGTTATGATCATTTGAAGTTGACCCTAAAATTCGCCTGGCCTTAGTATTTTTTCCTGCACATTTACTGTTCACCACTATTCACGATTAGATCGGAATGATCATAACTCATCGCTTGAGTGTCCATTTTGGATGATCCACATATCGTTGTAAAGCTTATTCGATGCTATACGCGATGACGGGTTGCATACCATGAAATTCCACACATAAAAATTATTAATCATGATAAAGAACAGAATTTAATACATTTTCGTTCGAGATCTTAACGGATTTTTTTTTTCTGGGGCATCACACCATATTCCCCTTGGAAACATTCATCCTCGAATGTTGATAGGTAGGTCAAAAATACTATGAAAATGAGTATATAGAGAAAAATCATCTTTCCCAAGCATATACTCCATTTTAGATTTTTTTTGGATATTGTAGAAAACACACAAGCCAAGATAAACATAGCAATAAGGATTAAATCAAAAGAGAACAATACCTTTGACATGCTCAGGGTTCGTAGGAAAGAGGTAGGGATATTTGGCGCGCATATCCACTTAATCTTCCCAAGTAGCACTCTCCACAGATTGATTTCACCAAAGCACTTTAACCAAATAAACTTCCTTGTTTCTTATCCTACGAACTTAAAAGTCAAAAACCTCAACCGAAATCTCTTCATATGAAAGACTATCTTGAATACCCGAGATTTCGGAAGGATCAATCACAATAGAATCACCAATAGACAACTTAAGCATAGAAACATGGAAAACCGGATGGACGTTAGATAACTCCGCGGGCAATTCAACCTTATACGCTACCTTCCCAATGTGATCCACAATCTTATAGGGACCAATGTAACGGGGACTTAGTTTCCGTTTCTTCCCAAATCTCTTCACCCCTTTCATGGGTGAAAATTTCAAGTACCCTAAATCACCAACATCAAATTCAAGGTCTTTCCTCCTTATATCTGCATATGATTTTTGATGACTTTGGGCATTTTTCAACCTTTCCTAAATTAACTTAACCTTCTCCATGGCCTCGAACACCATATCCAGTCCAGTCGTGACAGCCTCACCAACTTCAAACTAACCAATGGGTGATCTACACCTTCTACCATACAAAGCTTCAAATGGGGTCATTCCAATAGTATCATGAAAACTGTTATTATAAGCAAACTCGATTAATGCTAAGTGCTCATCCTAACTACCTTTAAAATCAAGCACACAAGCCCTCAACATATCTTCTAAAGTCTGAATGGTCCGCTCATCCTGAACATCTGTTTGTGGATGGAAAGCAGAACTTAAACGAATTTGGGTACCGAGACCCTTCTGGAAAGATTTCCAAAACTGAGAGGTAAACTGAGTACCTCTGTCAGAAATAATAGCCAAAGGGATTCCATAAAGTCTGACGAGTTCCTGAATATATATTCTAGCATAATCTTCAGCTGTATATGATGAATGCACAGGCAATAAATGAGTTGATTTCGTCAGCCGATCTACGACAACCCAAATCGAATAATGATGGCGACGAGAAGGAGGAAAACCAACTATGAAGTCCATATTGACTTCTTCCCACTTCCAAGTAGGAATGCTAAACTTTTGCATCACGCCACTGGGCCTTTGATGCTCTATTTTAACCTGTTGACACATGGAACACTTTGCCATAAATTCTGCTATGTTTCTCTCCATACCGTTCCACCAATAGATTTCCCACAAATCATGGTACATCTTGGTAGCACCAGGATAGATGAAGTATCGCGTACCATGGATTTCCGCCATAATCTTTTGCTTCAAGTTATCAACATTAGGAACACATAATCTTTCTCGGAGTCTCAAAATGCCATCTCCCCCTTGGGAGAAACCTCCACCTTTTGGTCTTTAACTGACTTTTTTAACCTGACCAAGGTAGGATCCCTGTCTTGCTTCTCCTTCACTTCCGAAACTAAAGAGGATTCGGAACTGCTTTGCACTCCTATATTACCCTCAGCATCACCAAACAACCTAACCCCCAATCTATCCAAACGATGTACCTCACGGGCTAACTCTTTCTTGCCAATCTCCACATGTGCTACGCTACCCATGGACTTCCGACTAAGGGTATCTACTAATACATTGGCCTTGCTCGGATGATATAGCACGCTCATATCATAATCTTTCAATAGTTCTAACCATCGTCTCTGCCTAAGATTCAATTTCTTTTGGGTGAATACATACTGCAAGCTCTTATGATCCGTGAAGACGTCGACATGGACACCATACAAATAATGTCTCCAGATTTTTAAAGCAAAAACCACGGCAGCTAATTTAAGGTCATGGGTAGGATAATTCTTCTCGTGAGGCTTTAGCTGCCTGGAAGCATAAGCTATAACCTTTCCCTTTTGCATTAATACACAACCCAAACCGACTCTGGAAGCATCGCAATACACCACAAACCCATCAACACCGTTAGGCAAAGTCAACACAGGGGCTGAAGTGAGTCGAGTCTTCAACTCCAGAAAACTCTTCTCGCAAGATTTGGACCACAGGAACTTCACTTTCTTTTGGGTCAAATGGGTCATAGGAGACACAATAGATGAAAACCCTTCAAAAAAATGATGATAATAACCAGCTAGACCCAAGAAACTTTAGATATCAGAAGGAGAAATAGGTCTAGGTCAACTCTTTATAGCCTCTATCTTTTGAGGATCAACTCTAATACCTTCGGAAGAAACAACATGGCCCAAGAAGGCTATAGAGTTCAGCCAGAACTCACACTTACTGAACTTAGCATACAACCGATGAGTTTGAAGAGTTTTCAACACGATTCAAAGATGATCCGCATGATCACCCTCACTTCGAGAGTAAATAAAAATATCATCAAGGAACACTATTACAAATAAATCTAGATATGGCCGGAATACACGGTTTATAAGATACATGAAAGTCGCTGGAGCATTAGTTAACCCGAAAGACATCACTAGAAATTCAAAATAACCGTAACGGGTTCGGAAGGCTGTCTTGGGGATATCACATTCCCTAACCTTAAGTTGGTGATAACCAGATCTGAGGTCTATCTTCGAAAAGTAGCTCGCACCTTGCAATTGATCAAATAAATCATCAATTCGGGGAAGCGGATATTTATTCTTGATAGTAACCCTATTAAGTTGTTGGTAATCAATACATATCTGTAAAGAACCATCTTTCTTACGCACAAACAGGATAGGAAACTTAAACTTGACTATATGGGCATGACAATCAATAGATGCATAGCATGAGTGAAGCCAATCCATACCCAGAATGATATCAAAGTCAATCATATCTAGCTCAATCAAATCAGCATACATAACCCGATGAATGAAAGTAATGGGACATTTTTAATACACCCGCTTAGCAATGACAGACTCTCCTACTAGAGTAGAAACCAAAATAGGCTCAAAAATTAGTTAAGGATTTGTTTTAAAATTTATAGCAACCAGAGGTGTCAGATAAGAAAAACTCGAATCGGGGTCCATCAACACATAAACATCAAAATAAAAAATATGGAGCATACTAGTTACAACATCGGGAGAGACCTCCTGCTCCTGATGAGGTAGTATAGCATAGAAATGATTCTAGCGTTAACCGCCAGCAGTACTAGATGAAGTACCCTGAGGAAGAAATGGACGGGCTGCGGGAGGTGGGGCACTGGTAGCCTGACTCTAGGGACGGGCATCATGACTCTGCTGTTTGGCATACGGGCAGTCTCTAAGTATGTGGCCCAACTTGCCACAACCAAAACAGCCTCGCTTCCCCATATAACACTCCCCAAAATGGTCTTTACCACACTTAGCACACGAAAAAGGATGAGGCCGGTTGCTTACACTGTCCTAAGACCTGGAAGGTACCGACCTATTCCCGAGCTCCTGCCTGCCCCGATATATGGGAGAACTAGCTGAGAAAGGCACAGGTATAAATGGACATCTCTGAAACTAAGGGCGACTCCTTTCAGAGAATCTAGTCTGACCAGACCCCTGTTGCTCCGATCTAACTCTCTTAATCCCTCTTACTCTTTCTCTTTTCATTATCTTGTCTGACTCAATCTTTTGGGCGAGAATCATTAACCTAGGAAGATCAATCTCCCTGTTGATCATAGCACATCTACATTCTTTCACCATATAATTCGACACCCCAGTTAGAAACTTGCTCATACTAGTCCTCGAGTGAGCCATTATATTAGGAACGTACTTCGATAGCTGATTAAACTTAAGACAATACTCCTCAACCGACATGAAGACTTGTCTCAAATTCATAAACTCCTCTACCTTAGTTTCCCATAACTCAAGAGGAAAGAATCTATCCAAGAAAGCATCTTGGAATAATTGCCAAGTCACTGGAGCGGTATCTTCCTCTCTGCCCTTATTCCACATCTGCACCCAGTCATAGACAATATCCTTCAATCGATAAAAAGTAAGATCCACACTTTCTTCCTCGGTCACGTGCATAATCAGTGTAATTTTCTTCATTTCATCAATATACATCTGCGGGTCCTCACCTACTCTCGACCCATGAAACTCTGGCGGATTCATCCGCATAAAGTCACGAATTCGTGCTACCGCTGAATAATTTTCCTACGGAGGTGGAGAGTTGGCCTGAGTATTGGCGGTAACTTCCTGGCCTAGCATCTGAAAAGTTGCCCGAAATTCGGCATGGGATAACGCCTCATGTAACGGATCAACGGGTTGAGGTTGGTTGTTGTTTCCGCGAGCTCGATGTGGAGGCATTTTGTATCGTAAGAACGCATGAATTAATAGTAGAAGAAAACATTTGAAAGCATGATAGACTCTTGTAGAAAGAAAGAAATGACTTTTCCTAGAATGCCCCGCAGCCTCTTGATCATAGGTGTGGCGCGCAATACACTGATGTTCAAAACTCTACGTAATGCGGCTTGTCAGACTCCCTAGGACTCTTCACAACCTTAGGCTCTGATACCAAGTTTGTAATACCCCAAAATATCATCCCGAGATGCCATACGGTGCCCAAGGCTACACGTAGCCTCAAGCTAACCCTTTAAGCCAAAACACTACCCTTGGGTTCCAACAAAACAACATACACGCTACGCTAAGGATATAAATAAGTACATATCATATCACCTCTCACATGGCACAAAATATCGTTAGACTGTACATATATGGAATGTCTATACACAGACCAACCCAATAAAACACTAGTCTGACATAGCCTCTATACAGCAAAATCAACGAGCCATTGGGACAAACCCCCAACTGACTCAACAGACCAAAGGGATCACAAAATAATAGAACCAAAACTAGCAACTTGGTCATCAAACCATGAGGACTCACCCCTTAAGGAACGTAGATGTGGCACTCGGATATCACTGTCGCGGCTGTGGTTGAGTACCTGAACCTACATCATGGTAAGAATGTAGCCCATAGAGAAATATGTGGGTCAGCATAAGATACGTACTGAGTGTGTAGGGGCGCATGAAAAATATAAATAATATCATAAATTTCGTAAAAATGTACTTACGTACCATAATGACACACCTGGCTTGAGTTACATTGAATCATGCAACTTATAACATCTTAGATTGAAAATGTACGAGAAAAACCTCATAAATTATTATAGATCATCATAGGTAACTTGACTTACCACATCAAAACTCGGAGTGACTCGATATTTCAATAAACATGACTCTTATGGACAGGGGAGTTTCCTATAACCAACAACCCCGCGTGAGCTACGTGGAATACCAACGTTTGAAACCCCCGTTGGCGGGAGCATCATACTCTTTGCCAGAGAGTACGACCTTAAAAATGCAATAATCATAATCGGGCTCTCTGGCCAATAATATCATCACCAAACAACCCTACGGTGGCACATAGGTTTGGGGAAATACCAAATTTCCCTCTCGGTGCTAAGTCCTTCTCCCCGACAAGCTCAGAACGCGTTAGGAAATCCACCACAACATCACAAGGGTCTATCAGAAAGACCAAATCAAATCTCCTTCTCATTTATCAAATCATATTAATTTGTGGATTTCTAACTCAACATACTTTGCTCAAAACATTTTAATCTTCCTCAACATAAACAAGGTATCAATGAATTGAACCATAACTGACTCGACATTTGGATAAAGATATGAAGACTCAATACATAATATTTTCAACAATTTAACTCATCAAAACCATCCGAAAAATATCAAGACTCATTGCAACTTCAAAATCTACATTTCTCAATTTGCCATCCAACTCTCATTTAAAGGTACTTGAGACATCAACCCATAGTAGGGATATAGAATTTCCAATATCAATTATAAATTCATAATAAGGAAATAGTGGAATTATAGTATAAAGCAAGGCTTAACAAATTAAATCATCATACTCTCATAATCAAATACTTTTTGGACATAATCCCATCTCAACATCATACACATATCGGATGACATAATCCCATAGCTCATGGACAATAATATAAGATATAAAACCATATTTCCAATTCTTGGTAAAACATGTAAAATCTTATGTCAATGTAATTCAACAAAAATACCGGGCATAATATCGAAAGGGTAATCTTGTTCAAAGCCCCACATACCTAAAAATAAAAGATGAATATGAACTTCCGACTCTGGAACTTTATTCACGAAAATAAAGGGTGCTTCTCGAAGCCCTTAACATGATCAACTGGAATCCCAAATCAATTTGAAATTTCTATGGTTCAATCAAGAGACATAGAAGGATGAAATTTGGAGTAGTAGGGTTGGGGTTTGAGCTTTAGGATATTTTGGAGAAAAATAAGCTATTGAATGCTCTTAATGGACTTAAATCCATGGTTTACCTGGATGGATTGGAGTGGGAATGACCAAAATATCCTTAAAAATCAAATAATGTCAAATCTGTCCTTTGGTGGACTGTTTTGATAGGCTGAAGTAGATCAACCATAACTTGTTTCTCCGATGGACAAATTGGATGAAACCAATTTCATTGGAAAGAGGACTTTCAGAGATTGCTTTTGATATATAGTAGCTCACCCATATCATTATGTGAAAGGAGTTATGATCATTTGAAGTTGACCCTAAAATTTGCCTGGCCTCAATATTTTTTCCTGCACATTTACTGTTCACCACTATTCACGGTAAGATCGAAATGATCATAACTCATCGCTCGAGTGTCCATTTTGGATGATACACATATCGTTGGAAATCTTCTTTGATGCTCTACACGATGACGGGTTGCATACCCAGAAATTCCACACAGAAAAATTATTAATCACGATAAAGAACAGAATTCAACACATTTTCGTCCAAGATCTTAACAAAAAAAAAAATTCCCGGGAATCACAAGGTCTGGTAGGTTGTATAAAGAAATAGAGTTTACTGTAGGGAAATAGGATGTGATAAAAATGGATTTTGTTACCGGCCTTCCTCGATCTCGAAACTAGTTAAATTCTGTTTGGGTCATCATGTGTAGGATGACTAAATCTACTCACTTCTTACTAGTGAGGACTAATTATTCTACTGATGACTATGCAAGGTTGTTTATTCAGAAGATCATGAAGTTGCATAGTGCTCTAGTTTGCATTATTTCTAATTATGATACTTAGTTCTCATCTTATTTTTGGCAGTTATTTAAGTGAGGTTTAAAGACTAATATGACCCTTAGTATCGCTTTCCACCCACAGACGAATGGAAAAGTGGAAAGGACTATTCAGACATTGGAAAATATGTTTTGAGTATGAGCAATTGAACATAGTGGTAGTTGGGTTGACCACTTACCTCTTGTGGAGTTTTTGTACAATTGTTTCAATCACTTTAGCAGTGGTATGGCTCTATTTTAGGTGTTGTATGGTAGAAAGTGTAGATCTCCCATTGGGTGGTTCAAAGTTAGTACAGCAAGGTTGTTTGGTCCTTATTTAGTTCATTAAGATATAGAGAAAGTAAAGGTGATCCGGGATAGTCTTAAGACTTTCCAAAGTTGCCAAAAGTCCTGTGTAGACATGAGACAGAGAGAATTGATATTTGATATGGGTGATCAGGTGTTCTTAAAGATGTCTCCTATGAAGGGAGTGATGCATTTTCGAAAGATGCAGAATATCAGTCCCCATTATGTTGGTCCTTATTTGATTTTTAAGAGTGTGGGAAGTGTTGCTTATGAGTTAGAATAGCCTTCTATGCACCCTGTGTTTCGAGTTTCCATGTTGAGGAAATGCATGGGTGATCCTTCCTCGGTGGTGCCTATTGAGAATTCTAGTATCTCAAATTCCCTATCTTACAAAGAGGTTTCAGTAGAGATCATAGATAAATAAGTTTGTAGGTTGTGGACTGAAGATGTATCATTAAGAAAGGTCCTTTGGAGGAACCATAAAGTGGAAGAAGCCACTTGGCAGGCGAAAGAGGATATGAAGGCTATGTATCCATTTCTATTCCATGAGATGGATAAAGAAGCTTGAGGTATGAATTTGATTCTATCAGTTTTCCCTCATACCATTCCTCTAAGGACCTATTTCTATCGGTTTTCAATAAACGAAGGTCATCCTCATTACTCTCAACATTCCTCTCTCGATTTCCCCTTTTCAACTCAAGGCTATGGTTAAAAGAGGAGATCATCTAGGGTTCTAAGGGTGTGTTTTTCTTCAAATTTCATGGCTATTATGGCATATACCTTTTTCCCTATACTTGTATTTTATTAATATGAAAATTGGTTTATTATTCATGGTTTTATTATTTTGTTTTGAACTATGGGTTGAGGGTTTTGAGTGTATTTGGTTTAAATATTTTCCCATGATTATTATTGAATGGTTATGCATTAAATTGATAATTTATGAACTCTTTGGGTGCATAAGGATGCAGAATAAATTTAGTGGTACAACAAATTCCCCAACTAAATGGTTTAGGTATAGAAATTGTTAATAACCATGACCAACTTCCATGATTGGCTTTGGATTATGATTTATCTCTTTGTTCGGGTTTTCTTTTTTAAACCTTGCATTGCATAAATAGTAAATGGAAGATGAAATGATTTGGTTTGATTTCAAAAGGTTTTGGAAAGGCCTTAGAGGCCATGGCTTTGGTTTTTAAATTGGAAACTGTGGAATCAACTTGGTTTAAAGGTTTTGTAAGGCAATGTGGAATAGACTTGCAAGCTCTAATTTTGGTTTGCCGATACCAACAGGAAATGCCTATTTAAAATACTCCATGGTAAATGGTTGGGAATATGGAAATGGTTTTAATATGGGCTTAAAGGGGGTTGCGTATAAAAGTCGTGGAAGGTGGAGTCCCCAAGGGACTAGTAGTGGAAACTCACATTTGCCGGCATGAGGTTTGGTCATGGTGACCATGTGCATGAGGCATATTTTATATTTTGGGGATTGCATTACCCTTCTCATGTTTTCTCCGGTACGTGCGGCTAACATCCACTGTAGCCCTTTCAGTAGGGAAAGATAAACCCTTATAGCCCTTGGATGCCTTTAGGATAGTAGAGCTACATAGTCTAGGTTTATAATTTAAAAATGTACATTGAAACTTTTACCTTTTTCCTCGACATATGATATACATATATACATGTACGTATTTCAAATGATGTTATGCATTGGGTTTACTGGTATTAATATTATTGATTATGACATTACTTGACTACTTTTTCCTTGATTTACATACCAACGTTGCAACCTCTAACCATCTTCAGAAGCTATATCCCCGCCTGATGGTGGGTCTGAAGAAAGTTCTACCTTTCCTTCACAGTGATAAAGTGTCCGTGGTTATATCGAGAGTTGACTTGAAGTGGTGAGCTTCCATCCTTCAGAAGACTTCATTTTATGTTTTGGTTTCCCTTGTCTTAGACTTTATTTTATATTTGTTTTGCCTATCATTGGGGGTATGCACCAACATTTTATAGTTATTTGATTTTTTAAACGCTTTGTTGGACTACTATCGATATGGGCATTATGGTTGATTTTTGGTATTAGTTTTGGTATTATGGATGGTTTTCTAATATTGATCACTATAGGATTTTGGATATATCATTCCTATATTTTCATGTATATATGTTACGTTGGAATAGGCTTAGGGGTGGTCTCTAGTCCTCGGTGGACTTGAGATACCAGTCATGACCAGTCCCTGGTTTGGGTCGTGATAGTTGTTGGCCTCCCACTTGCGCCAGTCTGACCATGTTGCTCCTGTCACTCCTTCTTCTGAGGTCACATAGGTTGTTCAGTTCATTAGATTGAGTCCTCCGACTTTCACTAGTTCCATGGTTGAGGATGATCCTCAAGGGTTCATAGATGAGATGGAAAAGATTTTCTGATTGATACATTTTTCTGACTCTAAGGCTATGGAGTTCACCACATATCAGTTGAAGGATATGACATATCAATGGTGTAAGGAGTGAGAATAGTTGAGAGAAGATGATGCAGAGCTAGTTATGTGGGATAACTTCTCGAGTGTTTTTATTGATCGCGTCTTTCCTTAGGATCTGAGGGCAGCAAAGGGTGAGGAGTTTGTGAATTTGAAGCAGGACAGAATGACTGCGAAGGGGTGATGTAAGACAAATTGGGTTCACTCTTTGGTGATGAATACTTCAAGGACCAAACGTTATGATACACGACTTGATAATCCTAGGGAAGCACATACGTGATTGGAGGATAGATTGGAGCATGGGAGTAGCTACATTTGATGATGTCATCCAATAAAGGATTGGGTAACATCGTATTTGGATGATAGCTTAAGCATCCAAAGGGTATAGGCATCCATTTGCATTGTTTTGGCTCTTGGGTCACTTTTGGGCTAAAGTTGTATTTAGGGTCACTTTGGGCCCAAGTTATAATAAAGGCCCTTGGCCTATAAATAGCTAGGACTCTTATCATTTTTAGATAGTTGATGAATGATGTTTTGATTTTCTTTTAATTATAAACAAGTGTCTAAGAGGCACATTTTCAAGAGGTTTATCATTTCATTCCTCCATGAAAGACTTTGGCGTGATTATTATTATATAAATAGGCATCTTTTGTATTCAAATAAAATTTTTACTTTTTACTTTTTCTTTGAAAATAAAACCATCACAAAAAATAATTAATTTTTTAAAATTAATTAGAATTACAAATATTACTTTTTGTTCTGTTGCATATGTAGTAGGTATATTGAAGGAATGATCCATAACAATGTTATATAAACTTACAATAACCAAATTAATGTATAACAGCATCACTAATTTTTTTTCTTCTTTAGCATTAATTAATTTTAACCTTATATGGCCCCTGCAATTTTAGCATAGGTGATGAAAGTGTTATTGATAAAAGTACAATTTAAGCATATATATATATATAAATGGATAGATAGATAGAGAGAGAGAGAGAGTATAGAAACTTAAATTACTGATTCACATAGGAATGTATTTTAGTTGAATGCTTCAAACGAGTAGAGATTATCTACTCCTGACATATTTGGATGTGCTTATGATTTATGACTTACAAGCAAAAACTATAATTATAATTTCTAACTTATGTCTTTTGACATATATTTGTTGTTTCAATGTAAAAATAGGTGTTTATAAGCACCTTTTAATTTTATTTATACACTATAAAATTTCTTAAGAAAACTATTTTGCCTTAAAAACATCTAATAAATGTCAATTTAAACAAACGGGATGGAGGGAGTACATATCAAATTATGTTAGAAATAGAACGCTTAACTAACATGCCATATAACTGTTCATTGTTTATCTACTGAGAGTAAGTAAATATTACCTAATTATTGTCTATTTATGTTTCTTTTTTCATAAAAAATAGGTTAACTGTTAAAATATTTTTAACTCAGTATTATCTATTATGTTTAATTTATAAAATCATAATTATAACTTGTTAAGTCCCTGCAACGCGCGGGTACGTATATTAGTAGTTTTAATATAGGATGTTTTTGTAATTTTGGGAGTCAAAACCTTCATATTTTATAATTAGCAAAAGTTGTCATTTTAAATAAAAATGTTTTTATTGGCTGATATAAACTTTGTCTAAATGGTTGTAATTTTATGTAGACTGGTTAAGGATTCTTTTAATGAGGGCTTTTGGAAAAGATGTAAATTCTTCCAGTACAAAATATCTATTTTCTAACCTTTATCTTTTCTTTGAAAAGTTCTTTTTTATACTCAAACTGAAAAGGTTGAAACAGAGGCCTCAAAGGTCTTATTCACATTGTTCCAGGTCTCATTATTTCCTCATAGAAATACTCTAGTAAAAAATTAGGGAGAGAATTGTTTTCTCCCTTTATAAATTCTATTTGAAAATCAAAACTAGATAATAAAACATGGCTTCTGACAACTATCTGTTTGGAAAGTAAATTTTTAACATCCATTTATAAAACATCTTTGGCCGCTTTGCAGGATACCCTTAGTAAAAATTCAATTGTCTATTAAATCATCTTGAAATTTAGTTATACGTAGTACTATATCCAATATTTCCTTTTTAATAAAACTATAATATTTTAAGTATCATTCAATATTCCTGAAGTGAACCGTACTAATTATTCAATTGACTCTATGGAAATTCTCTATTTGTTAATGCCTCTGTAGACACGTAAAATTTATTGGGTCAAATTCATATAAAATTTGGATTTGATATATATTTTATGGGGTCTAAAATTATTTTAGGCTATAAAAATAATAAGCTCATTTTATTCCTCATCAACGACCTCAAGGTCCATCTCACCTTGAGTCCCAAGCTTATGCCACATGTCAAGTGACGTGGTATCTCAGTCAAATTAAGGACTAATGAGGCAAGGCCACACACACAAATGATACGGCAATCCAAGTCAAGTTCAAGAGTCAATGAAACATCGTTAAGTATCCCAAATGACATATTGTTGGTCAATCATAAGCAACTTATCACACAACATTTGTGATAAAGTTGAAAACTGAATGGACAATTAGAATGAGGCAGAAGAGGTTATGTACTATTGGACTACCTACCCCTTACAGCTATAAATAAGAGGGTTACATAATTTTCTGAGGTCATTCTGCAAGAATTAGAGAAATCTTCTGCATTGACTACACAACTCTTTAAAAAATTGACTAATGGAGTTTTTCCCGAAGATCAAATTAACAAGACGATGTGTTGTCTAACATACTGGAGATCTAAACACATTTCTAGGAGGTTCAAATCATCCTACATTCAAGAAACACACTATGGAAGGCCCTTGAATCACGGAAGAAGCATAGAAAATGAGAACTAAGAGTATAACAGAATTGTACTCACAAGATTCATTTAAATAAAATTATTCTTTCTGTTTATTTTATTTTTGCTTGCAGTTTATTTTCAGCACTACGAAAATTTATTGCGAAAAAATTGTGGCAAGCCCAGTGGGACCATTTATTCTCTTCCTCTGTTCTTCCTACAAATCATATAAAACTACTGCTATGGACTTCAAAAATACTAAAGATGTCACATGCAAGAACTCTTCAACTGCCACATCTGATGAGATCAGCCATATTGGACAACTCACTCGGCGCAATTTTAAGGACAGTGGTTCGGATGGATATGAATACTTTAATTCTTTAGAAAAGGCAACAAATAACAAATCTCATATGGCGGCGGAAACTGCAACTCTTGGGGGCAATTTAACGTCCTTTTTATTTGATAAATTCTCTTAGACTGTCATCAATTTTAGTAAATCTGATGATTCGACTGAATCTCAAGTTTCAACAAAGGTTAATGCCTTTATGGTTGACATAACTAATATAGATGAGAAGTTTGCAATGATAAAACAAACCATTGAAGTTCTAAAAAAATCTGTCAAGGATAAAGATCTTCAAATCGCTCAACTGATGAACAAGTTGAAGTCCTTCACCCCAAGATAATCTAGCCACAACCCTGGTTGCCACCCGAGTTTACTCTACAAAATAAGAATGTTGATGAGTCACTTTTCAAGACTAAATGGCAAGAAGATAAATAGTCTACTTCAGTTGCCACTTTAACTATTCAATAAATGTAAGATATGATTCCAAACACCATCAAGGCATAATATGGAAGTCCATCACAAAGTTTTGTAGTATACTCAAAGTTGTATTCTAAGAAAATTGAGGGCTTACTGATGCCAATTAGATATCAACCTCTAAATTTTCAATAATTCGATGGAAAGGGAAATCCAAGGAAACACATCACTTATTTTGGTGACACTTGTAGCTGTGCTAGTACACATGGTGATCTTTTTGTCAAGTAGTTTGTTTCCTCTTTAAAAGGCAAAGCTTTTGATTGGTACACAGACTTGGAGTCTAAATCAATTAATTATTGGGAGCAATTAGAAAGTTAGTTCCTAAATCATTTCTACAACACTCGTTGTACAGTCAACATGGAGTTGACAAACACAAGTCAAAGAAAAGATGAGCCTGTAGTGGACTACATAAATTGCTGGCAAACATTGAGTTTTGATTACCAGGATAACTTTCTGAAACTTTTGTGGTTGAAGATTTGATTCAAGGAATGCATTGGGGACTTGTGTGTATCGTCCATGGAATTAAGCCTCGAACATGGAGCTAACCATTGCAAGTCTTAGAATGGTGTCACCTATTTTTATCCTAGAAAAGAAGTAACTAAATTCAAAGACTCATCAGAAGATCAAATTGTGGAATCTATGGAGACAACTGTGAGTTTTACTATGTCCTCCACAAGACTAATGTTAAAAGAGGAAGCTCCAAATCAACAAATGTGAGAGATGAAAAGTCAACCATCCGTGAAAGAGTTACAAATAAGGGTATATCCTTTTTCTAACTCTAATGTTCTTGAGATTCTTGACGAGTTTCTATCCAAAGAAGTCATTAAAATCCATAATTCTAACAGACATGAAGAATCAAATAAAGTCTATGATCCTAAGTATTACAAATTTCACCGTATGGTTAGTCATCACACCACAAAATGCTTCGTCTTGAAAGAAAAGATCATGACATTAAGGCAAGAGGGAAAGATCATCATTGATAATGATGATATAGTTGATGCAAATCATGTTAGCGCCAAAATGGACCATAAAAAAGGTTCAATTTCAAAAGTTCTACAACCTGTATTCTCTGTGGCATCATCAAAAGGTGAAAGAATCATCATGATACAATTTGGGAGATTTGACCCAATTGAGGTTTCCCCCCTAAAGAAAACAACAAGCAATTTCATATCAAATGACTTCACTAATAGGAAGAAGGGTGACACTTGGACATTGATCGCTCGCAAAAAAAAAATGTCAAAGGACTTCTAAACACCAACTTCCAAAAGATAACAAAAAAGCAAGTGAAAATCTACTTCAACCAATGGGGGCAATAAATACCAAAATGAAGTGTAACAATACTTCATTACAAAAGGTTGATAGGAAAGTTACATTACAAGAATTCTTCCCTAAAATACTCCTCGATGCATGAGTCTAAATTCCAAGTCAAGATGCTCCTTGATGTATAAGCCTAAACTACAATTCAAAATGCTCCTTGATGCACGAGCCTAAACTACAATTCAAAAATTCTCCTAGATACATGAGCGTAAACTGCAATGCTCCTCAATGCATGAGCCTAAACTTCAAGTTAAAATGCTCCTCGACGACAATCCTAAACTGCAAGTCAAAAATGCTCCTCAACATACGAGCCTAAACTGTAAGTCAAAATAATTCTTGATGCACGAGCTTAAATTGCAAGTCAAACACTCCTGAATCGCATGAGTCTAAACTATTAACGACTCTCCATAAAAAATGTAAAAAAAGTAATAAGAAAAAACGTATGAAGCTTGAATGCACATGTGTAGTCCTTTAAAGATGTCATGTTTTTTACAACAAGATTCTTTATTACCTTCCAAGCAATGCAGTCTTCTAAATATGGAAAGGAATTATAATACATTAAATTTTGCTCGAGTCCGACCTTCAACATATTACACAAGTGATTCAGTCTAAAAATTGAAGTTGAGCTGCAACTTTCAAAAAGTACCTAAAAAATATAAAAGTTCTATGATGGTGGTTTTCAAGTGGGACGTAGATCTGTGAGTCCACATTCCAATGCAAGAAACTCTTTTTATTGCGATATTTCTATGCCAAAATACGAAATTTGTCGAGATGCTGCATAATGCTGATAAAACTAGCGAACAAAGATTAGAATATTGGTTTTGAAGTAATAACTGAAATAATTCAGTTTGTAGTTTGATTGTTGTTTTCATGTAATAATTATCTATGCAAATCTTCTTTCTAATGCAAAAATGGCACCTGATTTCGACACTTCTACATCAAGATACAAAATTTATAGTGACGTTGTGCAAAGCAGATAAAATCAGCGAGCAAAGATTAGAAGACTAGTTTTTGAGAAATATTTGGGATGATTCTAGCACAATCTAGTAGAAATTAAATGGTCAACATAGTTCTAAGAGTCTACTTTCCAATGCAAAAAATAGCACCTGATTCCGATACTTCTACATCAAGATACAGAATTTATCATACCGCTATGCAAAACTGATAAAATTAGCAAGCCAAGATTAGAAGACCAATTTTGGAGCAATATCTGGGATGATTCTGGTGAAATCTGATTGTGATTTCCTCGTGAGATGTATCTCTACGAGTCTAGTTTCTAATTCAAAAAATGGTTCCTGATTTTGATATTCTTATGTCAAGATATGAGAATTTTCGTGAGACTGCACACACAAAAAAACAGACAAAATAGAACTGAAGGTATGATTTTGAAAGGATACCTGGGAAGATCTGGAGATAATATGTGTGTGGTTTTCACATAGAACGTAGCCTCAAAGTTTAATTTCGAACACTACAAGGCATTTTTGAATTAGACACCTCTATGATGCGTTATGGAGCTTCTCCTACAGACGCCCCAAAGTGCCCAAAAACTCAATTGTGAAAAAAGAGCAAAAAGATGAGAAGAACGTGATTTGAATTGCGTCTCAGGATGAATTACAATGACTTAATGGGGCGGTGATGTCCTTTTCTAAACTTTGAAGGGCCCCAAATTGATTTCAAAAAGGAATTTGCTGAACAAGGATTCTTCAAGAAGAACTGGGACGCCTAAGTATCCAAAATAAGTCAAATTCCTAATCCTTTTTGAAGTAGGATAACATAATTATTCAATCATATTAAAATTTGAAATAAGACTAATACCCGAATTCTACATGATTTGGATATAATTAGTTTTAATTAGAATTTACACTCCTAAGGAAGGAATTCACATTATTCTACCAGAATTATGATGACTTTGAGGAGTCGGATTTTGACAAAATGCTCAAGTCTTACAAAATACAAAGGGGACTTCACAAATACTTTAAATTCCATCTCTAACAGGCCTGGAAAATCAAACACCATGATGAGCCTTAAAGTAGGGGGCATCTGTAGACATGTAAAATTTATTGGGTCAAATTCATATAATATTTGAATTTGATCCATATTTATTGGGTCTAGAAATATTTTGGGTTATAAAAATAATAAGCCCATTTAATTCCTCATCATGGACTTAAGGGTCCATCTATCCTTGAGGCCCAAACTTATGCCATGTGCCAAGTGACGTGGCATCCCAGCCAAATTAAAGACTAATGAGGCAAGGCCACACTCTCAAATGATTTGGCAATCCAATTCAAGTTTAAGAGCCAATGAAACATCGTTAAGTGTCCCGAATGACATATTTTTGGCCAATCACAAGCAACTTATCATATAACATTTATCATAAGCTTGAAAACTGAATGGACCAATTAGAATATGGCAAAAGAGGTTATTTACACTTGGACTGCCTACCTCTACAACTATAAATCGGATGGTTCCATAATTTTCTGAGGTCATTGTGCAAGCATTGGAGAAAGTTTATGCATTGACTACACAACTATTCAAAGAATTGACTGAGTTTTCCCGGAGATCAACTTAATAAGAGAAAGTGTTGTTTGACATTCCTGGAGATCCAAACGCATTTCTAGGAGGTTCAAATCATCCTATGTTTGAAAAAAATGCTACGAAGACCCTCAAATCACGAAAGAAGATTAGGAGAGAAGAATGAAGGGAACAATAAATTGTACTCAAAAGATTCATTAAAATAAAATTATTTATTTTTTTTATTTTATTTTTGCTTGCAGTTAAATTTTAGCACTAAGAAAATTTATTGCGGACAACCTCCATATCCTATTTTGAGGTATCAATTTCTACAATCATAAGAGCCACTAGATATGGTATCCCTAGACACGGAATTTTTTGAACTATATCAGTGTCCTCATTCCCCAAGGTACTGGATTTTTCTTAAGATGCTGATAAAGAGGCTTACAAAACCTATCTAATATAGAAAAAAATCTATAACATAGTCGAGATTTCCTAAATTCTTTGAAGCTGAGTTTTATTAGCTAATTCAACTAAAAATTTAGATAAAAAGTCTATAGCTCTTCATATGGATCTATAGGTTCCTTGATATAAATCTTGACCAAGAAATCTATTAGAGGTTTGGAAAAAATTAATGTTCTTAGAACTAGCTAATATTCCATTTTGTTTAACCATTTTTAAAAAGGTTTGAAGATGTTTAAATTGTTGTTCAATATCTTCTAAAAATATTAAAACATCATCAATGTAGACTGTAGAAATATGAATTTATTGATTGAATATATTATTCATTATATATTGAAATTTGGATGGAGCGTTTTTAAGTCCAAATGGCATTGCGTTCCATTCATATTCTCCGAAAGGGACATCGAATGTTGTTTAATATTTATTGTTCTCTGCAATTTGTATCTGTCAAAATACTGACATGATATCATACTTGCTACAAATATTAGATTTATAAGTTCTTTTATGAAGGTTGTATTTGTTAAGTATCATGTACCTAATCCATTTTAGTACTTTGTTAAGAGGCTTATAATTTATAACTAGTCTAGGGGCATTTCTTTCTTTTTTTCAGCACTATTATTGACATAAAAGTCCAAGCAACTCCAAGGTGATATAGAAGGTCTAAATTTTTTTTTATCTAATAAATCGTTAATTTCTTTTTTTACAGTATTCCATTAATTCATGGTTCATTTGAATTGGTTTTGTTTGGTTGGAATAACTCTTTCGTCAAATCCTTCAATATAGGGTAATTCAACAATATGCCTTTTCTTTCCCAAAAGGCATTAGGAAAATCCGAGCAAATTTCCCGCTCTATGACATCTTGTAGACTTTTAATTTTTGCTTTTACTTCTGGAGTTTGTAAAGAGGATTCAATTCTTTTAGTTCTTATTTCATCCTTTAAATAATTTATTTGTTTTTAAATTAAATTAATTTTAAAGACAATTTTACTTTTTATAAAGTCGCTTTCTTTTATTGATATACTATTTAGATAAGGATAGATAATCTTTTTTCTCAAAATAGTGGTGTGGATGCCATATAACTTGGTAGTATAAGGTTTTATTTGAGTTATAAAAGTATAACCTAATATTATCTCTTTATTTATATATCTTTGCATATTAAGAAATCATTTATTAAACAGTTTCCATCATTACAGGTGTGTGCACTATGTAATCTATAATTTATTATTAATATTTCTCTTGTTGTAGAGAATAATTTTATTGTATTTTTTTAAGGTACTTAGTGGGAATTATTCTATCAATGATGCAGTTTTGATCGACTGTTTTATCTAAAATGTAGCATTTTGAATTGTGCAATTTTTATTTATGACTAATGTAATGGGTATATGGTAGCTTTGAACCTAACTTTTGTAATTGTATTTATTTTTGATTTATTTTCTAGAGACTTAATATATGTATTTTTCTTTTCTACAATTGATGTTTTCCCAAGCTCTAATTGACATAGTTCTGGTTTTCTATTAGAAGTTAAATTGTTTACTATTTTATAGAAAGTGATTCATAACTAATCCCTGCTTAACTTTCTTTGATTCCTTTTTTAAGTGTAGTAATTTTATTTGAAGGTCTTGTATTGTTGTCTCTAAATTTTTTTCTTTAAATTTATCTAACATATCTTTCATGTTAAGGGGTTAAATTAATTCTTTATCAAACTGTTGATTAATAACAATATCTTTTAAGTCTATTAAATATTTTTTTTAAGGATTTGATCTCTAAATGATCAACTATATCAAATCAGACCTCCTTTTCCGTATTACCATTGGTAATAACATTTAATGAATGACTATTGCAAGGGAAAAGTGCACTGGTGCATATAGAATTATTAGATAATTTATCACTGTAAATGCTATTGAACTGGTTATTATCATTAAGATTTTCTTTTGGAAAAGAATTATATTCATATTCCTCAAAAGCAAAATATAATTTATTATATACTTCTTCTTTAAGTTCTAAGATATTTATCATGTCTTTCTTTATATTAGGGATGTGATAATATTTAATCTTATTTTTTATTTTTTTATAATTCCAACATGTATTATTATTGTTGATATCATTAGGGGATTTTGTTTCAGATTTTAATTATTTATTTGTTTTCCTTAAAATGTCATCTTTAAACTTTTTCTTCAAATTAAGGAAATTTATCTTTTGTAAATTTAGGTAATTTAAATATTGGATGAGTTTTCAACTTTTTATCATGGTAAGAATAACTTTCTTTATCTTTAAAGGTTGATCTATTCTCGACTTTGAGAATCTGTTTAGAAACTACAGGTAAAAGTTGATTTTTATAATTATTTTGTTGAAGTATTCTACTTATATCCTTATTTTTATGATCACCTTTAATATCTACTATATCTAGTTTAAAAGGTGAAGTAGTACAACTCTACCATCTACTGGTAGGCTAATTTTTTCTAAAAGAGGAATTTTAGATTCGACTACTTTGTCACTAGTATACTATTTATTAACAATCATATTTAATTGATATACCTTGGATTTGGACCCTTAGAGAAATTTACTTATTTGAGGTTTCTGGGCAGTATAGGACCCATGGGTATGAGTCAAAACTTGGGATACAACCTATGACCCCCCTCTTGTATGGTGAACAGTCTAGGTTGATAGTATACTGAATGAATTAGCCTTCCCATAATTGTATGTTAGGGTACAGGTCATATACTATCTAGTTGTATGGAGTGTTGAGTTTGACCTAGTTGAAACTATTTTGGGTATGATTCAGGATAAGGTTTAGGGTACCATTCGTACCGTTAAATACGATTCAAGTGAGTATAGTCGTACCTTAGGTAGTGTAGGGGTCCTTGATGAAGCCTAGGGTATGAGTTAGGGTACAACTCGTTCCTTAGGGTATTGTTTAGTCAAGTGAGGTGTACCGTCTTGGGAGCCACTTTTCACTTTTTAAGCCTAGGGCTTTACAAATATTTCCCATCCCTAAACCCTTAAGTCCCCTAACTATTTAATGTATTGTATCCTTTCTCAACACTTATCCAGTGGATCAAACATTCTAAATACACTCTCTAACTCACTCTTAAAGATTAGAGGCTAGGGTTTCTCACTTGTTCATCTAGAGGAAAGAAAAGGGTCAAGTTCTTTCGTGAATCATCTTGTATAAGGCATGTATCTTTTCCCTCATTGTTAGCTAAAATTATCATGAATTTTAAACAGTGATTTTGACTTATAAATAGTGGTTTTGAAATCAAATGTTGAGGGTTTTAATGCATATTGATGGATATTGTTTACTCTTGCTTAGACTTATGTTTATACATATTTTTTGTGATTATTGACACATATGGGTTCTTCTTGAATATGGTTTAACAAATGCATCATCAGTGACCCAATTTTTGATGATTTATACCTTAGTTTTGGTCTTCTTAAATTTATTCCCTCAAGGTTTTTGTGAAAATGTCTAAGAGAATTGCCTAGTCACATGTTAATGTTGTTTTTAGCTAGGGCTTTGGCCTACTGTATATAAATTCTCAATAAATAGTGTAAAGGCATTTTTGGCCATGTAATGAGTAATTGTTGACTTTAGTGTTTTTTATGGTTAAAAAGGAGTTTAAGTCCCTAAGAATGAAATTGAATTATGTTTTAAACTAACGCTTGGTAGAACAATGCTAGTGAAGAATAAGTGGTTTTGTAAGGGTCTTGACGACCACAAATGGATTGGAATTATGGTATAAACTAGGGCATCAACCTATTTAAGTTATTGATTGATAAATGATTTCATAAAGATCTTATGGTTGTATATGGTGTTGAATTGTATCTATGATGGCTCGAATAGATTAAAGGGGTTAGAGTACCTATGTGTTGAATTGAATGAATGTCATTGCATAAACAATGGGTTTGAGTCCAAAAGCATTAAATTGTATCTTTTTAATAAGAACATGGGTTTTGGTCCCTCAATGTTAAATTAATTGATGTCATTTTGGACGATGGGTTTGGGTCCCTAAACAATAAATTAGTTTGTGTCTTTATTAGATGACGGGCTTGAGTTTTAAGGTTATATGAATGAATTAATTATTTAATAATGGTAATGGCATGGTGTACACTTGCAATAGGTGTTGGTATGATAAAACAAATGAAGTGCCTTTTATAAGTAATTAAGTAAGTGGTTCCATTTGAGAAATGATGGTTTTAAATTTGACCATAAAGAGAGACGTGTAGCAAAGCCCTGAAAGTGCAGTCCGGAGGCCTAACACTTGAAACCACACTAGCCGGTGTAGGTGTGATATAACCAGGAGGTTTGAGTCCTTCTTATGAAATATGTGATCAAGATGTTCGAGTCCCTCGAATGAAACTTATGACTGGGAGCTTCAAGTCTTTCGAATGAACTTTCTAAAAGGGAGGTTCAAGTTTCCCTTACTACATGTAGTGGTGCATAAGTCACCTTGTTAATGCCGGGAGGTTCGAGTTCCCCATAGAAGCATTTATGGTTATGGATATTTTTTTGTTCGTACGGCTACATGCACTGTGATCCTTCCAGCTAGGGAATAACTGGGCCCATAGAGCATGTAGGTTCCTTGTACTATAACGGTGATACTACATAGCCCAGGTTAATAATTTAAAAGTTCATTCTAATCTCGTTCCCTATCTCGACATTGTAAACTTATATAAATCTATTTATGTATATATATGGATTGCATATTTTATGTGAATTGGTTGATTAGTTTTGAATTATTGGCACTATTTCATCCTTATCCTCGAGTTACATGTCATTGCTCCAACCGCTAACTAACTTTAAAATCTATGTCCCTACGTGACATGGGGCCAGAGATTCATCTTCTCTTCCTTCACAGTGATAGGTGTTCGAGCAATTTGTGTTTTTACATTGAAGTGGTGATCTTTAATTTTTGGAAGGCATACATTTAGTAGTCTCTTTATCCATGTTATAGACCTTTTTAAGACTTGGTATTTGGATATTATCAGAGGCATGTCCTGACATAGTTTAGACATCGGATTTGTAGAGGTTTTGTGCATGACTGTGGACTTGGGTATGTTGGTTAGTTGTTGATATTAATGAATTTATTAGATGTTTATTAACCTATGATTGTGACTTTATTTCCGCTATCCTATTTTATAGTCGGAGTTCAATCGACAATTGTAGTATAATTTGATGGTTAGGTTAGGTACACGAGGCGATCACCAATCCTAGTAGGGTTTGAGATGCCCATATGACAAGGTCCGATTTGGGGTAAAGTCAAGTTGGTATCAAATCCATGTTCATGTTCATGTTCATTTTCATTTAGGTTTCCATAAAGCCATGCCAAGTAGAGTCTCTTTTATGGGTGTGTAGCTTACCACACTCATAAAAGGGGGTCTATGGGACATTTAGGAATATTTCCTTTTTTGTGATTCCATCTCGATCTATAGAGTATAAGGTCTTGAATTCCTTTTATCTTTGTTTCCTCGTCTTTCAGATCATGCCTCCAAGAAGATCTGACATTCAGGAAAATACTTCTGCCCTGACTGAATGATATATGGATGAAGCTCATCAAACTTTTGGGATTCAGACCCAGTTAAGGGTTGTGATATTTGACTATCCTCTGATGGTTTCACCTGCCCCCATGAACCCTACTTTTGGGAGTGACACTCCTCTTCAGTCACCTCAAGGGATACTACTAATGTTGAGTTTCGGCGCTTTATTACTCTATTGACTTAGGTTGGTGTCAAGTGATCCAATATAAGGCATTGGATAGGTCCTAACTCCCATTTCGTAGCTAGTGCTCCCTACCTGGATCCATTAGGAGATAGAGGTTCTCAAAGTGGTAGTGCTTCTAAAGCGCAAGGTACCCAATCCCAAGTCAATAGTGCCAATTTAGCATCATCTTATCCTTCGTTTAGATTAAGTGGTAAACATCATCGTGGTCAGTGTGAGAAGGGGAGTAACCAATGTTTTACATGTGGTCAGATTGGGAACATATAGTGAGAGTGCCTTTCTCTAGTATATGGTTTGGCCAATAGGACCCCTACTTCTACTTCGTCTAGTCCGGCACTGAAGGGTGCTATTTTTACTTCTTCTTCTAGTGTCGACATTTGCTGAAATTGGTTATAGAACTTACTACTAGCTAGGAGTCCAAGGCATATTATGATGTTATTATGGGTAATTTGAAACTCTTTTTTCATGATGTGCATTCTTTACTTGGTACATGATCCTCTCTCGCTCTTATGTGACCCAATTTGTGATTGCATATTTTGAATTTGGTCCCAAAGTTATTTTGGACCCTTTTTCTTATTTTTCTACCCCGATAAAAGACTATGTAGTTGTAAGGAATCTATAAGGGGTGTGGTGGTAGTTGTGGGTAGTGAAGAAACTCTTATTGATTTTGATGTTATTCTGGTGATGGATTAGTTACATTCATGCTATGTTTTATTTGATTGTCAGATCCGTAAGGTCGTGTTTTAATTCCCTAATAAGCCAGTCATTATATAGAAAGAGATTTCTTTAGTTCCTAAAGGGAGGTTTGTCTCTTAGAATAGAGCTCGAAAGTCGATCTTTAAAGGGTGTTTGTATCATTTGGTCTGAATTAAAGATTCTAACTTGGAAGGTCTTTGTTTGCATTCGGTTTTAGTGGTGCTTAAATCTCTTGAGGTCCTTTATGATGTCCCTCGTTGTGTCTTTCTAATAGGGAGGCTGATTTTAGGATTGGTCTTATTTCAGACGCTTTTCCATCTCCTATTCCTTCTTTATTGAATGGTTTAGTTTAAGTTAGAAGAACTTAGAGAGTAAATAAAAGGGTCTCTTACATGAAGGTTTCATCTACTGTAGTGTTTCTATGTGGGATACCTTGTTAGTAGTTCAGGGTGGTTGATAGATGTCAGGTTTGAATCTAGGTGTTGATTTTGGTGAAAGGAGTATGGTTGCTCGGGGATAGTAATGCAAAGGTTGTGGGGGTACATCGGCTGGATGGATGAGGTTTTAGGTGTATGAGGACCAAGCGCCCCTATTAGTTATCCTGGGTGATACCCTTTAGAGCGAAGTGTTGTGCTTTTAGGTAAAGTGAGTCAAAGGTCGAGGGTTAATATAAAATTTTCTTCTAGCGGTGGACTTCAAGGGAAGGTCGGGGTCCATTTACTTCTATTCTAGTAATTCTCTCCTATCTTGATTAAGAGAGCACTCTACTTGTGTTGCATGCATTCCAATAGAGCTTATGCCTAAGTTTTGCATCTTGCATTGGTTTTAATCCCCTAATAAGAGTCTTGACCCTACATTTTGTTACCTAGGGTATTTGAAGTGGTGTGTCTTTTGGTGTCCAGTCCTAAGGACTCCTCTTATGATGGGTTGTGTCGGGATGTGTCTTCATTTATGACCTAGGTTGTTTCTATGAAGCACTTTGTGCCTATGGTTCCAAGGCTCTTTTCTTGGTTTTTGGCTTGGGTAGGATGAGAGATTCTTGTGCTTTAGTTCCTTAATCACCCTTCTTATGTTTGGGTGATAGTGACTTTAGAGGTGTGGTAATGTTTTGAAATGAGAGGGAGTAGAAGAAGTAAGTTGGGGAGACTCTTGGGTGACTACTAGAACTAAGGTTATGAAAAAAAATAAGTAAGGGAAGGGTAAGGTAAGGTTGTTGTCAAGAGAAATGGCTAGGATAAGAGCAGATGGTGAAAATTCTTGGTGGAAGTTGTAGAGGTTGCTGAATCTTTGGAAGGATAGATCATACCATGGGTATAGTAGAGGTAGGTTTGATTTTTACGATTGATGGATATACCAAATCATGGCATTAGGTACTTAAGAAACTCGGTAAGGCATAATGCTTGGCTAATGTTTTGAAGGTGGAGCAGTATTTTGGGTTGATGTAATAGATAGAGACCAGTGGCTTAGGTTAATAGGCTTGAATATTGAAGTGGTGTAAGGTTAGGTGCAAGACCTCGTAGTGATGTGTCTCTGAGAAGTTCTAAGTATATAGGGCTTGCTCTCTAGCATGAGTTCCACTCTTCTGGTATTCCTTTTGTGTTTTCAGAAAATGTATAGGTGATCCTTCATTGGATGTTCCCATAGTGGATGTTTGTATTTTGAACCCTTTGATCTATGAGGTGGTCCCATTAAGTACTTTAGATCCTTAAGTTCACTAGTTGCGAAAAATAGAGGGGGCTTTAGTGAAGATTCTATGGAGGAACCAAATGTCTGAGAAAGCTACTTGGGAGGCAGAGACGGAGATGAAGTCCAAGTATCTGCATTTCTTATCCATTCTAGAATCTCATGTTTGAGGTATGTGTTAGTTTTCTTAACTTGAATTATGTCTTTGATAGACTGTGGGTTCAAGTCCCTAGACTTTGAAGTGAACTAGTATCTTTGATGGACAATGGGTCTGAGTCCCAAAGTCGATGGAACTAATGGTTGGTCGGTATTGATCTTGGCATTTTTCTTATCCTTGTCATATGTTCTATTTTCTAACTATATTAAAGGATAGTTGATGTGTAATTATGTGTTAACCCGTTTATATGCTTACCTTACTCATTATTCGAGGATGAATAATCTAAGTGGAGGAGAATTAAAATACATTGTCTTTGGACCATTAGAGAATTTTCCTTAATTGAGGTTTCTGCATAGTATACGACCCATGGGTACTAGTCGTACCCTGCGATAGGACCTAAGACCCCCATCTCATATATTGAACAGTCTAGGTTTAAATCATACTTACCAAGATAAGACTTAGCCTCCCTATGGTCGTATGTGAGGGTACGGGTCATATACTATCTAGCCATATGGAGTGTTGAGTTTGACCTAGTTGAAACTGTTTTAGGTATAGTTCAAGACATGGTTTAGGGTACCATTCATAACCTACGATTAAAGTGAGTGTTGTTGTACCTCCGACAGTGTAGGGGTCCATGGTGAGGCCTAGGGTATGAGTTAGGGTACCACTCATACCCTTAGGTATTGTTTAGTCTAGTGAGTTGTACCTTTCTGGTAGCCAATTTTCAGCTTTTATGCCAAGGGCTTTAAATACATTTCCCACCCCAAAACCCTTAAGTCCATTCACTATATAATGTATTGTAGTCTCTCTTAACACTCATTGGTTAGGTCAAACATTCAAAATACACTCTCTAAGTCACTCTTAATGATTAGAGGCTAAGGTTTCTCACATGTTCATCTAGAGGTTAGAAAGGGGTCAATTTTTACTGTGAATAATCTTGTATAAGGCATGTATCTCTTCCCCTGTAGTTATCTCAAATTATCATGAGTTTTAAACAATGATTTTGACTTGTAAATGGTGGCTTTAAAATCAAATGTTGAGGATGTTAAGGCGTAGTGATGGGTATTTCTTACTCTTTCTTAGACTTATGTTTATACATATTTTTTGTGATGGTTGACACATGTGGGTGCTTGTTGAATGTGGTTTAACAAATGGGTCATGAGTAACCCTAATTTTGATGATTTATACCTTGGTTTTGGTCTTGATAAATGTATGCCCTTAAGATGTTTGTGAAAATATCTAAGAGAATTGACTAGTTACATGATATTGATGTTTTAAGCTATGGCTTGGGACAAATGAATATGAATGCTTGATAAATGGCTATTCAAAGGTCTTGTTGTCCATGTAACGATTAATTGATGACTTTAGTGTTTTGAATGGTTAAAAACGAGTTTAAGTCCCTAAATATGAAATTGAATTATGTTTTGAACTAACTCTTGGTATAAGAATGCTAGTGAAGAAAAAATGGTTATGTAAGGGTCTTGATGACCACAAACATATTGGTATTGTGGTATGACCTAGGGCATCGGTCTATTTAGGTGACTGGTTGATAAATGATTTCATAAAGATCTTATGGTCGTATATGGTGTTGAATTGTAGCAATGATGGCTTGAATTGACTAAAGGGGTTTAAAGTCCCTATGTGTTTAATTGAATGGATGTTATTGCATAGACAAAGGGTTTGAGTCCCAAAGCATTAACTTATTGTGCCTTAATTAGAATATGTAATTGAGTCCCTAAATGGTGAATAAAGCGATGTCTTGTTTGACGATAGGTTTAGGTCCCTAAACATTTATTTTATTTTGTTTCTTTGTTAGATGACGGGTTTGAGTCCTAAGGTTAAATAAATGAATTGATTGTTTGATAATGATAATGACATGGTGTACACTTTCAAGTGGTGTTGGTATGACGAAACCAACGAAGTGCCTTTGATAAGTAATTTACTAAGTGATTACATATGTGGAATGATAGTTTAAAATTGGGCCTTAAAGTGGGACGTGTAGCAAAGCCATGAAAGTAGAGTCTGATGGAATAACACTGGAAATAACGCTGGCTGGTGCTGGTGTGATGTGACCGGGAGGTTGAATTCCTTCATATAAATTATGTGACCGGGAGGTTCTAGTCTCTCCAATGAAATATGTGACCGGGAGATTTGAGTCCCTCGAATGAAACCTATAAATGGAAGGTTCGAGTCCCCCTTACAACATGTAGTAGTGCATAAGTCACCTTGATGATGTTGGTGGGTTCGAATCCCCCATAGAAGCATATATGATTATTGATATTCTCTGGTTCATCTGGCTGGCTCATCTGGCTACATGCACTAGGGCCCTTCTATCTAGGGGAGAGTTTGGCCCATATTGCATGTGGGTGCCTTGTTCTATAGTGTTTATTCTACACAACCCAGGGTAATGATTTCAATGTTCATGGTAATATCATTCCCAACATAGACATTATAAACTTATATAAATATATAATGCATATATGTATATATGTATATATTTATTGCATTGGTTATGTGAATTGGTTGAATGGCTTTGAATTGTTGGAACTATTTTATCCTTATCCTTGAGTTACATGCTAGAGATCCAACCACTAACCATCTCCGAATATTATGTCCCCATGCGACATAGGAGCTGGAGCTTCTCCTTCTGTTCTTGTGCATTGGCAGGTGTTCGAGTGATTCATGTGTTGACATTGAAGTTGTGAGCTTCCATTCTTCAGAAGGCATACATTTTATAGTCTATTTATCTATGTTATAGACTTGTTTTAGACTTGGTATTTGGCTATTGTCGGGGGCATGTCCTGAGATGAATTATACCTCGGAATAGTAGAGGTTTTATGGATGACTGTGAACTTGGGTATGTTGTTTAGTTGGTGAAATTAATGGATTTATTTGATTATTCTTGAGCTATCATTGTAGGCTTGTTTCCGCTACCCTATTTTATCATCAAAGTTCATCCGACACTTATGGTCTAATGTGATTGTTTGGTTGGGTCATCGGGGCGATCTCCAGTCCTAGTTATGCTTAAGATGCCCATACGATAAGGCCCGATTTTGGGTCATGTCTTATTTTTTTGATCATCTCATTTTCCTGTAATTTAAAACAATTTTAAAAATTCAATATACATCTTAATCTTTTAATATCTTTGCACGAATTTTCTCTAAAGGAATATCTTTATTTTAATGAGTATCTTTCTTATACCACTGCCTATTAATAGAATTTTCTAGACTAGTCCGTAATCTATCTAAATATTCAAAGTTAGGTTCAAATATTTTATCTAACCTGATCATGCATAGAGAATATTTTACTCCTAGCATTTCACTAGCAGTGGGACTTATTGATTTATTAGTTTCTAAATTTGTAGATTAATATTCCACTTTATGAATTGGTTTCGAGAAATCTACTCCTCTTAATTTTCTTTCTATATCTTCTAGTATTACTTCCCTTTCTTGAACAGACTTGTAGACTGACGGTCTAGAAAAGGACATTCTTCTACTTGAAGAAGCTTTATTAAAGGATTGGGATCTTTGAAATTTTAAATCTATAATCCATATGGATATTTTATTGCCTGTTTAATGTTTGAATTTTCTTCTTCAATTTCCGACTCCTTTATGGCATCGAAATGCCAATTATCTTTTTATTAACACATCATCCTATTTTATCATTTTTGGGAAAAAATATATTATTATGATTATGATTAGCTTCCATGCTAGCTCCTTTATTACTGACTATTTAGCCTTAGGGGCTTAGGTAGTTTTATTAATCTATAATATATTCTATATATTATTGCAATTTCTCTAGTATTTGTCTTACTATTCATGTTTTTGTTTTAACATTTAATGTTAATATATCTAGAACATTTTGATCATTGATATCTACAGAAAAATTAGGATAACAATTAAAGTATACCGGGCCATTAACGATGTTACTTTGTAATACTGCTAGTAATGAATCATCAAAGTTTAATAGCCTATTAATCTCTTAACAGGAGACATATAGGAACATTTAAACCTAAGCTATATAATGATTTAACTGCTACTTGAACAAGATCTATGAGAAGAAACTTATAATTTTTTCTATATCTGTTAATATCTTCAGCTGCTAAAAATTTTATAGTCTCAACATTCCTTTTAATTGCAATAGTAGATTCAAAAGGTTTAGTATTATGATTTTTTACAAAATCAAAGTGCCCGATTTTATTAACTCTATTAGAAGTTTCTTTTGGAATATTCCAATTTTTTAAATCACTTTCTATTTTAGTTATTTTACTAGAGGTAGCAGAAATATTATTCCATAACCGGAGACTAACCCTTAGTCGTGACACGGTGGTTAATGCAAAAAGTGACCCAAGCTAACAAATGAATTGGTACAAGCTGTAAACATAGAAATTAAGATAATAAAATATTGTGCGTAAGTCATTTAATGAAATATAAGAATAATCAAAACCATAACGAAGGGATTTGAAACACATTGCTGAAAAGCATAACTAACTGTCTCATTGTCTAAAAGCCTCTAAACATGATGAGTTGTTTGGAAAGGTCGCAAACTAACTCTTACTACTAAAATAACACGAACAGAAATACTAGAAAGCATGATAAATATTATAACTGGTCCTCTACTAATAAGGACTCACCAATACTGCAGCTGAGTGATACAGGGTCGGACTATGTGAGATCTGGGAGCTAAGCATCCATACCTATGTTATAAGACAGTGTAGCCCAAAAGAGAGTTTGTGGTCAGTACTTTGAACGTATTGGTATGAAATATAGGAACTAACTAGTACACCTATGTTTACTGAGCATGAATGCATTAACATGCAAATAGAATGCAAGACCAAGCATAAACATGTACTAAAATGATCTAAATAACTTAATAGCAAATATATGGGCACTTAGTCATGCAAAACTAAGATGAAATAATCAGAATATGTAACTAAAATTGTGGGAGTAAACGATTAACAAACATGTTCCAATCTGAGCTAATCGGGGTCCAACCTGTAACTCCAGTTGGAAGGGTGTTAGTACCTTGCCAAGGGTACCCACACTAGCTATATTGATCCACTAAACTGGTGTCCCAAGGTACTAGGGTGCTAGACTTCTACTAGCGGGTGACCCCTAAGATAGCATCAGTCCTCAACTGGAGGGTGACCTCTCATAACCTTCGCTTGATATGTAGTTTTGGAACTTAGAGACTTTTACTAAAAGTACCAGTCCTTTACTAGCGGGTGAGCGTTCATCCGTAGGTACACTTAGTGCTATATTGATAATGCTCAACTTATACGTTAATTAAGTATAATTCGACCATCGTTAATATATTTACCCAACTTTGGAGTCAGGGTCGAATCCACAGGGAACAATGTGAGTGGCGATTAAACTAGTTTGAAACTAAAGCTACAAGTTAAATTCAAACAACTGGAACGAAAAGACAAAATGGGGTTTTTGATGATCAGCAAATAATTGTTGATCACTTTAGTTTCAGTGTTTGTAATCAAGAGTTTATGGAAAACCAGAATTATGTTCAATATGGGTTTTGGTACTTGACAGATGCTAATAGTGATTCAAGATTCTCACGATAGGTAGGACCAATAGATTGTCTTTATCGAAGTTATGCCTAAATGTCTCTCGACCTACTTAAGCATTTAATTACCTAATCCTCTCGGACTTAGGGAATTTATATTCACTGACCAGACTTCACCTCCGGTTAATTAACCTTGTTACAATGTCAATTATTAAATGGAAGGTTGGTAGCTTCCAAGTCCATATAAATAATTCACTTCCTACTATATTTGATTTCTTATCTCAAGCAAATCAAAGCAGGTGATATCTATCATTTGCAACCAATAGACAATAATTAAAACCTCAGAACTATCAAGGAGTCCTATTACCTTTAGAATCTTGAATACTTAGCAACATATCAAGACCTAACCCATAGATCCCATAATTTGGGTTAAAGGGATTTAGCCACTCATAATGTAATAATTGATACAACAAGTTGAATTCATAATTTGAAAGATGAACTTACAGTAAGATGAATATCAACGAGTATTTTTTAGATTAGAGCAAAGTAGAAATCCCAAAATATTGATGATAATCTCTTCAAAGTTAATTGTTTTTTTTCAAGCCAAAAAAACTAGAGAGAAAATAACAAAAAATACGTACGTTCCAAAATTGGTTCAGATTGTTGAGTACCATCCGATATGTTCAGCCTCGTGATATGTTAAGCCTCATTTTTATAATTAGAAAACCCTAACATATGCTTTAAATACTTCATCCTAATTATGGAAACAAAATCAAAGAGTTCAGTAATTTCTCGGATAGGTGGCGATATTTTGTGATGCCTTATCAAGAGTTTGATGACTTATCACAGATGTCGTCTGCTCCTCTTCTCTTTTGACATTCACTGCCTTAGGCTGACGATGAATCATGACGGCTTACCAGATCTTTGATAACATATCACAGGTATTGTCGATGATTTATTTCAGCTCTTATGTTCTACCTTAGGCTAAAGATGATCTTGATTTCTTATCAAAACTGTGACTAAATATCAGAAAATTTCGTCACTTCTTCACCTCAGCTCCCATGTTCTGTCTAAGGCTGACGGCAACTCTAACGGCTTTTCACAAGGCTGACGGGTTATCACATGTCGTCGTCACTTCTTCCAACTTAATCCCATTCTTTGTTTAAGGATGACGTTGAAGTTGATAGTCTATCGGAGTTCTGATGACATATCAGGAATGTCGTCGGCCACACTTCTCTTCTATTTACATCAGATTTTAACTCTTTTACTTCTATCATTGTTGGTTCTCTTGCCTCTTGAATTCCACTGCAAAATCAAAGATAAAATAATCAAAAACAAAAGAAGTTGCGTAAGACTTTGCAATTATTCTCAGTTAAAAGCCTCAAATGTGTTAGCATCTTCTCACACATCAACACCCTCAACTTAAAACAATTTCTTGTCCTCAAGGAACTAAAACACAACCAAGAAGATACAATGTACATTTGACAGTCAATCATCTATATTATCTCAAAACATCTTCACCATCTCCAAGGTCAATTAATTTTAAAACAACTGTGTATATTATTGAAGAGCAACAACATGACACATAGGAATCAAGATATGGCATCAAATCAGCAACAACAACCATGCATGTATCAAGCTTACACTATCTAAATAAGTTAGCAACTAGCAGCGTAACCAGTGTGCCCTCACTACAAAGAAGTCCCACTTCACTTTTATCAGACATTACATATGTAACCATGGGGACAGTCACCAGACACTCACTCTCATAATGAAGTTCCAATCAATGTATCGAATACCATAGGCTTTCCCTTATTTTCATTACCAAAACTTTCAGACAGGTCAGCTAGGATCACTATAGGTCTTCTCTTAGGCTTGTAATGTAGGCTAGGGGTTGGTATGATACTCGATGATATCTAAAGTGACTAAGCCTCCTTGACACTACACTAGATTTTGGGGTTTCACTCATTAGACTTTTTCTATTCTTCTCTTTTCTTGATCACACTTATTCAGGATGGGTGCGGTTCTTTTCTACAATCACTTTTTTTTCACAACTTTTCTTTTCTTATTCTTTTTCCACCGCACCCAGCTTTTTATTCTTTTATTTTATTCTACTTTTCTTCATACTCATTTTACATCACGCACCCCTATGGTAGCTACCCTCAACTTAGGCTATTTGCTTAAGTCAAAGTGCACAATGTCCAAGGAGGACCAGGGATAAAATAGGTTCATTGTGATACAAATGGGAAGGTGATAGGTATAATAAAAAGAATAGGCATTCAAGCTCAAAATCAGGATCAAGGGATATTATTCACACATGGAAGGTCATTTAGGCTAAAAGTGGACTAATATCAACAACGGCCTATGATCCTTTACTAACTGCTATCCTATAACCAAGGTAAGACCAGCTTGTCAAGTTCTGGATTTAACACACAATGGGAACTAGGTAGTATCTCTCATACACACGGCACAAAGGTACATCACAAGCTACTACATATTTGATTCATGCAATTGTTTAGCTATGGTTATCATGTCACTAGTACTAATGTCATAACAAGATGTACAGTGGTCAAACATAAATCCATATCACACAGTTATAAAATAGACCATTGGAGAGGTGTTCAAACATCAAAAAAAATATGTTAACTGCTTAAGTTACTTGTATTTCTCTTAGTCAACTACAATATTTTACAACAAATCACAATACACCTAAACATACCAGATCTACTAGGAAGAAGACTCCGGAGAAAAGAGACACGATAACAAAAACCCCAAGAGGACATCAACACCCATAAGTAGCCCCACCCTCAACTTAAAATCATACAATATTCCCAATGCATCAAACCAAAACAAGAGAGTTAGAAATATACTTATGGCACCATGGGTGCGAAGATCTGATGGCAATCACATAATATGAATACAAATAACAAAATACCTTGGTTTTCCTCCCAAGCAGCGCCTGATTTAATGTCGTGGCACGACCTAACTTAGCTTTTTCCTCCACCTTGAGGATATGAATTTCACCCCCAACTTAGAGTCCATCTTTTTGCCTTGATCATAGGGGGTGGTAAAAAAATTAAGAAGTCTAGTAATGGA
Source organism: Capsicum pubescens (assembly GCA_030864215.1). Taxonomy (NCBI): domain Eukaryota; kingdom Viridiplantae; phylum Streptophyta; class Magnoliopsida; order Solanales; family Solanaceae; genus Capsicum; species Capsicum pubescens. The sequence goes on from CM061545.1 coordinate 137,761,507, forward strand.
TTGAGAGTTGTAAAACACTTATGCTTAAAGTGTGGTATGTTTTTATGTTGCTTATCAAGTGTAAAATAAAGAATATAGGATTCTTGTTCCTAATCTTCACACTCTTCCACTATTTTTTATGATTCCACAGACAAGATTTCATCTAAACCTAATGTGGAAAAATGCTTTGAGTGAGGCCCAACTAATTCTAATTCAAAATTTACACTATCTACTACACACTCACTTTTATTCACCTTCTCAATGTCAATCTCAAGATCAAGATGACAATCGAGTTCTTGCGATTCTTAATTTTTCTCAAGTTGGCTAATGTCCTCCTTATATTATTCTTTGTTTAGCCACTGTAAACATGGTGGGAGTGGTTACTCCTTTAGCTATTCCCCAAGCTGTTCTTGATTTTCTAAAATTGTTTCATCAATTTGTTTGCTTGAATTGTGACAGCACACATATCTTCAGTATGATCACTTCGACCACAAGCCAAACACCAAGTTAAATTAAGTAGGACAGTATCCGCATCATCTTTTGAAGGTCCATTCCATGAACTTCTAGGTAAATCTGGACAATAAGCCTCAAACTATGGTCCCCCCACAATAATAACAAAAATTGTCATCACTCAAAAAATCATCAATCCAGGCTGACATCTCAAGAAAGGTGTGATAAAAATAAAAGAAAATAAAAAATAAACTAAACAAATATTTAAATGTTTGACTTCAAGAAAATAAACTAAAATTCCAAACCAACTCAATACGCTAAATTATTCCTCGGCAACGATGCCATTTTTATAACTATCAACTTACACGTCAATTTAGTGCAAGGCAGTTGTCGTCAATATATTTACCCAACTTTGGAATCGGAGTAGAATAGTGTGAGTGGCGATTAAACTATTTTGAAACTAAAGCTACAAGTTAAATTCAAACAACTGGCACGAAAATACAAAATAGGGTTTTTTGATGATTAGCAAATAATTGTTGGTCACTTGAGTTTCAGTGTTTGTAATTAAGATTTTATGGAAAACTAGAATTATGTTCAATATGGGTTTTGGTACTTGAAAGATGCTAATATTTATTCAAGATTCTCATGATAGGTAGGAACAATAGATTGTCTTTATCAAAGTTATGCCTAAATATCTCTCGACCTACTTAAGCATTTAATTACCTAATCCACTCAGACTTAGGGAATTTTTATTCACTGGCCAGACTGCATATAAGGTTAATTAACATTGTTACAGTGTCAATTATTAAAAGGAAGGTTGGTAGCTTCTAAGTCCCTGTCAATAATTCACTTCCTACTATAGTTGATTTGTAATCTCAAGCAAATCAAAGCAGGTGCTATCTATCGTTTGCAACCAATATACAATTATTAAAACCTCTGAATTATCAAGAAGTCCTACTACCTTTAGAATCTTGAACACTTAGCAACTTACCAAGACCTAACCCATAGATCCCATAATGTAGGTTAAAGGGATTTAGCCACTCATAATGTAATAATCTATACAACAAGTTGAATTTATAATTTGAAAGATGAACTTATAGCAAGATGAACAGCAACGCGTGTTTCTCAGATTAGATCAAAGTAGAAATCCTAAAATATTGATGATAATATCTTCGAAGTTAATTATTTTTTTTCAAGCCAAAAAAACTAAAGAGAAAATTAAAAAAAATATGTGCATTCAAAAATAGGTTCAGAATGTAAAGTACCAGCCGATATGTTTAGCCTCCTAATATGTTCAACCTTCTTTCATAATTAGAAAACCCTAACATATTATTTAAATACTTCATCCTAATTATGGAAACAAAATCTCAGAGTTCAATAATTTCTCGGACATGTGATGACATTTTGTGATGCCTTATCAGGAGTCTGATGACTTATCACAGATGTCGTTAGCTCTTCTTCGCTTTTGACATTTACTGCCTTAGGCTGACGATGAATCATGGCGGCTTATTAGATATTTGACGACGTATCACAGATGTCGTCGATGATTTACTTCAGCTCTCATGTTCTGCCTTAGGCTAATAACGATCTTGACGGCTTATCAAAACTATGACGACATATCAGATAATGTTGTTACTTCTCTACCTCAGCTCACATGTTTTGTCTAAGGCTGAAGGAGACTCTAATGGCTGATCACAATGCTGATGGATTATCACATGTCATCATCACTTCTTCCAACTGAATCCTATTCTTTGTTTAAGGCTGATGATGAAGCTGATAACCTATCAGAGTGTTGATGACCTATCAGGAATGTCGTCATCCACACTTCTCTTTTATTTGCTTCAGATTTCAACTCTTTTAATTCCATCATTGTTGGCTCTCTTACCTATTGACTTCCACTGCAAAATCAAAGATAAAACAATCAAAAACGACAAAAGTTGCTTAAGACTTCACAATTATTCTCAGTTAAAAGCCTCAAATGTGTTAGCATCTGCTCACACATCATATATCCTACTCCCTACTGTACTAACACTGATGCTGATAAATGTTTTACTTTATTGATACTGACATATGCTCAACATGATGGTCTTCTAAATTTAATGATACAAGTACTCTCAGAATGACTTGTGTTACGACATCTGTGATATACATGAATATCTAGGTATCGGGTGTTCATAACCCACCAGTACTATCTAATGCAAACTGATCTTGGAAAATATTGAACAATCCATGGTATTGGAAAATCATGAATAATAACCAAGATTTCAATTAGCAATTATGATGTAGACATTTGCGTTATCAAACATATGGAAACACAATTATCATAAGGAAATATATTTTCATGTTTCAAAATCAAAACAATTGGGATGAGATTTATAAAATTCATGGTTAACTTGGAACCCCATAAAAGAGAAAAGAGTTTTACACTGTAATGTTTAGATAGTTCTTGGGATTCAATGGGTAACAGAGGACCATTGTTGAATATCCCACATACCTGAAGTAAAATCTTTGGTGAAATCCTTAAAGTTTGTCTTATTCTTGAGAAACCCAATTATTCTCTTTAGGTAGAAAAAATTGCCTCCTTGATTTGTCTTGGTTGGAATTGATGATTATGTTATAAATTGTGTCTTTGGGTCTTTTATACCACCCCTTGGGAAGCCTAAACAACATAGATTTTGCTTTAAAAGGAGTGGTAAAAGACATAAAAGTCCCTAAAAAATATGCAGGAAAACACGCTCCCAGTCATTATGACTCACCTCACGACCCATTATGACTGGTCATAAGTCATGATTTGAGTCTTAATCTGGTGTCTTGGGATCATAGGTACATTATGGTCTGACTACGATTGCCACTTAATAACTCGTAAGCTATGTCAAAAATTTTTAGACTAGACTCATGATCAAAGGACTGGGTTTCATGTTGTGCACTGGTGTGCCTACGAGTCCCTTCTTACAACTCGTAGTCACTGATTACGAGCCATAAGGTCAAATCGTAGTAATTGGGTTGATAACTTGGGCCCTTTACTGTAGTGACTACGAATCACTCATGATGATTCATAACGTATGGTAAAGACTCATTACTGGAGTTATTCTCACGGCAGTGTTTCAGGCCCTTAGGGGAAATTTTCCATAACTCTTTTCCACAACATCGAATTAAGGGTAGACTTGAAGAGTTAGAACGTTTAATTTTGGGTCTATATTTTTAGGGGACTAGAGCTTCAAAATTCAAGTTATTACGATATCTACCACAACCACACTCTCTAACGGAGAGACTGAAGCTCGATCACCAATGCATTTCCTTAGCAAAGAGACATGGAACACTAGATGCACAGATGCTAACTCTTCACGCAACTCTAACTCATAGGCTACCTCCCTAAAAAGGCTTAAAATCCTATAGAGGAAAACATAGTATGGATAGAGCTTTCCATTCGTACCAAATAGCTCTACCCCTTTCATGGGCGAAATTTTCAGATGTATAATATCACCAACATCAAATTCAAGATCCCTTCTCCTTAAGTCTGAAAAGGATTTTTGAGGACTTTGGGCAGTCTTTATTCTTTCTAGAATCAACAAAACTTTTTCCATCCCATCAAATACTAAATATTTCCCTAACAAAGTGACCTTACCTATCTCAAACCAATCGTAGGAGATCTACACATTTTACTATATAGATCATCAAATGGAGCCATCTGAAAAATAGAGTGATAAAAGTGGTTGTAAGAAAACTCAATCAAATGTAAATGGTCATCCCAAATACCCTTTAAAATGATAACACAAGCCATAAATATATTATTCAATGTCTGGATTGTCCCCTCTGACTGACCATCCATCAGCAGGTAAAAATTTTTACTAAGATGAACTTGGGTACCAAGACCTTTCTGAAAACCCTTCAAAAAATAACAGGTAAACTGAGTACATCTATCTGAATTAATGGTCAATAAGAACTCATTCAACCTTACCAATCCCTTAAGAATGATGCTAGAATAATCCACAGGTAAATATGAAGCATGGACTGGTAAGAAATAAGCCAACTTGGCTATTTTGTCCATATGACCCAAATTGAATCATGTTGACGATGGTAACCTTTTAACAAAATTAATATTCACCACTTCCCACTTCGATATAGGAATACTGAACTCGTGAAGTGTACCACTAGGTCTCTGGTATCAACCTTGACCTACAAACAATTTGAACACTTAGCCATGAATTTTGCAATATCCATCTTCATTCTATTCCACCAATAGACTTCCCGAGAATCGCGATACATCTTAGTTGCTCCTAGATGAATTATATCACAAACCATTCACTTTTACTAAGAGTTGCTTCCTCATATCATTCACATATGGAACACATAACCTTCCCTAACAACGAAGCACGTTATTTCCCTATTGGGAGAAAACCACAACTTTTTGATCTCGAACTGTCACTTTTAACCTAACTAGAATAGGATCTCTATCTTTCTATTCCTTTTTCTGTAAAACTAAAGAAGATTTTGAACCATTTTTAACACGTACACTACCTCAATCGAATCCACCAACAAAACACCATATCTAGCCAGCTGATGAACCTTGCGAACTAACTCCTTCTTATCATCCTCAACATATGCAAATATTCCCATAGATGGTCTACTAAGTGAAACTTCCATAACATTTACCTTACTCGGGTGATACAACACACTCAAATCATAACCTTTTAGCAATTCGAGCCACCTTCTCTAATGAATATTTAGTTCTTTTGTGTGAACACATACTGTAAACTCTTGTTATTTGTGAACACATCAACATGAATCCTATAATGGTAATACCTCCAAAACTGTATGGAAAAAACAACTGTAGCCCACTCGAGATCATTAGTCGGGTAATTCTTCTCATAAAGTTTGAGCTATCTAGAGGAATAGTCTATAACTTTACCTCGCTGCATCAACACATAACCAAGACAAATTATGGAAGCTTCTATATCTTATTTTAATTATGAGTAGCTGATGATGAGGGTCCAGGTCCCTAGGTATTAATGTAAACATACAATTGTCACCTAACCTACACCATTTTTTCTTCTAGTGTAAAAACTTTCACAGGTAAGCTTGTACTTTTAAGGACACTTGGCCCAATTATATTTCTCCCTTAATAATTATTCCACTATAATAGGAAAAAAATGCTTCTCAATGAGGTAGTTATTGTAAAATCAAAAAATGAAAAAAGTCAAATAGGCAAAAACTCAATCCATCTTCCTAGCTCAAGTATTGCTCAAGTTCTTTTTCTTCATGTACTAAAAAAGTGAGTGTTCTTGACTGAGTTCTAAATTGCAAACGAATTACTCAAGCTATAAGAGAATTAAATTCTTTATTTTCTTGAGAGTGCCTAGGGAGAGTTAACTAAGTTCAATATTAGTTAAGTTAACTAATATTAGAGTCAGTACTTGGTAGAGTTATAAAGGGAGGCTTATAGTAGAGATATTAAAAGTAGGAGGAGTCTAGAGTTAGGTTCATTAGAGTCTGTAATTAAGAGGTTGATAATAGTGCACTACTAAGGTGCTTATGAGGGAAAGCCATGGTTTTCCTCCCTTGAGAAAGGAGGTTTCCATTTTCAAATCCTTGTATCTTTACTTTACTGCAAATTTTTAAGTTTTTCTGTGCTTTACTCTTTGATTTCATATGAATGAATTTAAGGGACCTAGTCCCTCACTGTGTGGTGCAACGCTCCGAGTTTCATCAATAGGTATCAGAGCCAAAACACTCCAAATGGTTAGCACCTAGAGTGAATTTATTATAATGGATGGTCCACCCAATCGAGAAGGATAATCTACAACTAAACCACCTATATTTAATGGGAAATACTATAGGTGGTGAAAAACCAAGATGTTTGACTTTATATGGCTAAGGACAGTGAGATTATGGACATAATTCTTCTTGGTTATTATGTTCACGTAAAAGAGGTCAAGGAAGAAGATATAACTAGAATTGTTGTTAAAAGAATAGAGTATGATGATGAAGATAGAAGAAAAATTGAGAAGAATTATAAGGCTAAGAAATTGCTAGTTTATGGCGTATGGCTTGATTAATACGATATGATTTTTGCATCTGAAAATACTAAAGAAATCTAGGATTGTTTGAAGATTTCTCATGAAGGTACCACAAATATAAACGATTCAAAGTTTACATGGTGACTACTTAGTATGAAACCTTAACAATGAAAGAAGGAGAAACTATTAAATACATGCGTACAAGATTTACTTTAATCAACAATGAGTTCACTATTTAGGATAAATTCTTTCTTTGTACAAATAGGTGAGAAAAATTCTGGGGGTTCTAACTAAATCTTGGGAAAGAAAACTGGATTCTATAACTAAGGCAAGGAACTTGAAAACTCTCAATATGGATGAGCTTATTGGAAATCTAAAGACACATAAACTCAACAAACAACAAGGGCAAGAGAAGAATAAAGTAAAAGGAGAAAAATCTCTGGCATTAAAGGCTTCTATGTCAGATTGAAGTGAAGAAAACACTAATATAGCCTATATAGCAAAAATATTGATAGAGAAATGAATAAAAGTAACCAGTTTTAAAGAAGAGGAAACAACAACAAGAAATGAGACTTTGTTAAAGTTTTTCACAAATGTGGAAGTAGTGGAATCTAATCAAGGATTGTCCAATGCACAAAATGGACTATCAGGAATATCTCAAGTCTTGAGATGAAATAGAAAGGACAGGGACTAGGTATTTATAGAATCATGAAGAAAAGTTGCATCTTATTTTGCAGTAACCCAGGTCTTAGCTGTTTGTGGGAATTCTTTAGTAAATCGAAAGAAGTTGGGAAGCATGAAGATGTTTCCATGCTAGTAGTAGAGGATGAGAAAGTGAACTTTGATTCCTTTTTTTCCCTCATGACAAACACTGAAGATAAAGAAGAAAATGAGGCAACACTTTCAGATATTAAAGAAAAAATTGAAAACTACTCCGCTAGAAAGATTAAAATCTTGCTAATGTGTTGATTGATTCTATGTATGAACTGAGTATTATGAAATATGTTCTAGAAGAGAAAAAGGAGAATTAGGATCTAGAATTAACTATTATTACTCTCCAAAAATCTGAAACACAAGACCAGTTTGCTAAGATAAAAACTAATAATTTGAGATTAGTGAGACTACTGAAGAAAGTAAATGACTTTGATGTTAAAGGAAAGAAAAAAGTTTCAAAGTTTTAGATCGAGATTGTAGAGAAATTGGAGGATTATCTAAAGCATCGCATGATTGTACTCTAGAATGAGGAGTTTGAAAGGGACCTAGTCCATTTGTAGAAAGAACTTAAAAAATCTCTAAAATGGACTACATTTTGATAGATCCTTTATAACTTAGCTGGGAAAGGAGTTAATAATGGTAAAGGCCTTGAGTATCAATACAAACCTCAAATACCTAATTTTCAAGGAAAGTTATTCAAGATGTCAGAAATAAGATCCATAATTCTCTATGCACTCACTGTAGAAGAGATGGATACATAAAGGAAAACTATCAAAGATAGAATAAAGAAAGAATGAGAAATGTTAGATATATTTAGAAAGGTAATGTTTATCCCAAGGGCTCTAGACTCTTGAAAATATGAAGAAGCTCTTTTTACCAAATGGGCCAAGAAAGATTTTATTAAACCCTTGTCCTCCTACTAAGAACTCATACTCAATTGGGCTCCCAAATCTAACAAATGATTTGGTTTATAAGGGGGAAAAGGAAATGTTTTCTGAATTGGACTCATTGATAGTAGATATTCAAAGCATGACTAGAAGGTTTTATTGTATTCTTTCTCTCAAGGCACTTCAAAGTGGAGGTGTCTCATATGGAAATGGTAAAAAGGATCAAAAATACGTATGGCTGATCGAAAGTAACATACCTTGGTGTTAAACATCATGATGTTGATCTATAGAACATGTAAGTTCCTTTGTGCTGAACTTGTTTATTTCAAGGGACCTGGTCCTTAGAATTCCAAAGCTGAAATTTCAAAGGAACAAAACTTAAGAAGGGGACAAAAGTAGCATGTGTGGAATACACCTGAACAAGATAAGCATACTAAATTCTCATTGAAAGGAACTCTGTGTGTTCAATAAAGTGTGAATGAAATATTTGATGAGTTAGGAAAGATGGTAAATACAGATTATGGTGATGATTTAGAAATTGAAGATCTCATCTCTATTCAAATAGATGTTGTAGATTAGTAAAATTCTAAAGGTAATGGTGATCCAGGAATTCCTTGACAAATTTCTCAACCAAACTATAAGAATATCAATAAAGGGTGAGACATGTTTTTCAGGGACCTTGTCCTAACAGAACTCATCTCAGAAGTTTAAATTGAAGGAACAAATCTTCTCATTCAACTGACATTAGAACCTTACTTTTGGGGATCTAAGTCCAACCAAAAGATTAAGAAATTTTATGGTCATTTCAACATCCCTATCCCAAAGTGAGCTAAAAATATGAAAGAGGGTTTGTATGAGACTAACAGAAGTAGGGAAATGCAAAAGGAGCATTGGAAACTTAAAAGATGTCTGGGACCTGGTCCATAGACATATTCTTATAACATATTTTAAGAATAATATGTTGCACTGAAACTAACAAATTTGAAGATGGAATTGGTCAAATTAACCTAGCCTACTAAATAAATAAGACTTTTTTCCTAGTATTGGATATGATCAGGTGACAAGAATCCTTGCTAAAATAGGTGCATAATGGTCCAACTCAGTACTATACCCTTACACGTATACACCTATGGGAACATCTTTGCAAGAGAATAGACGTTCCTTACAAAAAATTAAGGATTCTCTTATGAAATAGAGGGATATGGTCCCATATTTTAAGGTTAGTACCAAAAAAATGTGCATTAATAATCATGAAATTTTGTCTAAAAAGCTATGTGTCTTGTCTTGTCTGAGCAAAAGCCATCAATTCATAAGAAATGTGAAGAGTCACATAATAAAAGTTAGATGTGTCATCTCAAAAAGGCATATTTTTAAGGACAACGGTTACTTCACTTAAATCATCAAACCAAAATTAAACTCTTCTATTCTCCTTTAGAAATTAACTCAATTCATATCTTAAAATTTTCCTTTATCTTTGAGTTAAACTGGTCTTTTACTCTTACACTCATAAAATCTTGCAATGGTGAACATTTCCCCTTTCTTAGCCTCTATAAAGATCTTGAATCTAATAAATCTCCAAAATAGAAAACAAAATAATCCCAAATTAAGTCTTTTGATCCCTTATCTCCAAAAACCATAGATAACTTCTCATTAAGTCCTCAACAAGAACCTATGTCAACTCTTCCAACTGAATATTCTCTAGTTAATCCTTAATCTTTATCTGAACCCTTGAATGAGTTTGTCCGTATTGAAATATCCTCACCCATGGAAATTTCTACTGAGTCATCCAGGATAGTAGATTCAAATCAAGGTTTTTGTTCATCGATTGAACAAGAAGTCCCTCGATTTGAAGTTTTTCCTACTTTAGAAGAGCCAAATACCTTTGATATTTATCAAATCCCTCTTTCCTCAAAATAATAGAAGGTATTGAAATTTTTAAAAAACTTCTAAGTACTTTGTTTCCTTACTCCTTGAGTCAAACCCTATTTTTTCTCAATTATGCAATGAGTAAATACCTATAAAAAGGTTTGAAATTTCAAGCAGTGTAGATAGGGCGTCTGAGAATTTACTTTTGCTTGCATATGATCGTAAGGATATTTCAATGATTTTAGAAAAGAAAATAGTAGGAGAAAAGAATAAAGTATCTAAGGCTAAAGAAGTTGCATTACCTCCAACTGAGAAGGATGGGGTGGATGATGATGGACCACTTTTTAGGTTGTCTATGAAGAAATAACAGGGAAGCAACTAGAAAAAAAAATAGTTGATACAGGTGTGAAGGTGACTAGATCATATTCAACTAGGGTGTCAGAATAAAAGTTGTTGGTGGATGCAATGAAGTCAAGTAAGTATTCAACTACTAATTGAAAAAAACTTTAAAAACTACTATAGTTAAGGAGGTTGATAATGTTGAAGATATGGAAGTTGTAGAGGAAGAGGACATTGATCTAGATATTGTTGTTGCAACTATGAAAATAAGAAATGATGTGAATGTTACTGGAAAGACTAGGTCCTGCAGTTCAATGTCTGGTAGCCCTATTGGGATGAGACATAAACATATTGCAGTAATAAAGAAAAAAGGCTCTGAGGGACTTGGTCCCAAAAAGAGATAAGTTGTTGAAAGGAAGAAGCCAAGTAGAGATTTCAAGAGAAAAATAAAAGATGGCGAAGAGAAGGATGGGTGAATAGAGAAAAGGAAGAAGATTCTTAAGAACACAAAAAGTATTGTCAAAGAGAGTGGTTGACCCCAGTATTAATGAGAAGCTAGGCATAGTAAAATTGGCAGAATATGTGAGACATAAAGGTTGGTTGCAGCTGATAGAGAAACCAACTACATAGTCTTTGAGGGTGAGGTGAGAGAATTCAATTACACTATAGAATTATCAGATGATGGTTTTAGTTGGACTGCACAAGTACAGGGAAAAACAAATCAACTTGGATGAGGAATCACTAGGGAAAATCCTAGATATTCCTATAATAGGGTTAAGGACTGCTGTGAAGCAACAACTATCAACTGAGTTAATAGTCAATTTTTGTAAGTTACGAGGAAAATCAATAAAATCTTTGAGGAAGAAATTTTCACAAGTGAATTTCATTTAGTATTTGAATTTGTAAACAATGTTTTTCTGCCAAGATAAGAGAAAAAAGACTATTTCCTCTAATGCTGATTTGTTACTGATTAAGTGTGTATGCAAATTTAAGATGATAAATCTTCCTAATCTTATGATAGAGCACATGAGCAAAGTGGTTGTTGAAAAACAAGAAAGACATGGGATGCCATATGGGTAATTTTTGTTCAAAATATTTGATCAATTTAGAATAGTAGGAAGAAAGAAAACTCTTGGAATAGTCAAACAAAAGTTCAGCCTAACAATATGAGTGGAGAATAAATGAATTAAAGGTAATGCAGGAACTGTGTCCTAAGTGTCAGAATATTTGGCTGCTTAGGAAAATTTAAGTAAGAAGATAGAGGAGATGAGGATCCAGTTGACAGTAAAGGACACAATAATAGTGCTTTTAAAGATGCAGAATCAAAAGATATCCTCAGAGGGACCTAGTTCCACAGAAGAACTTGCAGCTAAAAATGCTAAGCTCCTGATTAAGCTTAAAATTCACTCAAGAGTTTCATTGTCTGGATTTTGAAGGTAAACACCACATGAAACAATTTCTAAATGCTCATGCTGTCAATAATTCTCGAATGGAGTTATTTCTGAAACCCTTCTCCTCTAATCCCCTTTTCCATTCAAGTCCTATCATCCCTATGTTTTCTTGTAATATTTGTGTGTATGTTTCTAGTCCTTTTCCAAGTGTGGCTTGTGATGGAAGAAAATTTTATGTTTATTTCAATTTGATGTAATTATACAACCTTCTTTTGAAAATGAATGAATTCTTTTTTATGTGTTTCATTTTTTGCTTATTTATATTTAATGTTGTTTTCATGTTAGTTTTGCCCCAATGGACATGAGTTAACTATCTTGTACTTATTTTTACTCTTGGATTACTATTATTACTTTTAATTGATGCCAAAGGGGGTAATACTGAACTCATATGATAAAAACCAGGTGTGATATATTAAGGATCAGGTGCAGATGTGTTGAATGCAATGATGGCTTATTGATAGGGGAAAAAGTGCATATGTGATAAATGCAAATATAATGATAGTGAAGAAATGGTGGCGTACTGACAGGGGGGATAATGACACACAGTGAATAAATGTGTTGATATTTTTTATGTCAATTTCCAACAAGGGACCTGGTCCCTAGGTTGTTTGTATATTTACAAAGAGAAGTTTGATGTATTATGAAAGGGTAACATTCATTGATAGTAGTGGTAATCACTCCCAACTATACACGGTGAATGAGGTTGATGCTCAAAAGTTATGTGGTAAAGTTTTCTTGTTTTTCATCATCTAAAAGGGAGAAAATTTCTACATCATATTTTGATGATGAGCAGCTAACAAGGAGGGACCAGGTCCCTAGGTCTTAATGAAAATACAGAGTTATCCGTGGCCTGCAAAGTTTTGTCTTCTAGTGTAACAAACTGTGCAGGTAATTTTATACCTTTAAGGACACTTGTCCCAATAAGATATATATCCTAATCATTATTTCACCATAAAAGGAAAATAATGCTTCTCAATGAGGTAGTTTTTGAAAAATCAAAAATTGAAGAACGTGAAAAAGGCAAAAAATCAATCCAGATTCATAGCTCAAGTATTGCTCAAATTCTTATTTCCTTATGTACTAAAAGAGTGAGTGTTATTGAGTGAGTTCTGAATTATAAAAAAATTACTCAAGATATAAGAGTAATGATTTCTTTATTTTCTTGAGAGTGCTTAGGTAGAGTTACCTAAGTTCAATATTGGTTAAAGTTAATCAATATTGGAGTGAGAACTTTGCAGAGTTGTCATGGTAGGCTTGAAGTAGAGTTTTTATAAGAAGGAAGAGCCTAGAGTTAGGTTCATTAAAGTATGCAATCAAGAGGTTTATTATATTGTCATTTGAGGTGCTTGTGAGTCCAAGCCATATTTTTTCCTCCATTGACCAAAGAGGTTACCACGTTAAAATGCTTGTGTCTTTACCTTCCTGCAAAGTTTGAAGTTTTCCTGTGCTTTACTATTTGATTGCCTGTGATTTAGTTTAGTGGACCTGGTACCACATTATGATATTCAACCCTCCGATTTTCATTAGAATCTTTACAATATACCACAAAACAATCTGGATACTCGAGTAGAGTCAATATTGGAGCAGAAGTGAGTTGAGTCTTAAACTGTTGAAAGCTCTTCTTACAATAATCGGACAACTAAAACTTGAATTTCTTTTGAGTTTGTATGGACATAGGAGAAGTAATAGAAGAAAATCCCTCAACAAACCATATGTAGTAACCAACTAAGACTAAGATACTCCTGATATCAAATGGAGAGATGGGTGTAGGCCAGTTTCTTACTACTTCGATCTTCTGAGGATAAACTCCTATGCCATCACTAAAAATGATATGATCAAGGAAAACTACTGATTTAAAATAGAATTCACACTTTCCTAACTTAGAAAATAGTTGAAGATCTTTAAGGGTATGTAAAATAATCCTCAAATAGTCTGCATGATCACCTTCACTACTAGAATAGACAAGGATGCCATCTAAAAAGACTATGAAAAACAGGTCCAGGTACTTCTTTAACACTCTATTCATTAAGTGCATGAATGTTTTAGGAGCATTGGTTAGTTCAAATGACATAACCACAAATTCAAAGTGACAATATCGTGTTTTGAAGCCTGTCTTCATCATGTCAGATTCCCTAACCCTAAGCTGATAATAGCCGAACCTCAGGAATGTCACATTCTCTGACCCTTAGCTAATGATTGTTGGATCTGAAGTCTATCTTAGAGAAATAATATGCACCCTGAAGTTTGACAAACAAGGGATCAATCCTTGGGAAAGGATACTTAGTCTTCAGTGTGACTTTGTTCAACTTACATTAATCGATGCATATTCTGAGAGAATCATCTTTCTTGCACATAAAGAAAATTGGGGCACCCAATGGGGAAATACTAGGCCTAATGAATCCTTTTATAAGAGATCTTCATACTATTCTTTCAATTCCTTAATCTCAACTGAAGCCATTCTATAAGGTGGAATTAAAATAAGGTTAGTAGATAGGAGGAGATCTATTCCTAAGTAGATTTCCCTCTTTGGAGGAACTCTGTGTAAATCTTTAGGAAATACTTCTGGGAACTCATTTAATATTGGAAGTAATTCAATACATGGAGTTTTGGAACTTGAGTCCTTGATTCAAACAAAACGATAAATGCAACCCTTTGGATATCATCTTCTTTTACCTTTGGTTAGAGACAAATCAACCTATAGGAATTGAGGTACTACCCCTTCATTCCATCACTAGATTATTAGAGAAATGGAATTGGATGGTTTTATTATTGCAATCAATAGAGGCATAGCAAGAGTGGAGCCAATACATGATGAGAACGATATCAAAATTAATTATCTCTGATTCTACAAGGTCTACTGAGGTAACTTTTTCAGATACTGTGATCAAGCAATTTATGTATACCTATTTGTCTATGAAATACCTACAGGGGTAGAAACTGAAAAAGACACTGTAAGAATTTCTGTACTGATGCAAAAAATCTACTACTATGTAGAGAGTCACAACTCCGGTAACTAATAATGCATAAACAAAAAGGTAGAAGACTTATAACGTACCAATAATCATATCTATTGAAATTTCTTAATCTTGAGGAGTCTGGAGGTCATAGATTCAAATCTAACATTGCCCACTGGTTGCATTGGAAGTGGCACCTTGCTGAGTCGGGTGACCTGCTGGAGCTGATGAGAAGTCAAACTCACCTTGATGATGAAAATCTTTTCCCTTCTGGGAAACCATTACGCAATCCCTAATCTGGTGTCCTAACTTGCCACACCTAAAGTAGGCATCATTGCCTGTCATGCACTCACCCTTGTGGTTCTTACTATATCTCTTGTAAGCTGGGTTGGTCCGACCACTATTCTCGATACCCTAAGAATTAAAGCCCACAATTATCTTTTTTAAACTTAGGCACTCGAGACCTTGTAGAAGATAGGGTTATAGATAAAGATTTTTGGTGGAATTGGGAATGATTACCGCCTTCTTACCTTTACTGAGAAAAGTTGAGGATACTAGTTCTAGCCCTTTTATTCTCCCTTTTCTTTTTATTGAGATTCTCTTCCTCAATATTTTGAGCATGAACTATCAATCTAGAGAGGTCTATCTCCTTAATCAATATAAAGGTTCTGCATTCCTTGACTACATCCTCAAAAACACCAGATACAAACTAGCTCATCCTAGCCCTAAAATCGGCCACCATGGTCAAAGCATACCTTTCTAACTGGGTGAACTTGAATGAATACTCATTCATATTCATGCTACCCTGCTTTAGATTTATAAACTCCTGCACTTTTTCCTTTCTCAACTCGGTGGGAAGAGCCTATCCAAGAAAGCTATAGTAAACTCATCCAACTCTATAGGTTTTGCATCGATACCTCTATCTTTCTTCCACTACTTAACCCAAGTATGATCTACTCCTTACAACTGGTAAGCAGCTAAGTCAAAACTATCACTAGGAGTAACACCCATGATATTTGATACCTTCTGCAAATAATCCAAAAACTTGTGGATCCTTCTCAGACTTGGATCCAACTAATGTTTGAGGATTCATCCGAGTAAAGTCTCAGATCCAAGATACTATAATATTCATTATTAGATTGGCTGGGGAAATAACCTGCTGGTTATTCTGAGTATCCATAGATTGATCTAGTACTCCGAAAGCATCCCAAATTTGACATGAGAGACCAACTCATTCAAAGGGTCCTTAAGGATAAATTGTGCAGACTAGTCCCCATTTCTCCTTGTGTTAGCCCTTCCGAGAGGGATTTTCTATAAATGGTAGAGAATAAGTTAGAAGGAGAAGTTTAATGGAACTTATGCTCTATCGCACGACATTAATACTGAAAGAAGGGAAACTTTACTAAAATGTATTGTAGCCTTTCGCCCATAAGTGTGGTGTGCTTCATACACATTAACAATACTCTACTTGACGCATCTTTAGGACACCCTACGATACTTTAAAGATTGTTCTCTAATAACAAGTTTGTAATGATCCAAGACTACACCTGACATGACCCCCTAATCGTGAAATAGTTCTTAAGGCAACAAGTGACCCCAAGCGAACCGATGAAATAGAACAAGCTGTAAATACTGGAAGGAAGGTAATAAATGTTATGTGGAAGTCATTTAATAAAATATATGAATAGTAGAATCCAAAATGACGGTGACTGAGACACATCACTAAAAAAACATAATTAATTTTCTGAAAGTATCCAAACATGATGAGTTGTTGGGATAGGTCCACAATTAACTCTAACTACTAAAATAACATAAAGTAAAATAATGGAAAGCATGATAAATAATATAAAAATTCCTTGACTTATGAGGACTAACTGATGTTGTAGTTGAGTGATTTAGGATCGAACTATAAACAATCTGTGAAGTGAACATTCAAACCTATGATATAAGACAACATAGTGCAAGAGAGAGTACACGGTCAGTACTTTGAATGTACTAGTATAAAGGATAGGAACTAAATGGTATATATATAGGTACTGAGAATGAATTCATGAAAATGTTAATCGAGTGCAAGACTACGAATAAACATGTACCGAAATGATCTGAATAACTGAATAGCTGATATATGGGCACTTGGTAATGCAAAATTGAACTGATATATTCTAATTACTGAACTAAAACTGTTAGAGCTAACATTTAACCAGCATGCCCTAATTTTAGCTAATCGAGGTCCAAACTTTTACCAAGTTGGAAGGGTGTTTGTACCTTGCTAAGGGTACCAACACTAGTTGTGTGGATCCACTCAATTGGTTTCCCGAAGGACTATGGTGTAAGTCCTCTACTGACTGGTGACCCCTAAGAGAGTGCCAGTCCTCAACTGGCAGGTAACCTTTCATAACCTAACTGGCTACATACTTCAAGAAATTAGGGACTTCTACTACATGTCTTAGTCCTTTACTAGCGGTTGAGCCTTCATCCCTTTGTTCACTCGGTGCGAAGTTCAACTCCCAACTGAAAGGACAATAATGCTGATAAAAGTTTAACGTGACTAATACTGACATATGCTCAACATGATGGTATTCTAAATTTAATGATGCAAGTATGATCTGAATGAATTGCAACTTGACATCTGTGACATACATGAATATCTTTGTATCAAGTGTTCATAACCCACCAGCACTATCCAATGCAAACTGATCTTGTAAAATATTAAACAATCTATGGCAGGGGAAAATCATGAATAACACTAAGATATAAATGACTAATTATGATATGACCGTTTACATTATCAAGCATATGGAAACACAATTATCATAAGTAAATATATTTTCATGGATTAGAATCAAAATAAGTAGGAGGAGATTTATAAAGTTCATGGTTAACTTAGAACCACAAAAAAGAGAAAATAGTTTTACACTTGAAAGTTTATAGAGTTCTTGGGACTCAATGGGTGGAAGAGACCCTTTGATGAATATCCCACATACCTGAAGTAAAAGCTTTGGTGAAATTCTTAAAGTTGATCTTGTTCTTAAGAAACTTTAATTTGCTCTTGAGAAAGAAAGTAATCGCTTACATGATTTGTATTGGGTGGAATTGATGATTATATTATGAATTGGGGCTTGAGGTCTCTTATACCACCATATGGTGATAGTCTAAAGGACCAACAACACACGAAAATGGACACTAGAAGAAAAAATAAGCAAGCACACACAAGGAAAAACTACACAAGTAGAAGAAAAGAGATGAAGAAGAGACGCATAAAGTAAAGATAGTAGAGAGATATACACCCACACCAATGAACAACACCTAGGTGTGTTTCAAAAACCAAGACACACAACACCAATGATAGATAACACTCCACTCTTAGGCTAACCAAAGGGAATTCACACTCCCTCAATTATACCTTTCTTGCCAAGAGTTCAATACAAGTGAAAGACACTCCAAATGCATAAAAACCCTCAAGTTTCGGATTCTACACCTAAATTAGAAGACTAAAGCTATCAACTAAAGAGTATCCTTACAATATTCATCTTAGATAATGACATGGAAGATAAAATGTATGTTTATACTATTACATAGTAAATGTCAAAAACACCCTTAATGACGGAGGGAATTGGGGTGCCTCTTGAGTGTTACTTTATAGTGCAAAATGTCTTCAATGCCCTTCACTTGAGGAGCCTATTGAGTGTATAAATTCTACTTCTTTCTTATCTTGAACAAGGCTTCAAAATGATCCAAAAAAGACTTCAATTTCTTGCCAATTCCGAAGCTTGAACCTTGGACAATATCTTGTGCTCTTGGTGCTCCTCATGCTTGTATCGTCCTCTCCATCTTGAAAGGAATTTGTCCTCAAATTTAGATCTTGTAAAACCAAAGAGAGAACAAAACAAGCACATATTCCTCTTGGTAGGAGGGTTAGTATTAGTACCACAGTCATATCATCAACCCATGGTTGCTTACACTTGACATACACCCACATATCTTTAAAACTTTACATGAAGATCTTTGCATAAGAGGGTATAAAGAAGTGGATAGAATAAACATCAAAAGGAAATTGTTCATGAATAGAAACTACACCTTCCACAACTCAAAAGTATGCTGGGGTCAAATGGGAGTAGAAGACAAGGGGTTAATACGAGGTGACCCACTCCTTTCACTAGGCTACAAAACTCACCATCATCATCATTCAAGCAAGGAAACCAGCCGCCATGGTTACTACCTCTACATAATACCAATTCAAAATTAACATGGTTATCATCATACACAAAGAGGTAGTATAGGAAGGAATCATGTGTGAAGACATCACCCAAGGTGGTATCATCTACAAGAGGGTCACTTGGTCCAAAAGATATAGCACATAAGGCACACAATGATGGAATTAAATAAATTAAGAACATATGACTTATTACCCTCAAATAAAACATCAACTTGGCATCCACAAGTTGGGATTCATTCAATTCAAGCACAAGTGTGTCAAGCAAGGATGCACATTCAGAAGCATTATCCCAAGAAGACAATGACACTTTTGCCTTTGGGTTTTTAAGAATAATACTTTGTTTGTCATGTAGACCAAGATACAAGGTGGTTGTGCCAACATCATCATATCCATATTTTGCACCGGGGTCAAATGGAAAGAGTGGTCTTAGACATGGATCTAGACAACACTCTTTTTTCCTATAGGCTTCACCCAATATAAAAGACATACTCTCTACAATATCATACACATCATCAAAGGCAAATAGAGAGTGGAGAAAGATGTCACACAAATCAACTTCAACTATGGTTTCTTTATGAAAGTACTCACTAGTTCCAAGTTTATCACCACTAGGATGCTCAACATAGGAAACACACAAAGTAGAAGTAGATGGAATTTCTAAGCATGAACCACTTTCTAATTTGAGAGAGTAATCCCCACATATATATAAATCACCATGAGCAGAAAAGGGATCACACACAAAAACATTTTCACAAGACCAATCACAATTCGGATTATATTCAAGCAATTCAAGGTCATATTCACCTGATTGTGCCTTTTCTTGGTTTCTTTAAGCTAAGCTATCAATATGGATTTCATCATACAGTATGCTCAAAGAATTATCTCCAATCCCATGATCAACTCCATCACCATCATTACTAACTTGGGACTTTTCAAAAACACCACATATATGCTCAAGTAGTGGACATATTCATGAGTAGGTTGATTATCATTCACATCCTCACTAGTTGTTGGCAACTCACATACCAAAGTAGAATCACCTTGGTTTTCACAAGGTTAAAATAGTGTGTAAATACTCTTATCACTTGGTGATGGAACCTTATTCAAGCTATAAGTGCTAGCACTAGATGGACACAAATCATTCTTACAAAAAGAATCAATTTTGTCATCTATAGGATGAACTAGTGCTTGTAAGCTTACAATAAGAATTTGATCTTCATGCAATCTAGCAATACTAAAAGTATCACAAAGGGAAGACTCATGCGATTCTCCTCCAAGAAAACCATCAACTACATCTTCTTGGCTACTACTAGCCACATCACGACATTCTAAGTTTATAGATGTGTAGAAGATAGCATTGTTACCTTTTAGCTCACATGAGGTATGGACTTCACCTCGGTTTGGATGATGGAATCCCATTTATTCCTTTAGGAATCTCTCATTTAAAGGGAGTTGGTCAAGAATTCTTTCTTGCATCTCCTTTTTGTCATTTTTCCAAAAGTTGGAGTTCTTAGCCAAGAGCTCCATTTGACCATCAACCATTTGTTCTTGAGGAACTCTCTTTGAATCCTCCGGTGGAAGTATATTATCTTGAACCTGTATACAAGGAGAATTGATACTAGGTAAAATGCTAGTATCTTGGTTAGTGGTGATTCGGCTTTGATGGCATGCTTGAATAATCAATTAGCGTTGACTTTCAAGGTTTCGATGGAAATTTTCAAAAGGATCCGAGGTAGTATAAACACCATAACTATCCGGGGTGGATTATGTTGTTCCTTCCATTATCAAGGTACCTAACAAGAAGAAAAAAACAGCAAAGGGAAAACCTACAAAACGAATACACAAGTTAGTTCAAAAGGATCACCACACCCATACTCGAATCTCACCTCACACTTGGTCTCACAAGTGTTGAAAACTTGGAAATACTTGGCAAGTGAATGAGTGGTGAATATGGTTTGGTCCGAAATCGATTTTTGTTTGATATGGCTCAAATAAAAATGATGTGCAGATTTGAACCAACAAACTACTATGAATTAAAAATGAGAAAAGCACACAAAAATCGAAGAAACGAAATAAACGAACTCTAGACTAATTACCAATCTAGTAGAAACTTACTAGCTTGCTAATTAGTGTTTGAATTAGCTTAAAATAAACTAGAATAAAAAATTAGAAACAAGAATATCTAACTAGGAACTCAATTTGGTCATTTATCTAATGATGACGTGTCATTCAATGATTGGACGTTGAGTTTTCAAAAATTTCAATCCCAAAATCCCAAGTCTTGGCCTAGGACCCCTTTTGGAGAAGAAGAATGATAATTTGAGGGGGAAATAACTAGTTTTGGAGACCTTTTTAGCCTCCAATTGAAATTTAACAATAATGGTCCCCCCCCCTTTGTACTTGGATTGTACTTGATTTTGCACTTTGATTATTCCTTTGTCTCTTCTTTCTTTGGATGAATATGAATATACCAAGGAATATTCCTTCACAAAAACCAAGTACACTCTCTTTCTTTTACCTTTTTGGATCTAACAAACTCTTTGAATATTCTTCCTTAGAAAGACTTGATGAACATGGAAGAACAAGATGAATATTTAAGAGTTGACCAAAGTTTGACCCCTAACCAAATGAACTCCAAATCCTGATTTTCTTGTAGATCTAGGTTCCTTAGGCCAAGGTGAACTCAAATATAAAAAAATCAGCAATAACCAACATCCAAAAGGTAAAGACCACAAAGATCTAGAGCTTAAAAGCTTCAAAATGCCATATCCATGGAGGTCTTAGCTCAAAAATCAACCAAATCTTGTTCCAAGTGTAGATCTAGACTCCCTAGGTGTTAGAGAACAAGAATCTAACACAAGAAACTTTCAAAACAAAGTAAAATTGTGTAGATCTAAGGTTATAATTTCGGATCTACCGCAAGACAACACTAGACACCATTTTTTTTATGTATTTTCTTCTTGGATTTGACTTTTTTTTGTGAATTTTCTTAATAAAGACACTAAAACCAAGGATTAGATCTGTGGTAACAACCCTAAACAAGGCTTTGATACCAAATGATATCCTAAAGGACCAACAACATACGAAAATGGACACTAGAAGCAAAAATCAGCAAGCACACACAAGGAAAAACAACATAAGTAGAAGAAAACAGATGAAGAAGAGATGCATAAAGTAAAGATAGTAGAGAGACATACACCCACACAAATGAATAGAACCTAGGTGTGTTTCAAACACCAAGACTCACAATAGAAATGAGAGATAAAACCTCACTGTTAGGTGAACCAAAGGTAATTCACACTCCCTCAATTACACCTTTCTTGCCAAGAGTTCAATACAAGTGAAAGACCTTCCAAATGCATAAAAACCCTCAAGTTTAGGATTCTACACCTAAATTATAAGACTAAAGCTATCAACTAATGAGTATCTTTTCAATATTCATCAAAACTAATGAGAATGAAAGATAAAATATCTATTTATACTATTACATAGTAAATGTCAAAAACACCCTTAATGAGGGAGGGAATTGGGGTGCCTCATGAGTGCTACTTTGAAGTGCAAAATGTCTTCAATTCCCTTCACTTGAGGCGCCTATTGAGTGTATAAGTTCTCCTCTTTAATTCTCTTGAATAAGGCTTCAAAATGCTCAAAAAAGGACTTCAATTGCTTGCTAATTCCGAAGCTTGAACCTTGAACAATATCTTGTGATCTTGGTGCTCCTCATGCTTGTATCACATGGAAAGCCAAAATGTCATGGGTTTGTATTTTAAGGGAGTGGTAAAAGACATAAAAGTCACTGAAAAAGGTGTTGTAAAACACAATCCTAGTTGTTATGACTCACCTCAAGACTCATTATGACTGGTCATGAATCATGATTTGAGTCATAACCTGGAGTATTAGGATCATGGATACATTTTTGTCTTACTACTACTTTCTCATAATGATTGATAAGGTCTTTATATGAGTCGTAGGATAGACTCGTGATCAAAGGACTGTGTTCCTTAGTGGACACTGGTGTGACTATAGTCCCTCCTTACAACTCTTAGACACTGGTTACGAGCCATATGGGCAAATCATAGTCACCGAGTTTATAACTTGAGGCCTTCAATGGAGTGACTACTACTCACTCATGATGACTAATCACATGTGGTAATGACTTATTACTGGAGTCATTCTCACGGATATGTGTCAGGCCCTTAGGTGAAATTTTCCATAACTTTTTGACACGACATCGGACTGAGATAAGAATTGAAGCATTGAAAAGCTAACTTTGTGGTCTATATTTTGAGGGTTCTATATCTTGAAAATTTAGGTTATTGCATATTAACACTTTTTATTATGTTTTGGTTGGTTTGAGTATTCATTAGGTTTTTTGCAGATAAGAAATAAAATGTTATCCTAGAACCAATATCTACTTTAGAGGTTGCTCTTTAATATTTATTTCTTTATGTAGTAATTACTAATTTTCTTCTCCTAACATTATTTTATTTTATTCCTATAGGAGTGGAGATGGGAACACCCTCCAAGTCCGGCTCTATTTTTTAACACATACTTAAAGCTAATCTAATATCAGAATCCAGGTTTGCCAATATCTAAACTACTATTAAATGTCTAATCAACATAAGGAATAAAAATAAAAATATAGAAGAAGGAGAATAGTGACCACTAACAGCAGAAATGATTATTGCAAGAGTAACACTAGTTATACCATTTGGGGGACAGATCGCAAAAATAGGACCAAGATAATAATTTAAAGTAATTTAATTTACAAATTACATTATACTTTGAAAATAAAATTTAAAATGACCAAGTAAAAGAAAAGTAAGAGAAAAATAAAATAATAAAATTAGTAGAGCATAGATATTTATACTTACAAAAACTTTTTATTGATTAGGAAAATTTACAAAGGATATAGAGAAAAGATAGGAAGTATGAAAGTAGTAGAGAGTATTTTTGAATTGGGAAATTTCTGAATGCTCTTTACTGTTACAAGTTGAAAGCCTTAAATAGGACTCAAAATTACTGACTAATTTCTAACATACACTATTTATTTTACATCTGTATTTATACGTGCTATTACATATGTCTATTTACTAATACATGTTATTTATTTTAAACCTATCTAGGAGTAACTGATGACTATATATTTGTTTTGCACGTGTCTTTGAATATTTAATTTACATAACCTTTTATCAAAACCAAATTTATCATGTCATGATAGAGATTACTATAACCCACTAGTAGGCAAGCCAACATCATAGTCCAAAACTGCTAGTAACAGACTACTAAAAGAATGAAGGGAAGAATGCAGGATAGATGTAATAAAAGACTAACATACATAAGAGACTTGTGTTTAGAATACAAATGAAGTTCCAAGGGAATTAAACTAATATAACTCATCTTTGAATACAACATAGAGACTTGTCTATTACATAAGAGGGAAAAAGTAATATTTCAAACATCAGAAGCTCACCCTACATCTCCGGACCATAGATGCTCTATATGATGCACACATCAATAGTGATAACTTGTACTATGATCTGCAGGCTGTAAAAGTGTAGTATGAATACCAAACACCTGGTACTTAGTAGGTAACTTCCGACGAAGCTCCAAAGATAATGCAGATACTTATAACATATAAACAGAATGGAAAACTATACCTAAATATCTACCAACCACATAAGAAATCCCATGAGATAATAAGGATAAACTATCCTATTCATGTCCAAGCAAGTAACATAACAAGGATAAGGAAGTATTAATGATGAACTATCCTATTACATCCATACTCAGGAGTCTCAACACCACACTATATATCAGCAACCAATAGACAAATAAACGGCAAAAGAAGGATATAAAATAGTTTACATGGCCAAAGAATGAATATACAATCTGAATAAATAAAGGAAGGAAGGCATATAGAGAAAAGACATCTTTCCCCCCCTGACCTTGTCGCCAAAACTCACTTTAGCACTTAAACTTAACTTCCATTTATTTACCACCCCCCCTTTAACATCTTTAAAGTGAGTTATTTTCACCCCTTAAAACTAAATACCACTCTCACAACGGAGATTGTACTGCACACGCACCACGTCAATGCCGAATCAGTGCCACATCAGTGTCATGTCATTGCCACGTAAAAATTATTTTAAAAAAAAAATCCCACACTCTTACTTTTTATATTTTTTTTTTTGTAAAAAAAGAAAAAATATATATACTATTTTTATATATACATAATATATATATATATATATAAAAGAGTATATTTTTTATAAAAATATATATTTTATATAATAAAAATAGACCTCACCCCCTTTTTTCTTCTTCTTCACAGCCCCCCCTCCCCGTTCTTTCACAACCCCCACCCCACCCCAATTCCTTCTTCTTCAGCAGCAACAGCCCCTGTGCCCCCCCTTCCTTCCTTCTTCTTCTTCTTCTTCACATTAAAGCATCCCTTTTTCTCTTTCTTTCACCATTATTGCAAGTTTTTTCAATGAGTTTTTTTCTTCATCAAATGAAAAACTAACTTGAATTAACTTGAGCAAATCCAACAATGAACTAAATATAATTACATGATCACAAAAACACATCAATACATAAAATCTCAAATCCAAATTCTTTCACATTAACCAAAACCCAAAATCCCAAAATTCTCAAATTTTCAATTTTTTACTCAAAAATATCTACAGAAATGGCATAAACAGTCTGAAATTCAGAAATGGCATAGTTGGTATTCATATAACATAAAATTCTTGGCCAAGAATCAAACTTGTTCATTAATCTTGAACCCTTTTTTATTGTCGAAAAATGAAATTTTGGACTAATTAGGACTTGATAGGAAGAGGATATTATGAAGAAATGGGGTGGGGGTATGAAGAAGATGAAGAAATAGAGTGTTGGGGGTGGGGTGGGGGTGGGGGTGGAGAAGGAGAGTGATGAAGAATATGACAATGTCAATGATGAAGAAGACATGCTCTTGATTTTCTCATTTTCTTTTAATGTTATATATATATATATATATATATATAATAATAATAATAATAATAACAATAAAGTGGGCCTTTTTAAAAAAAATAAAAACTCACTCGCTTTTTTATTTACCACGTCATCTGTAAGGGTGAATTTACTACACTTTAAAGATGTTAAGGGGGTCAAATAAACAAAAGTTAAATTTAAGTGCTAAAGTGAGTTTGGAGGACAAGTTCAGGGGGGAAAAGATGTATTTACTCAAGGGATATAAGGTAATATCTTATCTACATATAGTTAGATAGACATACATTCATACATATATATATATATAAGCACACACAAGATCAGCTCAAAATACAACCTAATTCATCATACTAGCATTTTAAGAACACATAATCATAGCAAGAACTAGTTCAAGTATACTTATGGTTTCTAATCCATAAGTCTAATTATGAGTTAATCATTCATAATGAAATCATAAGGTAGAAGAGCTAGAATCATACCTCAAATCAAGATACCGAGTCGTTAACCAATCTATCACAAACTAGCCATAACAATGATCATAACACTAATAATAACATAGTAATAAAATGCAAGTAATTGGCTAGTCCAAATAAACAATACCTAATTGAGCCTTTCATGAACCCCCACCTACCTAGGCTCAAAAGTTTCAATCAACATGTATGTAACACACCACAGGCCATATGCATTACTCATGCCTATGAAACCCCTATAAGCTTGATAATAGAGATGCATACTCGTAATAAGCAATGCACAAACAAGAATAAACGCCAAGATATGATTCATAACCCTATAACCAATCCAAATATCATAAGAAGTAGTCAGACTTAAACTCTAATCATAATTATCAATGTCATAATCAACATCTTAAATTGATCCTGGGATATTCAACATCATACTCATCTTAAATAATTGAACTAGGTATAATCGTTATCAACATTATCATTTTGAATTAAACTAGGCATAATCAATATCATCATCATCTTTTAGAATTGAACAAGGCATAATACATACTAATAACACACACATATTTATAACATCAATACTATAATCTATCATCACGTTTTACACAAAGTTCATATCATCAAAACCACCATCCTCCTTTGTTTCATACCAGAGAGATACGTATATAACTATACAATAGGTGTACGGATGCAAGTCATGTCTAAAAAGAGATTAAATCCATAAATTCATTGCCTGGGGAAAACTTTTCGACTAAATTATTATAAATGTGTAGAATAGGGTTGGAATCTCTCATGATTAGAGTAATTGGTAGTATCAAATAATAGATTAGAATTTGTCTCGATAAAATCTTTAAAACATCATTTTCAATCTCTTTACACATAGGTTATTCATTAAGACATGCAATTATTGTCATGAAGAAATCTATTTTTAAGGTGAAAAGTGGGCTTTAACCCTAATTTTGGAAAAATAGTAATAAAATCATATATTAGTTTGAATCGTATCATTTATCGATTTAATGATTATGAATGTACCAAATCAATGCATGCCATCACTAGTATTCAAATAATGGAACCATGTGTATCCTTGTGTATATAAACTACAACCACATCCTTTACAAGGATAAATACTTCTTGGATGTCTTACTGATATCATAACACGGCCTTAGGCCCAATAATGTATTCAAAATAATTGCAACATTATAATCACGACCTTAGGCCCACAGACATATCTGGAACTCTTATCGATATTCATAAGCCATCTCATATCTAAAAGCCATAGAATATCTGTAAGGCATATCATATCTATATTCCAAATCATATCCATACGACATATCATATCTATATGTCATATCATATCTGTACGACATATCATATCATAAGCTATAAATAATATCTATGAGGCATATCTTAACTATAAGGCATCTTATATCTATTGGCCATATATCATAACTGTAAGGCATATCTCATCTATAAGGTATCTCATATCTATAGGAAATACATCATAACTATTAGACATATCATAAATCAAGTACAAAATCCATATCATAGCTATAACCAATTAATCATAATCCAAAAAAACCCTCATCATTCACCAAGTCATGAAGTAAATTTATACTAAAGGATCCATATTCTCAACTATGTCTAACATGCATAAATAAGTGCACAAGGACTAACACAAGTATTGGCCTAAGGTAGGCTAGAGGAACTAACTTCTAATCCTCGAATTCCATATTTAGGCAATTTCTACACCAGGCTAGACTAAGGTATCTGAATTAATTTCTAGATTGTACATAAGCCATAATTAGCCCTATGATAGAAATTCCACATAGAACATGATCAATTATGTCAACTGTAGTATCCTAAATTTTTCAAGCTCTAGACTTTTTACAAGATAGACCACAAATTTAGATTTCCACAATTTTAAGCCTCGTCTTAATCTGATGTCATGCCAAAATGTTAAGGAAGTTTTTTATTAATGGCCTGATTTATTATTATGACTATGACTCAAGGTAACGGTTCATAACCACTTGCGACGAGTCATCATGAGTGAGTTGTAGCCACTCTAATAGACCCCTCAGTTGTAGCCAAGTAACTATAAATCCTTACTACAACCTATATTCCGTGGCTACAATTCATATAGAAGGATTCATAGTCACAATAGTACCTAATCCAAAAAAAATTCAACCTAGTGGTTATGAGTCAAGCATATGACTTGTATCCAGACATTACAAGTCATTTTAAAGACTCATAGTTTGACCAATAAAGGATTTAAAAATCAAGCCTCATGTTTTGGTAGTTTTACAAGTGACTTAGAAATATATTAAGACCCTAAATATCTCCTAAATTATTTAAAAGTTGAAACATCCCTTAGCGATTAAATTCTTGTGAAGAATATAACTATGGTCAGATTCCAATGAGCATAACTTTTGGTATACTATGAATTTCTAAGATCATGACCCACAAATAGATATATAATTGAATTAACTTTCCAAATATACCAAATTTACCTTAATCTGATATCGGGGTGAAATATTATGGCCAAATTACTGAAGCACTATCAATGTTGCCTGTGATTATGACTCCTTATGATGACTCGTACTCAGACCCTAGGACTTGTTAGAGTCTTCACCGTCATGCCATTAGGGGTCGAAATCTAGGTTCCTGATGATGACTCAAGCTATAAATCATGGCCAAACTTATTGGGATGACTTCCAAATATTTTACAAACTATTCTTAAGTGGTTATTTGTCATTTTTCAACTCTTTAAACCCCAAAACTATTTCGTTTCACCCCAAAAAATAGTTATCAAGCATAAATATAAACCTAACCTATCATAACTAAAAAATCATATCATATAGCAAAAATAGGTGATTCTTTTCCACCAAAACCAACTAGGGTTCGTCAAGTAATTCAATCCCAAGAAATTTATGTCTTCTAAATTCAGGTATGTGGGGTATTCATCAATGTGCTCTTTCCACCCATTGAGACCCAAAAATCCCCTTTTTGGTTCAAGTATGAATTGAATCCATGTTTTCTTAAAAATTTTAATTCTAGCCATGTCAACATGTTTTCACATGTAAATTAGGTTATTTTATGCTTTGAATTTCAATTATCCATGTCATATTCAATTTCTCCCATGTCAAATTATCAAGCTAAGAACTAAACCCTGTGAAATTTTTATCCTGCTATGTTTAACATATTCCCATGTTCAAATTCATGTATCTAATTCATTCATTAAAATGTATTATATTTTTGGGTCTCAAAATTATGACTTTCTACCAATGTTTTAAGTGTTGTTATCAGATTTTCACATCATTCGATGTTGGAGGGTTATAAATCCCTATACTTATGTGTTCGTACATATTCCCATTTTCATGTAATAAGTTAGTTTGACCATGATTTTTATTATCAGATTCAGATTATCAAGTTCATGCCAAGCAATTATTGTATAGTACCATGTCATGTGAAGCAAATTATAATACCAGTGTCATTAAGTTTGGAGTAACACTTAACACTGAGTGAATGCAGAGATGGTAGCTCCCCAGTCAGTTAGGCATGAGTTGTTAGTAGCAGTCCTTAAGTTCCAGACCTACAGCTCCATCGTAGATTATGAAGGGTCCCACGTCAGTTAGGCATGACACCTTTATCTTTTTTAGAATCAGCCTTTTTTATCCATATCATTAGTCATGTGTTGGTACCCCAGAAAAGGTACTAGCACTCTTCCAAGTGAGGTTACATATTGGACCTTGATTGCTCAGATTGGGGCATGTCAGTTGTAATTATCTCTCACGGTCTTAGTTTATTATTCAAACTATATTAGATTAGGTTTTCATGAACGTGGGCACAGTTATCAAATATTTGGTTACTCATGTTATACAAATTATCTTAGTTCATACTTTACTTGGTCTTGCCTTCTCAGTTTTACGTGTTCACGAATCCATGTTCCATCTCCACATGTATTTAATTATGTCCTTACCTCACATACTAGTACATTCAATCTGTAAATCACATACTTTTATTTTGTGATGTGTTTTCTTATAACATAGGTTCGGATGCACAGTTCCCTGACCATCATTGGAAGACTCAACATTTCTCAGCAGCAGTAGTGGTGAGTCCTCATCTAATGAGGATGTGACATGGTATTACCATTATTTTAGTAATTAGTGTTGTTTATTTATTCAAAGTTATTTGGGGGGTTTTCCCATCAACACCTTATTATTTTAGAGGCTTTCATACAGTTAGTCTAGTGTTTTGACTTTCAAATATGTTTTAGATTCTCTATCAGTTGTTCAGACATGTTAGTATTTCTTATAAGTATTTTTTTAGTTTATCTTCCTCATATGTTGTTCCATTACTATTTTATTTAGTGCTCACAACAAGTACCAGATGATGGGTAGGCTTAGGGTCACTTGTGGCCTTAATCACTGTATCACGACTAGGGTTTAGTATTAGTTCGTGACAAAACATGTTATTAGAGCTTAAGGTTTTAAAGTGTCCTAGGGTGTTTTAAAGTCGTGTTGAGTAGATTCTTGGGAATTAGTGCGAAGCACACCACATTTATGGGCAAAAGACTATGAGATCTTTTAGAAAAGTTTCTCTGCTTTCAGTTTTTATGTCTTGCAAAAGAGTGTGAGCTCTATTAAACTCATTTTCTAATTTGTCCTTTAGTTTATTTACAAAAAAATCCTCCTAGAAGAAACAACGGAAGAAGGAATAGAGATCAACCCTCAACACCACTGGTTGAGGAAAATCCCCTTACAAACATGTTTCTCATATTCAGTTTAGGGATATTTTCACACCATTGGCCCATTCTGTGGTTGCTCAGAATAACCAGAAGGTTGTTTCCCTAGCTAATCAAGTGATTAATATAGTTACACCTAGGATCTGAGACTTTAGTTGGATAAATCCATTAGTGTTTTTTCGATCCAGGTCTTAGAAAGATCCACAAGAGTTTCTAAATTATGCCTAGAAAGTGACAGACATTATGGGTGTCACTTCAAGTGAATGTGTTGACTTAGCTTCTTACCAGCTATAAGTGGTGGCTCAAACTTAGTTTAAGTAGTAGAAAAAGGACAGAGGTGTAGAGTTAGGACCTATAGAGTAGGAGGAATTTTCCATAAACATTTTAGACTAGTTATTTGTACTATAGTTTAGGGAGGCTAAGGTCAGGGAGTTCATTAATCTAAAGCAAGGTAACATAAGTGTGAAGGATTACTCACTTAACTTTATCCAATTGGTGAGGTATGCTCTGATGATAGTGGTCAATTCTATGTTCAGGATGAGTAAGTTTGTGTTTGGTGTGTCTAATAGTGTCATCAAGGAGTGTAGGACAACCATGTTGATTAAGCATATTGACCTTTCTAGGCTAATGGTTCATGGTCAATAGATTGAGAAGGATGAGCTCAAAGAGAAGGAAAGGGAAAATAAGAGGGCTAGAACAGTTAGCTTCATCTTTTCTTAGACAAAGTCTGAAGGTGGTAAACATTCATAGTTCTGCCAAAAATTTCATCTCCAACCCCATATTCAGCCAGTGTGCTAGTTCCTAAGTTCAAGTTTGATAGTCAGGATAGAATGCCAGGATTTAAGTCCTAGTATAGTATGAACAGTGGTTGCACTAACCTGCTCTGTATGAAGTATGGTAAGAATAATCAAAAAGAGTGCAGAGTAGGTAGTGATTAGAGTTTTGAGTATGAAAAGCCTAGCTATAGGATAATGGAATGCCCTTTGGATATGTTGAAGGGTAAAAATGATCGTCAGCAAGGCCAGGCTAACTCTTCAGCAGCCTCAGTAGGACTCCTTACTCAACAGGGTGCCACCTCCAGTACCACTAATGGGTAGTACTAGAATAGTCTGTATGCTCTCCAGACTCGACATGATTAGAAAGTTCTCCTAATATGGTTACGGGTATGTTACAAGTTTTCCATCTTCATGTATATGCATTATTATATCCCAGTGCTTCACTTTTCTTTGTGACTCCTTATATAGTCATGGACTTTAGTGTCAGTCTTGACATATTAGTAGAGTCTTTACCAGTGTTTACCCTATTAGGTAAGTCTATTATAGCTAGACAGGTATAAAGAAATTGCATGGTCACAGTGTCTCAAAAAGTTACCTCAGTTAACCTTGTGGAGTTAGGGATGACTGATTTCCTATCTTAAGAAAAGAAAGATAATATCCAAGGGATGTATTTATCATATCACTTGAGTCAAGGAGTCAAATTTGAGACTCCGAGTCTTTAGTCAGTTCAAGTAGTGAATGAATTTCCTGATGTGTTTCCTGACGATCTTCATAGAGTTCATATAAAAAGGGAAATTGACATTAGAATAGATCTTCTTCTAGATACCCAGCCTATCTCTATTCCACCTTACATAATGTTTGTATTTGAGCTTAAGGAATTAAAAGAATAGTTGAAGGATCTGTTAGATAAGGGTTTCATCAGGCCTAGTATTTCCCCGTAAGGTGCTCCAGTGAAACACCCTAGTTTCTAGAACGTAGAAAATTTACTAGAATTCTGGTCTCTGGACCCAATATGACTTAAGGGTGTGAGCCGTATATTGTGGTACAGATGGTATAGTCTAGTCGTATGCTGATCAGAGTTGGTTGGTAGAATGGATATTTTTTACTAGAATAGTTACATCTTTGGGGTACAAGTCGTATTGGTGGTTATGGATTGTTTGGTTCCTTAAAGTAATCTTAGACTTGGTAACTTAGGTTGAATCTAAGTATGTGTGGCTCAACATGAGCCGTAAGCTCAGTTATAAGTGGTACCCAGGACTCGTGAGGTAGACAGTGTCTAAATCTTCTTTGGGTATTAATCTACTAGGGGTACGGATTATATGCTTCAGATACAACTTGGTTGGACGTGTCTTATGCTAGACAGTGTTTGATCCAAAGGTTGAGGCTAGGCTATGAGTAGAGGGTAGCACTCATATTGGAAGGGTACGACTAATGAGGGTTAATCGTACCTCTGTGATAAGGTTTTTGGTGCAACCTAAGTGGGGGTATTTTAGATATTTTCCCACTTATCCTAATAAGGTCCCATGATTTCTAACCTACTAGGGAGGTTATTTACCCTATTATTCCATCCATTAACACTTAGAAACTCTTCTAAACACTCTATAATTCTCTCAAAAGCTTTTGTGCAAGGAAAGCTAGGGTTTCAACTAGAGGATTGACTTGGGGCTTGTCTTGGTGACTTTTTTTATCATTATTTTGATTTAAGGCATGTTCTAGTCCCTTATTGTTAATTTTATCTAAAGGCATGGTTTTATGATTGTTTTCATGATTTCATTGATTTTATAATTTTGGTTTCAAAATATGAATTAGGGTTTTTGATATTAAATGGTTGGTTATGGTTTTCCATGTTTTTAATTAAGTTTTTATATGCATTAACTATGGTTTTGGATAGTTGGATTGCATAGGAATATGTTAATGGTAATTGGAATTGGTTTTGGTCATATTATGCCCCCAATGTGTTTGACAAAATGCTTACAAAGATATGTTGATAACATTGACCACTTTTAATGGAAATCTTTCTTGTTGTAAAACATGGTAAAGGAATTAGTCATGGTTTAAATGGATTGGAAAGGTAAATAGCTAAATTGTTATGCGTGAAGGGTAAATAGAATTCCCTAAGTGATTTTATATAGAAAATGGAAGGGCACTTAAAACTCACCTTAAACCTATACATGGTTGGCTATGGATAATACTTACAAGTAAGGATTGGTATGATGATACAAATAATAATGGCCTTGGTTAAAAAATTGATAGTGGTTCAGTTATTTGGAAAATGGTTTTAATTCAACAATAATGGCAGGATGTGTAGCAAAGCCATGAAAGAAAGAGGTCCCTGGGGGACCAAAACTAGAAACTCGTATTTGTTGATATGAGGTTGGTATTGGTGTCCATTTTCATGAATTCACACTTTATTTTGGGAGTGTACTAGTCATCCTAGGTTTTCTTCCCTAGTTTTGCAGCTACACGCACTAGGCTCTTTCAGCAGGAGGATTTGAACCCAAATAACCCTTGGATGGTTTAGGACGGTAAAGCTATACAACCCAGTAAATATTTTAAATGCATGCTAAACATGCTCCCTTTTCTCGGCATGGTTATATATATATGTATGTATGGTTATGTGCATATGGATGGTTTTGTTTTGTTTTATAAATTTCATTATCTTATCTTTATCTTGATGTTGTGCTAGCATTTACCCGCTAACCCATCTACTAGCAACTATATACCCACACAATGCAGGAATCAGTCATTTTACTCCTCTTACATAGTGATTGACTTGGGGACAAAACTTGGAATGAAGTGGTGAGCTTCCATCCTTTCGGAAGGATCCATTTTATATTATGGATATTTCTAGACATTTGGATTTTATTTTGGGATATTGGTTTTGGCCATAGTTGGTGGCATGTCCCAACTGGATTTTATTAATCTTTTGGTTAGAGACATTGTGATACATCTATAGGTTGGAATGGGCGAGATCGATACTGGTGTCAGCCTTGGAATTGGAATAAATGGGTAGGCAGACATCATTGGACAATAGCGTTGGTTGTTTCATCATATTTTATATTGGGTTTGATTATGTTATGTTTTGGAACATCTTTGGTTATGTTCTGTTTATGGCTTTTGTTTTGGAATGGTTAGGTATGGTTATATTATTGGTATGGGATGGTTGGACTTCGTTAGGTCAGCCACGTTTATGATCCTACGCTAGAGTCTTCGTTTGAGTTGTTACACTATCTTGCTACATGCTTAAAATTAGGCCAACTCAGGGTAGGCGACTAGAGGTTCTGTTGGGTAACAAAGGTGGTCGCTGATCTCGGTTGGACTTAGGACTCAAATTCTAATAAGGCCCCCAGTAGAATAACATTAAGTTGGTATTAGATCCTAAGTTCATGGCCAATTAGGATTCCTAAAAGGCATGTTGAGTAGAGTCTCTTTTAAGCGTGTTTAGTGTGCCACACTTATAAGGGATAGGCTACAAAGCATTTAGGAATGTTTCACTTTCTTGGTATTCTATTTTATGCTTAGAGTCTCAGTCTTGTAATATTCTCTAATCCTTCTTTTTTCATCTTTCAGATCATGCCTTATAGATCTGCAACATAAGGAAATGCTTTTTTCCCATCTGGGGTAAATGTTGAAGAAGTGCATCTTTAATATCACGGTCCTATCCCGGATAGTTTTGGTATTCCACTGGTTGTTACTAGTCCTCCTTAAGGGGAGATAACTAATGGTGAATTCTGTCAGCCTATTTATGTCGTTGCTCAGATTTTTGCTGGTCAAGATTAGTGGGGTATGACTCTTGATTTGTCTACTTAGCCACAAGGATTGGCCAATTTATGAAGATGGGTCCTCCCATTTTTTTGGGATTGAAGGTGGAAAAGGTTCCACAAGGCTTCTTAGATAAAATGGAAATGACATTTCAGGTGATGCAAACTACCAATGTGGAAGGGGTAAACTTTGCCGTTTATTAGCTCAAAGATGTTGCATATTAGTTGTATGAAGAGTGGGATAGGGATAGGGGTGATGTGGAAGAATTAGTCTTCTGGGATACTTTTTCAAAGGACTTCTTAGATCGGTTCTTTCCCCAATAGTTGAGAGAGTCAAAGATGGAGAACTTTTGGAACCTCAAGCAAAAGAGGATGTCTGTCAAGGAATATTCCTTAAAGTTTCACCAATTGTCAAGGAATGCTCCTGATTTAGTTGTTGACATGTGGGAAAAAATTAGAAAGTTCTCTTCTAGGTTTAATCGAGATTTGATTTTAAAGAGCAAGACTTCCTCACTTATTAGTGATATGGACATCTCGAGGTTGATTATTCATATGCAGCAAGTGGAGGATGAAAAGAGGAAGCATATGGAATTTAGGGATAGATAGGGTAAGAGGAGAAGGTTTTCTGATTAGGGAGGTGCTCAGTCTCAGTATGGTCGAAAAGATGGCAAATGGTAGAAAAAGAAGTGTGGGAGTTCTGGTTCTAACACTTCTGATAGTTTTTCTTAACAGTTGGGCGACAGGCGTCATCATGGTGGTGAAAATTTCCGAGCACAGGGTGCCCAATCTATGGTAAGCAGAGGTAAGCCAATTTCTTCATGCCCTTCTTATTGGTTTTGTGGTCATCCTCATCGGGGTTTATGCGATGAAGGAATGGATAAATTATTTAAATATGGCTAGGTAGGCCATCAGCTCAGGGATTGTCCAGTTAATAAGGTTGCTACGGGGGTAAATAAGATTCTTGTGGATTCATATTCAGCTCCTACACCTGGTGGTATGGCATCTACTTCTGTTATTGCTCCTAGTTCTAGTGTTGGTCAGAACAAGTTATATGCTTTAGTGTCCCAATAGGAATCCAAGGAATCACTTGATATCGTTATCGGTACATTACAACTTTTCTTTTATGACATATATTGTTTGCTTGATCCGGGGTCCACTCTCTCCTATGTGACTCCTTATGTGGTTGTATTGTTTTGCTTTGATCTGGAAGTTATTTCGAATCCTTTTCTATTTTTACCCTAATAGGAGACTTAATTATTTCTAAGAGAGTCTCTAAAGGGTGTGTGGTATCTGTTGGTGAAAAGCATACCCTAGTGGATCTATTTGAGTTAGGTATGGTAGATTTCGATGTCATTCTAGGTATGGATTGGTTGGATTCTTACTACGTATCCTTGGATTGTCGGACCTATAGGGTTATCTTTAGACTCCCTAGTGAACCAATTCTAATGGGAGGGTTTTTGTTTTTAGCTCCTAGGGGAGATTTATTTCTTATATTAAAGCTTAGAGGTTAATCTCACGAGGTTGTCTTTATCACTTGGTCTGGGTTAAATATTCTAACTTAGAAGGTCCTTCTTTCCAGTCAGTTCCAGTGGATTATGAGTTTCTAGAGGTCTTTCTACATTATTTTCCTATTAATCCTTCGGATAGAGATATAGAGTTTGGTATTGACTTAGTTCTGGATACTCGTCCAATTTCTATTCCTCCATATAGAATGGCTCCTGCTGAGTTGAGTGAACTCAAGGAGAAACTTAAGGATCTTCTAGATAAGGGGCCTATTAAACCTAGTATATCTCTTTAGGGTGTACCTGTGTTGTTGGTGCACAAGAAAAAAGGTTCCCTTTGGATGTGCATTGACTATAGGAATTAAACGAGGTGATAGTCAAGAACAAGTATCCTCTTCCAAGGATAGATGATCTGTTTGACCAGTTGCAAGGTGCCAAGTTCTTTTCTAAGATAGATTTTTTGTTTAGGTACCATCAGCTAAAGATTAAGGAGGTGGATATCCCTATGACGGCTTTTCTTGCTTGATATGGGCACTTTGAGTTCTTGGTAATGTCATTTGGATTGACTAATACTCTGGCGGTATTTATGGATCTGATGAACAGGGTTTTTGGTCAGTATTTGGATCATATCATTATTGTGTTTATTAAAGACATTCTTCTTTATTCAAAGAGTGAGGTGTATCATCCAAATCACCTCTATATGGTGTTTCAGGCCTTAAAGGAACAACAGTTGTATGCCAAGTTCTCGAAGTGTGAGTTTTGGTTGAACTCTATAACTTTCTTGGGTCATATTATTTCTAGTGAGAGGATCATGGTGGATCTGCAAAAGGTTGCTATGGTAAAGAGGTGGCCTAGACCCACGACTCCATCAAACATTCAAAGTTTCTTGTGTTTAGTTGGGTATTATAGGCGGTTTGTTGAAAGGTTTTCATCGATAGCTGCTTCTTTGACAAAGATAACTTAGAAGAAGGTTAACTTTTCTTAGTCACATACTTATGAATGGAGTTTGGAGAAGTTAAAGGATAAGTTAACTTCGATTCTAATTCTGACTTTTTCAGAAGGCAATGATGGGTTTGTTTTGATGTAGAATGGGAAGGTGATTGCCTATGCTTCCAAGAAATTGAAAGTCCATATGAGAAATTATCCAACTCATGATTTAGAGATATTGGCAGTAGTGTTTGCTTCGAAAATATGGTGGTATTATTTATATGATGTTCACGTGTATATATTTTTTTATCATGAGAGTCTACAATATGTGTTCACTCAGAGGGATTTTATGGCAAAGTGCATGGTGTGTCAAAAGCTTAAGGTTGAGAACATAAGGCCAAGAAGGCTGTATTAAGAAATTGATTTGCCTAAATGTAAATGGGAAGTGATTATTATGGACTTTGTTACTGGTCTTCCTTGGTGTCAGAATCAATATGATTCTATTTGGGTCATCGTGGATAGGATGACCAAGTCTGCACACTTTTTTCCAGTGCGAACTACCTTCTCGATGGAGGATTATGCGAAGCTGTATCATCAGGAGATTGTGAAGCTACATGGGGTGATTGATTCGATTATTTTTTATCGTGGCACGCAGTTTATGTCTCACTTTTGTCAATCTTTCAAAAAAAGTTAGGGACTAAGGTTAGTCTGAGTACTACTTTCCACCCACAAATGGATAGGTAAGTGGAGAGAACTATTCAGACATTGGAGGATATCCTTCGATCTTGTGTGATTGATTATAGTGGTAATTTGGTTGAGCATCTACTTTTTGTGGAGTTCGCTTACAACAATAACTATCATTCTAGTTTGGTATGGACCCTTTTGAGGCATTGTATGGTAGGAGGTGTAGATCTCCTATCTGTAGGTTTGAACTTGGTGAGGCAGACATGTGTGGTCCCGATTTAGTTTACTAGGCTATGGATAAGGTGAAGGTAATTTGAGAGAGGCTTATGGCTACCCAAAGTCAGCAAAATTCCTATGAGGATATCAGGCATAGAAACTTGGAGTTTGAGGTTGGGGATAAGGTTTTCCTCATGGTATCTTCCATAAAGGGGTAGTGCGATTCCCCGGTATGTTGATCCTTATGTGGTATTATAGAGAATTGGTAATGTTGTTTATGAGCTAGCATTGACTTCAAGCTTTAGTTTGGTTTATCCGGTCTTTCACGTTTCCATGTTTAGAAGTGCATTAGTGATCCTTCTTTGATTGTTCTTTTGGAAGGATTGGGTATCTCAAATTCTTTATCTTACGAAGAGGTCCCGGTTGAGATCTTGGATAGGCAGGTTCATTAGTTACGAGCCTAGGATGTGGATTTGGTTATAGATTTTTGGCCGAACCATAAGATGGTCGAAGTTACATGGGAAGCGGAGGAGGACATGAAGTATAAATATCTGCATTTGTTTCTGCTCCTGGGATTCATAGGAAAGGTATGTGTTCTTCAACAAATCATTATTTTTAGAGTTTTATAATGGAAAGATTAATATCTTTGCCTTTTTGTTTTAAACTTTGTAAAAGATTGGAAATATATTTGATAATGCAAATGACTTGTGCATGTGGTTACCCCTACCTTGTCCATCATTCGGGGATGAATGTTCCTAGTGGAGGAGACTGAAATACCCAAGTTATTGGACCATAGAAAATTTCTTGGAATTCTTGTCACTAGACCCAATACGACTCGAGGGTATGAGCCATATGTTGGGGTACGGATGGTATGGACTATCGTATGCTGACCAGTATTGGTTGGTGTGTTGGATTTTGGTTACATGAATAGGTACGGTTTAAGGTATGAGTTATATTGGTGGTTACAGATCATTTGGTTCATTAACTTAATCTTAGACTTAGTTACGTAGGTTGGATCTGATTATGAGTGGCTCACCATGAGCCGTAAGCCAGGGTACAAGTCATACTCAGGACTCATATGGTGGATAGTGTCTAAATCTCCTTTGGGTTTAATCTTCCAGGGGTATGGATGAAGGGTACAGATCATATGCTTCAAATAAGACTTGGTTAGATAAGTCTTATTGTGGATAGCGTTTGATCCAGAGGTTGAAGCTAGGATACGAGTGGAGGGTACCAATCGTATTTGAAGGGTACGGAGAGGGTAAGTAGTACCCTGTGGCGGGATTTTTGGTGCAACTTAAGTAGGGGTATTCTGGACATTTCTGAACTTATCCTAATAAGGTCCCAGAACTTCTAACCTACTTGGTAGGTTATTAACCCTATTATTCCATCCATTAATACTTAGAAACTCTTCTAAATACTCTATAATTCTCTCAAAAGCTTTTGGGTAAGAGAAGCTAGGGTTTCAACTAGAGGATTGATTTGGGGCTTGTATTGGTGATTTCTTTCCATCATCATTTTGGTTTAAGGAATGTTCTCTTCCTCTCATTGTTAATTTTATCTGAAGTCATGGTTGTTTTGAATATTTCATGATTTCATTGATTGTATGATTTTGGTTACCAAATATGAATTAGGGGTTTTGATATTAAATGGTTGGTTATGGTTTTCCATGGGTTTAGTTATGCTTTTATATGCATTAATGATTGTTCCACCAATATATTTAGTCTAAGTAATGATACATCTTAGTAAAACCCGAATGAACTATTTATTGAGACTCATAAGCCTCAGTCAAAATCATTTAGCACAACCCATCAACATCAGGAATACACAACCTATCTTGATACCTCAAGATGCCATATACCCCAAACTCGAAAGACATAACCTTTTGTTGCCCACGTTATCCTTAATCTTCATAAATATGGGATCCAAAGCCTATTTCCCTATCATCTCAACACTAATAGATTATTTGACTATTTCCTTGACAATCACTCTTTTTTCCTTAAAATCCAAAAGACAAACTCCCAAGTTAACTAGCTACCAAACCACTTTTCTCCAATCAACATGAGACAAACTCCCTATAAACAACCTGTTAAGAGTATCTGCAAGAACATTAGCTTTACGTAGATGGTAGTAAAGTCTCATGTTGTAATCCTTAAGTTATTCGAGCCACCACCTCTACCTGAGATTTATTTCCTTCTGAGAGAACAGATATTTCAAGCTCTTATGATCTAAATAAATATCTACATGCACCCATACAGATAATTACACCAGATTTCCAATGCAAAGACCACAATCGCCCACTCTAAATTAGGAGTCTAATAATTCCTTGTATGAACCTTAAGACACCTGGAAGCATAGGCTACAACCATACAATGTGGTATCAAAATCAACCTAGTCCGACAAGGGACGTATAAAAAAATACAACAAAACCATCATTACTGTAACATGCTAGATTTTTGGACATAAATTTTTTTTGATTTTTTGAACTCACTACCCTAACTAAGGCTTACCTTACAAGTCGTAAGGTCACCATAAGGGTCATGGGACCCCAATCTTAGAGTAACCAATGAGGTTGCCAAAGGTGTTTGTTCTGTGTACGACTAGACTCAACGAGTCATCAAGACTCTAAATGAGTCATATAGTGCTCGTCATAGCCAAACCAGTAAAGGTGCCTAATGTTTCTTCCTCGACCACGACTTGGACCTTATGTGTCATAATTAAACCTTACGAGTCATAGTGTGTGACTCATAGGTCAACAGTGAGGAATCCTTAAGCTACTATTCAGACTATGATTTAAGTAGTTGAGTCGTAGAAAGATGTCACAATTTGTAAGGTGACTCATGATGAATGGGAGACTTTTTTTACACTTTGAATTTGGGGCATTCTTGTCATTTCCCTCCTACCCCACTTAGGACCCACGTCTATAAAACACCAATATAGGGTTATTTTCATTACTTTAATAATCAAATACATGTTTTTCTCTCGCTTAAATCGCTAAGTCAGGAACCGTAGGGTTCCCTAAGGAATTAGTAATTAGAGCATCAAACGGTTGATTTCTCTCTAATTGTTTATATCTCATGCATGTTGCTCTCACCCTTAAACTTGTTTTGCTTAAACCATGTATTTAAATGTTTGTTCGTGTAAATTATTTTCACATAGGTTTTGATATGGTTGAGAGATTAGGAATGAAAGTTATTTGAATTGGATTCCCATGATTTTATATGCATTGTACATGCTTTATCAATGGTTTTTGAACTAATTATGTGCGTGGGTATGAGAATTGGAAATGTCGAGGCATTATCCCAATTTGAATATTTTTTTGGAATTTGGTTTTGTAAATTGTGTTCGTTCAACCCACTTTTGTAATTGGCTTCGAATATGATTTGTCACATGGTTTGACTTACTCACCTATATTATTCCAATGCATAAAAGGTTAAACGGATGAAAAAATATTTTGAAAGCCTTGTTAGCCATGTTTTGATATAAAATTGGAAACTAGGGGATCGGGCATTCCCCTTAATTGATTTGATAAATAAAAAGAGTTAAGGCATTCCCCAACTTTATTTAATGAACAAATGGAGTGAGATATTCCCCAAATTTAATTGAATTGCGATGGCACAATTATAAGTTTCCAAGCATAAGGGTATGATTATACCTATGGTGTGCCTTAAAATTTAATTCCTTGATAAAATGGATGGGTTATGTGAGCTTTTTACATTAGGCTTAATGGGGGTTATGTAGCTAAGTCGTAAAGGTAGAGGTCCTGAAGGACCTATACAAGAAACTCATATTTTTTGGCATGAGAGTTAATCTTAATGACCATGTTCATGGTTCATACTATTTATATTTATTTGTATCATGGATTGACATAGGGTTGGGGCATTTCCTTATCTTTCTTGATACCTCTAGCTTATACGACTAACACATATTGGGCCATTTCAACTAGAGGAGCTGAACCCATATAGACTGTGGGTTCCTTTTTATGACAGTTAAGCTACATAGTCTTAGGTAATATTTTGCTTACATGTTAATCCTTGTTTCATATCCTATCATCTAATATATATATATATATGTATATATATATGTATGTATGCATGTGTGTGAACATGTACATTGAGTTTGGAATGCATTTAAAATTAGCATTATTTTATCCTTATTCTATGTTATGTAATTGTGCTCAACCCACTAACCATCACGTTGTATCCCCACGTGATGCTGAAATCAGAGACACTTCTATTTTTACTACATAGTGATAGGATTTTTGGGTTGTGAGTAGTCAACTTTAAAGTGGTGAGCTTTCATTCTTTGAAAGGGCTATCATTTTAAATTTTGATTTCATTTATGTCTAAAACTAATTCTATTAAATTCTTTTTGGGTATCGTCGAAGGTATGTATAGACACAAAATGGTTTTGGTCTG
Source organism: Capsicum pubescens (assembly GCA_030864215.1). Taxonomy (NCBI): domain Eukaryota; kingdom Viridiplantae; phylum Streptophyta; class Magnoliopsida; order Solanales; family Solanaceae; genus Capsicum; species Capsicum pubescens. The sequence continues at coordinate 137,804,859 of CM061545.1, forward strand.
TTTTGAGGCTTTCTGGATTACTGTAGATTGGGATGTTGTTAAAATTCTGAAATTTCTTCTTTTGAGTTACCTATCTTATTATATGTTTAGAACTCCACTTATCTTGTTAGATGTTTGCAATTCTTCTGCTGCTAGTGGTGTTGAGTTCATTTTTCGAGGAAAAGGGGGTGGTGTTCCGTCCTTGATGGACATAAGATGCCCGTCATGGCTAGGCCATGGTTTGGGTCATGACAAGTTGGTATTAAATCCCTAGGTTCATCATCATTTAGGTGTCCACAACACCGTGTTGAGTGTAATATCTTGTATGGGTATGTAGCACACCACACTTTTAAGGGAGAGGCTACAAGGCATTTAGGAATGTTTTCTTTTTTTTGTTGTACTTCTGGGCTGTAGAGTCTAAAATGTTGAAATATCATCTAATTCTATTTGTTCATATTTCATATCATGCCTCCCTAAAGGTATAATGCTCCTTGAAACTCCTCTATCCCACTTGAGAAGAACTTGGATGAAGATCACCCTCCTATTAGGTACATACCCAATCTAGGGTCCCTACTTCTTATTTCCTTTGTGTAGTTCTATCGGTCCCTAATAGTCCTCCTCGGGCATATGGTACTTCTACCCTAATTCCTTAGAGGGATGTATTTATTGTTGAGGTTTGTCAGTTGATTCATTTTCTTAGTCAGTTGATGGTCTCCAAGTCCTTCCAATCTATGCGTGTTGTTCCAGTCACTCTTTCTTCTGATTCCATAAGGGTTGTCCAGTTCATGTGGTTGTGTCCTCTGACTTTCACTAGTTTCAAGGATAAGAAGGATTCTCAAGGGTTCATAGATGAGATGGAAAAGATTTTCAAAGTGATGCATACTTTTATCTCTGAGGGTATGGAGTTTGCCACAAATTAGCTGAAGGATGTTGCATATTAGTGATATGATGAGTAGGAATAGTTGAGAGGCAATAATGCTGAGCAAATTATGTAGGATGACTTCTCTGGTGTTTTTCCTGATCGTTTCTTTCCTTAGGAGCCAAGGGAAGCAAAGACTGATGATTTTGTGTATTTTAAGCAAATCAAAATAACTATGAAGGAGTACGACTTAAATTCCATCAGTTGTCTAGGTATGCCTTGAAATTAGTATCTTTTATTAGGGCTAAGATAAGGAAGTTTGCTTCGTGCATATCTCCGGACATGGTGTTGGACTGTAAGGCTGCCTTGCTTAATACAGACATGTATTTCTCTAGGCTTGTAGTTTATACATAGTAGGTTGAGGTCAAAAAGAAGAAATGAGCTTAAATAAGGGAAAGACATAGAGATTCAAGTATTCAGAGCAGAGTGGAGGCCATTAGAATAGTGGTACAGATAGTAGGTAGTGGTCTAAGAAGAAATGGAGAAAATCTAGTTCTTATTCTATGGTTAGTGCTCCATATCCTATACCATCTGGTAATATTTATTTTTATAGCAATATTGGGTTTAAGGAACAAGGTGCCCAATCTTAGGCCAGTAGGGCCTAGTAGCCCCATCATATCTTCTATACAGATTTTATGGAGAGTAGCATCGTGGTTTATGTGATGAGGAGAGAAATAAGTGCTTTAGATATGGCAAGCTTGGCCATATTCAGAGGATCTGTCCTGCAGGTTATGTCGCTATTGGACCTAATAATATTCCAATTGCTATGTCTTCAGCTCCAGCATCGGAGGTGCAACTTCTAGTACTGACACTGGTCGAAATCATTTTTATGCTTTTGCCACCCATGAGGAATCTGAGGCTTCTCCTGAAGTTATCACTGGTACATTACAACATTTTTCTCGTGATGTGTATTGCTTACTTTATCAACATTCTACTCTTTCATATGTGACCCCTTATGTGGCTATTTATTTATGTTTTGGTATCGAATGTAATTTTAATCCTTTTTTTGTGTCTACACTTACGGGTAACAGTTATGACTAGGGTCTATAGGGGTTGTGTGGTATTTATCACATTAGATTTTAATGTGATATTAGGGATGGATTATCTCACTTTTTTCTATACATCTCTTAACTGTAGAAACTGAAGGGTCAATTTCTAATTCTCGAATAAACTAGTGATGTATTAGGAAGGGAGCTCATCGGTGCCTAAGGAAAGGTTTGTTTCTTATCTTAAAGTCTGAAAATTGATTTACAAGCGGTGCTTATATCATCAAGCTTGGGTTAGGTATTCTAGTTGTAAGGGCCCTTCTTTGCAATCTATCCTATTATCAATGAGTTTTCTAAAGTGTTTCCCGATGATCTTCATGCTATTTTTCTTGATAGGGAAATAGAATTTGGGATTGATCTTCTTTTGGATACCCATCCTATCTCTATCACTCCTTACAGAATGGATCCATATTAGTTTAAAGAACTCAAGGAGAAATTGAAAGATCTTCTTATAGGGTTCTATTCGCCCTTGTTTTACTCTGTGATCCTATTTTTTTTGTGCGTTAGAAAGATGGTTCCGTTAAGATGTGTATAGACTATCAATAGTTGAATAAGGTGACTGTCAAGAATAAGTATCATGTCCTTAGGATTGATGGCCTATTTTACAAGCTTCAGGGTGCTAAGTACTTTTCTAAGATTGATCATTGGTTAAGCTATTATTAGTAGAATATTACTGAGGTGGGCATCCTAAAGACTATTTTTCAAACCTTGTATGGCAACTATGAGTTTTGGTCATGTATTTTGGGTTGACTAATACTCTGGAAGCATTTATGGATCATATAAAATAGGTATTTCATTAATTTCTAGATTTATTAATGCTTGTGTTTATTAATGACATTTGTAGACTCCAAGAGTAACGAGGATCATGCCAATTATATTCGTATAGTGTTGCATACTTTTAAGGATCAACATTTCTATGTTATGTTCTCAAATTTTTAGTTTTAGTTGAATGTTGTGACCTTCTTTGGTCATATTATTTCTAGTGAGGGGATCATGGTGGATCCACAAAAAGTGGAGTTGGTTAACAAGAGTCCTAGGCCTACGTCTCCGACTAATATTCATAGCTTCTTGGGTTTAGTTGGGTATTATAGGAGGATTTTGGAGAATTTCTCTTCAACCACCTCTCCATTAACTAGGTTGACTCCAACGAAGGTAAATTTTCTGTTGCCCAATGCTTGTGAGGGTAGCTTTTAAAACTACAAGGATAAGTTGACTTCAGCTCAGGTTTTGACCCTAACAGAGGGTACTGATGGATCTTTTGTTTATTATGATATGGCTTGTGAGGGACTTGATTATTTGTTGATGCAGCCTATTAAGATTATGGAGTATATATCTAGGCAATTTAAAGTGAATGAGAAGAATTATCCGACTCACGACTTAAAATTCTTGGTTGTAGTTTTTTCTTTAAAGATTTGGTGCCATTACATATATGGACATCATGTTGACATCTATTAAGATCATAAGAGATTGCAGTATTTATTCACCAATAAAGATTTGAATATCAGGAAAAAAATGGCTTGAGTTACTCAAGTATTATGACATGAGTCTTCATTATCACCTACATAAAGCTAATGTAGTTGTTGATGATCTTAGCAGGTTGTCTATGGGAAGCTTATCTCATGGTGATCAGGAAAAATGAGGTTAGATGGAGGATATTAACCATTTGGCTAATATTGGAGTTTATCTTTTGGACTCTAAGGATAGAGGTGTAATAGTTTAAAAGGTGGTGAAGTCATCTCCTGGTGTTGAGGTGAAGCAGAAGCTGGCTCAAAATCCTATCTTGATGCAGATTAAGGATAATATGGGTCAGTAGAAGGCCATGACTTTTGAGATTAGTCGGGATGGTATCTTGAGGTACCAAGGTAGATTATGTTTTCCCAATGTTGATAGGATGCGAGAGAGGATCTTGGCCGAGACTCATGAGTCGAGATATAATGTCCATCCTCTTTTGACAAAGAAGTACAATGATTTCAAATAGATCTACTAGTAGAATAACAAAAAGAGGGATATGGCCAATTTTATGGCCTAGTGTATGGTTTGGTATCAAGAGAAGGTGGAGAACTTGAGGCATGGTGGTTTGTCTTAAGAGATTGATTTGCTCGTGTGAAAGTGGGAAGTAATTAACATAGACTTTGTTACTAGTCTTCCTCTATATCAAAGTCGGTTTGATTTGATTTGGGTCATCGTTGATAGGATGACTAAGTCTTTTGTGGAGGATTATGCTAAGCTTTTCAGCAGGAGATCATTAAGTTGCTTGGTGTGACTATTTTAATGATATATCATTTAGGCACGCAGTTCTCATTGAACTTTTAGCGGTTATTTTTTAGGGGTTTGGGAACTAAGGTTAAACTTAGCACCGTTTTCCACCCTAAGACGAATAGACAAGTAGAAAGGACCATTCTAACATTGGAAGATATGCTAAGTGCTTGTGTAATTGACATTAGTGGTTGTTGGGTTGAACATTTTCCACTTATAGAGTTTGTGTATAATAACAATTAATATTATAGTAACCAAATGGTTCTGTTTGAGGCTTTATATATGATAGGAGATGTTGTTCTATTATTCGGTTGGTTCAAAGTCGATGAGACTAGATTATTCATCCTGACTTAGTTCATCAAGCCATGAAAAAGGTTAAGGTGATTCATGATAGACTTCGAACTACTCAGAGTCACCAAAATTCCTATGTGTATGTGAGGTACATGAATTTGATTTTAAAGTAGGTTATTGGGTATTCTTGAAGGTGTTTCCTATGAAAGAGGTGATGAGGTTTGGGAAGAAGGAGAAGCTCAGTCCCTGATATGTTGGCTCATACTTGATTATGATAAAAGTGGGCAATGTGACTTATAAGTTTGAGTTTCCTTCAAATTTTGGTTCTATCCATCCAGTGTTCTATGTTTCAATGTTGATGAAGTGTATGGGTGATCCTTCCTTAGTTATTCCTTTGAAGAGTGTTAGTATTTTGGATTCTTAGTCTTATGAGAAAGTCCCGATTGAGAGTTTTGATAGGCAAGTCCATCGTTTATCGACTAAGGATGTGGCTTCAGTAAAGGTTCTATGAAGGAAACATAAGGTTGAAGAAGCTACTTACGAACCTGAAGTGGGCAATGTGTCTTATGAGTTTGAGTTTCCTTCGAATTGGGGGTTCTATCAATCCATTGTTCCATATTTCAATGTTGAAGAAGTGTGAGGGTGATCCTTCATTGGTTGTTTCCTTAGAGTATGTTGGTGTTTCAGATTCCTTATTTTATGAGTAAGCCCTGGTTGAGATTTTTGATAGGCAAGTCCATCTTTTAAGGACTAAGGATGTGGATTTGATAAAGGCTCTATAGAGGAATCGTAAGGTTGAAGAAGCTACTTAGGAAGCTTAAGAAGAACATGAAGTCAAAATATCCATTGTTGTTTCCTTCTTTGGAAAATCGTGCTTAAGGTATGTGCATTTCGTAATATCTTTATTTTCAATTTTTATTAAAGGTAATTATTGTTTTGTTTCTGTGTGAAATCATGTTAATGGATGACTTGAATCATCATTCGAGAATGAATGATTTTAGAGGGGAGAATGTAAGACACCAAATGTTTAGCCCTAAAATATTCCTGAGTGTTGGACTCATTGCACTGACTATATCTTAACTTATGAGTCGTACATTCACCATTTGGGTCGTAGAAAACTAATTTAAGAGTGACTAGTGAGGTTTCCCAAAGTGTTTGTTCTGAGAACGTCTAGACTCAATGAGTCATCAAAACTTTAAACAGGTTGTATAGTGCTCCTTATATACAAACAATTAAAGGTGCCTGATATTTCTTCCTTGACCACGACTAGGACCTTATATGTCATAGTAACACCTCATGATTTATAGTATATGAATCGTAGGTTAAACAGTGAGGTGTCCTTGAGCTACTGCTCAGGCTATGAGTCATGTTAATAACAGTAGCCAGAGGTCATAAGTCGTAAGTTGACCCATGATAACTAGGCAAATTTTTTTCACTTTTAAGTAGAGGCTTTCTTGTCATTTCCCTCCTTCCCCACTTAGTACACACATATATAAAACATCCAAAAAAGGTTATTCATATCACTTTAACAATTAAATACATGCTCTTCTCTCTCTAAAATACCTAAATCAAGAACACTAGGGTTACCCAAGGAAGTGGCAATTAGGGCACCTAAGGGTTGATTTCTCTTCGTAATTCTTGATATCTCGGGCATATTACTCTCTCCCTTAAACTTGTTTTACTTAAATCATATATTATATGGTTGTTCATATGGATATCAACATGGGTTTTGATATGGTTGAATGTTTTGGAATGAATTTTTTTTGAATTGGATTACCATGATTTTATATGCATTGTTCATGCTTTATCAATGTATTTTGAACCATTGGGTGCATGGGTTAGGAATTGGCAAGGGGTCGAGATATTTCCCCAATTTGATGATTTTGGTTTGGAATTTTTGTTTTGTAAATTGTGTTCCCTCAACCGACTTGTGTAATTGGCTTCGAATATTATTTTTCATATGGTTTGACTTACTCACCTATATTATTGCATTGCGTAAAAGGTTAAATAAATGAAAAATTGTTTTGAAATGTTGTTATCCATGTTTTGATATTACATTTGAAGATCGGGGGTCAAATCATTCCCCTGAGTAGATTTTATAATTAAAATGGGTTGAGTCTTTCCACAACTTAATTTAATGAACAAAGGGAGTCTATGCATTCCCCCAAGTTAAAGGAATTATAATGGCATAATTACAAGCTTGCCCATATAAGGGTATAATGATACCTATGGTATGCCTTAGAGATCAATTCCTTCTTTATATGGATTGGTTATGTTAAACATGTTTTAATTAGGCTTAATGGGGGCTTATATAGATAAGTCGTAAATGTGTAGGTCCTAAGAGACCGATATTGAAAACTCATATTTGCCAGCATTAGGGTTGATCTTAATGATCGTGTGCATGGTTTACACTTTTGATATTTATTTGTAACCTAGATTGACGTAGAGGCGGGGCATTCCCTGGTCTACCTTGATACCTCTGGTTCGTGCGGCTAACACGTACTAGGGACCTTTCAGCAGGGGTGCTAAACCGATCTAGCCTGTGGGTATTTTTTTATGATGGTTATGCTACATAGTTAAGGCTAATATTTTACCTGCATACTAAGCCTTGTTCCCTATCCAAGCATCTTTTATATATATATGTATGTATGCATATATATAAACATGTACATTATGTTTGGACTGTATTTTAAATTGGCATTTTATCCTTATCCTGAGTTACATGCTTGCGCTCAACTCGCTAATCATCCATGAATATTGTATCCCTACGCGATGCAAGAATCAGAGACACTTTTTAATTTTTTGAATAGTGATAGGATTTCTGGATTGTGAGCAGTTATCTTTAAAATAGTGAGCATCCATTCACCGGAAAAGATATTATTTTAAAGTCCTATTTCATTTACATCTTAGACTACTTCTATTAGACTGATTTTTGCTATCGTCAAGGTCATGTCAAAATATTGAATGGTTTATTCTATTTTGAGTCTTTGTGTATTATTGATTTTTGGGATGTTAAAATTCTATGATTTATTCATTTGAGATACCTATCTTGTTATTTATTTGGAATTTAACATAACTTGCTATATGTTTTCAATTCATCCACTACTAGTTGAATTGTGTTCTACTTTTCTAGGTAAAGGGGGGTCTCTAGTCCTCGATGGACATGAGATATTCATCACATCAAAGCCCTAGTTTGGCTTGTGAGATGTTGGTATCAGAGAGGGTCAATTTGGTGTCCACAAAGCCGTGTCAAGTAGAGTATCTTTTATGGGTGTGTAGCACACCACACTAATAAGGAAGAGGCTACGACATATTTAGGAATGTTTCCCTTTCTTGTGTTCTAGTTTTGGGATGTAGTGTCTAGAATGTTGAAATCTACTCAAATCCTGTTTGATCACATTTAAGATCATGCCTCCCCAAAGGTCTAATGCTAGTGGTAGTTCTTCTATCCCACCTGAGGACAACATAGATAGATATAGCCATTTTTATGGGGGTACAGACCCGGTCTAGGGTCCCTGCTTCTAATTGCCCAGTGGAGTTCCATTGATCCCTAATAGTCCTCTTCGGGCACCTCGGGATGATAGTACCTGTTCCTAAATCCTAAGGGAGATGTGTCTAATGTTGAGTTATGCCAGTCAATTTATTTGCTTAATCAGTTGATAGACTCCCAGTGGCTCCAGTCTGAGCGTGTTACTCCTGTCACTCCTTCTTTTGAGGAGCAAGGGTTGGTCATTTCATGAGGTTGAGTCATTCAACTTTAAATGATTCCAAGGTTGAGGAGGATTCTCAAGGATACATAGATAAGATGGAAAAGTTTTTCAAGTGATGCATGCTTCTAACTCTGAGGGTATGGAGTTCTCCATATATTAGTTAAAGGTTGTGACATATCTGTGGTGTGAGAAGTAGTAATGTTAAGAGGAGATGAGTCTGAGCTAACAATTTGGGATGATTTCTCTTATGCTTTTCTTGATCGCATCTTTTCTTAGGAGCTGAGAAAAGTGATAGTTAAAGAGTTTGTGAATTTGAAGCAAGACAGAATGACTGTGTAGGACTATGCCTTGAAATTCCCTTGGTTCTCTTGTTATGCCATGGAGATTGTGTCTTTAATGAGGGGTAAGATGAGGAAGTTTTATTTGAGCTTGTCTCGAGACTTTGTGTAGTGGTGCAAGGCCGCATTACTAAATAATGACATGGATATCTCTAGGCTTATAGTGTATATACAACAGGTTGAGGATGAAATTAAGAAACAAGTCAAAATAGGGGAAAGGCAGAGTATGAAATTCATGTATTCACAGTAGGGTGGAAGCCAACAAAATAGTGGTAGAGATTGTAGGTAGTGGAGTAAGAAGAAATGGAGAAAAAAAATTTCTTATTCTATGGATAGTGCGCTATAACCTGAGTCATGTGGTGATCGTTATTTTCAGAGCAACAATGGGTTCAAGGCACAAGGTGCCCCATTTTTGGTCAGTGGGGACCAGTTAGCCCATTATATTCTTATTGCATATTTTGTAGATAGTTGCACCGTGATTTTTTTATGAGGGGAGAAGTAAGTTCTTCAAATATGGCCAGCCTGGCCATATTCAGAAGAATTATCCTACAGGTGATGTCGCTACTAGAGCTAGTAAGGTTTCGGTTGCTACATCTTAAGCTCTAGAATCGAAGGGTGTAATTTCTAGAATCGACACTAGTCGAAATCCTCTTTATGCTCATTCCATTCATTAGGAATCTGAGGCTTCTCAGGATGTTGTCACTATTACATTACAACTCTTCATTCATGACATGTATTGTTTTATTGATCATGGTTCTATTCTTTCTTAGGTGACCTCTTATATAGCTATTTATTTTTGTTTTGGTCTCGAATGTATTTATTATCCCTTTTTTATATCTACCCTGTTGGGTGACTCTTTTATGGCTACAAGGGTCTATAAGGGTTGCATTTTATCTATTTATGGTATAGAGACGTTGGTGGATTGGATAGAGTGGGATATATTATATTTTAATGTGATATTGGGGATAGATTAGCTCAATCCATGCTATTCGTATCATAACTATAGAACCAGATAGTCCAGATTCCAACTCCCAAATGAACCAGTGATTTAGTAGGAAGGGAGTTCCCCATTGCCTAAGTGAAGGTTTATTTCTTATCTAAGAGGCTGGAAATTGATTTCCAAGGGGTACTTATATCATCTAATTCAGGTTAAGGATTCTAATTTTGAGGGCCCTTCTTTGCAATCCCTTACTATTATCAATGAGTTTCCTAAAGTATTTCTCAATGATCTTCCTAGTATTTCTCTTAATAGGGAAATAGATTTTGGGGTTGATCTTATTTTGGATACCTATCCTATCTCTATCCCTCCTTATAAAATGGCTTCATTAAAGTTCAAAGAAAATAAGGAGAAGTAGAAAGATCTTCTTGATAAAGGTTTTATTCGCCCTTGTTTTTCTTTGTGGGATGCGCCTATTCTTTTCGTGCATAAGAAGTATTGTGCCCATCAGATACGTATAGATTATCAATAGTTGAATAAGGTGACTGTGAAGAATTTGTTTCCTCTCACTAGGATTGATGACCTATTTGGCCAACTTCAGGGTGCTAAGTATTTTTTTATGATTGATCTTCGATCGGGCTATCATCAGTGGAAGATTAGAGAGGTGAATATCCCAAAGACAACTTTTCAAACCCGATATGGCCACTATGAGTTCTTGGTAATGTCTTTTGAGTTGTCTAATGCTCTAGAGACATCCATGGATATTATAAACCATGTATTCCCATCAGTTTTTAGATTTATTCATCATTGTGTTTATTGATGACATTTTTGTATACTCTAAGAGTGAGGAGTATCATTCCAATCACGTATGTGTAGTGTTGCTGACTCTTAAGGATCAGAGTTTGTATGCTAAGTTCTTAAAGTGTGAGTTTTGGTTGAATGTTATGACTTTCCTTGGTCATATTATTTCTAGTAAGGGGATCATGGTGGATCCATAGAAAGTTGAGTTGGTTAATAAATGGCTTAGGACAACAACTCCAACCGATATTCAGAGATTCTTGGGTTTAGCTGGGCATTATAAGAGGTTTATGGATAGTTTCTCTTTCATCGCTGCTCCATTGATTAGGTTGACTCAAAAGAAGGTGAAGTTTCTATTGTTCGATGCTTGTGAGGGTAGCTTTGAAAATTTGATATTTAAGTTGACTTCAGCTCTGATTTTAACCCTAACCTAGGGTACTGATGGTTTTGTTATTTATTGTGATGTGAACCATGTAGGACTGGGTTATGAGTTAATGTTGAGTATTAATATTATGTTGTATGCATCTAAGCAACTTAAGGTGTATGAGAAGAATTATTTGACTCACGCTTGGAAATTATTGTCTGTAGTTTTTGCTTTAAAGATTTGGCACATTTACTTGTATATAGTTCATGTTGACATACATTTAGACCATAAGAGCTTGCACTATGTGTTCACCTAGAAAGAGTTGAATCTTAGGAAAAAAGATGGCTTGAGTTACTCAAGGATTATGACATGAGTCTTTATTATAAACCTGGTAAAGCTAATGTAATTGTTGATGCTCTTAGAAGGTTTTCTATGGAAAGCTTATCTCAAGTTGATGATGGGGAGAGAGGTTTGGTAAAGGAAATTCACTATTTGGATAATCTTGGAGTTTGTCTTTTGGACTCTAAGGATAGAGATATGATTGTGCAAGTGGTGGTGAAGTCATCTCTTGGTGCTAAGGTAAAGGAGAAGCAGGCTCAGGATCTTATCTTGATGCAGATTAAGTATGATATGGGTCAGCAGAGAGCCCTGGCTTTTGAGATTGGTCGGGGTGGTATCTTCAGGTACCAAGGTAGATTATGTGTTCCCAATATTGATGGGTTGCAATAGAAGATCATGGCTCATACTCATGAGTCGAAATACATTGTCCATCCCGGTTCAATGAATTTTTACATTGATTTGATAGAGATTTATTGGTGGAATAACTTGAAGAGGGGTGTGGAGAATTTTGTGTCAAAGTGTTTTCTTTGTTAGCAAGTGAATATGGTATACTTGAGGCCTGGTGGTTTGTCTTAAGAGATTGAGTTCCCTATGTTAAAGTGGGAAGTATTTAACATGGACTTTGTTACTGGTCTTCCTCTATCTCAAAGTTGTTTTGATATGCTTTGGGTCATTATGGATAAGATGACTATTTCCGCTCACTTCTTATCAGTGAGGACTAATTATTTTGCAGAGGATTATGCTAAGCTTTTCATTTAGGAGATCATCAAGTTGAATAGTGCACCTATTTCTATGATATCTTATTGAGGCATACAATTTTAGTTGAACTTTTAGCAGTTATTCAAGAGGGATTTGGGAACTAAGGTGAACCTTAGCACAGCTTTCCATCCTCAGATGGATGGATAAGTGGAGGGGACCATTCAGACTTTAGAGATATTCTAAGGGCTTGTGTTATTGACTTTTGGTGATAGCTGGGTTGAACATTAGGCTCTCATAGAGTTTTTTTATAGACCAACAAATATTCTAGCATTCAAATGGCTCCATTTAAGGCTTTTTATATGGTAGGATATGTCATTCTCAAATTTGGTGGTTTTAAGTTTGTAAGACAAGATTATATGATCTTGACTTAGTTTATAAAGTCATGGAAAATGTGAAGGTGATTTGGGATAAACTTAGAAATGCTGAGAGTTTCCAAAAGTTCTATGCAGATGTGAGATGTAGGGAATTTGTGTTTAACATAAGTAATTGGGTGTTCTTAAAGGTATCTCCTATAAAAGAGGTGGTGAGGCTTGGGAAGAAGGGGAAGCTCAGTCCCCGATATATTGGCTCATACTTGATTGTGAAAAAAGTGGCCAATGTAACTTATAAGTTTAAGTTTCCTTCAAATTTTTGGTTCTATCCATCCAGTGTTCTATGTTTCAATGTTGATAAAGTGCGTGCGTGGTCCTTCCTTAGTTATTCCCTTGAATAGTGTTGGTGTTTTAGATTTTTAGTCTTATGAGGAAGTCTCAATTAAGAGTTTTGATAGGCAAGTACATCATTCATGGACTTAGGATGTGGCTTCAGTAAAGGTTCTATGAAGGAAACATAAGGTTGAAAAAGCTACTTACGAACCTGAAGAGGGCTTAAAGTCAAAATATTCATTTTTATTGTCTACGTTGGATAATCGTGCATAAGGTATGTGTATTCCTTAATAACTTTGTTTTCTATCTTTATTAAAGGTAATTATTGTTGTGTTTCTGTGTCACATTCTAATGGATGCCTTGAGTCTTTATTTAGGGATGAATGGTCCGGGGAGGGGGGGGATAATGTAACACCACAAATTTTCAGCCCTAGAAGATTCCTATATTTTTTAACTCACTACATTGACTACGAATTGCATTATGAGTCGTAAGGTAACTGTATAGGTCATAGGACCTCAACTATAGAGTGACTAGTACGGTTGTCCAAGGTGTCTGTTTTGAGTTGTCAAAACTCTAACGAGTCATATAGTGCTCCTCATATCCAAACTAGTAAAGGTGCCAGAATTTTGCCTTGAACATGACTAGTACCCAATGTGTCATAGTGACACCTCTCGAGTAGTAGTGTGTGACTCATAGGGTAAATATGAGGGGTCCTTGAGCTACTACTCAAACTATAGGTCGTGGAGATAACTTATAGAAATACGTTATGAGTTGTATGACCCATGACGACTGGGTGAATTTTTTTACATTTTCATATGGAGATGACGTTTCTTGTTATTTCTCTTCTTTCCCACTTAGGACCCACGTCCATAAAACAACTAAATAGGTTTATTTCCATAACTTTAACAATCAAATACATGCACTTCTCTCTCTCAAATCCCTATGTAACGAACACAAGGGTTTCCCAAGGAATTGGAAATTTAAGCATCCAAAGGTTTATTTCTCTTTGTAATTCTTGATATCTTAGGCATGTTACTGTCCCCATTAAACTTGTTTTACTTAAAGCATGTAGTTAAATTGTTTTTTAGTTAGATTTGAACATGGGTTTTGATATGGTTTAGTGTTTTGGAATAAATGATATTTGAATTGGATTCCTATTATTTATATGCATTGTTCATACTTTATCAATAGTTTTTGAACTATTTGGGTGCACAGGTATGGGAATTATTAAGGGGGTCAAGGCATTCCTCCAATTTGATTATTTTTGTTTGGAATTTTGTTTTTTAAATTGTGTTCCCTCCAGCCACTTGTGTAATTGGCTTCAAATATGACTGGTCACATGGTTTGACTAACTTATCTATATTATTGCAATGCATAAAAGGTTAAATAGATGAAAAATGTTTTTGAAAGTCTTGTTAGCCATGTTTTGATGTTAAATTGAAAGCTCGGGGGTTGAGTCATTCCCCCTAGTTGATTTAATAACTAAAAGGGGTCGAGGCATTCCCCAACTTTATTTAAAGAACAAAGGTGGTCGAGGCATTCCCCCAAGTTAATAGAATTGCAATGGGATAATTATATGCTTTCAAGCATAAGTGTATGATGATACCTATGGTGTGCCTTAGAGGTTAATACCTTGTTTAAATGGATGGGTAATGTGAAACTTGATTTAATTGGGTTTAATGGGAGTTATGTAGCTAAGCTGAGAATGCGGAGGTACCAAAGGATCGATGCTGGAAACTTGCATTTGCCAGCATGGGGGTTGGTCTTAATGACCTTACTCATGGTTCACACTATAGATATTAATTTGTATTCTGGATTAACGTGGGGTCGGGGCATCGCCTGGTCTTTCTTGAAACCTCTAGTTCATGTGGCTAACACGCATTGCGGCCCTTTTAGCAGAGGGAGATGAACCCATATAACTCATAGGTGTTTTTTTATGACGGTTAAGATACATAGTCCAGGCTAATGTTTTACTTCCATACTAAGCCTTGTTCCCTATTCTAGTATTTATATATATATATATACATATATATGCATGTATGTGAACATGTAGATATATTTTGTATTGGATTATTAATTTGCACTATTTTATCCTTATCCTTAGTTACAAGCTAATGCTCAACCCACTAACCATCCTTGGATGCTATATCCCCACGCGATGTAGGAACCAGAGATACTTCTACTTCTTCTGCATAGTGATAGGATTTCTGGTTGTGAAAAGTCAACTTTAAAGTGGTGAGCTTTCATTCTCTAAAGTGCTATAATTGTAAAGTCCTATTTGGTTTACATCTTTGATTACTTCTATTAGATACTTTATGGCTATCTCGGGGGGCATGTCCTGACATAGAATTGTTTTGGTCTACTTAGAGGCTTTGTAGATTACTATGAATTGGGTTATTGTTAAAATTGAGATTTTTTGTTTTGAGTTACCTATATTTTTATATGTTTGGAACTCAGCTTGTCTTGTTATAATTTCCCAGTTCATCCACTACTAGTTTAATTGTGTTTTGTTTTTCTTTGTAAAGAGGGTGGTCTCCATTCCTTGATAAACTTGAGATACCCATAGCGGCCAGGCCCTGGTTGGGATCATGAAAAGTTTGTATCAGAGCTCTAGGTTCATTGTCAATTGGGTGTCCATAAATCCGTGTTGAGTAGAGTCTCTTTTATGGGTGTGATTATGCCATACTTATAGGAGTAATGCTGCGAGGTATTTTGAAATATTTCTCATTCTTGTGTTCTACTTATGGGATGTAGAGTCTAGAATGTTGAAATCTCCTCTAATTTTCTTTGTTCTCATTTCAGATCATGCCTCCCCAGATGTCTGATGCTTATAGAAAATCCTCTGTCCCACCTGAGGACAAAGTGGATGGGGAAACCCTCCTTATGGGGTACAAACCCGATCTAGGTTCCCTGCTTCTAATTTATCCTTTGGTGTTCCACCGATTTCTATAAGTCCTCCTTGAGCTCCTTAGGCTGATGGTACTTCTACCCCAATGCTTTAGAGGGATGTGTCTAATGCTGAGTTTTGCCGGTCGATTTATTTGCTTTTGCTGCAACACTCTCAAAATTTTTGGTATTTTATTTTTTTCCTTCTCGTGATTTAAATATCAATTTTAGGCTCAAATAATGTTACAGGATGTTAATTGTTTAACACGAAAGAGTTTCAGAACTTTTTGATAGTGTTCAAGGTAGTTTTGGGTCAGGAAGGTAGTAAGACTCCACAATATTGGCGTGCCACATAGTCGTGTCAAGTAGAGCCTGTTTTATGGGTGTGTAGAGCGCTAAACTTATAAGGAAGAGGCTACGAGTCACTTAGTAATGTTTCCCTTTATTATTTGTCCTATTTTCGGGCTATAGAGTCTAAGGTATTAGATTCCTCAAACTTATATTTATTCGCCTTTCAGATCATGCTTCCCAGATGATTTGAAGCTCATGGAAACTTATCTATCCCTCCTGAAGAAAATATTGGCGGATCTCATCCAACTTATGTGGTATAAACCCGGTCTAAGGTGGTTGCCTATGGTAGTCCCCATGTAGTCCCACTTGCCTCCACTAATTCTTCTTCAGAGGCTGGCATTCCTATTTAGTCACCTAGGAGAGATATCACTAATGTTGAGTTCCACCAATTTATTCATCTATTGAGTTGGTTTGTGACATCTCATTCTAGTAAGATAAGTTCAACTTGTATTACTTTGAGTTCATCTGAGGTTACTAGAGTTGGCCAATTTATGAGGATCAACCCTCCGACTCTCACTAGTACTTAGGTTGAAGAGAATCCTCAAATTCTTATAGATGATATAAAGAAGATCATTCAGGTTATGCATGCTACTAAGGTGAAGGGTATGTAATTTTCTACTTATCAGTGAAAGGATATGGTGTACCCATAATGCGAGGAGAATGAGCAATTTAGTTGTGATAATGTTGAATCTGCTTTACGGGGGGATTTCTCTAGTAACTTTCTTGACCTCTTTTTGCCTCAATTGTTAAGGGACGCAAAAGAAGATGAGTTTTTGAATTTTAAGCAAGGCAAGATATTAGTGAAGGAGTATGACTTAAAATTCCATCAGTTGTCTCGATATGCGTCTGAGTTTGTGTCTAGCATAAGGGCTTTACTTCTGATTTGTCCCATAAGTTGATTTTAGAAAGCAATGCCGACTTGTTGAACAAGGATATAGATATCTATAGACTTTAGATATATATGCAAAAGGTTGTGGAGGAATTGAAGAAGTAAAAGCATATAAAAGAGAGGTAGAGTAAGAAGTTTTTTTATTGAGATCTGGGTGGAGGTCAGCAGTAGAGTGGTAGAGATGGTAGGAAATGGTCTAAGAAAAGGTGGGGCAACTCGATTTCATATCCGACGACTAGTGCTTCTTATTCAAAGCAATCTGAAGATTACCACATTCATAGCGGTACTGGTTCTAGGGCACAGGGTGCCCAATCTCAGGGCAGTGCGTTCCAGTTTAATCTGTCAATTATTCATCTTTGTAGAATTTGTGGTTGTTTACATCATAGCCTCTGTGATGAAGGAATGAATCAAAGTTTTAATTGTGGCCAATTGGGAAATATACTGAGGGCTTTTCCTGAGGGCAAGGTTGTTTCGGTGGATAATAAGGTTCCAGTTGGCATATCGTCAGCTCCTGCACCAAGGGGTGCCACTTTTAGTACCAACAGAGGTTGGAAATGCTTGTATGCTCTTACTACCTATCAGCAGTCTAAGGCATCACCTGATGTCATCACTGGTTTGTTAAAACTCATTTCTCATGACATGTACTACTTACTTTCCTCAAGGTCTACTCTTTCTTATGTGACCTCATTTGTGGCTTTGAATTTTTGGTTTTCGCCCTGAGTGTATTTTGGATCCCTTTTTTGTTTCCAGCCCTGTGGGATACTCTGTGGTTACTAGAAGCATCTATAGTGGCTGTGTGGTATTTGTTGGTGGTACGAAAACTTTTATGGATCTGTTTGAATTAGACATATTAAATTTTGTTGTCATCTTGAAGATAGATTGGTTGAATTTGTTCTATACCTCTTTAGACTATCAGACCCATAAGGTCATTTTAAAATTCCCTAATGTGCCAGTTATTGAGAGGGAAGGGAGTTCCTTATTGCATAAAGGGAGGTTCATAAAATATCTTTGAGCCCAAAAATTGATTACCAAGGGGTGTCTTTATCATCTAGTCTGGGTTAAAGATTCTAACTCGAAGAGTCCTTCTTTACAATCTATTTCATGGTTAGGGAATATCCTGAGGTTATACCTGATGATCTTTTTGGTGTTCCTACCGATAGGGAATTTGAATTTATGATTCATCTTATTTTTGACACTCACCCTATCTCTATCCCTCATTATAGAATGGCTTCATCCAAGTTAAAAGAACTTAAGGATCAGTTAAAGGATCTTTTTAACAAGGGTATTATCTGCCCTAGTATGTCTCTATGGGGTTCTTTCATTCATTTCGCGTGTGAGAATGATGGTTCTCTTCAGATATTTATTGAATATCATTAGTTAAACAAGGTAACTACGAAGAATAAGTATCCTCTTCCTAGGATTGATGATATGTTTGAAAAAATTTAGGATTCTTAGTATTTCTCTAAGATTGACCTTTGGTCATGTATCATCATCTTAAGATTACGGAGGAGGATATCCCTAAGACTGCCTTTTGTTCTCGATATGGCAATTATGTGTTCTTGGTTATGTCTTTTGGGTTGACCAATGACCCGAAGGCATTTATGGATCTCATGAATTGGGTATTCTATAATTTTTTTGACATATTCGTGATTGTGTTTATAACTAATATTCTACTATATTCAAAAAGTGAGGTGGATCATGCAACAACCTCTGTGTTGTGTTGCATACCCTAAAATATCAACAATTATATGCAAAGTTTTTGAAGTGTGAGTTTTGACGGAATGTTGTTACTTTTCTAGGTTATGTTATTTCTAGTTAAAGGATCATGGTAGATACACAAAAAGTTATGGTGGTTAAAAAGTGGCCTTTACCCATTACTCCAGCCGATATTTAGAGTTTCTTAGGATTAGAGAGTTATTATTGGAGGTTTGTGGAGAGCTTTTCGTCGATTGTTGTACATTTGACTAGATTGACCTATAAGAAGGTAAAGTTTCTATGGTCTGATGCTTGTGAAGGGAGTTTTAAGAAGCTGAAAGATAAATTGACTTTGGCTCCAGTTTTTACCTTGCCTGAGGGTAGTGATTATTTTTTGGTTTATTGCGATGTGTCCCGTGTGGGACTTGATTGTGTTTTGATGCAACATGGTAGGGTGGTAGCATGTACTTCTAGGCAGTTGAAAGTCATGAGAGAAATTATCCAACACATGATTTGGAGTTGTTGGTTCTGGTGTTCTCATTGATGATTTGGCAGCATTATCTATATGGGGTCCATATTGACATTTTTCATATCATAAGAGCATGCAATATGTATTTAACCAGTGGAGTTGAATCTCAGGCAAAAGAGGTGGCTTAAGTTACTCAAAAATTATGACATGAGTCTCCACTATCATCTAGGTACATTTAATGTGGTTGCTGATTCTCTTAACAGGTTATCTATGGTGAGCTTATCTCATGTAGAGGGGGAGAAACGGTACTTAGTGAAGGATATTAACCATTGGCTAATCTTGGAGTTCGTCTCTTAGATTTTGTGGATGGTGGTGTGTTTGTACAAGAGGTGGTGAGTCATCTCTTGGCACTGAGGTGCAGAACAAGTAGGTGATGGACCCTATCTTGATAAAAATCAAGAATGATATGGGTAGGCAGAAGGTGATGGCTTTTGAGATTGGTGTTTATGGTATCTTAAGGTACCTAGCGAGGTTGTCTTCTCCCAATTTGGATGGGACGCAAGGTAGAATATTTGTCGAAGCTCATAAGTCATATAATTCAGTTCATCCTGGTTCGACGAAGATGTATCACGACCGTAAGGAGATCTATTTGTTAAATAACATGAAGAGGGATGTGGCTAATTTTGTTTCTAGGTGCATGGTGTGTCAACAAGTAAAAGTAGAATACTTGAGGTTTGGTGGGTTGTCTCAAGAAATAGAGTTTCCTATAGGTAAATAGGAAGTGATAAAAATTGATTTTGTTATCGGCCTTCCGCGATCTTGAAACCAATTAAATTCTATTTGGGTCATCATGTATAGGATGACTAAGTTTCCTGACTTCTTACTAGTAAGGACTAATTATTCTACTGAGGACTATGAAAGGTTATTTATTTAAAAAATTGTAAAGTTGCATGGTGGTCCAATTTCTATTATTTCTAATAGTGATACTCAGCTCTCATTTTATTTTTGGTAGTTACTTAAGTGAGGTTTAAGGACTAATATGGCCCTTAGTACTACTTTCCACCCACAGACGAATTGAAAAGTGAAAGGACCATTCAGATATTGGAAAATATGCTTTGAGTTTTAGCAATTAAACATGGTGGTAGTTGGGTTGACCACTTACCTCTTGTGGAGTTTTCGTACAATAATATCTATCACTCTAGTAGTAGTATGGCTCTTTTGAGGCGTTGTATGGTAGAAGGTGTAGATCTCGTATTGGGTGGTTCAAAGTTAGTGCGGCAAGTGGTACTTATTTAGTTCATCAAGATATGGAGAAAGTTAAGGTGATCTGGGATAGGATTAAGACATTCCAAAGTCTCCAAAACTCCTATGTAGACGTGAGACAAAGATAATTAATGTTTGATGTAGGTGATCAGGTGTTCTTAAAGATGTCTCCCATGAAGGGAGTGATGCATTTTTAAAAGAAGCGAAAGCTCAATGCCCGTTATATTGGTCCTTATTTGATTTTTAAGGGAGTGGAAAGTGTTTCTTATGAGTTATAATAGCCTTCTATGCACCCTGTGTTTCGTTTTTCCATGTTGAGGAAATACGTGGGTGATCCTTCCTTGGTGGTGCCTATTAAGAATTCTAGTGTATGAAAATCCCTGTCATACAAAGAGGTTCCAGTAGAGATCATAGATAGACAAGTTCGTAGGTTCTGGAGTGAAGATGTATCATTAAGAAAGGTCCTTTGGAGGAATCATAAAGTGGAAGAAGCCACTTGGAAGACGGAAGAGGATATAAAGGCTATGTATCCATTTCTATTCCATGTGACGGATAAAGAAACTTGAGGTATGAACTCCATTCTATCATTTTTCCCTCATACGATTCCTCTAAGGACCTATTTATATCAGTTTTCAATAAACAAAGATCATCCCCATTACTCTCAACCATCCTCTCTCAATTTCCCCTTTTTAACTCAAAGTTATGGTTTAAGGAGGAGATCATCTAGTGTCCTAAGGGTGTTTTTTTTTTAAATTTCATGGCAATTAAGGAATGTACCTCTTTCGCTATACTTGTATTTTATTAATGGCATGAAAATTGGTTTATTATTCATGGTTTTATTATTGGATTTTGAACTATGGGTTGAGGGTTTTGAGTGTATTTGGTTTAAATGTTTTCCCATTATTATTATTGAATGGTTAGGCATTGAATTGATGATTCATGAACTCTTTGGGTCCATAGAGATGCTGAATAAATTTAGTGGTACAACAAATTCCCCAAATAAATAGTTTCGGTATGGAAATTGTTAATAACCTTGACCAACTTCCATAATTGGCTTTGGATTATTATTTATCACTTCGTTAGGATTTTCTTTTTTAAACCTTGCATTGCATAAATGGTAAATAGAACATGAAATGGTTTGGTTTGGTTTTAAAAGATTTTGTAAAGTCCTTAGAGGCCATGGCTTTGGTTTTTAAATTGGAAACTGTGGAGTTAACTTGGTTTAAAGGTTTTGTAAAGCAAAGTGGAATAGACTTGCAAGCTCTAATTTTGGTCTGCCAATACCAACATGAAATGCCTATTTAAATGACTCCATGGTAAATAGTTGGAATATGTAAATGGTTTTAATATGGGCTTAAAGGGGATTGTGTAGCAAAGTCGTGGAAGTTGGAGTTCTCGGGGGTACCAATAGTGGAAACACATGTTTGTCGGCGTGAGTTTTTTGTCATGGTGACCATGTGCATGATACATATTTTATATTTTGGGGATGACATTAGGCTTCTCATGTTTTCTTCAGTACGTGCGACTAAAATCTATTATGGCCCTTTCAGCGGGGTGAGTTGAACCCATATAGCCCTTGGATACCTTTAGGATAGCAGAGTTACACACTCCAGGTTAATTATTTAAAAATGCATGTTAAAACTTGTACCCTTTTTCCTCTGTATATAATATACATATATACATGTACGTATTGTAAATGATGTTGTGCATAGAGTTTACTGGTATTAATATTATGTATTATGACATTACTTGACTATTTGTTCCTTTATTTACATACCAACGCTCCAACCTCTTACCGTCTTCAGAGGTTGTATCGCTGCCTGATGGTGGGTCCAAAGGCAAGTCTACCTTTCCTGCACAATCATTAGGTGTTCATGGTTATATCGAGAGTTGACTTGAAGTGGTGAGCTTCCATCCTTCATAAAACTTCATTTCATATTTTGGTTTCCCTTGTCTTAGACTTTATTTTAGATTTGTTTTGCCTATAGTTGGTGGCATGTACCAATATTTTATTGTTATTCAATTTTGTTAGAGGCTTTGTAGGACTACTGTTCATATGGGCATTATTGTTAATGTTTGGTATTTTGGATAGTTTTCTAATATTTATCTCTATATGTTTTTGGCTATATCTTTGCTATCTTATCATATATATATATATATATATATATATATATGTTACATTGGAATAGGCTTAGGGGGTGGTCTCTAGTCCTTGGTGGACTTGAGGTACCCATCATGACCAGTCCCTAGTTTGGGTCGTGACAGTTGGTGGCCTCCTAATTGCGCCAGTCTAACAATGTTTCTCCTGTCACTCGTTCTTCTGAGGTCACAAGGGTTGGTCAGTTCATGAGATTGAGTCCTCTGACTTTCACTGGTTCCATGGTTGAGGATTATCCTCAAGGGTTCATAGATAAGATGGAAAAGGTTTTCTGAGTGATGTATACTTCTGACTCTAAGGGTATGGAGTTCACCATTTATCAGTTAAGTGATGTGGTATATCAGTGGTGTGAGGAGAGGGATTAGTTAAGAGAAGGTGATGCGGAGCTAGCTATGTGGGATGACTTCTCTAGTGTTTTTATTGATTGTGTCTTTCCTTAGGATCTGAGGGAAGCAAAGGGTGAGGAGTTTGTGAATTTGAAGCAAGGAAGAATGACTGTGAAGGAGTGATAAAAAACAAATTGGCTTCACTCTTTTGGGATTAATACTTTAAGGCAAAATTTTAGGATCCACTACTTGATAATCCTAGGGAAGTATGTGTGTGATTGGAGGATAGCTTGGAGCATAGTAATAGATATATTTCATGATGTCATCTGAGAAAGGATTGGGTAACATCGTATTTGGATGATAGTTTGGGTATCGGGAGGGTATAGGTGCCCATTTACTTTGTTTTGGCTGTTGAGTTACTTTTAGGCCATAGTTGTATTTAGGGTCACTTTGGGCCTAAGTTGTGATAAAGGACCTTAGCCTATAAATAGCTAGGACTTTTATAATTTTTAGATAGTTGATGAATGATGTTTTGAGATACACTTGTTAGTGGCTTAAATTTAAGCTTGTTGGGAGCTTTATGGATTTGTGAGAAATGTGGGTTGATCAGGAATCCATTCTCGTGGGGTCCTCATAAAAGGTTGGTGTTTTATCGGTAACTTATAGGAAGGTCTTAGGGTTTACTATACCCTTTGGTTTTCCTCATTTTATCGATTTGTGTAAATCTATCTATCTTTACTTTATCTTCCGTTTCCTTATTTTTTTGATTTCGTATTTAGTGTGTTTCCTTTGTTTTCGTGTCGTATCTATTTTCTTAGTTTAATCTCATATTATTTGGTATCAAAGCCGATCTTGATTTCATTTTCACGAAGTCAACTTGGATCTCGTTGTGTTGAAAAATCAAAAATCCCAAAAAAAAGATCATTATTAACATTTTTGTCGTTAGGTCAAATTTTGAGTCTTTGATTTTACTGTTTCTTGTGTTTTAGTGTTAGATTTTTGTTCTCTAAAACTGTAGGAGTCTAGGTTACAAATTTGAGCTTAATCAGAGTCATTTTGAGTGTTCTACCATTGTTGAGAGCTTGAACTTGAAGAAGGTGAAGTGGGTTCAAAAATCTAGAAAAATTGGTTAATAATTTGATAAAAATGATGCTTGGAATATGTTTAGAAGGTTGAAAACATCCTCGGTTCAAAATCCCATTACATTCGGAGCAAGGTTTGAAAGGTTAGAGAATTTTATGTTCTTGGTGTTCTTGAGGGAGATTCAACTCTTTATCTTGAATTTTCTTAAAAAGGTGGTTTTTCATACAAAAATAAGGAAGAAAAGTGGTGAAAAGGTATTTGTACAATGGTATCTAAGAAGATCCTAAGGATATTCCACAAGAGAGTACAAAGGGGGACCATTCGGAGGGTTTTTTTGGCCCTTCAATTAGAGAGAGACAGGTCATTTTCTCTCCATCTGCGCCCAAGGTGCACCAGGTCTTCCCTTGAACTATGGATGAACCTCAAGTCAGTAACCAAGAGTAGCAGCTACGCCCACGGTTCTTTGCACCTACTTTCCATCTGCTGGAGCAGGCTGTCCCAACGCAGACCACCCGTTCCCAATGCAAATCACTACTTTTTGACATGGATCAAATCCAAGAACACCAAATCAAGCTCCCATATGAATATCAACCCTTTTCCAACACCAATTCAAGTTCCCAAATGAATATCAACACTTTTCCAACACAAATTCAAGCCTAGAAACTCACTTCCACAATTTAATATCTCCATTACTCAAGGTTTGTATTCTAGTTTCATTTCTTGTTTGTTCTTCTTTTGTGTCTCAATTTCTTGTGCCTTTTCTTTCTTTTATCCTTTTTTTTCTTTTTTAACTATTGAATTCAAGTCTTTTGCATTCAATTTATGTGTTTGTTTTGACATTTTTCTTTGTTTCTTTCTTATTTTGATTCTGGAATTTAAGTCCTCACTTCTTTACTGATTCGTGCATTACCATGGCCCCCGGAGTTGAGGTTCAACCTATCAAACCTAGTTCAAGTGGTACAACCCATGATAATCTCATGGAAGCTCTCATAGGGATGCAATGAACTATTGATAAAATAAATGGATCCATAACACGAATTGAAGATAGATTGGAAAATATGGAGAAATGACTCATCAACCTAACACCGGGGTTCAACCGTCAAAATTGTACCCTAAGGCCCTAGTAACATGTTCCCTCAAAGCAAAAAAATACTAACCAAGCTCCACAAGACATTGTTTAACCAATCCAAATCCAAATATGCAATGACTTTCCCCACATTAGGCCCATTAACTATGATACTAGCATTTTACCTAGTATCACTCCTTTATTTGTGCAGGTTCTTGAACAAAAAATCTCAAAGGAAGATGTTAGGAGAGTACTTTATGAAAATAATCTTAAAGGCCTATCGCAGTTCATACAAAATAATTCTAAGCTTGGATGGTATTATGACAAGTCAATAAAAGAGTTGGATTCGAGGACGAATCCTTTTTAAGAAAGGGAGGATGATCCAAGCCAAATTGGCTTCACTCTTTTGGGATCAATACTTCAAGGAACAAATCTTATGATCCACGACTTTATCATCCTAGGAAGAACGTGTGTGATTGGAGGATAGTTGAGATCATGGGAATAGCTACATTTGATGATGTCATCTGAGGCAGGAAGGGGAACCTAATAAGTATTTATTTTATAGTAAAGTTAGTAAAGCTACCGCGCCTAATCCGCACCCCCTACAAATGGTATCAAAGCCTTGTTATTTAAAAACTACGAAAGTCGTATATATATGGATTTACTTGATTAATTTATTAATTATGATTTATTTGATAAAACTAGATTTAGATATTCTCCAAAATATTATTTAAGTGAATAACGAACAAAAATATAAAGAATTAAAGCAAATAATATCTGAAAAACGTAAAGAATTAAAAATAAAGATAGAAAGACTACAATATAACATAATTGTCAGAGTTAATAAAAACTCAATAAATGCACAAAAAGAAGAAATATCAAATTTAGAATCAACAATAGATAGTCTAGAATATACATACCAACATGATCTACTAACAATTAAATAAAAAATGAACAAAGAAGAATTTATAATAGACGAAAAAACATATGAAAATCACAAAGGATTAAAAATAAAAATAGTATTTTCTAATTTAGGTAGAAGGTATAAGAAAATAGGTGAACATTTATATTTAATGTTAGAAAAAGAAGAATTAAAATTAGAAGATAAATTGACAGCTATGGTGAGAATAGAAAAAAGAAAACGAAGAAATGGATAGAAAAAAGAAAATAGAAAAAATAAAACAACAAACTACAGAAAAAATACGAAAAATAGAAGAAACTAAAAATAATAGGATTGCTGAATTAGAAAAAGAACTACAAATGTTAAAAGATCTGTATGAAAAAAGACAGAAAGAAAAAGAAGAAAAAGATAAAAAACAAAAATTATTAAATGAGATAAATCAATTTAAAGAAAAATTAGAAATAAACAATAAAGAAATAGAAACCAAGGAATTAGAAATTAATACAATAGATGTTGAAGAAACAGATAATTATGATTCGGAAGATAGTGAAACATATACAGAAATCTTAACAAATACAAAAAATTTAGGAATCAATGAAAAACAAGAAGTAATTAATGAAGAAAACTTAAAAAATATAAACACGGAAATAAACACTCTTGATAAAAAAGAAGATGAAAATATAATACCTAGAACATCAGAAATAAGAAAACCTACATATTATAAGAATAAGTTTAAAAGATATAATCTAAAGAATGAATATGACAAATGGACACCAAAACAAATAGTTAATACAAATTATAACTTTTTAGACTTAGATTGTGTAATAGATACAGAAAAACAATACAATTATGGACAAGATATATGACAAAACAATTATTAGATAATAATATAAATGTATTAGATGCACCAGAATATATAGAAAGAACACTAATAGGAACAGTGAAATTAT
Organism: Capsicum pubescens; assembly: GCA_030864215.1. NCBI lineage: Eukaryota > Viridiplantae > Streptophyta > Magnoliopsida > Solanales > Solanaceae > Capsicum > Capsicum pubescens. The sequence goes on from CM061545.1 coordinate 137,831,276, forward strand.
GGTTTTTAAATCTAACTGAAAATAGTAAAAGAGTATTAAGAACTGACAAACCCACAGAAGGAACATCATCAACAACTACAACTAAATTAACACCTATAGAATTATTAAAAAAATATGAAACAGCTATAAAAGACGAATTTAGTAGCATGACAACAACAGAAGAAAAACAAAATGAAGAGAAAGATACAAATAGGAATTTAATGTTAAAATTAGCAATATGTAATATGTGCTACATAGATGAATATACTTGCGCATTTAAAGAATATTATTATAAAGGAGCATATAATACAGAAGAAAGTAAAGAAATAAGAAAATTATATTTTAGTAAATTACCTGAACTTTTTAGTTCAAAAATAATAAAGAGTTGGGATGAAGCAAAAATAGTAGATACTCTAGGAGCAAGAATAAAATTTTTACAACAATGGTATAGTAACCTATGTGAAAAATATAGAGAAGAAATAAAAATGGAAAAAACATTAATAAGAAATTTAGCATGTTGCAAAGATAAAATAGCACCTCAATTTGGATGCGAAGAAAGATATTATAAGGAAAAAAAAAGGCATAAGAAATATAAGAAATACAAAAAACCAAAATATAAGTATAAGAAACCAAGAAAAAGATATTATGTAAAAAATTATAAACATAAAAGACCATATAGGAAAAAGAAATCTATAAAAGAATATACGTGTTATAATTGTGAAAAATTAGGACATTTAGCTAGAGATTGTAAATTACCTAAAAATCCAAAAAATAAACAAATATCAGAAATAAAAATAGAAAATACAGAATATATGCAGATAGATTATATAGATTACGAATTAGAAAGTGAAGACAGTATATATGAAATTTCAGAGAATGAAATAGATAATGAAATAGAAGATAATGAAATAGATAGTGAATTAGACGAATTAAATGACTGGAGAAGATATACAAATAAACCAAATGACTGAAGAAGATATAAAAATAATAACAAAAGAAGAATATTTAAATGACGAAGGAACAGATCAAAAAATAATATTTGATAATAATATATTTGATGAAATAAAAGGAAAAGAGTTAGACTTAAGTGTAGAAAAAATATTTAAAATACCAACAATAAAAAATATATTTACTAGGAAAAAGGAAGAATATTATGTAGTAAGCCAAAAAGAACATGTAATAGACTGCAGATATGCAAAAGGTAAAGCTAGTATACCACTAGTAACAAAAAAGATAATAAATAAATAAATGATATAAAAAGTAGAGACCCAATAAAATATGTACACCTTGGAGTTACAGAGATATTGATAAAAGCATGTTTTAGAGAAGGAATAGATACACCAATAGAACTATATTTAGCAGATGATAGGATTATAAGACCTATAGAAAAAAGTATAATAACTGCCATAAAAGGAAATTTAATGTACCAAAAATTTAAATTTATAATAAGTGCAAATTATTCAGTAGAAATAATAGATAAAAATATAGATAAATCATTGGTATTATATTGTAAAATATCAGGAATAGAACTAACCCCAGGAAGTAAAATATTTACAGCAAGATGTAAAAATCTATATGTATTAACTACAAAGCATAAAATAACAGGAAAAAATAAAATTAATAAAATACAAATAGAAAGTCCTTTTGAACAATTCGTAAAAACAATTGATAATAATGATTATAGTTACAAAAATATAGACATAGAAGACTAATAAATGATAGAATAAGTACAACAAAAAGAATAGCTTATGAAAAACCAGTATCATCAAGTTCATCAAAAAGAACAAGTTATTAAACAAGTTAAATAGTTAATTTAAATCAATATTATATAACAGGAACAATAAATGAAAAGGAATATTTAATACTCTTAAATACAGGACAAGAAGAAAATTATATAGCAAAATATCTAATAAAAAATGAGGAAATAAAATTTGATAATAATATATGCCCAGATCTACCAAGAAGCTTAATAAACACTAAAAATATAGCAGAAAAAAAATAACAATAGGAGTTAGAAAAATGAAAATAGAATTTAAAATAAAGGAAGAAATGCAAAAAGCAGACATAATATTAGAAATTAAATGGCTAGAACAAGTAAAACCATACAATATAGAACATACACAATTATCTATAACATATAATAGAGAAAAAATATTCTTAAGAAGAGCTTTAACATGATATGAAAATATATGTATTAATGAAGATAGTAGTAGAAGGATATTATAGTAGATATTATACGCCTATGATATACACAGGAGCAGAAGCTAATTTATGTTGATATAATTGTTTACCAGAAAGTAAATGGGACAAATTAAAAACACCAATAATAGTTAAAGGATTTAATAACGAAGGAAGCTTAATTACTTATAAAGCTAAGAATGTAAAAACACAAGTATGAGATAAAATATTAACAATAGAAGAAATCTATAATTATGAGCTAACATCAAAAGATATACTTTTAGGAATGCCGTTTTTAGATAAATTATACCCACATATAATAACTAGAACAGATTGGTGGTTTACAACACCATGTAAACAGAAAGTAAGAGAAAAAAGAGTTATTAATAAAATAAGAAAGAAAACTGATTGAATAGAAGGAAGTGAGAAAATTACACAAAAATTAGAAAATATAAAAAATACTAAAGATACAATAGAACTGATCGTATTTTCAATAAATAAAAAGGAAATAACTATATTTTCAATAAATAAGATAGAAATAATTAAGAAAAAATTAGAACAATTATATAGTGAAGATCCATTAAAAGGATGGAAAAAAACATAAAACTACTATAAAAATTGAATTAATATATAAAAATAGCATAATAACTCAGAAACCATTAACATATAATTTTGATGATTTAAAAGAATTTAAAATGCATATAGAAGAATTATTAGAAAAACAATATATACAAAAAAACAATAGTAAACATAATAGCTCAGCATTTATAGTAAGTAAACATAGTGAACAAAAAAGAGGAAAAAGTAGGATGGTTATTGATTATAGAAATTTAAATGCAAAAACAATAACTTATAATTACCCAATACCAACCAACATATTAAAAATAAGGCAAATACAAGGATATAATTATTTTAGTAAATTTGATTGTAAATCAGGATTTTACCATTTAAAGTTAGAAGAAGAATCTAAGGAATTAACCGCATTTACGGTACCACAAGGATTTTATGAATGAAATGTACTACCATTTGGATATAAAAATGCACCAGGTAGATATCAACATTTTATGGATAGTTATTTTAAATAATTACCTAATTGTATAGTATACATAGATGATATACTATTATATACAAAAACTAAAGAAGAACATTTAAAATTATTAGAACAATTTACAGATATAATAGAAAAATCAGGAATAAGTTTAAGTGAGAAGAAAACAGAAATTATGAAAAATCAAATAGAATTTTTAGGAATACAAATAGATAAAAGTGGAGTCAAAATACAACAACATATAGTCCAAAAAATAATAAATTCAGAAGAAGAATTAGATACAAAAAAGAAATTACAATCATTTTTAGGATTAGTAAACTAAGTAAGAGAATATGTTCCAAAATTAGCAGAAAACTTAAAATCATTACAGAAAAAATTAAAAAAGGATGTAGAATATAGATATAATGAAGAAGACAAAAAACAGGTACAAAAAATAAAATTACTTTGTAAAGAGTTACAAAAATTACAATTTCTAGATGAAAATAAAAAATTTACATTTTTACAATCATTCTTATTAATGACTTTCCATTTTCTTTTCTTGTAATATCTTTCTTCGCATCCAAATTGAGGTGTTATTTTATCTTTGCAACATGCTAAATTTCTTATTAATGTTTTTTCCATTTTTATTTCTTCTCTATTTTCACATAGGTTTCTATACTATTGTTGTAAAAATTTTATTCTTTCTCCTAGAGTATCTATTATTTTTGCTTCATCCCAACTCTTTATTATTTTTGAACTAAATGGTTCAGGTAATTTACGAAAATATAATTTTCTTATTTCTTTACTTTCTTCTGTATTATATGCTCCTTTATAATAATATTCTTTGAATGCGCAAGTATATTCATCTATGTAGCACATATTACATATTGCTAATTTTAACATTAAATTCCTATTTGTATCTTTCTCTTCATTTTGTTCTTCTTCTGTTGTTGTCATGCTACTAAATTCGTCTTTTATAGCTGTTTCATATTTTTTTAATAATTCTATAGGTGTTAATTTAGTTGTAGTTGTTGATGATGTTCCTTCTGTGGGTTTGTCAGTTCTTAATACTCTTTTACTATTTTCAGTTAGATTTAAAAACCATAATTTCACTGTTCCTATTAGTGTTCTTTCTATATATTCTGGTGCATCTATTACATTTATATTATTATCTAATAATTGTTTTGTCATATATCCTGTCCATAATTGTATTGTTTTTTCTGTATCAATTACACAATCTAAGTCTAAAAAGTTATAATTTTTATTAACTATTTGTTTTGGTGTCCATTTGTCATATTCATTTTTTAGATTATATCTTTTAAACTTATTCTTATAATATGTAGGTTTCCTTATTTCTGATGTTCTAGGTAATATATTTTCATCTTCTTTTTTATCAAGAGTATTTATTTCCGTGTTTATATTTTCTAAGTTTTCTTCATTAATTACTTCTTGTTTTTCATTGATTCCTAAATTTTTTGTATTTGTTAAGATTTCTGTATATGTTTCACTATCTTCCGAATCATAATTATCTGTTTTTCAACATCTACTGTATTAATTTCTAATTCCTTGGTTTCTATTTCTTTATTGTTTATTTCTAATTTTTCTTTAAATTGATTTATCTCATTTAATAATTTTTGTTTTTTTATCTTTTTCTTCTTTTTCTTTCTGTCTTTTTTCATACAGATCTTTTAACATTTGTAGTTCTTTTTCTAATTCAGCAATCCTGCTATTTTTAGTTTCTTCTATTTTTCGTATTTATTCTGTAGTTTGTTGTTTTATTTTTTCTATTTCCTTTTTCTATCTATTTCTTCATTTTCTTTTTCTATTCTCACCATAACTGTCAATTTATCTTCTAATTTTAATTCTTCTTTTTCTAACATTAAATATAAATGTTCACCTATTTTCTTATACCTTCTACCTAAATTAGAAAATACTATTTTTATTTTTAATCCTTCGTGATTTTCATATGTTTTTTCGTCTATTATAAATTCTTCTTTGTTCATTTTTTATTTAATTGTTAATAGATCATGTTGGTATGTATATTCTAGACTATCTATTGTTGATTCTAAATTTGATATTTCTTCTTTTTGTGCATTTATTGAGTTTTTACTAACTCCGACAATTATGTTATATTGTAGTTTTTCTATCCTTATTTTTAATTCTTTACGTTTTTCAGATATTATTTTCTTTAATTCTTTATATTTTTGTACGTTATTCATTGAAATAATATTTTGGGGAATATCTAAATCTAGTTTTATCAAATAAATCATAATTAATAAATTAATCAAGTAAATCCATATATATACGACTTCCGTATTTTTTAAATAACAAGGCTCTGATATCAATTGTAGGGGGGTGCGGATTAGGCGCGGTAACTTTACTAACTTTACTATAAAATAAATAGTTATTAAACAAAAATAGTAGCTACTCTAGGAGCAAGAATAAAATTTTTACAACAATGGTATTTCGTTGGTCACTTGAGAAACCAATTACTTAAGTATAAGATTAAAAAAATGACCGGATACTGCATGAAAATAAAATGTGAGAGAAGGTGCTTAGGAAAATGGAATTAATACCTGAGCAGAGAGGACCTCTTGAGCATAAGTTGGTGAAACTATGGTAACAATGTTAACACCCTGGAACAAGAAAGAACCACATCGACAATGTATTAAAAAAGTTGACACGAAAATAAAGGAGCAACTAATATGATAACTTATCAACGAATGTCTTGATACCTTAACGGGATTTATTCTATCATTTTCTTAATTGTCCTGCATCCTACCTGGTCTGTTCAAGTGATAAGAATCAAGACCACAAGATGTTAATTTTGATGCTAGCGCAGTCCCTTGATACTCAAAATTATGGGATGTAAAACACATCCTGGCTGAGTCCAATCCTTTTGGCACATATATTTCCCAATAAAGTGGTGCCTTCATGAAATAATAGAATCCTGAATGTATGGAAAAAAGGATCTAAAAGGTAAAGAGAAGTCGGAATCAATCTTACAACAAAAGCTGTTTGCCAATCATGGCAGTGAATTATATCTGGTCTCTTTTCAGCCTGAAGTAGTAGTTCAAGTGCTACCATGCTAAAGAATGAAAATCGCTTGAAATCATCGTGCTCCCCATAAAGTTTTCCTCTCTCAAAGAATTTACCAGAATGCTGAGGCTCAATAAAATAAATCGAAAGGCCTGAAATAAAAATCATATGATATAGCCAAACCTAAAGGCAAAAGGAGTCGCAAAGAAATGGATCCTTGTGGACCGTAAATACCCGACCTTCAACAGTGCCCGTCCAGATCTTATTTTTGTATAACCGACCATCAAAGTATAACTCAACCACCACATCTAAGACCTGGAAAAGCATAACCATTTACGTGATCTGAAATTATAACACAATCTGGTTACTAAGGTGATGATGGGAATGCCAACTTTTAAGCATACCTTCATGTCCTTAATTGACGAATACTGCATACAATATTATTTAGGAACAAATTTTTACCTCGTTTCTTGAAGAAAATGGAACAAGTTTTTACCTCATTACTTGTAGAAAATGGAATCAGTGAAGATGTGAGTGAACTTCAATACCGTCGTTTAGTGAAATTATACCTCGAAGGTCAAGTTCAGTGAAGTTGGCCTTCAATACCTTCGTTCACCGTCGTCGTTACCACTCCATTGTCGCTATTTTTTTAGAGAGAACGTTGTTACCACAGGAGCCCTAGCTTTGACAGAGAAACGACTTCAAAAATGAGGCCTCATTTGTTTACACTTAATGGAGGTCTGAATCTGAATGGTTCAAACTTCAGACCATTAAGTGCATTTGTTTTTATTAAAGTTTAAACTCTTAATAGGTCTGAATATGTCTTAATCATTTAGATTTAGAATCAAGTCTTAATAGGTCTGAAAGAATATTCTAGTGTTCGATAATATTCACCACTCTATTCATATTCAGCAGTCACCACCACTAACAACCTCTGCCACCGTCACCATTGTAAACCACCACCCAGCTCCACCATCACAACCACCATCGATAAAAAATACCGCTACCAACCGCAATTGTCAACCACTACCATACCTACTACCGCTTTTATTCTAATTATATTCACCGCCACCACAGCTATCAACAACACCACAATCAGCAACCACTACCGGTCAATCCCTACTACCAACCAACTCATCTATCACAACTAGCACCACACTAACTACCACTAATACATCACAACCTCTACACATTTTTTGGACGCCATCACCATTGTCACTAGTAACGCCACCTCTACCACCACTTTAACCAGTACCATCGCTACAATTTATCTCTACTAACAACCATCTCCACAATCACAAAAAATAACATCTCCAACTAGCACCAACATATCATCAATCATCATGCATTCATGTTTCAGCCAACACAATTAACACCTTACACTACTAACATCAAGCAATGTCACATCACAACCACCACCACTACCATCAATTGTCATAATCATAACAGTCACTACAAAACCAACCATCATAATTATCACCACCAATATTATTAATCACTAGCATCAATCATTGTCACTGCAACCACCATTATAAGTCATTTCCACTATCACTAACAAACATAAATGTTTTTTCTCAATCAAATACTAATAATTTTGTTGTATTAAATTACATACTTTTTTAACATATATTTAATTTTTTATTTGAATTGTATTTTTTTATTTTATTATGTATACAAATAATTTTTTTTTACACATTCAGATGTTGAAAAACAAATAGTCTTAATCATTCAGTTTTCAGATCTAGAGACAACATCTTAATCATTCAGATGTGCATTTAAATTCAGACGTCTGAATCTTAAAAAAAACAAATGGAGCCTGAGAGAGAATTGGGAAAGTAGTTGTGGTGTGTTTAGCTTATATTTTATATAAAGGTATTTAATAATTAAATATAACTTTCCAACTACTTCAGTCAGGTAGTAATTTAATATATTTAATTATTTAAATTTTTAGACTACTGTAGTCGAAAATATATATTTAATAATTTATTTAAATAATTATTTAGTTTTTGTATAAGGATATGATTATATGTTTAATAATATATTTATTTAATTATTTATATTTTTAACTACAGTAGTCGGAAATACATATTCAATAATTTATTTAAATTATTATTTAATTTTTGTATAAGAGTCTGATTATATATTTAGTAATATATTTATTTAATTATTTATATTTTTGACTACAGTAGTCGAAAATACATATTTAATAATTTATTTAAATAATTATTTAATTTTTGTATAAGGGTATGATTATATATTTAGTAATATATTTATTTAATTTTTCTACTACTGTAGTCGTAAATACATATTTAATAATTTATTTGAATAATTATTTAATTTTTGCATAAGGGTCTAATTATATATTTAATAATATATTTATTTAATTATTTATATTTCCGACTACAGTGGTCGGAAATAAATATTTAATAATTTATATAAATAGTTATTTAATTTCCGTATAAGGGTCTGATTATATATTTAATAATATATTTATTTAATTATTTTTATTTACGAGTACAATAGTCGGAATATACATTTCCCACAATTTACCGCCAAACATTCTGACTGTTGTAGTCACAAATAGTATCGAAATAATATTTTGTAAAAAATAAAAATAAAAAAAATAAAATTTTCGACTGAAGTAGTCGGAAAATTGTGACTACTTTTTTTTTGGTCGGAAATTTCAGTCGAAAAATAGCGAATTTCTCTTAGTGGATGATGAATGATGTTTTGAGATACCCTTGCGAGTGTTTTTTATTGAAGCTTGTTGGGAGCTTTATAGATTTGTGAGAAACATGAGTTGCTCGGTAATCCATTCTCGTGGGGTCCTAAAAAGAGGTTGTGTTTATCGGTGTTTGATAGGAACATCTTAGGGTTTACAATACCCTTTGGTTGTCCTCTCTTTATATTTTGGTCAATCTATCTATCCTTCTATCCTTTCTATTCCTTCACCTGTTTGTCTCATTTTTACTTTTTTTCCATATTTTGTGTTGTTTCAATTGTTTGTATTTTTGGTTCGTATCATTCAAATGAACCAAAAATACAAACAACGGAAACAACACAAAATATTACAAAACAAGGAAAACTGAGATAAACATGTGAAGGAACAAATACATGCTCTTCTCTCACTCAAATCCTTATGTTAAGAAAATTAGGGTTTTCAAAGGATGTGACAATTAGAGCATCAACGGGTTGATTTCTACCCGTAATTCTTGATATCTTAGACATGTTACTCTCCTTCTTAAACTTGTTTTACTTAAATCATGTATTTAAATGGTTGTTCCTGTGGATTTGCACATGTGTTATGATATGGTTAAGGGTTTTGGAATGAATATTATTTGAATTAGATTCCCCTGATTTATATGCATTGTTCATGCTATATCAATGGATTTTTGAACTAATTGGGTGCATGGATATGGGAATTGGAAAGGCGGTCGAGGTATTCCCCCAATTTGATGAATTTGGTTTGGAATTTGGTTTTGTAAATTGTGTTCCCTCAACCTACTTGTGTAATTAGCTTCGAATATGATTTTTCACATAGTTTGACTTAGTCACCTATATTATTGCATTGCATAAAGTGTTAAATGGATGAAAAGCGGTTTAGAAAGCCTTGTTCCCCATGTTTTATATTAAATTTAAAGGTCGGGGGTCGAGGCATTCTCCCGAGTTGATTTGATAACTAAAAAGTGTCGAGACATTCCCCAAGTTGATTTAACAAATAAATGTGGTTGAGGCATTCCCCCAAGTTAATGGAATTGTAATTGCATAATTATAAAGATGCAAGCGTAAGGGTATAACAATAACTATGGTGTTCCTTAGAGGTTAATTCCTTGGTTAAATGGATGGGTTCTGTGAAACTTGTTTTATTTAGGATTAATGGGGGTTATGTAGATATGCCATGATGGTGGAGGTCTCGAAGGACCAATACTATAAACTCACATTTGCCGGCATAGGGGTTGGTCTTAATGATCGTGTGCCGAGTTCACACTATTGATATTTATTTGTATCATGTATTGACATGCGTTTCAGGCATTCCCTGGTCTTACTTTATACCTCTAGTTCATATGGGTAACACACACTGGGGCCCTTTCAGCAGGAGGAGCTAAATCCATATAGCCCGTGGCTGCTTTTTTATGACAGTTAAGCTACATAGTCAAGGCTAATGTTTTACTTGCATACTAAGACATGTTCTTTATCCTAGCATCTTACATATATATATATATATGTGTGTGTGTGTGTATGCACATATTTGAACATGTACATTAAGTTCGAACTGGATTTCAAAAAGGCATTTTTTATCCTTATCCTAAGTTACATACTAGCGCTCAACCAGCTAACCATCCTCGGATTTTGTATCACCACTTGGTTTAGTAACCAAAGACACCTATTTTTCCTGGATAGTGATAGGATTTCTGGGTTTTCATCAATAAGCTTTGAAGTGGTGAGCTTCCATTCCCCGAAAGGGCTATCATCTTAAAAATCCTATTTCATTTTTGGGGGCATGTCCCAAGATAGAATGGTCTTGGTCTGTTTAGAGGCTTTGTGGATTATTGTGGATTGGGATGTTGTTAAGATTTTGAGATTTCTTTTTCTGAGTTGCCTATCTTGTATATGTTCGAAACTCATCTTATCTTGTTATATGTTCAAAATTCTTCCACTGCTAGTTGTATTGTGTTCTATTTGTCGGTAAAGGGGTGTTCCCCAATCCTTGGTGGACTTGAGATACCCGTATGGACAGGCCCTAGTTTAGGTCGTGACAAGTATCTTCAAATAGGGTCAATACTGGTACAGAAGTCAACTTATCCTTCAACTTCTGAAAACTACCTTCACAAGCATCTGATCACAAAAACTAAACCTTTTTTGAATTAATTTCATTAACGGAGTAATAATAGATCAGAAACTCTCCATAAATCTCCTATGAGACACAACCAAGCCCAAGAAGCTCCTAATGTCGATTGGAGTGGTAGGTCTAGGCCACATTTTAACTGCCTCAACTTTCTGTGGATCCACCTTGTTGCCCTCACTAGAAATAACATTCCCCAAAAATGTCACAATACTTATCCAAAATTCACACATAGAATTTTTTTGCATACAACCTCTTGTCCTTAAGAGTTTGCAACATAATTCAAAGCTGATTGTCATGATCCTTCTCACTCTTAGAGTACACTAAGATATCGGTAATGAAGAATATAACAAAACATGTCTAGAAAACATTTAAAAATCAGACTCATAAGATCTAGAAACACCATCGGAGCATTAGTCAGCCCAAATGACATAACAAAAAATTCATAGAGACCATATCGGGTTAGAAAAGTAGTCTTGGGAATACCAACTTGCTGAATTTTCAACCGATGATAGCCCAAACGAAGATCAATCTTAGAGAAATACCCAACACCCTCAAGTTGATCAAAAATATCATCAATCCTAGGAAGAGGATACTTATTCGTCAATATAACCTTATTCAGCTATCGGTAGTCTATACACATCCGAAGAGACCTATCTTTCTTTCACACAAAATGTACTGAAGCACCCCATGGAGAAATGCTAGGATGAATGAACCATTTACAAAAATATCTTTCAATTGCTTCTTTAGCTTCTTTAATTTGGTTGGAGCCATTCTATAAGGAGTAAAGGAAATAGGACGAGTATCCGGCAAAAGATTGACCCCAAAATCTATTTCCCTATCGGGAGGAATTCAAGGAAGATCATCAGGAAACACTTCATGAAATTCATTACCCACATGGATAGATTTTAAAGAAGGACTTTTAGAGCTAGAATCCTTAACACAAACTAGATGCTATAGACACCCTTCTAAAATTATTTATGGGCTCTAAGATAAGAAATAAACCTACCTTTGGGTACTAAGGAAATCCGCTCCCATTCTTATACCGGTTCATTAAGGAAATTAAAACAAACCATTTGGGTTCAATAATCAAAAGAACTATAGCACGAATGGAGCCAATCCATCTCTAAGATAACATCAAAATCCACCCTATTAATTTCTATCAAATCCACCAATATCTTTCTATGAAAGATTGACACCATACAACCCCTATAGATTTTTTAGAAATAATATACCCTCCCATTGAAGTAGACATAAAAAATGGGTAGGATGAGGATATTTATTATTTAATGTAACCTTATTCAGCTATCGATAGTCTCTACACATCCGAAGAGACCCATCTTTCTATCACACAAAATGTACAGTAGCACCCCATGGAGAAATGCTAGGATGAATGAACCATTTACAAAAAGATATTTCAACTAGTTCTTTAGCTTCTTTAATTCGGTAGGAGCCATTCTATAAGGAGTAAGGGAAGTAGGACAAGTATCCTACAAAAGATTGATCGCAAAATCTATTTTCCTATCAGGAGGAATTCAAGGAAGATCATCAGGAAACACTTCATTGAATTTATTACCCACAGGGATAGATTGCAAAGAAGGACTTTTAGAGTTAGAATTCTTAGCACAAACTATATGATATAGACACCCTTCTGAAATTATTTTATGGGCTCTAAGATAAGAAATAAACCTACCTTTGGGGACTAAGGTACTCCGTTCTCATTTTTATACCGGTTCATTAAGGAAATTGAAACAAACCATTTGGGTCCTACAATCAAGAGAAGCATAGCACGAATGGAGCCAATCCACCCCAAGATAACATCAAAATCCACACTTTTAATTTCTATCAAATCCACCAATGTCTATCTATGAATAATTGATACCATACAATCCCTATAGATTTTTTAGAAATATTATACTCTCCCATTGAAGTAGACACAAAAAATGGGTCAAAAATATTATCAGGACCAAAACCAAAGTGCACAACAACATAAAAAGGTGTAACATAAGAAAGAGTAGAAATTGGATCAAGCAAACAATAAACATCAAGGGAAAGAGTTGTAAGATACTTGTAATAATAACTGAAGATGCCTCAGATTCCTGACAAGTTACAAGTGCATAGAGAAGATGCCGGCCAGTGTCAATACCAAAAGTAGCTCCCTTTAGCGCAAGAGATGATGAAGTGGCATTTGGTACTTTATTAACTCTAATGGAAACCCTAGAGGAAGGATAATGCAATGTCTAAGCTTGCAAAAATTATAACACCAATTTCTCCCCTCCTTACAATAACTGTGGTGAAGTTGTATATAAAAATGACAAGAGCATAAAGTGGGGCTGATTGAACTCAACTAGACTGAGCTGGGCACTATGTGCCGTAGGACCACTGCTAGTCTAAAAATGACAATAACCAGAAGGATTAGCATATGGAACTACAAGATGAATAAGAATTGCCATAGTTCTTTTTCTTTGTCCACTATCAACCATTTTTCCCACTATTCTTCTAACCACCAACATGCTGCTTATAAACCATAAGTTGGGAGATGTCCATATCATTATTCAACATTGTAGCCTTACACTCCAATACCATGCCATGGGACAACCCAAAAAAAAATTCCTCATCTTGGAGACAATGTTGAATAATGATATGGATAGACAACCCAAGTGACCTCAGATGAATGAGAAACAGAACCAACATAGTCAGACTGATGAGACTCTGTTGCCACTAACTGTGTAAGCATATGAATAGATTGATAAAGCTCTCTATAAGAGATATCTCCCTAAGGTGACTGCTCATAAGTATCACCAACACAGGAAGCTCGAGAAGGACTAGTAGATATAGGTGAAACTCCTCTTAGAGTAGTAAAATTAGGAGAAAGGACCCTAGACTGGGTCTACAATCAATAAACAGGGCTAGTCCCCTCGACATTCTTCTCAAGTGGAACAAAGTTTCTAGTAGAGTTTCTATGAACTCAAATCTTTGAGGAGGCATAATCTGAATTATGAATAAGCCAGGAGTTAGTGAAGTTTTATAAAACTAGACTCTATAGCTTAAAATAGAACAAAATAAAGGGAAACATTTCTAATTCCTTGTAGCCTCCTCCTTATAAGTGTGGCATGCTACACACCGATAAAAAAGGACTCTACTCGACACTACAATGTGGAAACCCAATAAACCTAAAATTAGCTCTAATAACAAGCTTGTCACGACCCCATTCAGGGCCTAGTTATGATGGGTATCTTAAGACCAACATGGATCAAATATCACCCCCTTAATTTGACCTTATGAACACTATAATAACTAAAAAGCATAAGCTAAATCAAGATAACAATACAAAAAATGAATAAATATCTAAAATAAAAACTAAGAGTCAATCAATAACCAAGTCACCCTTTTCCATAATAGCCTCTAAAGACAGAATAGCAGCTAAGTCGTGGCATTCCCCCTACTATGACCAAAAAAGTACAAAATTACTTAGTCAATAATAAATGAATAATGAAAAGATAAGGCTTTCTAAATGATAGAGGAACCCAAATTCGCAATAACTCAATAGACATTATAAACCTATTAGCTCTACGCTACAGCAATAGAAAGTCATTGAACCCTATATCATGACATAATGCAGCTCCATAGTAGTGGGATAAACACTTACATGTAACTTAGAAAAACTGATAAAATAATGCAAAGTCCAAAATCAGTCAAAACCACATGCAAAATTCATATATATATATTTATATATAGGATGCTCGGATATGGTAAGGTTCATGAACAGAAGAGGTTTAAAACCATTAACCTAGATATGTAGCTCGATCCATCCTAAAGGAGCCCATGGGCTATATGGGTTTAGCTCACCCTCCTTAAAGGGCCGCAGTGCATGTTAGCCATATGAACCGAAGAAAAATCAAGTGACTAAAGCTAGCATATGCAATAGCCATCCTTAATAAATATATCAAGTTTGTATCAACCATACGATCATATAGACCCCTAACGTAGAAAATGTGGTTTCCAGTGTTCATCCCTCCAGGACTTACACCTTCACAGTGAGTTACACAACTTATTTTAAGCCCAAATGAAAATTGCTTTGTGCATAATTCAGAGCATTAACCCAAGATTCATTCATTAAGGCATTTACCACTAGGGATCGTCATACCAATATGATTGCAAGCTAAATTAAATATGCAAAACCAATCCACATAACCACATAGACTCCCAAGTTCATTTTAAAAACCAAACCATGGCCACCAAGGCCATTCAAATCTATTTTTATATCTATTTAACCATTAATGCAATGCATTGGGTTCAAAATAAGTTAAACCATGCAATTTTCCATTCTTAAAACCACAATTATAAAGTGTGTTAAGGTTAATTCCAATTAAATATCAAAATTCATCCAAATTGGGGAAACCCATGTCCCCCATTCAAACCATTTAAATAATGTACCTATTCGGTCCCAAAACGTCAATTCCAAGCTTAAATAATCAATTTAAAACATGGAACAAGAAATTCAATCAGTAACAACCAAAACCCCTAAATCCAATTTCAAAGCCCATAAATTAAATCAAATGAGAAATTATTCAATTATGAAACAATATAAAATTCATGTTTTGTAATACCTCAATCATTTTTTAAGCCTAAATCCATCTTTTGAGTGGATATGTATGACTTCCAAAGTGATTGATGTTTAAAAAATATTGTATTTCTCTAATTTATACTTTTTTTCATGTAGAGAATTGAATAAGATTTACATCGATACCAATTTCATAAAAATCCGACATCAGATGAGTGAGTTATGGCCGTTTTACTCAATGGTATCAGATCACCCAAGTTTGACGGTCGACCTGGTGGACCGTCAGGTCCCTAGTGGACCGTCAAGTTCTCCGTCAAGCCAAGGAAGTGACTTATTTTTCAGGCCATCGTGCGACGGCCAAGTTGGTGGATCGTCAAAAAGTTGACGGACCATCAAGGTGTCCGTCAGGTCGAGACAGAATGTCTCATTTCTGGCCCTCGAGTGACCAACGACTTGGTGGACCATCATTTTCCTGACGGACCATCACTTCGAACGTCATGTTGAGGTAGAATGTTCCAGTTTTGGCACTCGAGTAACGAACGATCTGGTGGACCGTCAGGAGACTTGATGGACCGTCAGATCGACCGTCACAAGCCCCGATCAACAAATTTCAGCATTTTTAAAAAAGGGCATTTTTGTCATTTCCTCCCCATGTGGTCTTATATATATATCAAAGTGGAGAAGAGCCATTCATTTCCTTCTCCTTTCTCTTCCAATATTCCAAGAATCTCCTAGAAACTAGGGTTTCTACAAGATCCAAAATCCAAATCCTCTTTCAAGAAATTCAGAGAATCTTCCATGGATTTCTCCAAGTTGATCAAGAACTAAGTTTCCCAAGTCAAAGTCATCAATAATCTTGGTCTAAAAGTGTGAGAAGAGTTCCAAACAAGTTTCCAAATCTTCAAATCAAAATCCAAGGTATGTGGGGTTTGAACAAGAACACTCCTTTCGTTCTTGTGCCTAAAGATTTACTTTCTATTATTGATTTACATGATTTTGCAAGTGGTTTTACACCCAAATTTCTTTATGTATGATTTATGAGACTTGAGTTGAATAAGCTTGATATTTATGGTTATTTCACCATCATGCTTCTTAAATTGATTGAGTATTTATTCCATGAGATGTATATTGTCATTATATATTGATGATTTCTAAGTGATTTATGATAAGTGTCAAGATTTGTGGTTTTCTATGAGAAATTTGACTATTGAATATATATATATCGATATTTGAATTGAAAGTCAAGAATGAGTCCGATGATGTTTCCTTGAAGCTTTGGTATTTGAAATGATTTGACAAGCAAGGATACTTGATGTTGAGAAAGATTATTTGATTTTGAGTCGAGTTAGGAATCCATAGTCGTATATGATTTACCGATGATATATACTATTGTTTTGGTCATCATGATAGACCCATGAGTTGATATTGATTGAGGTGGATTTCCTAACGCGTTCTGAGTTGAGTCTGGGAGGAGTATTTAGCACCGAGCGAGAAATTTGGTATTTCCCCAGAACTACGTGCCACCGTAGGATTGATGTTGATAGTTGTGGTCCAAAGGCCGAGTGTGAGATTGTTATGATGAGATTGAGGTTGTACTCCCTGACAAGAGTTCGACACCCCTGCCAATGTGGGGTTCTCTCCTTAGGAGGGTAAAACATTGGACTCCATGCGGCTCACATGGTGTAGTTATGTCGGTTATAAGAAACTCCCACGTCCATAATGATCTAAGTACCATGAGTTACCGAGTCACTCTAAGTCATGAATCAAAGAGTTTGAGTTGAGTTAAATAATTTATGAGATTTGTGAAGCATATGTTATTACTATTGACTTGCGGAAATGATGTTTTAAATAATTCAAGCAAAGAGAGTTATTATTGTCAGCATGCATAATTTTATTATACATTTATGATATTATTTAAAATGTTGAATACACCCCCACATACTTAGTACATTCCCAAGTACTGACTCCCATACTCTTTTGTACTCTATATTTCCTCATGATATAGGTTCAGGTGCTCAGTCTCAGTAGCGATAGTGATCTTTGAGAACCTTCATCTACGTTTCTGCGGTAGGTGAGTCCTCATGGTTCGAGGACCTGTGTCTCCAATTTTGTCTGGTTAATATATGGTTGTTTACTTTCAGTTCAGTACGAGTCAGTTGGAGATCTATCCCAATGGATCCTCAGTCCTATGTAGTAGAGGCTTTGTCAGACTAGTGTACCAGCGTGTACAGAGATCTCAGTATTTTATTTGTACAAGGTAGTATTAATTCATGATTCAATGTTCATGACATGGTTATTCCTCTTTATCTTAGCATGATTTGTGCTATAATGAGTTCTGAAAGTGATGACAAGCTTAGAGGGTTATCTTGAGGCCACGTGTTGCCTTGAGTACCATGTTATGTCTTGGGATAGGTTCTTGGGAAGTTTCAAGCTTGGTATCAGAGCCTAAGGTTCAAGGAGTCCTAGGGAGTCTGACAAGCCGCGTTACATAGAGTCTTGATCATCGGTGTGTAGCGCACCACATCTATGAGCAAGAGGCTACGGGATATTTTAGGAAAAGTTATGTTTTTCTTTCAAGAGTCTATCATGCCTATAACTATTTCTCTCTGCTGTTAATTTATGCCTGCTTATGGTAGAAAATGCTTCCTCATAGAGCTCGCAGAAACAACAAACGACGTTAACCCGTTGATCCTTTAGGTGAGAAGGTGTCCCATGCTGAATTTCGGGCAGTTTTCCAAGTGCTAGCCCAGACGATCACCGCCAACGCTCAAGCCAACACCCAGGCTACTGTTCTACCTCCGCAAGGGAATAATTCCACTGCAGCCCGAGTTCGTGACTTTATATGAATGAATCCACCTGAGTTCTTTGGGTTGAAAGTAGGTGAAGACTCACAAATGTATTTAGATGAAGTGAGAAAAATCACTCAGATTATGCACGTGACTGAGGAGGAGAGTGTTGAATTGGATACCTATCGAATGAAAGATATTGCTTATGATTGGGTGGAGATGTGGAGGAAGAGTAGAGGGGAGAATTATACTCCTGTGACTTGGCAATTATTCCAATATGCCTTCTTAGACAGATTCTTTCCCCTGGAGCTGAGGGAAGCAAAATTAGAAGAATTTATGAACTTGAGACAGGGCCCCATGACAGCTAAGGAGTATTTCCATAAGTTTAATTAGTTATCTAACTATGATCCCTGTATGATGGATGATTCTTGAACTAGTATGAGTAAGTTCTTGGCTGGTATATCTGATTATATTGTGAAAGAGTGTAGATCCGCTATACTTAATAGGGACATGGACCTTTCAAGATTAATGATTCATGCTCAGCAGATTGAAGCAAACAAAGTGAAGGAGAGAGAGAGAGTGAGAGGGAATAAGAGAGTTAGATCAGAGCAGCAGGGGTATAGTAAGGCTAGATTTTTTGGATGGATCCGCCCTCAATTCCAGAGTCGTTCTCTTATGCCAGTGCCTTCATCATCCAGTACTCCTGCATTCAGAATTAGGTCGGAGTAGGGTAATAGGCCTACTATGTCCAGGTCCCAAGATATTATGAGTAACAGACCTCGTCCTCCCCCATGTTTGAAGTACGGTAGAGACCATCCTGGGGAGTGCTTAATCGGTCAGAGGGGTTGCTTTGGTTGTGGTAAGTTGGGCTATAATTTTAGGGATAGCCCATATGCTAGACAGGGGAGCGGCGATGTTCTTCCCCAGAGTCAGGCTATTAGTGCTCCAGCCCCTGTAGTTCATCCTACTCCTCTTCAGGGTGCCTCATCTAGTACTGCAGGTGTTCATGTACAGAATCTCTTTTATGCTATACCACTCCACCAGGAGCAGGAGGATTCACCAGATGTTGTTACTGGTACGCTTCGTGTATTTCATTTCTATGTGTATGTGTTGTTGGACCCTGGGTCAAGTCTTTCTTATGTGACTCCGTTGGTGGCTGTAAATTTTGAAATCAGTGCTGAAAAGATTTCTGAGCCTTTTCTAGTCTCTACACCAGTTGGTGAATCTGTTGTTGCTAAGCAAGTATATAAGAAATGTCCTATCACTATTCTTAATAGAGTCATATTTTCAGATTAGATTGAGCTAGACATGGTTAATTTTGATTTTATTCTGGGTATGGATTGGCTACACTCTTGTTATGCGTCTATAGACTATCGTACTCGGGTAGTCAAGTTTCAGTTTCCCAATGATCTAGTCTTTGAGTGGTCCAGAAATTCTGTATCTCCTAAAAGTCATTTCATATCCTATCTAAAAGCTAGGAAATTGATATCCAAGGGTTGTATCTATCATTTAGTTTGAGTTAAGGACACTAAGTCTGAGACTCCAACTATTCAGTCTCTAGTGTTGTCAATGAGTTTCCTGATGTTTTCCCAGAAGATCTCCTAGGGATACCCCCCGATAGAGAGATATAATTTGGAATTGATCTTCTCCCTGATACACATCCTATTTCTATTCCTCCGTATCGTATGGCCCCCACAGAACTTAATGAGTTGAAAGAGCAACTCAAAGATCTTCTTGATAAGGGTTTTATAAGGCCTAGTATGTCTCCCTGGGATGCACCCGTGCTATTCGTGCGAAAGAAAGATGGTTCATTGCACATGTGCATTGACTATCGTCATCTTAACAAGGTCACAGTCAAGAACAAGTACCCTCTTCCAAGAATTGATGACCTATTTGATCAGCTGAAAGGTGCCAGCTACTTCTCAAAAATAGATTTGAGATTCGGTTATCACCAACATAAAGTCAGAGAGTGTGATATTCCAAAGACGGCTTTCCATACTCGTTATGATCATTTTGAATTCTTGGTCATGTCCTTCGGGCTAACGAATGTCCCAGCAGCTTTTATGGACCTCATGAATCGAGTGTTCAGACAGTACCTGGATATGTTCGTTATTATGATCATAGATGATATTCTTGTATACTCCTGAAGTGAGAACGACCATGCAGATCATCTTTGAATTGTCTTACATATCCTTAGGGATCTACAGTTGTTTACCAAATTTAGAATGTGTGAATTCTGGCTAAGGTCAGTTACTTTTCTGGGTCATATTATTTCTTTTGATGGTATTCGAGTTGATCCTCAAAAGGTAGAAGCTGTGAAGAATTGGCCTAAACCTATTTTCCCATTGGATATTAGGAGTTTCTTGGGTCTAGCTGGCTACTACCGTCATTTTGTCGAAGGTTTCTCTTCTATTGCTGCTCCTTTGACCCGGTTGACCCCAAAAAAGGTTAAATTCCAGTGGTCAGATTCTTGCGAGAAGAGTTTTCAGGAGTTGAAGACTCGACTCACTTCAGCCCCTGTGATGACCCTGCCTAATGGTGTAGATGATTTTGTGGTATATTGTGATGCTTCCAGAATTGGTTTGGGTTGCGTGTTGATGCAGAAGGGTAAGGTTATAGCCTATGCCTCCAGGCAGTTGAAACCTCATGAAAAGAATTATCCAACCCATACCTCGGGTTAGCTACAGTGGTTTTTGCTTTAAAAATCTGGAGACACTATTTGTACGGTGTTCATGTTGATGTCTTTACGGATCATAAGAGTTTACAGTATGTGTTCACTCAGAGAGAGTTGAATATTCGGTAGAGGCGATGGTTAGAATTACTAAAGAATTACGATAAAAGTGTGTTATATCACTCGGGCAAGGCCAATGTAGTGGCAGATGCTCTTAGCAGATCGTCCATGGGTAGTGTGGCACATATTGAGGAAGATAAGAGAAACTTAGACCGTGAAGTGCATCGTTTGGCTAGGTTAGGTGTTAGATTTCTTGACTCAGCTGAGGGCAATGCTTGGGTCCAAAGTAGTTTCGAATCTTCCCTAGTTTTTGAAGTTAAGGAGAAGCAGGATACAGATTCTCGTTTGGTCGAACTAAAAGAATCAGTTAAAGACCAAAAGGTGGACGTTTTCTCCCAAGGGGGAGATGGTGTATTGAAATTTCAGAATAGATTGTGTGTGCCTGATGTTGATGATCTGAGGCAGAGAATTATGGCTGAGGCGCATGGCGTACGGTATTCTATTCATCCCGGTGCTACCAAGATGTACCATGATTTACGGGAAATTTATTGGTGGAATGGTATGAAAAAAGATATAGCAAAGTTCGTAGAAAAGTGTGCAACTTGCCAGTAGGTAAAGATAGAGCACCAGAGACCCGGTGATGTGAAGCAAAAATTTAACATTCCTACTTGGAAGTGGGAAGTGGTGAACATGAATTTCGTGACCGGTTTGCCTCTCTCTCGCCGTCATCATGATTCTATTTGGGTTGTTGTAGACAGGTTGACTAAGTCAACACATTTTCTGCCAGTACATACATCTTTCACCGCGGAGGACTATGCTAAGCTGTATATTCAAGAGTTAGTCAGGTTGCATGGAGTTTCGTTGTCTATCATCTCCGATAGAGGTACTCAGTTTACTTCTCAGTTTTGGAGAGCCTTCCAGAAGGGTCTTGGCACCCAAGTTCATCTTAGCTCCACTTTTCATCCGCAGACAGACGGTCAGGCTGAGAGGACTATTCAGACTTTGGAGGATATGTTAAGGGCTTGTGTTATTGATTTCAAAGGAAGTTGGGATGAACATTTACCATTGATTGAATTTTCTTACAACAATAGGTTTCATTTTAGCATTGGAATGACTCCATTTGAAGCTTTGTATGAGAGAAGATGTAGGTCGCCCATAGATTGGTTCGAAGTGGGTGAAGCTGTTGTGATTGGACCTGATGTTGTATATGAGGCTATGGAGAAACTAAGTTAATTCGGGAGAGGTTAAAGACAGACCAGAGTCGCCAGAAGTCATATGCAGATATAAGAAGAAGAGCTCTTGAGTTTGAAGTCGATGATTTTGTGTATTTGAAAATCTCACCCATGAAAGGGGTGAAAAGATTTGGAAATAAAGGAAAGCTGAGTCCCAGATATGTTGTCCCTTATAGAGTTTTGGATCTTGTTGGGAAAGCAACTTATGAGGTTGAGTTGCCTGTAGAATTGTTAGCTGTCCATCCTGTGTTTCATGTTTCTATGCTCAAGAAGCACATTGAAGACTCTATTTTTGTTGATCCGTCGGAAGGTTGTGATGTTTAGGATAGCCTTTCATATGATGAAATCCCGGTTGAAACCCTAGATTATCAAGTCCTAGACAGAGGAACAAGGAAGTTCCCTTGGTTAAAGTTGTGTGGCGAAATCAATCAGTAGAGGGTGCCACTTGGGAAGCAGAAGTAGATATGAGAGCTAGTTACCCTCATCTTTTCTCCATGAGTTCAAATCAAGCTGAAGGTACTATTCCCTTAATTGAGTTTCCTCCTAATCTAATGTATTCAGCTATATGGTTATTCCATCTATGATTCGTGCATTTGGTGAAGTACTCAAAATTTTAGTGTAAAGTGAGCCCTTAGATGTGAATCATTCCAGCTATACATCCTCATTTTCTCTTGTTCTTGTCCTATTTGTCAATATTCGAGGACGAATGTGTCCAAGGGGGAGATATTGTAATACCCCGATCATTTCTTAAGCCTAAATCTATCTTTTGAGTGGATATGTATGAATTCCAAAGTGATTGATGTTTAAACCATGTTGTATTTCTCTAATTTCTACTTTTTTTCATGTAGAGCATTGAATAAGCATTCCATCGATACCAATTTCATCAAAATCCGACATTGGATGAGTGAGTTATGGCCGTTTTACTCAATGGTATCAGGTCGCCCAGGTTTGACGATCGACCTGGTGGACCATCAGGTCCCTGGTGGACAGTCAAGTTCCCCGTCAAGCCAAGGCAATGACTCCTTTTTTAGGCCATTTTGCGACCGCCAAGTTGGTGGATCAATAAAAAGTTGACGGACCGTCAAGGGGTTCGTCAGGCCAAGACAGAATGTCTCATTTCTGGCCCTCGAGTGACGAACGACTTGGTGGACCGTCAATTTCCTGACGGACCATCAATTTCCTGACGGACCGTCACTCCGACCATCACGTCGAGGTAGAACGTTCCAGTTTTGGCACTCAAGTGATAGACGATCTGGTGGACCGTCAGGAGACTTGACGGACCGTCAGATCGACCGTCACAGGCCCCGATCAACAAATTTCAGCATTTTCAAAAAAGGGCATTTTGGTCATTTCCTCCCCATGTGGTCTTATATATTTATCAAAGTGGAGAAGATACACTCATTTTCTTCTCCTTTCTCTTCCAATCTTCCAAGAGTCTCCTAGAAACTAGGGTTTCTACAAGATCCAGAATCCAAATCCTCTTCCAAGAAATTCAGAGAATCTTCCATGAATTTCTCCAAGTTGTTCAAGAACTAAATTTCCCAAGTCAAAGGCATCAAGAATCTTGGCCTAAAAGTGTGAGAAGAGTTCCAAACAAGTTTCCACATCTTCAAATCAAAATCCAAGGTATGTGGGGTTTGAACAAGAACACTCATTTCGTTCTTGTGCCTAAAGATTTACTTTCTATTATTGATTTACATGATTTTGCAAGTGGGTTTACACCCAAATTTCTTTATGTATGATTTATGAGACTTGAGTTGAATAATCTTGATATTTATGGTTATTTCACCATCATGCTTCTTAAATTGAGTATTTATTCCATGAGATGTATATTGTCATTATATATTGATGATTTCTAAGTGATTTATGATAAGTGTCAAGATTTGTGTTTTTCTATGAGAAATTTGACTATTGAATATATATATATATATATCGATATTTGAATTGAAAGTCAAGAATGAGTACGATGTTGTTTCCTTGAAGCTTTGGTATTTGAAATGATTTGACAAGCAAGGATACTTGATGTTGAGAAAGATTATTTGATTTTGAGTCGAGTTAGGAATCCATAGTCGTATATGATTTACTGATGATATATACTATTTTTTTGGTCATCATGATAGACCCATGAGTTGATATTGATTGAGGTGGATTTCCTAACGCATTCTGAGCTGAGTTTGGGAGGAGTATTTAGCACCGAGCAGGAAATTTGGTATTTTCTCAGAACTACATGCCACTGTAGGATTGATGTTGATAGTTGTGGGCCAAAGTCCGAGTATGATATTGTGATAATGAGAATGAGGTTGTACTCCCTGGGAAGAGTAAGATACCCCCGCCAATGTGGATTCTCTCCTTAGGAGTGCAAAACGTTAGACTCCATGCGGCTCACATGGTGTAGTTATGTCAGTTATAAGAAACTCCCACGTCCATAATGATCTAAGTACCATGAGTTACGAGTCACTCTAAGTCATGAATCAAAGAGTCTGAGTTGAGTTAAATGATTTATGAGATTTATGAGGCATATGTTATTACTATTGACTTACGAAAATGATGTTTTAAATAATTCAAGCGAAGAGAGTTATTATTGTCAGCATGTATGATTTTCTTATACATTTATGATATTATTTAAAATGTTTCATCCACCCCCACATATTCAGTATATTCCCAAGTACTGAATCCCATACTCTTTTGTACTCTATATTTCCTCATGATATAGGTTCAGGTACTCAGTCTCAGCAGTGACAGTGATCTTTGAGCACCTTCATCTACATTTCTACGGTTGGTGAGTTCTCATGGTTCAAGGACCAGTGTCTCTAATTTTGTCTGGTTAATAGATAGTTGTTTACTTTCAGTTCTGTATGATTCAATTGGGGATCTATCCCAATGGCTCCTCAGTCCTATGTAGTAGAGGCTTTGTCAGACTAGTGTACCAGCGTGTGCAGAGATTTCAGTATTTTGTTTGTACAGGGCAGTATTACTTCATGTTTCAGTATGTTCATGACATGGTTATTCCTCTTTATTTTAGCATGATTTGCGCTATAATGAGTTTTGAAAGTGATGACAAGCTTAGAGGGTTAACTTGAGGCCACGTGTGGTCTTGAGTACCATGTGACATCTCGGGATAGGTTCTTGGGGCGATACATGTTTAGAGAAGATAAACATGCTTGAAACACACATAAAATGGAGGTCATTTTGATTTTTGGATCTCGGATGATGAATTCACCATAAAACCCCTAAAGCTTTAATGGTTTAGGTGTTAGTGAAGAGAATACAAATGTTTGATCTTTTTAACTAAAGGGGGAAAGGTCACTTTTATGGTTATAAGTCATGGAAAGGGTGAAAATACCCTCACCCAAGTGAAAAAAATTTGATAAAATTGACCCATTAGCGTGGCATGAAATTATCGAAGAGGGTAGCCTCCATTCCACAACAATATCACAGAGTCTAACCTCCGTGGAATATAAATATCATGGATCCTCACTACCTCAATGATCTAAAATTAGCCAAACCCCTTTCGAAAATTCTAGAACTTTTGCAAATTACCCTTTTAACATCTCTAAACATTATTCAAGTTAAAAATTAACATGGGAAGGTAAAAAATAAAATTATAAAAATATGATGGTTTCTTACATTTCCATACTGAATTTGATATTCCAAACTCAATAGAACAATCTAAACTTCAATCCAAGATTGTTTCGACTAACTATGGGGCCCACACATAGGTTTAATTTTTTACAGAATCTGCCCAATATCCTAAAATGAGAACGGGTGCCTTAGGATATAATTAAAGGGTCCCCCTAGCCCAAAATCAATGTTTGAGATCTGATGATATTGTTGGAATTCTCATCTGAGGTCATCTACTAGGAGATTTGATCTATAGACCAAATCCTAAATATCGAAAGCTCCAAAAAGGTAAATAAGCCTAAATATAAATGAAATGTTTGATCACCAAACCAACAATTCTCGCAAGTTATAAGTGACTTGCAACCATTTTAGGAAGTCACAAAATGCAAGAAATGCATGTAAATCAAGGAAATGACCTAGAGGATCATTACAACTCTTTATTATCTCGATCATATGCCTTTTGATGAATTTAAGAAGCATGAATATATGACTTTTGATGAATTTTAGAAGCATGAAGATATTCTTTTTGATGAATTTGAGAACCTTGAACATGTGTCTTGATATGTACCTTTTGATGAATTTGAGAATCTTTAAGATGTGCCATTTGATGAATTTGAGAATCTTGAACGTGTGCATTGATATGTGTATTTTGATGAATTTGAGAAACCTTTGAATTTGGGAGTTTGAACATGTGCCTTTTGTTAGATTAATCCCATTAACTGTAGAAGAAGTCATGTCTCATTTCCCTTATTAACTCAGATATATTTGTGTTGTTCCTTATTAACTCATTATATCACAATATCTAATAACATTATTATCTGCTTTGTAAGGTGGGATTCCTTGATTGATTTTTACATTTTGATGATTTTATCCTTTAATATTTAATCCTATAGAATAACTAATATATGAAATTCTTTTAAAAACTATTTAATATGCCCCCATAATGTATAAATATTTTGCTCTACTTGAAATTCTGCATTATTTATTTGCTCAACATGTACTAAATTGATAGATATTTAAAATGTAAGAGTAAATATTAACCCTTGAAATCCTTTTATTGCAAAATACAATAAAGGACATGATAAGAACTGGGTTAAATAATATAATTTTTTATTATTTTTTTAGAAAACAAAAAGTTGATTTATTCAAAATTGATAGATTTAATGAAATCACATAATTTAGGGAATTATTTATTTCATATAGTTTTAATAGAGAAGTTTATGTAATTTTAATTCTCAAAATCTTCATATTTTATAATTTGCAAAAGTTGTCATTCTAAATAAAAATATTTTTATTGTCTTATAAAAACTTTGTTTAAATGGTTGTAATTTTATGCAGACTGGTTAAGGATTCTTTTAATGGGAGGTTTTGGTAGAGATGGAAATTCTGCCATTATAAAATATCTATTTTCGAACCTTTATATTTTCTTTGAAGAGTTTTCTTTCTATACTCAGGCTGGAAAGGTTGAAACAGAGGCATTAATGGCCTTATTCTTATTGTTTTGGGTTTCATTATTTTTGTATAGAAATTCTCTACTCAATAAATCTGGGAGAGAATTGTTTTCTCCTTTTATAAATTCTATTTTAAAATCAAAACTAGATAATAAAGCTTGCTATATGGTATGTAATATGATATTAATAATGTATGCCTGGCAAGGTCGGAGGATAATTATGATGATTATGTTTATGATGATGATCATTATGATATTGCTTGTACTTACTGATTTGAGTTCGAATATAAATTATGATAGTTGGATCGGTTATGGTATTGTGGATTCTATTGCATTCATCCTTGCATAGGCATTGCCCATAACTAGTATGCACCTATATCTATTAGCCTTATGGATGGTTGCATATGTATGGGATAATGAGTATGAATTTTGGTGGGGGATCATGAAAGGTTCAGTTTGGTATTTATTGTTTGGGCTAGCCGATTATTTTTGTAATTACTATTGTAATTATTATTATTATGATCAATGTTATGGCTAATTTGTGGTAACTTTGTTAATGATCCGGTAGTGGTACTTAAGGTATGAATGGCTCTTTTATTGAAAGATTTTATTATTATGCATGATTACCTCATGATTAGACATATGGATTAGAAAGACTAATTATGAAATCATTAGTCCCTGCTATGATTATGGGGTCTTAAGATACTAGCCTTGTGATTTAAGTTGTACCTTGAATGGACCTTATTTATATATATATTTATATCTATTTATATGTAGCTGTGGTATTACCATATATCCTCTCCTTCCTTCATTTATTTGGAATGTGTATGCATTCTTAGGACATATGTACTACTACATATCCTTTTTTTTGCCCTTTACTCGTATATTGGTCGGTGATATATGGTATAGTGTTAAGATTTAGGATTATGTCTAGAATAGGATTGTTCATTCTTAATACTTCCTTAGTCTTGTTATCTTAGTTTATAGTATATGAGTAGGATAGTTTTTCCTTACTATTTCACTAGATTTATTATGTGGTTGCTGGATATTTAGGTTTAGACTCAATTTCTGTTTATATGTTTTCTATAAATGCATTATCTTTGGAGATCAGTCACAATCGCCTACCAAGTATTATGTGTTTGTATTCTTAATACACATTTACTGCCTTTATATCATAGTTTGAGTATCATCATTGTTCTGTGCGTCGTTCGGAGCAGCTTTTGTTTGAAGACATAAAGTGATCTCTTAACATTAAGAGTACAATATTCCTCCCTCTAATTTACTAGACTAGTCTCTATGTTGTATTCAGAGATGGTGGTATCTGTATATTCATTTAGTACCTCATTTGTATCCTTCTTATATGCTTTTGTACTAATTTCACAAGGTTTTAGAATTATCTTATGCATGTTAGTATTTTATTACCTCTATCCACAATCTTCTTTTCATTATTTTGGTAGTCCATTACTAGCAGTTCCAAACAAAGGGATTGACTTGCCTACTGGAGGGTTATAGTATACGCTATCCTGACCTGAGAAATTGGGTCATGACAACTTTCCACCATCAAATAGATGGACAAGTAGAGCGTACTATTTAGACTTTGAATGATTTGTTAAGGGCCCGTGTGATTGATTTTAAAGTATGTTGGGTTGATAAATTTCCTTATATTGAGTTTTTGTACAATAACAATTAATATTCTCACATTCATATGGGTTCTTTTGAGGCTCTTTAAAGTAAAAGGTGCAGGTCTTCTATTCGATGGTTTTAGGTTTGTAAAACTAGGATGTTTGGTCCTAACTTGGTTCACCACTATAAAGAAGGTGAAATTGATTAGAGAAATACTTATGATTTCTCAAAGTTGCCAAAAGTGGTATGTATATGTGAGGGGAATGGAGTTGGAGTTTTAAGTAATTGATTGGGTGTTCTTAAAGGTGTCTCCTATGAAGGGAGTAATGAGATTTGGGAAGAAGGGGGTGCTTTGAACCTATTATATTTGTTTGTATTAGATTGTGAGGAGAATTAGAAATGCCACTCATGAATAGATCTACCTACAATTTTGGCTATGATTCACCATGTTTTCCATGTGTCTATGCTGATAAAGTATGTCGGTGACCCTTCTTTCATAAAAGCTATGAAGGATGTTGGAGTTTTGGATTTATTATCTTATGAGAAAGTCCAGTTAAAATTTTTGATAAGCATGTTCGTAGATTGAGAACTAACGATGTAGCTCTGGTAAAAGTACTTTGGAGAAATCAAAGTTGGAAGAAACTACTTGGGAAACAGAGGAAGACATGAGAGCCAAGTACCTATTCTTAATTCACATGTTGGATTTGAATTCTGAACGTACAATTTTCACTTTCCCTCTTATTGCATTTTGAACTTGTACTTGAATTCTAGTTGTATTCCTTCTTTTGTTGTGCCAAACATGCCCTAACTTCTTATTCAAGGATGAATTATCCTGGGGGGGGGGGGTAATGTCAACACCCCATGCTCTTGAGCTTTAGACCCTCCAAGAGTTGAGTAATTTAAATAGCCGAGTTTTTGAAGTGAAATTAAACAGTCAGTGATAATGGATCCTGACTACGACTCATTATGAAACATCATGAGTTTTTTGGAAGATTCATTTCCACGATAGTGAGGAATTCCAGACTTGGTTCCCTTGACAATATGTCCAGGGTATGACTCGTTGTGAGACAAAATCAGTCATTATGAGGGACCTTGTTGACATAATAGAGAAGGACCATTTTTTTTATCATCAAGTAATGACTCTAAGAAATGACTCGTGATCAAACCTCACAAGTCGTTACCCAAGCCGTGACAATTATTTTGATTTTTCCTGCATGTTTTAATTAAGGTCTTTTTGGTCTTTTCCTCCCTTAACACTCCTTCCCACGACTAAAAAACACTTAAAAGACCTTTTTTTCCTTTAGTTATCAAGATTAAACTTGTTTTCTTCCTCTTTAACTCCCAAGGAAAGAGATACTAGGGTTTCACAAGGAAAAATAAGATTAAAGCTCTAAACTTCAATTTCCTAAATAATTCAGGCATGTTGCTCATCTCTAACTTGCCTTTTTTTACATTGTGGAATTTATTTAATCATTATTCCTGTCATTTAAACTATGGGTTTGATATTGGGTTGAGGGATTTTGATTGTTATTCTTTAAATTGCTTTTCCCATGTTTGCAATTTAAATAGATCTAGGAAGTCAAGTAGTTATATATTTTTGTTTGGAATAATTGGAATAGATTGCAAGCATATTGGTATGACGATACCATGTTGGAAAAGGACTTAATAAAGACTCCTAGGTTAATAGTTGGGTTTATGAGCAAACTATTTTAATTTGGGCTTAAAGGGAATTGTGTAGCTCACAATGAAGGTGTACGTCCCAAAGGTTCAACACTGCAAACCACATTTGCCAGTATAGGGGTACGTGTGACTGTGTGCTTGGTGCACACATTATATATATTAATGGCTATTGCTTTGGTGCCTTTATCCTTTTCTCTATTTCCTCAGTTCCTATGGCTAACACATACTAGGGCCCTTTCAGAAGGGGGGGGGGGGGGGTTTAACCCATATAGCCCATGGGTGCCTTTAGTATGGAGCTAGATACACAATTCAGTCTAATGGTTAAAAATATCTTCTTCATTAACCTTATCCCTATCCCGATATTCGATATATGTATATATAAATGTTCTACATGTGGTTTTGACTATTTTTTATTAATGGCATATTTATCACTTCCCTCAGAGTTACATGGAATTTCTTGCCCTACTGATCATCCATGGATGCTACATCATTTCATAATGTAGGGTTCAAGGTTTTTACTCTTACTCTTATTCCACATTAGGTAGTGTGGTACGTTGGTCAAGTTTCTGTGAAGTGGTGAGCCTGCATCTTTTAGAAAACATTGCCTTTTTTTTATTTTTTTTAGATTTTTGGAATTGTGAATTCTATTTTGTCATGGTCGGGGGCATGTCCTGACCTAATTTGGTATTTCTAGTTTAGATGCTTTTATGGACAGTGTTGGGATATTTGGGTTATTGTGTTTTTTCTCTTTGAACTTAAATAGATTTATCTATCTTTAAAATATATATTTTGATTGGCTTTCGCTATTTACTTTTATTATACTCTGGAGGTTAGGCTAAAAGGGTGGTCTACGGCCAACGGTGGGCTCGAGATGCCCGTCATGCCTATTCCTAGCCTGATAAGCCATCACAATCATCATATCAATCACATAGGCCGGGTGAATCTTGACCATATAATCAGATAACAGAAATCATACTACAAGTCATAACTAAAACAAATCTAAACACTTCAATAGTTTCATCAACTAACCAATATACCCAAGTCCACAGTTAT
This sequence comes from Capsicum pubescens, assembly GCA_030864215.1. Taxonomy (NCBI): domain Eukaryota; kingdom Viridiplantae; phylum Streptophyta; class Magnoliopsida; order Solanales; family Solanaceae; genus Capsicum; species Capsicum pubescens. The sequence goes on from CM061545.1 coordinate 137,863,082, forward strand.
CCACATCACCTCTATACAAACCAGAGACCAAGGATGAATGTCTTCCAAATAAAGGAAGTCACCACTCCTAAGTCAATGTACAAACCACTTCGATCATCTTACAACTATGCAGGAAGAGATGAAAATGCTTTGGCCCATATGTCTCATGGGGACATTGCGTATAGAGACAGTTAACTATTGGAATGCTAGAATGTAACTCAAGGATAAGGATAAAAGAGTATCATCATTCAACAACAAGCAATATATAATATTCATTCATATTCATAACCTTATCCATATATCTATGTAGACATACAACATGCTATTCAAGTGGACAAGATTTATCAATAATTTGGAAGCACCCATTCATCATACATGCAATGGAGAACTCCATCCCTCCACACTTATAGATTCAAGTATTTCTCATCAGGCATAGAACTTTAACAATATTCATATATCATCAAGTAAGGGAATCTAACCATATTTATATCTATTTAAGTGAGGGACTCTAACCAAACACACATCTATTCAAGTAAGGGACTCTAACCACTCGCACACATTTATATAAAGTAAGGGACTCTAACTGCTCACACACATTCATATATGTAAGGTACTCTAACTAGTCATACTTGTTCATTCAATCAAGGTACTTTAACTGCATGCTCACACATTTGACAAGGGAATCTAACCACATGCCATATTAGATAGGGGACTATAACCCCAAGCCAATTCATTTGTAGATGCACTTCAACCTCATGAGATCTTATTATTCAAGGGACTTTAACCACAAGAAATTTCATTAGGAAAGGGACTTTAACCTCAATCCATCACTACAATCATTAGTCGACATTAGGACTCTAACCCTTTCTCCATATATCCACATATATTCAATTCCACACATAAGGACTTTAACCCATTTAGCCAATTCAACATCATACATGACCATATGGTCCTCATAGGAGCCTTCATTACTCAAGTATTTCAATAGTACAATGCCTTAATTCAACTCATCATATAATTCAAACTATGGTCCTTAAGACCCTTACACGTCATTCATAATTCATTAGCAATTCCATACCATAATTTAGTCCCACACACAATTAACATTTATTTTTATGTTTGGGACATTAACTCCTTCTTATTCCTCAAGACATTAAGGTCATGAATTACACAATACATATCTCATTTACCTTCACAATACCTTTTATAAAGAATTCATACATATTGGACCATTGCCCTGGTTAAAAGCATCATCAATATGTAACTAGACATCTCACTTAAACATTTTCATAAACACATTGTGTACATGCCATTACCAAGATCAATTTCATGATAGAAATAATCAAGACTAGGATTACTCAATACCCACATGTTAGACCATATACAAAAAGAATTCACAAGTGCAAACTACCATCAATAATATGTATAAACATAATTCTAAGCAAGAATCATCATCAAAACCACTATCTACACTTACTAATCCTATTGTGAAATAAATGGGTTTAGAGATATTTAGAAAGGGGAAGAGGTACATGCCTTAAACAAGATGAATCACTAAGAATATTGACTCCCCTTTGCCTCTTAAAGACCACTCTTGAAACCCTAGCCTTCAATCCTTCAAAGATTAAATTGAGAGAGTATTTAGGGTGTTTAATCCATCAAAATGGATGTTTAGGAGGCTACACACACTTATATAGTGTAAGAGTTTGGGGTTTTGGACATGGGAAATGACCACAAGGCCCTTTCTTAAAATTTGGAAAATGAATCCATCCAGTGGTACAACTCACCTTACGACTCTCTTAAGTAGTCGTACCCTAAGGTAAGAGAGGTACCATGACCCACACACTAGGCCTGTCCTAGGTGATACACACTATTATGGGTAAGACCATGCACCCTTGATTCGTATCCTAGAGGTACGACTCACCTCCTTGTCGTATGTTCTACTCGTAACAAAACTAGTCCACTCCAAGCCAAGGCCTTACTCCATACGACTAACCTAGGTACGATTTGTACCCATTGGGTATGATTGAGGAGGGTTCAGTCATATAGAAGATAGAATTCTACCCTTCCAAGGCTTTCCAAGGTATGAGAATGGAGGTAAGGAATGATACAACTCATATCCATAAGGTGCGACTCATTCCGCAGTCGTACCCACCCCAGTGACACCAAAAGGTGGAGTTTTTCAATGGTTTTAAGTCTAGGTGTTTCAATTGCAGCATTCACCCAATAACACTACTTTGGGCATTGTATCCCCACACGATACAGGAGTCGTCCATACTACTGATCCTACTTATAGATAGAATACAAGATCATTTGTGTTTGATTGAAGTGGTGAGCTTTCATACTCCAGAAGGCTCCATGCCATGTTTTTGATTTCTTTACATACTTTGGTCATTTCAGAGACTTTGGTTTTTCTATGGTCGAGGGAATGTCCCGACCGAATATTATTTTACTTTCAGATAGAGGCTTTGTGGGACTACTATGGGTTGGTATGGGTGGTGTAGGTATTGGTGTTTGTATTATAGCTAATAGAGGTTGACTATATTTGATTTATTATTGTTCCATTTTGTTTTGGATTATGTATATACATATATATATGTAACTCATTTTATTCACATAAAATGGATAAGGAAAGTATCACTACAACATAGAAACATCGAAGAGTGAATGGACAACAACAAAATCTGGGGGTAACGCTAACTCATATGAAACTCACCAACTATATGAAAATTATTGAAAGGTCCAATATATTTTGTACTGAGCTTGCCCATCCTCCCGAACCTCATCATACCCTTTATGGGAGATACTTAGAGTAATACTCGTTCACTTAGTCCAAATCTCAAGTCATGGAGTCTATGGTCTTCATAGGGCTTTTGCCTATTCTAAGTTGCTCTCAACCTACATTGAATCAACCTGACTTTATCCAATGACTCCTAAAGTAACTTGGTACCATAGGGTCTAATCTTAAAATTCTCAAACCATCCAATTGGAGAGCAACATTTCCTACCATACAAATCCTCGAATGGCGCCATCAAAATACTTGAATGATAAATGTTCTTATATGCAAACTCCGCCAATGCAAAGTTTGGCTCCCATTGACCTCCAAAATCCATAATACAGGCTCGGCGCACATCCTCAAGCACCTGAATATTCCGCTTAAACTTGCCATCGGTCTGAGGATGGAAGGTTATACTAATATCCACCTAAGTACCCAACTCGTCTTAAAAAAATCTCCAAAATCTAGGAGTGAACACAAAACCTCAATCTGAAATGATATATATGGGAACACCATGTAGTTGGTGTATATCACACACAAAGATAGGGCTAAACTCTCAGTACTGAAGGACATCTAAATAGTAAGAAAGTGTTCTTACTTAGTCAATCAATCAACCATGACCTAAATACTATCAGAACTATGGGAAGTATGAGGCAAACCACTAAAAAATCCATGGTAATCAACTCCTATTCCCATACCAGAATGGGCAACCACCAAGTTATTCAACTAGATCGTTGATGCTTGGACTTTACCTACTAACAATATAGACAACGATAATCAATATTTCAAGCATAACTCTTTATGTGACTCCACCAAAAATGTTGTCTTAAATTTCTATACATCCTAGATGTGCCCAAATAAATAGAATATCTTGAGCTTTGAGCTCATGCAAAATTAACTGGAATAAGTCATTGATACACAAAACACAAATGTGGCTATCTATCCTTAAATTGAAGATCCCAAATATGATAAAAAGTTGAAGACCTAACCTTAACAATAGCAAGAATCCTCCTAGGGTCTTAAATATAAAGGAGACCATCAAGTTGGATAAGGAATAAATGTCCTGTGACAATGACGTTCGAGATACCAAAAAATAAGACAAACTACCCATACTCGTTGCTTTTTTCCTCAAGGCATCAGCTACCACATTCGTCTTGCCAGATGATACCAGTTAGAGATATCGTAATTCCTAAGAAACTCTATACATATACATTGTCTAGCATTATGCTCCCTCTAGGACATAAGATACTTAAGATTGTGATGATCAGTGAGAATCTCACAATGCACACAATAGAGATGATACCTCAAAATCATAAGCAAAAAATCTACTGTCGCCAACTACAAATTATATGTGATCTAGTTGTGCTCGTAAACCATAATCCATCTCAAAGAATAAGCAATAAAATGACCCTATCGTATAAAAACACAACCTAGACCAACACCAGAAGCATCACAATACATGGTAAATCCCACACCCTATAAAGGAAGAGCTAAAATAAGAGTTGAAGTAAGAAAATATTCATGAACTTTCCAAGGAACGGCTCACACTTCCCGAACCATAGGAAAGTAACCTCCTTTCGAATCAATCTGCTCATAGGAACTAAAATAGTAGAAAATCCCTCCACACATTGTCTATAATAGTTGGCCCAACTAGTAAAGCTTCAAACCTCAGTCGGAGATATAGGTCTAGCCCAATCATGAATAGCCGCAATCTTAGTTGGGTCTACCATAATACCATCTTGAGATACCACATATCCAAGAAATGTCACCAACTCAAGCCAAAACTCCCACTTAGAATGCTAGACAAAAATTACATGATCTATCAAAGTCTGGGGCACAATCCTAACATGTTGTGCAAGATCCTCACTTCTCCTTGAATATATAAGGATGTCATTAATGAACACAATCACCAAGGAATCCAAATAAGGCCCTAACACTCGGTTCATCAAATTAATAAATGCGGCTGGGGCATTACTCAAACCAAATGACATCACCAAGAGCACATAATGACCATAAAGGGCCATAAAAGCTATCTTCGAGAAATCATCAGCCCAAATCCTCAATTGATGGTAACATGATCTCAAATCAATCTTAAAAAACACTGCTGCTCTTTGAAGCTGGTCAAATAAATAATCAATGAAAGGCATAGGATAATATTTCTTCACTGTCACCTTATTAAGTTGTCTATAATCAATAGACATACACATAAAGCCATCTCCCTTCTACAAAAATAACATAAGAACTCTCTAAGGAGACACACTCGGTCTAATAAAACCCTTACCATGAAGGTCATAAAGATGAAAATTCATCTCCTTAAGCTCGGTAGAAGCCATATGGTAAGGTATCGTAGAAATAGGTTGGGTGTTGGGTTCAAGATCAATAGCAAACTCAATCTCATAGATAGGGGGAATACCAGGCACATAGGTAGGGAACACATCAGGAAACTCACAAACTACAGGGATAGAGTCAAGCAACGAACTCTCCACACTTGTATCACAAATATAAGAGAGATAAGACTTGTAACCCCTTGAAATAAGACTTTTAGCATGAACATAATAAATAATATATGTTTGGTCATGGCTAAATTCTCCCTTCCATAAGACTGGGGTTATACCACGCATGGCAGGGGTAACGCTCTTCGTACAACAATACATGATCACATAATTGTTAGATAACCAGTCCATGCCCAGAATCACATCAAAGTCCACCATATCAAGAATAATAAGATCAACATGAGTGTCAACATCTATAATAATCATAATATATGGTATAAAAACTCAATCCATTACTAAAGAATAACCAATGGGAGTAGATACACGTAATGGGGTGGATGATAAATACCAAGATAACTCTAATCGTGGATCATAATAAGAAGTTACATAAGAATAAGTGGATATCGAATAAAATAAAGCAAGGGTTGATTGATGGCACACCAAAATCGTACCAATAAAAATAGAATCCAAAGACTCAACCTCGGGTCTAATAGGTACTACAAACAACTGACCACTCTCATAACCTGGCTAGGTTCTTAATCGACCTCCTATCCTGCCTTCCTGAGAATTGCCTATAGTACCTTAGAAACCACCCCTACGACTATGAGAACCACTTTTATATATGGGATGAACATCCCTAATAGGGGGAAAACTTTGAGATAAAGAAATAATGGCCCTATGACAAGGGAAATCTCATGAATAGGGACCATGATATCCACAACTATAACATACATTAAGAGATAAACCAAAACTAATAGATTTGGTTGACCCAGAATAACCACTATATCTAGAATACCCAGAATATAAACCAGTTGAAGATAGACCACTGCTCTGACTAAGGCGATCATTAGAATTAGAATTATCAATGCTAGTAATCTGAAAACCTGCCAGAATAGGTCAGTTGGGATGAATTTGAGATTGATAAGATGGACACAAAGGATATCTATTGTGAAAATAGCTATGTATAAATTGGGAACTACTACGAATCCCACTAAAATAGTCCTATTATTTAGGACTCTTATCATTTCCCATATTGGACTCATGATGCATCTCCTCCATCACATGAGCGTGATAAAAAACATTAACCAAAGACCTACCCATAATGACCAAACTTTGAGTAGACATATAAAGAAAAAGTCTTACCCCTCTAACAATGAAACAAATTCTCTAATACTACATACCCAGAATAGAAGTAGTTTCCCTAGCCAACTTATGAAAATGAACCTCATACTCTACAACTATCAAGGAACCCTACTCTAATATAGAGAAATAATCCCTCAAATGATCTCTAAGGTTGGTATAAGACCCCTCAGAACTTCTAAGATTAATTCAGTCCTTTAAGCTTGTCAAGGGGTCCCATACTTAGAAAAATTCTAACCAAGTAGAGTCTTGTACATGGGTGTGTTGCGCGCCACATTTATGTGAAGAAGGATACAAGATGTTTACGAATAGTATTCCCTTTTTCAGTATTCATTTTATGCCAGTGAGATAATCTCTAGTTAATCTCTCAGTTTAATCCTTTTCTCTTCAATTTACAGAACATGCCTCCCAAGAAGAGAACTAGAAATTAGTCATCCCCTCAGCCCAAAAATCCTTTGGCCTATCATGTCTCTCATGCAGAGTTCATAGCTATATTCACCACTCTTGCTCAGTTAGTTGCTTCCCAGAATAAACGACCAGCTGTCATTCCAGCCAACCCAGTGGCCATTTCAACTGTAGCCTAGAAATGGGACTTCACCCGAATGAATCCTCCGTCCCTTGTCGAGTCTAAAACTGATGAGGACCCTTAGGAATTCCTTGACCAGGTTCAGAAGGTTACAGACATCATGGGGGTGTCATTTGTTGAGAGTGCTGAGCTAGCTGCATATCAGTTATAGGATGTTGCTCACACTTGGTTCAAGTAGTGGAAGTTAGAGAGGTCAGTTGATGAAGGATCCCTAGAATGGGAGAGTTTGTCGCCAAATTCTTAGATAGAGTCTTTCCCCAAGAGATGAGAGAAGCTAAGGTGTTAGAATTTATCAACCTCAGGTAGGGAAACAAGATGGTGAAAGAGTATTCTTTTAAGTTTACTCAACTAGCTAGATATGCTCCCTATGTAGTGGTGGATAGCAGGGCCAAGATGAGTAAGTTTGTTTCTGGAGTGAATGATAGTGTGGTCAATGAGTGCAGGTCTGCAATGTGGAAAAATGACTTGAACATAGCCAGGCTTATGAATCATGCTCATTAGATAGAAGAGGAAAAGATTAAGATGAGGGAGAAGCAGAATAAAAGAGCAAGGACAGGTAGTTTTAACTTTGCTCATCCTAAGTTAGAGGGAGGAAACCGTTCTTAGTTTTATCCTAAGTCATCAGTTTTGGATTTTTCTTCACCCAGTGCTCCAGCTCCTAAGTTCACGGATAGTAATAGAGATGGGGTACCAGGCTCTAAGTCTTAGGGCGGCGTTAGCAATGCCTGAACTAATCCTTTTTGTCAGACTTGTGGCAAATACAATCAAGGTATTTGCAGAGATGACAGTGATGTTTGTTTTGGATATCACAAGCCAGGACATAGAGTTATAGACTATCCTCAGATAGGTTCCCAGAGTCAGCAAAACTATTTCTCAGCTCAGTTCGGTCGCCCAAATCAGCAGGGTGCCACTTCCAGTACTACTAGTGGGCATTGCCCAAATAGACTTTATGCTCTCCAGTCCCAGCAAAACAAGGAAAATTATCCTCATATGGTTACTGGTCTATTAATGATCTTTCACTTGCATGTTTACGCTTTTCTAGATCCAGGAGCTTTCTTATCTTTCGTTACTCCTTATATAATAGTTGATTTCGGAGTCAGTCCCGAGATTCTAGTAGAGCCCTTCTCAATCTCTACCCTAGTGGGTAAAACCATCATAGCTCGATGGTTATACAGGAACTGTCCAACTATGATTTTCCAGAAAGTCACCTCAGCAGATTTAGTCGAATTAGAGATGACTAATTTCGATGTCATTCTTGGCATGGATTGGCTTCATTCCTTCAATACCATAGTTGATTGTCGAAATAGAATTGTCTAGTTTCAGTTTTCAAATGAACCCATCCTGGAGTGGAGGGGTAATATTTTAGCTTTCAGAGGTCAGCTTGTTTCCTACCTTCGGGCATGGAAAATGATATTTAAGAGATGTGCCTATCACCTTGTTCATGTTAAGGACACTAGTACCAAAACTTCCAGCCTTGAATCAATCCCAATCATGAATGAATATTCAGATGTCTTTCCCAAAGATCTTCCAAGAATTTTTGAAGAAAGGGAAATAGACTTCTGCATTGATATTCTTCCAAATACTCAGCCAATATCTATTTTATCATACAGAATAACACCAGCAGATCTCAAAGAACTGAAAGAACAATTGAAATATCTCCTGGATAATGGATTCATCAAACCCAGTTTGTCCCCGTGGGGTGAAATAGTCTTATTAGTGCGAAAGAAAGATGGTTCTCTCAGAATATGCATTGATTACCGTCAACTCAATAAAGTCACGGTCAAAAACAAGTATCCACTTCCAAGAATCGATAACTTGTTTGACCAACTTCAGGGGGCCAGCTATTTCTTTAAGATAGACCTTAGATCAAGCTATCATCAGCTTAGAGTCAGAGAATGTGACATTCTAAAAATAGCCTTACGTACTCGATATGGTCACTTCGAATTCCTAGTCATGTCCTTTGGTCTTACCGATGCCCTAGCAGCTTTCATGGACTTGATAAACCATGTGTTAAAGAGGTACATAGACATATTCATCATAGTCTTCATAAATGATATCCTTATCTATTCTTGCGGTGAGCATGATCATGCAGACCATCTCAGAACAGTGCTTCAGACTCTCACAAATCATCAGTTATTCGCTAAATTCAGTAAGTGCAAATTTTGGATAAGGTCAGTAGAATTCCTTGGTCATATCATTTTTGGTGATGGAATTAGAGTAGATCCTCAAAAGACCAAGGCGGTAAGAAACTGTCCCAGACCTGTCTCTCCATCAGATATAAGGAGTTTCTTGGGTTTGGATAGCTATTACAGATAGTTTGTTGAGGGATTCACTTCTATTGCATCCCTTATGTCAAGATTGACTCAGAAGAAATTTAAGTTTCAGTGTTCAGATCCTTGTGAGAAGAGTTTTTAGGAGTTGAAGACTCGACTCACCTCAACCATAGTCTTAGCTCTTCCAGATGGTTCAGATGGTTTTGTGGTGTACTGTGTTGCCTCCAAAGTAGGTTTCGGTTTTTTCCTCATGTAGCATGGTATGGTCATAGCCTACGCCTCCAAGCAACTTAAACCCCATGAAAAGAATTATCCTACTCATGATCTGGAGTTAGCAGCCATAGTATTTGCCTTAAAGATTTGGAGGCATTATTTGTACAGTGTTCATGTAGATGTGTTCATAGATCATAAGAGACTTTAGTATATTTTATTTCCAAAAGAGCTCAATCTTTGTCAGAGAAGGTGGTTAGAGCTCTTGAAAGATTACGACATGAGTGTCCTTTATCATCCGGGCAAGGCCAACGTAGTGGCCGATGCTCTCAGTAGACTGTCTATGGGCAGTGTTGCTTATGTTGAGGGAAGTAAGACTAAGGTTGATCAGGAATTTCATCAGCTTTCTCGACTAGGTGTCTTCCTAGTTGATTCAGTAAAGTGTAATATATGGGTTCAGAGTAGTTCAAAATCATATCTAGTTTTTGAGGTGAAAGAAAATCAGGATAGAGATCCCATTCTTTTCAAGTTGAAAGAGTCAGTCAAGGATCAGAAGATTGAGGTTTTATCCCAAGGGGGAGATGGTGTTCTACGTTGTCAGGGTTGTCTGTATGTTCTAGGTGTAGATGACTTGAGGCAACGAATTTTTGCAAAAGTGCATGGTGTGCGATACTCTATTAATCCAGGGGACATAAAGATGTACCACAACTTGCGGGAGATCTATTGGTGGAGTGGGATAAAGAGAGAAGTTGTAGAGTTTGTGGCTAAGTACTCTACATATCAGCAGGTTAGGATAGGGCATCAGAATCCTAGTGGGTCCATGCAGGAGTTTAATATTCCCACTTGGAAGTGGAAAGAAGTGAACATAGACTTCATGATGAGTTTGCCTCATACTCGTTGTCAGTATGATTTTATTTGGGTCATTGTAGATAGGATAACCAAATCAACTCATTTACTTCCAGTTCATACCTTTTATTCAGCCGAGGATTACACCAAACTCTACATCAGAGAGTTGGTCACATTGCACGGTGTTCCGCTATTTATTAACTCAGACAGGGGTACCCAGTTCACCTCTTATTTCTAGAAAGCATTCTAAAAGTGTATTGGTACCCAAGTTCATCTCAGTACAACCTTCCATCTTCAGTCAGATGGTAAAGAAGAAAGGACCAATCATACTTTAGAAGATATGATAAGGGTGTGTGCAATTGATTTCAAGGGTAGTTGGGATGACCACTTGCCTTTGATTTAATTTGCATACAACAAAAACTATTATTCTAGTATTCGGATGGATCCATTTGAAGCTCTTCATGGTAGGAGATGTAGATCTCAAGTCAGTTGGTTCAAAGCTAGTGAGGCTTCAGTTATAGGTCCTGGCTTAGTATTCGATGCCTTAGAAAAAGTCCAGTTGATCATAGAAAGACTCTGGGCTGCTCAGAGCTGACAGAAATCTTATGAAGATGTGCGCAGAAAGGATCTCGAGTTTGAGATTGGTGATTATGTTTATCTAAAGATCTCTCCTATGAAGGGAGTGAAACGGTTCAACAAGAAGGGAAATCTCAGTCCCTAATATGTCGGTCCCTTCAAAATTCTTAGTCGCTTTGCCTTCAGATCTAGCCTCAGTTTATTCAGTCTTCCATGTCTCTTTGCTCAAGAAGTGTATATATGACCCAACAGTTGTAGTCCCTATTCAGAGCATAGATGTTCAGAACAGCCTCTCTTATAAAGAGATTCCAGTCGAAATGCTTGACTATCAAACTCATAGACTGAGGAATAAAGAAGTCCCTTAAGTCAAAGTTCTTTGGCGGAATCAGTCTATTGAAGGAACTACTTGAAAAGCAGAAGCAGACATGAAAACCAAGTACCCTCACCTATTCTCCGCTAACCCAGATCTAGCTAAAGGTAACCATTCTCCTTAAGCTTTTAAGTTATAAACTTGGTATTAAATACTATTGCATACTCAGTCATGCATTCATATAGCAGTTCAGTCATATAATCATGCATCATATATGCATTCTCATTGTAAGAAACTCAGTTCATCAAAACACTCAGCCATGCATTCATGAATCAGTTACACATGCATTAGATATGCATGCTCAGTATAGTGTATTCAGTTATCAGTCATGCCAGACATGGAATCAGGTTCAGTTGTTCATGTTAAATATTTATGTTAGTTTATCTCTTCTCCCCTCTCAGTCAATCTCATTCGAGGATGAATGTTCTCAAGAGGGAGATATTCTAAGACCCTGCAGAACTTCTAAGATTAATTCAGTTCTTTAAGCTTGTCAAGGGGTCCCAGACTTAGAAAAATTCTAACCAAGTTCCCAGACTTAGCCTATTTTGACCTTCGAAAGTTGGCAATCTCATCTTGCCATCTTAATGTCCTTTAATGGCTTGTATTTTCATTAATTCATGATAAAAAAGGTATATAGGTGTTCCCGGACAAGTTTCAGATTTTTTGGAACACGTTTAGATCATGTTCAGAGTCACAAAACAGTGGACCAATGCGATCTTGGTGCGCCGCATCGCCTATCGCGTTTGTCAACTTTTGTGCAGGCTGCCAGAGATAACTTCTGAGGCTCAACGTGATCATAGAGAAATGCTTCAAGTATTGAATCACAGCTATCAACGCGCCTCATCGCTTATAGCGTCGACACCCAGTTTTTAGTCATTAAATGACCGCATCCTCAAGGGCAAAAGGGTCAATTTCCCACTCCTATATAAGCCCCAAAACACGTAATTCTGCAATTTTCATCCAAATTATAGTGGTTTATCGCCATTAATCTCAAGAAAAAGTTAAGGGTTTTCCAATTGAGAATCCAATTTCAAGAATTTCACTGTTAGTTTTCAAGAATCTTCCATTCAAGGTATGCATAGTGTTGATTTATGGATTCCTTTAATCCATAAAGATCAAGAACCCTATTTCAAATCATAAATTATGATGTTTATGTTGTAGGTTGTTTTGTATCCATGTTTATCTTGTTGTACAATTCCCAAGTTGGAATTTTTAAGTTCTGCTCCTGAAACTACGTTAGCATGCAAGTTGAAATCCATGAATTGAGTTGTTGATGATGTGTAATTTGATGATTTCACCTATGCCCTAAGTGGTGCATGTATGGTGTTTGATAAAATTCCTAAGAGACTTGAAATTATGTAATATAGCTCAATTATGACTTAAGTGATGGATTCATGTTTAACCCTTACGTTCAAATGACTCTCATGCTATTGATGTGCAATGTAGATGTTTGTTGGAATGCTTATGATATTGGAGTATGAAATTACGATACTTATTATATGAATTCCTATCATGTACAAGTTTATGATAACCATCTCTCCATGAAATCCCCAACTTATTATATTATGGATTATTGATGTTGGTCATGTTATCAAGAATATCATGACTTGTCATTTTCCGTCTATCGAGTCATGGGGATAATTGTACCCGAGAATTTAGTTGTGAGCCTAGAGCCAGTGTCATGTTTTCATGATACTCTCAGTCATGCCATGATTAATGGAACTCAGTCAGTTATGTGACTCAGGAAATCTCAAAAATTCAGTAATCTCAGTAGTATTCCGTCAGTCAACGGAACTCAGTTAACTCAGTCCAGTTTAGTTCAGTTAATCATGTTCAAGGTTTATTCAGATGGGATTATGGTTTAGCACTGAGTGAACCCAAGGATGGGAACTTACCTACCAGTAGAGGGTGTCATTCTTAGAAGCAATCTTTGTGTTCCAGAACTACGTTGCCAGCGTAGGTTGAGACAATTAACTTGCCAGTTCAGGGTTGAAGAGGTGGCTTACCTTCCAGTTGAGGGTTCCCACCGTTCTCATTTGAGTACCTTGTAGTTGAGGATCACTAACAGCTTTTCCTTACCGGTGGCGTGGTATTGACACCCTTCCAATTGGGGTTACAGATTGGAACCCAACTAAGCTATATTTCTTTATTTGGAGCATGTCGGTTAGATGACTACTTCCCATAGTTACAGTTTCATCCTCAGTCTCAGTAATAGAACTCAGATAGTTCTACAAAATTCAGGATTGTCAGATACAATCAACTCAGAATAATACAAAACTCAGATAGTTCCATCAGAACCTAGGTTGTCAGTCACAGTCGCTCAATATCAGTTACATCAGTTATCAATAACTCATGTTATCAGTAATCAGACTCAGTAGTCAGTACATCACAAATTCAGTTACAGTGACTTACTCATGCATGTATTCTCACGTTCATATTATACAGTCGGTTAGCATAGTTCGTGCATATGAACCCCCTGCATTCAGTCTACCTCAATTGCATACCAGTATATTCAATCTTACTAACGTATTTGCGATATGGTATTTTATGCTATAGGTTCAAAAGCACGAGCTCCAGAGCATCAGTAGCAGACAAATTTAGTAGTGAGTCCTCAACATTCAAGGACGATATGATTATTTATTTCATTATTTTAGTTTAGCTTTCAGTAAATGGAGTTAGTTGGGGTCTATTTCATTATTTTAGTTTAGCTTTCAGTAAATGGAGTTAGTTGGGGACATGTCCCATCAACTCCTTATTCAGATAATTCAGTCAGTTAGAGGCTTTTCATACTATAGTATGTTAAGGAAGTTTATTTCAGTTAATGTTTTGGTATTGATATACCGTACTCCCAGATATTATGTTTTATCCATTTTAAATTTTATGGCATGTTTCAATCTACTATTTACATATTTTACATGATGTTATATAGTATACAGGTACAAATATCAATCATGGGTTAGCTTGTGGTCCTTCGGGGTCATGAGCACTATGTAGCGCTCCGGGTATTAGATTCAGGGAGTTATAACTGGGAGGCATGTCCTTCTCCAAAAACTTCTTCGATAACTTAATCCACGTCGAATAAGAATATTCGTCTAGTCTAGAATCTATGTAACCTCTCCACTAATGTCGAGAAACCAATTCTAATTGAAATATATCCATACCAGAAGTCTCATCAAGGCTCTCTCAACATATCCTCACAAATAATTAGAAACTCATATGCATCCACGCCCGGAGCACCAGAAAACCTCGGCGGAGGAAACCTCAAGAATCTACTCAAAATTTTCTTCACCTTAGTAGACATAGCTAGCTAGGAAACTACTGACCGAACCACTACCGACTGAAAAACATGTGGTATAGGAGGGACGACCTCAACTCTAAGAGCCATAAGTACATGTTGCACAACTGCCTCCATACCACTATAATCTGTAGACTCTACACCATAAAATGATACGCCACTAACTAAACCCAAAAGTTGAACTAAAGAATCCCTGAGCACTAAACAAGAAATGAAGTTTGGTGGAGTCTGGGTTGGTCCCTGTCCCACCTCAGAACGTGGCAGAAGAATCTCGGGATTAGGAGTGGGAATAGGGTCTAGAGAAGGCCCCGTCTCGTAGCTCCTAGATGGGGACATATCTCTAGGTTTTCCACGACTCTAGGTCATCCACAAACATGGGTGGGATACCAAGGCTTGGTCTCCGAAACCTTATCTTATGTAGCAGTAGTATGTGTCCTAGCCATCTACAAAAGTGCAAAATCAAAGGAATGTTTTATAAACCAACTCTGACTCTTAGCATGATATTAGTGGAAGAAGTGAAGAACTCCTAAGAATGTCCCATAGCCTCCTGAATATAGGAAACAAACGTTATCTTTTAGATTCGCAGGACTGTACTAGACACTTGACATTGTACCAACAATATCGGTGAAATCTAGGCTCTGATATCAATTAGTCATGACCCAATTTATGAGTCATGATGGCACTTATTCTATCTTGATAGTAGGTAAGCCAAACCATATCTCAAAGTTAAAAATAAGGGGTTCACTTGGCTGATAATGCCCAATGTAGGAGGAAATCAACAACACAACTTATAAATAAGAATAGTATTTGAAATAGATAAGATAGTAAACATAGGTACTATCCCATGACCTAGTAAAACCAGTACAAGAGAATCTAGTATTAATAATACAACCTAAGTATCTAAAATAGTGAATAACATTTTTCTCTAAATAAAAGACATAACATAGAGAGATAGAAGGAATTAGGTGACTCTGACTCCAAGAGATCATCCTATCATTAGGTTCAACAGAACATGATCGTCGATCAATGATAGAAACTGGTACTCAGATCTACACCAAAAGGTATAGAAGTGTAGTATAAGTACTAAAACCACGGGTACTCAATAGGCATCATCAGTCGACTAAGCTAAATCCTGATATAAGAATGATAAAATGCGAAATAACATAACTGAGTCAAGGTATGGATAAATTTGAAGTAACTCCAACATCGTCAAGAATAAATAATTAAATAAATTAGAATAATAGAATAATGTAAAATAATGTATCCACACATGCAATCATAACTACAAAATTGTCTCCCATAGGCTAATTACTATGAAAAAGTAATCATCCCATCGCAAGCCCCCCATAATCTTGTAAGGTACAAAGAAGATAGAATAGAACAACCATTATTTATCAACTCTTATTATACAATCATCGATCGACTGAGATAAATTCTGATATAAGAATGATAAAATGTGAGATAGCGTAACTAAGTCAAGCTATGGACAAATCTGAAGTAACTCCAACATTGTCATGCATAAATAAGTAAATAAATTAGAACAATAGCATAATGTAAAATAAAGCATCAACACATGCAATCATAACTACAAAATTTTCTCCCATACGTTAATTAGTGATGTAAAGTAATCATACCATTGCAAGCCCCCATAAGCCTAGAAGGTACAAAGAAGATCATATAGGACGACAGTCATTTATCAACTCTCATAATACAAATGTCATTCAACAAAGTCATGTCACACTATAACCATAGATTTTCCATATTTATCATTTGTCAATTAATCAACACTTATCAACTAGCCATTATGTAGCAACTAATCCTCATTTATCAATAAATCCTTCTTTAACAACTAAACATCACTTATAAACTAATCCTCATGTATTAAGAAATCATCCTTTTTCAACTAAACATCGCTTATGAACTAATTCACATATAGCGACTAATAATCACTTATAAACTTCTCATTATTTACCGGCTAACCAACATTTTTAACTAAACAACTTTTGTCAGCTAATTATTATATCACTAGAATTTATTCATATCATATCACATTATAACTATTTCCTCATTTTCATACTCTGCAAGAACTATTATTGTCAATCTAACACCCCGATATCATCATATCATAATAAGTATGACATTATAGTATAAGATGTATATATATACATATTCGTACTCAAACCGATATGGATATTCAATTGTATACTAGTAAATATCACCACTAATATAATCATAAATATCATCATCAATATCATAGATATCCTCCAGATTTCTACCATTTATAAATAATCGATATCATCATCTATATAATAGACATTGGTGATGTCAAAGCTACACCTCTACTTTTAAGATAATACGGTTGCTTCCAAATATAGTAACTCAACAAAGGTTGGGGATAAAACCAAAGGGAAGACGTGGAATCGTGGCTCTTTATTGTAGAAATAAACTAGTTGAACTAAAAAAGTAAATGGGGGTTTTGAATAGCAATATCAAACAAGTGGAAAATATCAACTTCTGTTGTAATCAGTTGTAGTTGAACACTAGGGTTGTGTTCCCCTGGCTTCTCAACTCCATAGGATTATCGTGCTTTGTATAACCAACCCAATACTTTGCAAGAGAGTCAATAAGTTATGTACTTTCTACTATCTTTTGGACGTACATAAAGATCTCACCCTTTACCTTTTGAGACTCAGGATGTCGCCTTACTAACTCTTATCTTAATCCCAGTTAACTATTACCTTATGAGCCTATAGTTATTGGATAAAATCTAACAATCTAACTTCGACAAAACCTAGTAGCATGGATCGACAGTTAAACTCAAAATTACTATTGTCATTATCTTTTCCTAGTCACCACTTCTCTTTTGGAGTAAGTAGCAATAATATAGGTAGGATCCTAGAATTTGCAACCCCCAAGATAACTATTAAAGTAAGGATAATACAATGCATATATGGGTATAAATTTAGAAAAATAATAGCACTTCCCCTACTTTATTAATCTGTCAGGGTTTGCACAACCCTAGCTAAGGGTTTTTAGCAACTCATGTTTGTGAAGTAATCAATAACATTCATGATTGAAAGCATAAGATGAAATCAGAATAATCACAAGTAAAAACCCAAAACCATAACTGAATTAATCAACTAAATTTAACAAAAGTTAATTCCAAGACTAAAATTGAATCTCAGAATCAAAATATGTTTGTGAGTATCAAGAGCGTGTTACTTCTACTAAAAACATATAAAGTCTATTTAGAGTACATGAGGAAACTCTAAAACCAAAGCCCAAATAAAATAGGAGAAAAAAGGGTCGATGGTTACATATGGTCTCTATATGCGCCCTGGCCTTGGGAACATGTGGTACATGTGGCCTACAAGCACGATGCATGTAGTGATTGCATGTGCCTAGACCAAAATTTTCTGTTGGTCAGCTTTCGAGATTGTTGACTTCTAACAAATGCTTTGCCCACATGCGGTCTACATGTGGTACATATGGTCCATATGTTGACTTAAATAGTACTAAAAGTTCTTTTTTCAACTCTTCTTCAATTCCCGAACATGGTTTGGTTACGAACAGTCTGGAAAGTGTCCTGACCATCCTTAATTGCTCCCATAAGTATCCAAAAATAAAATTTTCATCTTTTTAGTAACTTAGCATCAAAAACATGATTTCCAGCAAAACATACCCAAAATGCATCATAACTAATAAAATAACCTCAAAAACTTGCATATTTTCCTCAGTTTAAGCATTGAAAGTGCTATATTTCTATAACACACTTGTTAAGCATTACTTCCAATGTCATCCATCATAATCAACAAGTACCAAGGTGTCTAAATATCATCGAAATAACCATCTTCCTAGATGTACATAAGAATATCAAAGGGTCTTCAATAGCTATCATAAGTCTTGGACTAAGGTTGGTCGAAGAGCCCACTTCAAAATCCCTAAAATCATTTACTAAGAAATATCTACTCCGGACAAGGATAAGGTATGCAAATCCATTATTAGTTATCAAACAAGACACAACTAGATCTAGGATATTAATCTATCTCGATAGGGAGAAACTAAGTCAATTTCACTCGAGGAATGGTAACTAAGGCCAATTTCGCCTTAAACTCAAGTGACTATGGCAATCTTCTCAGTAGAAGAGTAACTAAAGCTTTTACAACCTAAGCATAAGACTACAAGGTTAACTTCACCTAAGGTAATGATAAACTAAGCTAATCATGCCAAAAATAAGGACCCATATTGCAATATTGTGCTTCGGGTCCAAAAATAACCCAAAAATCCCATGTGGGTCCCATTTATGGAAAAATCGTGTTTCTAAAAATAACCCAATGTTCCCTCATGATCAAGGAGTTATGAACCTCAAAGCCCCGTGATTTTTTGATTCCTGAACAAGAAATTGAAATTTCTACTAGGAAAAGGGTGAAATCTTACCAAAAATCAGAAGATAATTGCAAAAACAAGTGTTAGCCAAGCCTATAAATCACCCACAAGCCTCAATTCTAAGATATATACCATTTTAGAGTTTTAGTATCAAGTGAATGGATGAAGAAGGAGCAAAATCGACCAACAATGGTGTATTTATACCCATATCAGGTTATCGAGTATCCTTATTACGACCCAACTAATGTCTTCATGATATAATACAGCTGTGACATGAGTTGCTATCGTGATAATATATTGTGATCTTTGTATTTTGGGTTACACAAATGAGTCACAATTGTAGAAAAAACGATCGCTATCATGATGCACCAGATACAATAATAGATTTATAATTTTTTATGTTTCTGCCAAGCCCTCTAGATTCATCTGTAATCCCATATACGCAAATGGACTATGTAACCCTATCAAATTTGATGTTTCATACTCAATAGCGAAAATGAAATTTAAATCTGAGGTCATTTCGACAAAAAGTGTATCCCACACCCAAATTTTTTTTCTTAACTTTTTGACCAATAGGTCGAAATGACCTCGGGTGCCTTGGAACCCAAACTAAGATTCAAGCCTAAAATTAATATTTCGGAGATGCTAGAATAGTCGATTTTGTACACGAGGTCATTTGACTAAAGTTTTCACCCAGTGGCTATTTGGAACCAGCAATAACTTTAAAATAGGGAATTGGATCTACAAACAAAATAAATTGCTCAATAACCTAATTGTTAGTTCTAGCAAGTCATAAATGTCCTAGGACAACTATAATAAATCTATAATGGAAAAACTAAGCACAAATATGGAACATGACTGAATGGTCATTACACAAACCCTTTTTTCTTTATCCATTAAAATTTTTTTTTGCACAAATCATCCAATATTACTCATTTTAACTATTTAGAAAGTATCCCGATGAAGAATGAAGGCTAAGAAACATACTTGGCTTACAATACAACTTTACAGTTAATTGAAATTTGTAAAACTTAACCCAAGGGACACAACAATTGCTTTTAGAGAAGAGAATTTGAAAGAAGTGAATTATAGAAGAATAGGATGGTTTGCAGGAATTTAAATAGCAAGGAGAAGGAACTATAGATTTTTTAGGAGAGTGAATGTTATTTATGATGGAGGAATATCAGAGTTTAAATCATTTTAGAAGTTGAAGAGGGAAAGGCATGCATATACATAGTTAATTGATCCAATTCTTATCTATATATACATTTAAATCAATTTATAGGCCCAATTTGGGAAATATTTACCCTATAATTTGACTTGCGCTGGCCTAGAAATTAACTAAGCTACGATAGATGCAGATGGTCCTAGCGATGGTTTCTCATACGAGTGACGGTCCTTTGGGTGTGTCATCGCTTCTTATCAGAAATAAGATAAATTTCTATAGGTCGACGATCTCAGAAACGGGCTATCACAAGAGAGACGATCCATATCTTTTTCCATCGGGCCTTATCTAGTATATAAGCCAACCTAAGCTATTAGTGATGATCTGTTTCACGTCTGACGGTCGGTCGATTTCCCTATCCTTGCTCATCTAGAATAGTTCAACTCCAATTTTCTTCTGAGCACAACTCCTATACACTCAACACGCAGATTAACCTATAAGTGAAACAAAAACAACTGCCTACATGATTTTACAACACATTATGGGTTGTTTTACACTAGCACTTGATTTTCCATTGTGGCACAACTCGTTTATCTTGATTACTCAAACTTCATCAAGATAAATCATCGATAGTACTTTTACCTCATCCATTAGACTAATGTATTGTTTGATCCTTTTCCTATTGACTTTGAACATGCTTTCAACTTTGTTCTCCAGTTAAACCCACTCTCAATAGAAAAAATGAGTTATTTTGAACAGTCCCGACCACTTTAATTTAAGCTTCCAAAGAAAAACCTTAAATCTTGAGTTAAATAGTAGTACCCAATCACCCATATAAACTCTCTTTTATAAATTCTCTAACCATGGTATTGCTTCATCCTTTTCTTATAATGATCATCTCAATTATAAATTTAGAGGAAAAACTCGTCCATCTTTTTAAATTGATCTAGTTTCATATCAGTTGCTTCCTTCCAACTCTAGTTTAAATTCTGGAGTGCCCACAACACCTTATGTTCAATATCCACTAGTAAATGAAAAGCTTTACCAAAAACTAGTTGGTAAGGAGATATTCCAGTGGACGTTTTGAAAGCCATTCAATACGCCAAAGAGAATCATAAAGTTTCCCGACCGATCATTTCTGCTAGCATTAATGGTCTTGGTTATTATAGACTTGATTTCCCTATTTGACACTTCAATTTGTCCACTAGTTTGTGGGTGATAAAGTGTGACTACCTTATGTTGCTTCACCCCATACTTAGCCAAAGCAACCCAAAACATCTTGTTGCAAACGTATGACCCTCGATCACTTATAATGGTTCACGAAACACCAAAATGAGTGAAAATGTTCTTTCTAATTAATGCAACCACTTTCTGCCTTTATTATTTGCTAGAGCCACAGCTTTAACCCACTTAGACATATGATGTCGCCAAAACTACACTTCTACTTGAAGGATAATATGGTCGTTGTAGGAATATAGTAACCCAAATAGGTTGGGTTCAATCATACTGAGAATACGTCAGAAATCCTTCTTGCACTTATTGAAATCACCGGGAAGTGTAGAAAAGTATAAGGGGGATTTTTAGTAGCTAGCAAGAACTAAAAATAATTGGATGCTTGAGCTTGAAATCAATCTAATATGAACACTGGCCCTGTGTTCCCCTTGTCTTCTAACTCCGTAGATTTATCGTGCACTTTCGCATTATTCCAATACCTTACATGCAAAATATGACAAGTTATGTACCATCAACTGCATTATGGACTAATTGATAGATTTCACCCTTTACATTTTGAGACTCATGGTGATGCCTTACTAACCCTTATCCTAGATCCCAATTTAACTATTACCTTTTGAGTCCCAAGTTATAAGATAAAAGATAATCATCTTAAGTAGATAGTGCAGGTAATCTCATTTTGGCAATTAACTACAAATCACTGTTGTGATCTTTTTTTCCAAATCTCTACTTCCTGGTCAGGCTTGTAGTGATTATAGGCAAGATCCTAACATATGTGCCCACTAAGATGTTAATCAAATCAAAGAAAACCACAATACATGGAATAGTCTTTATGTATAATGACTTGGAACTTCCTAAAATTTTTAATCTACTAGGGTTCCCCCAACCCTAGATAAGGGAATTAGCTTCTTATAGTTGCAAGATAATTCATGGAATTCACAGAAAAAATTACAGAATTAATATCACAATAATGAAAGAAAAAAACCTAAAGTCTCAAAAGAACAAACCCAAAACAAACCATGAACAATAAGATCCCAAGATCATGAATCAATCTTGGAATTAAAAGATGTTTGTGAATAGTATATGATGTACTTAGCCCTAAAGGTCATATCAATGGATGTATCTAAACAAGAAATGTAATAAAGGTATTTATAGATTACAAGGAAACTCTAGAATTCAAATTCTAAACAAAAGAGTAAAACATAACTAAATGTACATAATAATGACTAAAAACATCATAGGAGATGGTTTATATGACATGGAAACCCTATGAAACAACTTTGAAATGATTTGAGAAAATTGCATCTGTGGCTACCTATGGACCCACCTACGCCCCTTAGGTGGGAGTGTAGGAAGTCCTCAAATTTTGGCCTATGAATATTTTGTTTTTGACACCTAAGGACCCATCTACGCCTCGTAGGTGGTACCTACAGTCATAGGTTCCTTAGTATGTAGTCATTTTTCAGCTTTTTATTTTGTTTTCTTCTAGTTAGCTTCCAACACATAGTTTCTTGCTAAATCACTCCAGAAACATATCAAACCTAACAAAACAACCTTATGTACATGCATATTCTCCATGTTTAAGAATCGTATGTGCTATCAAAACCATGGTAGATCAATATCCTTAACATAGAACGTTGCATGTCCTCAGGCAACAAAACATAAAAATAATACGAGGATGCCTAAGTAAGAGAAACCTAAGATATCCATTGCAGGAAATCTCAAATTTACCTCAAAAACATATCACCTTTCCAAGTTCTATACTTTAAAACCAACTGTGCATAATTATGAAACACAATAATGTGACAAAAAGCTATCAATCTATGGTATAATACTAGCAACAAACAACCATGCATATGGACAAACACACTACCCAAAAAAGTAATTATCTAGAAACACAACCCATGTGTCCTCACGTCAAACAGGTCTGAATTACTTATATAAAATCATGCATGTCAAGGAAGGGACATATCAAGAGTCACCCACATTTCCAAGACAAGCTCCAACAAAATGTATCACATACAATAGGCTTTTCTTTATTTTTTTTACCTTAGTTTTCATACAGTCGGGTTAGGATTACTATAGAACTTTACTCGGCTTGTTATGTAGGCTTGGGGGATGGAATGGTACATATGGAAATTTTAGTAATTAATGGTCCGTGGAACTAAACTTACATTGGGGGTACACTTATCGACCGGTTCCCTTTTTATTCCACCCTTACCTCTCCCTTTTTATTCTCTTATTGTACTTTAAGATTAGGTGTGGTTTCTTTTATTTTTTCTTTTTGCAACGACCCAAAATCACCTCCCGGGATGTCACACGGTGCTTAGGGCTACAAGTAGCCCTAAGTTAACCCTTTGAGCCTATAACTTCTCGTAATAACTCATTCAAGAAGAAATATAAAAACACTGGCACTGTCATATCAAATGAAAGGAAATACGAAGGTAATACTCGATCCAAACAACCACAATACTGGAAATCTCAACACAACCATAGTCTGATAACTATTCTGACAAAGCCTCTACTACTCCATGAACTTGAGAGCCGTTGGGACAGGTACCCAACTAACTCAAACTAAAATGAAAGTAATAACATAAACACTCGAATACATAAATGTCTGAAGATAGGTCCTCAAACCATGAGGACTCACCACTATAGAAATATAGATGAAGGTACTCGGGAATCACTGACGAGGCTGGTACTGAACACCTAAACCTACATTATAGGATAACGTAGCATATCAACGTATATGGGGATCAACACTTGGGAATGTAATGAGTATATAGGGGTGTATGCATTTACGTAAAACAATATTAATACTCTTTAATCAAATCATGCATGCAATTAGGAATGACTCACATGGCTCGAATAAGTCTAAAATGTAAAGCTCATAAATCATGTAGAATGAAGCATATAACACAAATCTCGAGAGCCATTATACTTTGGCTTTAAAATCTACGCTATCCTTTTATTATCATTACTCATAGGATAAAGGAAGCTTTAAACAATACTTTCAAATCATGCATATGTCTCATGCAGAGTAAAACTTCTTCATTGCTCAAGAACTTATAAATCGTTTGAATTCAAACACTTGGAACTCGGAATCATATGACTTTGGTTTAAAAACTGATGATCAACTCTTATTAGTAGAGAAAATTACGTCCTTCTTTGGAAAATACTCAAAAGTAATTCATTCACTTTAGAAAATATCTCATCTCAAAGCTTTTGGGATAAATATTCTATCTTGATAGAAAATACTTTAGTTTAGGGATGTTCTCTTAACTGACATAAACCATGCGAGCTTCATGAAGTCCAATGTCTTATCCTCCTAAAGAAGAAACCTTATATTGGGGAGAGGCATCATACTCTTGGCAAGGAGTATAATCTTAACTCAGTGATCACTTATCTCAGCCTTGGGCCCAATTATCTCAGCCTCAGTCCTAAAATTTGAAACCTATGATGGCACGTAGTTCTGGGATAAGAAACCGTGGTAACTTACCCAACTCGGTGCTAAATACTACTCCCTTTAGTTTATCTCGTTCATCTCATGGAAATTGATAACGCTCAAACTACAGCTCTCGTAAGAGTGTAAGCGGTCGTCGTCAAATATAGAACCCAACTGGGTTGGGTGTCGAATCCCACAGGGAATACTCGGTCACTAAGTATGCAACGATTAGTACACTTTTGGTGAAAGTTCTGCGGATAAAGGGGGGATTTTATGCGTGAAGTAAAATTATCAAAATAGCAAAGTAAAAATGGAATATTTAGTAAGATTTTAATCAATGAGAATTGTAAGTTAGGGTTATGTCCACCTTATGAGTTTTACGTATCTATTGGCTATGAGTTATGCGGAATTCAGACATGCATGCGCTTATAGAGATTCGTATTCTATAGTAAATCCTAGTGTCTTTCGACCATCAAGGATTATATCACTTTAACTCTTTCGAGCTTAAAGCGTATACTAATGGTACGAATTCTCTAAGAGGTTAATCCAGTTACGACACTAACTTTTAAACAGGGGTTGGTAGCCCTATTTCCTTGTCATTCTCTCTTTTCCAGACATGTAACTTTTCTTTCGAACAAGTTAATTCTATACTGGCGTATTCTATATGTTTGCAACCACAAGAATTCAATTAAGATGAAGAGAGTAATGATATAAGCAGCATACGTATCAAGAATTCACAAACTCATAGCAATAAATAGTATCTCATAAGGCTTCCATAACCCTAACAGAGAAGTTTAGCTACTCATAATTGTGAAGGAAAACCATGAGGATATCATCATACCAAAGCAATAACAATATCACGATAAGGAAGTATTGGCGTCACTTGTGGCGTGAATTCCTTGCTAGTAGCGTTTCTCTTGTCGTGAAAATTAAAAGTCGAATAGATGAAGAATAATGTCAACAACGAATTTAAGAATAGAAGAGAGTAAGAATGAATTGAAAGAGAATGAGTGAGAATAATAAAAAGCTTGCTGAAAAATTCAGCAAATAGGGTTTTTATAACATCCTTGTCCTAGTCCTACTGAAATAGGGTTTTTATCCTTGTCCTAGTCCTACTGGGTTACTGCATACTTGTCTTAATCCTACTAAGTTACTGCTGATCCCCTAAGTCTTTTAGAAATGCTTTTTTTGCCCGGGACAAGTTCTCCATGCATCACTTTCAGTCCACAAGCTTCCAGAAGCTGCCTTCCTTCTTATGTGAAGTTTCCTTTGGCGTTCAACAGTCCATAAAATGCTGAAATCTTCATCATAAATACCTGAAATCTTGCTAATCACGTTGGTTAGCTCATTTACAGGAAAATGGTCTAAAAGTGCAGGAATTATATATTTTGTCCTTAAAACTTAGCTAAAATATGGGTAAATTAAGGTGCTTTAGGCGTGTAAATACACCTAACATCAACACCCCACACTTAAAGCTTTGTTCGTCCTCGGACAATATATCATGTCCATATAAACATCTACTTAGGGTTTCACAGTAACAACACAACATATTCATCAAGACAGGCACAACAATTATTAACAAAGAGTAGTTTTCTAATCACTTCTAGAAACAATTCAACCTCAAACATAGTCTCGTGATGATGGTTAATTCGTATTCAAAAGTTAAGGCACAAAGAATCATACAAGACTACCCAAAACTCATCAACCATGTGTGTCTCACAATATATCACCCATAATTACTCACAAGTATTTCATTTTTCAAAACATGGGTATAAGATTATCCTTGCTCTCACTCTCATAAAGAATTCATATGTTGCAACTGATGACCATAGGCTTACCCTTAGTGTAATGCTCCACTAATATAAGAATGCTAAGCTTAGGATCAAATAGGTCTTTTACAGGTTGTAATGTAGGCTAAGGGATGGGTAGGACTATTTTGGCCAGAAATAGTGACTATGTTCCTAAGCGCTTTAATACATCACATTATGCCATTAACACTCTCTTTTAATCAACCCTGCTACCGTTCTTTTATCTACCACCCCTTTTCACTTATTTTGCTATTCAAACATAACTATCTTTTTATTTAATCATAAACCCAACTATCTTTTTGTTTTTCTATTTCTTTTATTTTTTATTTTTTTATTTTTTATAACACACCTCTATGATAGACACTTTTTTCATAACAAATTCAAGTACCATTACACTCTAAGGCATCACTCTCACCCAATTTCCTCTTATTTTGTCACATGATTTTACAATTTAAAGCGCTTAGGAATTTGGATCAAATTATGGTCTTGAAAAAAAATGGATTAGGCTACATATGAGGCTGTCAAAGAAAATAGCTAATAGTCTCAAAGGGGGTTAACTAAGATAATGTCCACGGGTAGGTAAAAAGAAGGTAAACAATCACAGGCTGCCAAAGAAATGCCTAAATCATCTCCTAAACTCACACTCTTTATTTTTCTTTACACACACACCAGGAAAGTTCTAGCATCAGTCACAACACAAAATATACTATAACCTCACACATACAAGGCACATGGTTAACTTTATTGGGAGCAGTATAGACTCTTGACCCAACAGATGAATGAATTAAACCACACAAATATCACACAGTGAGTCACACTTGGAGCCTAAACGTCTCAATAGCAATGATTTTAGCACAAACTCTTGTCATAATACCATGCCGCCTATCAGAACAATTTCATGCAAAATCTAAAAAAATCTAAAAATCAAAAAATTTAACTACAAACGAGAATAAATGCAGGCAAAAAAGTACACTACAGCATACAAATACCCTCACCCCACACTTAGATGGGACACACTGCCCTCAGTGGAAATAAGTAAGGAAAACCTGATTAGTCGGACTCTTTTTCTATGTCTGGGTCAAACCCCCTGCATCGGAATCATCATCAGAGTCATCATTACCAGAGTTGTCCTTCACATCGTCATTCGAGGTATTTGCAGAGAGGAGGATTCAGCTTGCTCTTTTCTTCCCCTTTTCTGACCTTTCTGTGAGGTGGACGCTTTTTCTTTTCCTGGTCGACCTTTTGGTGCCATTTTACCTGAGACTAAAATAAATTCATGCTAGCTCATCTCGGAAGATTTAATTGACAAACAGACAATAGTAGCACCACCCCACACTTAATTTGTTGACACAAACTAATTAAGTGAATGATGTCGATTACTCAGACTTCATCGACATACATTTAGGTGATATGTTCCAACAATATGTTCAGCACAGTCATACTTTCATGTCATCTTACTATCCTTTCCAACTCTATTTCATGTAATCTTGACTATACTTTCATGTGTGGCTTAATGCACCTTTTGCACAAGACTACTACATAGAGATCGTATCAAGTTATGGCATAGAAATAATCACAACATCTCATGATTGTATTCAATCATGATATTTATCTCGATGAACGAGTCATTCAAACATCCAAGCATTCAACTTTGAAGAGTATGCAATTAACTTCACCATTTCGATTTCACAAAAGTATGACAGTGTATCAAAATCAACTACAAGACGGAACCAAGTCAAGAACACCCACACGTATTCTTTCACTCAACTAGATGTATCATAACAAATCAACTACATTCAAATCACCAACACCACTTTAAGATCTAAAATACCATTATAAGCGTAAGATTGTAACAACTTCGGAATATAAACGAAGAACTTACTTTGTGTTGAACTCGGAAGATGATCTTGCAAGGTTAGATGAGCAAAAAGAAAAGTTTTGAGAGATTTGGGAGGCAAAGGCGGCGCCTATGCTATGGAATTGTAGATTCAGAAAGAAAAGGCAATGGCATAGGCGTCGCCTTTAGCTTTGCCTATGTTTGGCATAGGCGGCGCCTAATGCTTTGCCTAGTTGAGCATAGGCGGCGCCTATGCTATGGCATTGTTGGGCATAGGCGGCGCCTATGCTATGGCATTGTAGATTCAGAGAACAAAGGCCATAGTATAGGCCTTGCCTTGTCCGTTGCCTAGATTTACATAGTCCTTGCCTTGTCCATTGCCTAGATTTGTATAGGCAATGCCTAACCGAAAGCCTTTTGATCCGTCATTACTCACTTACCACCTTTAACATTGCTCACTTTCAAATCAAAATTTAAGACCAAGTTCCTCCTTTATACGTCTTGCACCTACACTTACTCAAAAACAACAAAAATGATTAGAAAGAAGGGTTGCCTCCCATCAAGCGCCTTAGTTTTGGTCGTGGCTCGACAAAATCCTAGGAAAACAAAAACAACAAAAAAAATTAAAAATGATGGGTTGCCTCCCACCAAGCGCTTAATTTATTGTCGCGGCACGACATAGTTATCTCGATTACTTAGACTTCATCGAGATATTTGGTGCATGGTTTTCTGAATGGATTCAGACGACGCTGATGCTTAATTGTGGGCATGCAATCTTCTTCGAGATGCATCTTGTGCATACATATCCCAGGTGGGATACCAATTATATCATCAATAGACCAACCAATGGCTCTCTTGTACCTCTTCAGAGTAGAGATGAGAGCCTCTACGTGCTGTTCACCTAAATCAGCCACAACACTCACCGGAAGTGTATTTCTACTTCCCAAGAACGTATACCTTAGGTGACTGGGGAGCTCTTTCGATTCTAGCACTGGTGGCTCTTCAATGGAAGTCTTCGCTGTTGGTGACGGTCGATTCTTAAGATCAAGGTCCAGCTTCTTAGGAGCATGAGAATAGGACCTTATTCCTGTTAGAGAACAAATGGTTTCTTCATATTCTTCAACATACTCATGCTCAAAATTCAACAACACAGCAGACAATGGCTCAACAGTAAGTTGCTTCTCTATAGATAATCCTTTCTCATCCTCATAGTAAACATCAGCTACAGAGTACACATCCATATCTCTAGGCTGCTTCATCGATTTACATACATCAAAATGGACTACTTCGTCATTCAGCCGAAATAAAAGCTCATTATCTCTTAAATCAATCAGCACACTTCCAGTTGCGAGGAAAGGACGCCCCAAGATTATGGGAACTTCAGAATCCACCTTGCAATCCAAAATAACAAAGTCTGCAGGAAAGATGAAGGTGGAAACCTTCACCAATACATCATATAAGATACCAACAGGCCATTTTACCGACCTATCTGCCATCACGAGGTGCATATTGGTGGTGTAGGATTGCCCAACCCCAACTTTCTGTAAATGGATAACGGCATCAAATTGATACTAGCCCCCAGATTGCATAATGCCTTAGCAAAATTCATAGATCCAACCGTGCAAGGAATAGTGAAAGCACCAGGATCTGCCTTCTTCTGTACTAAAGTTCTTGTAGCGATTGCACTACAATGATGAACATTATTCGCCAGTTCATAACTTGTTGCCCGCTTCTTTTTCAATAGGTCCTTCATGAATTTAGCATACCCAGGCATTTGTTTCAGCGCCTCCACCAACGGAACATTAATAGTCAGCTGCTTCAACATGGTCATGAATTTACTGAACCTGGTGTCCTCAGTTTTCTTCTTCAGTCTCTGCGGAAAAGGTGGTGGTGGAAGGGGAATCATTTTCTCCACCACATTCTCTTTATCTTGCTTCCGATTATCAACCTTTTCAGGAGTGTCGTTAGCCTTCTTCTTCAGTCTCTGAGGAAAAGGTGGTGGTGGAAGGGGAATCATTTTCTCCACCACTTTCTCTTTATCTTGCTTCCGATTATTAACCTTTTCAGGAGTGTCGTCAGCCTTCTTCTTCAGTCTCTGAGGAAAAGGTGGTGGTGGAAGGGGAATAGTTTTCTCCACCACTTTTTTTAACCTTGCTTCCAACTATCAATCATTTCAGGCTGCAGACGTCTAGGGGTGACGTCATGAACACACTCTTCAGATTTTTTGGCCTCTTCACATTCTGCATCAATAACATTATCCGCTATATCATCAACCACCTGCTTGTCCTTGGATGGATTTTCCAACACTTTACCACTCCGTGTAGTAATAGCCATACATGATCCGTCGTTCCTTGGGTTTTGCACAGTGTTGCTAGGTAACGTTCCAGCCTTTCTTTGGTTGAATGCCGCTGATAGTTGACTCAATTGTTGCTCCAGCTGTTTTATTATAGTAGAATGCGAGTCAACCAATTCGTTTATTGAAGACAAATCATTCTTCACCTCGGTTACGCCCATGTTGGTTGCCTCCACTCCTTTCAACAGCTTAGCCATCATATCATCCATGGACATCTTTCCAGAGCCAGATGCCACAACCTCATGGTTTCCAGGAAGAACATACAAACCACTTCTGTCAGTCTTATTCTTCTAACCACCTTGATCGCGGTCCTTGTATCCAGATTTATCATAATAGATCCGACCTTGGTTTCCTTGGGCATTGCCTCGGAAACCCTCCTGATTATTCAAGTAATTTGCTTCCCCCTCAGAATCGGAATCATATTTTCCCTGTGATACAACGGCTTTAACCTTTTCGGTCTTTCCTAATAATAAATGCTTGGTAAGAAGATCCATCTGCATTTTTATATGAGCCATATCTTGATCACGTTCCTCTTCTCTTCACCTTTGTTCTGAAGTCATGCCAATAGATATGGTAGATCTTGCTACCTATGAATCCCTAGTATGCCAAGCTCTACTTTGCTTTGTCATACGATCTAACAAATCACTTGCCTGAACAAAAGTAAGGTCCATGAATGACCCTCCTGCAGTATTATCAACCACTGGCTTTGTCATCGAGTTCAAAGCCCTATATAATATTTCCATCAAGTGGATATTCGTCATCTGATGGTTTGGGCACCGCATAAGCTTCTTCTTGAACCTCTCCCATGTTTCGTGGAGAGATTCAGTTGGAAGCTGTCGAAACTTGCTGATCTCATCCCGTAATTGGGCTCTCTTGGATGGTGGAAAGAATCTTTCTAGGAAAGCGTCTTTCAGTTGCCTCTAATTAGTAATAGAATCAGGAGTTAGCCCGTTCAACCATAGAGTTGCCTCCCCAGACAGAGACAATGGAAATAAGTGCAACCGAATTGCATTTTGCCCAACTCCTGGATTGTCAAATAACTTGCATGTTGAAATAAAATTGATCAGATGCATATTCGGATCATCTCCTGCGAGTCCAGCAAATAACCCCTTGAGCTGCAATAACTGAATCATGGTGCTAGTGATATTAAACTTAGCTCTGGGTGCCAAGGGTGGAGGAATAATAGCTCCTGTGGCACCAGCTCCGTCCAGATCGTCATCATCATCATCAAAAGGAATCTGCATAGCTCGACGTTCAGGTCTAAATCTAGCTTGACGATCTCTTCTATTAGCAGGTGTTGCCACCTCAGCATCACGCCTAGGGTTAAGTAACTCGTCATCACCTAGGTCCTCATCGTCAGGATTTGTTGCTCGCCCAGGGTTATCAATATTCTGTTGATGCACTTGAGCGGCGGCCAAAGCAGCTAATCTAGCCTTCTCCTGTTGAGCAGCCCTTCTTTCAATGTCACGTTGTGCCTCCATCCTGCTAATAAGTTGCGGTTCAGGGTTTATGGGTAATAATGGTTTTCCCAAACTTCGAGTATGGGGCATGCACTGAACAAAACCTGGAGAAAACAAAAACAACAACTAAAAGTAAAATACGAGAATCTTTGACCAAAGGGTCTAGTAATTATCACAAACTTAGTTGACAACCGTATTCCCCGGCAACGGCGCCAAAATTTGATAATGCTCAAACTACAGCTTTCGTAAGAGTGTAAGCGGTCGTCGTCAAATATAGAACCCAACTGGGTTGGGTGTCGAATCCCACAGGGAATACTCGGTCACTAAGTATGCAACGATTAGTAGACTTTTGGTGAAAGTTCTGCGGATAAAGGGGGGATTTTATGCGTGAAGTAAAATTATCAAAATAACAAAGTAAAAATGGAATGTTTAGTAAGATTTTAATCAATGAGAATTGTAAGTTAGGGTTATGTCCACCTTATGAGTTTTACGTATCTATTGGCTATGAGTTATGCGGAATTCAGACATGCATGCGCTTATAGAGATTCGCATTCTATGGTAAATCCTAGTGTCTTTCGACCATCAAGGATTATATCACTTTAACTCTTTCGAGATTAAAGCGTATACTAATGGTACGAATTCTCCAAGAGGTTAATCCAGTTACGACACTAACTTTTAAACAGGGGTTGGTAGCCCTATTTCCTTGTCATTCTCTCTTTTCCAGACATGTAACTTTTCTTTCGAACAAGTTAATGCTATACTGACGTATTCTATATGTTTGCAACCACAAGAATTCAATTAAGATTAAGAGAGTAATGATATAAGCAACATACGTATCAAGAATTCACAAACTCATAGCAATAGATAGTATCTCATAAGGCTTCCATAACCCTAACAGAGAAGTTTAGCTACTCATAATTGTGAAGGAAAACCATGAGGATATCATCATACCAAAGAAATAACAATATCACGATAAGGAAGTATTGGCGTCACTTGTGGCGTGAATTCCTTGCTAGTAGCGTTTCTCTTGTCGTGAAAATTAAAAGTCGAATAGATGAAGAATAATGTCAACAACGAATTTAAGAATAGAAGAGAGTAAGAATGAATTGAAAGAGAATGAGTGAGAATAATAAAAAGCTTGCTGAAAAATTCAGCAAATAGGGTTTTTATAACATCCTTGTCCTAGTCCTACTGAAATAGGGTTTTTATCCTTGTCCTAGTCCTACTGGGTTACTGCATACTTGTCCTAATCCTACTAAGTTACTGCTGATCCCCCAAGTCTTTAGAAATGTTGTTTTTGCCCGGGACAAGTTCTCCGTGCATCACTTTCAGTCCACAAGCTTCCAGAAGCTGCCTTCGTTCTTACGTGAAGTTTCCTTTGGCGTTCAACAGTCCATAAAATGCTGAAATCTTCATCATAAATACCTGAAATCTTGCTAATCACGTTGGTTAGCTCATTTACAGGAAAATGGACTAAAAGTGCAGGAATTATATATTTTGTCCTTAAAACTTTGCTAAATTATGGGTAAATTAAGGTGCTTTAGGCGTGTAAATACGCCTAACATCAGAAATCCACTTTCAAAATAATCCATCGTTCATAAGAACCCAAAAATCAAATCTGTAATCTCATGTGGTAGAGTAGATTTTAAAACTCTATGACCATTACGTCAATAAATTTCTCATTACTATGAAAATACTCAAATCACGGGTGCTTATAGAACAATAGTTCATAAAATTGCAAGTCTCAAGTAGGGCTTAGTGACCCATAATTCAATCTCAAGTTAATACTCATCATAATGCATAATAGATAGAATATAGATTCATAATTCATGTAGAAATTTGGAATTTATGGTAATTTGTCGCAAAATATCAAGATATTCATATGCTTCAATTTCTAGAACATTGAAACTCTTAAATTCTCAAGGAGTAACAACATAGGGTATAAACCCAGCTTCAATTTCTTAAGAAAACATGAAAATTATGCTATTTGACTTTCAATTCAAGGGAAACATCAAGATATTCCAATAAACAACAATGGGTCAAAAAGTATAATTCAATATCATGTAAAATCTCATAGATTGCAGAAAATTAGAGTTTAAATAAGCCTTTGGGCACCAGGGTGAAAGGATTATCCTTGTTCAAAACCCCACATACCTTAGATTATGAAATTAGACAAACAAGATTGGTTCAAACTCTTCTTATTAATCTTGAGAGAGGGTTATTGCAACCCTTGAACTTGGTGAACTTAAATCTCAACTCAATTTGTAGAATCTATGGTGAGTTCATAGATTTCATTTAGAAGAGTTTAGATTTGATCTTGAGGGAGAAACCCTAGCTCTCTTGTGTTTTGGATGATGAATGAAGTCATTTGCTTTATTTGAAATATATATGGTTGATAAAAGAGTAGAAAGATAGAAAAATCTCTTTAAAAATGACTTAAAATACTGAACGGGGGCTGCGATGGTCTGTCGCTAGCCTGACGGTCCGTCGGATGGTCCATCGCATGTCGGTCAGAAAAAGAACACACTGCCTTGATATGATGGTATCAGCGATGGTCCATGACAAACTCAACGGTCCGTCAGATCTTCCATCGTACGATAGCCAAGATGAGGCAACACTGCCTCAGCGGTGACGTCTCAGCGACGGTCCATCGCAGTCTTGACGGTCCATCATCCTGGCCGTCGCACTTGGGACAGAAAAGGAAGTTACTTTCTTGGTTGTGATGGTACGGGAAATGGTCCGTCGCACACTCAATGGTCCGTCAACCTGTCTATCGAACCTGGGCGGTTTCGACAACTCTCGGTAAAACTGCCATAACATCTCACCCCGATGCCAGATTTGGACGAAATTGGTATCGTTGGAATGCTATTTCAATTCTCTAAACTTTAGGAAGTCATTTGCAGGAAAATTCAATAATATTAAAACACTAATCACTTAGGAATTCTCTTCTCAATCTTTTAGGGCCGGAATTACACACCACTTTACACGATCAAGGCTCAAACTATAAAGGAACTTTGAGGGGTCTAACAATATATCCCCCTTGGAAACATTCGTCCTCGAATGTTGCTAGTTAGACTAGGAACTCAGGAAAAATAGAGTACACATAGCTGAAGCAATTTGCTAAACGGGCTCAAAATCATTTTAAACTCTTGAATACCTCGGAAATTGCAAGAACACATTCAAGAATAGATATATAGCTGAACTTTAGATTAGAAGGACTGAATTAAGGAATAATAATACCTTTGGATCAATCTGAACTCACAAAAAAGAGGTGTGGGTACTTGGCTCGCATGTCTGCTTCTGCCTTCCAAGTAGTGCCCTCAATTAACTGGTTCCGCCATAACACTTTGACCAAGGGAACCTCTTTGTTCCTCATTCTACGGATCTGAAACTCTAGGATCTCAACGCGAATCTCATCGAATGAAAGACTTTTTTGAATATCAACACTCTTTGAAGGATCTACCACAACGGAATCACCAATATGCTTCTTAATCATAGAGACATGAAAAATAGGATGAACGGCTGACAACTCCGCAGGCAGCTCAACCTCGTAGGCTACTTTCCAAACACAACTCAAAACTCTATATGGGCTAACATAATGGGGACTAAGCTTTCCCTTTTTACCAAACCTGTTTACCCATTTCATGGGCGAAATCTTCAAGTATACCAAATAACCCACTTCAAACTCAAGATCTCTTCTCCTCACATCGCCTTAATACTTTTGACAACTTTGGGCTATTTTTAATCTCTCCCTAATCAACTTAACTTTTTCCATAGCTTCAAACACTACATCAGGCCCAATCACAACAGCTTTACCCACTTCAAACCAACCTATGGGTGATCTATATCTCCTACTATACAAGGTCTCAAATGGTGCCATCCCGATGCTAGCATGGTAACTATTATTATAGGTGAACTTTATCAATGGCAAATGCTCATCCTAACTACCTTTGAAATCAAGAACACACATCCTTAACATATCTTCTAGAGTTTGAATAGTCCTCTCAGCCTAACTATCTATCTGCGGATGAAAAACGGAACTCAAAAGAACTTGGGTACCAAGACCCTGTTGAAATGCCCTCTAAAACTGAGAAGTAAATTGAGTACCCTACATGAAATGATAGACGAGGGAACTCCGTGAAGCTTGAATAACTCCTTGATATACAATTTAGCATAATCCTCCATTGTATAAGAAGTATGCACAGGCAAGAAGTCTGCGGACTTAGTCATCCTGTCTACAACAACCCAAATAGAATCATGATGACGACGCGAAAGAGGTAACCCAGTCACGAAGTACATATTCACCACCTACTACTTCCAAGTGGGCATACCAAACTCTTGCATCACACCACTAGGTCTTTGGTGTTCTACCTTAACCTATTGGCATGTTGTACACTTTGCTACAACCTCAGCTATATCCTTTTTCATACCATTCCACCAATAGATTTCCCGAAAGTTATGGTACATCTTGGTAGTCCCGGGATGAATAGAATACCGTGCGCCATGCGCTTCAGCAATAATCCTCTGCCTCAGATCATCAACTCATGGAACGCACAATATACCCTAGAATCTCAACACACTATCTCCCCCTTTGGAGAAAACCTCTACCTTTTGGTCCTTAACTTTGGTCCTTAACTACCTCTTTCAATCTGACCAAACTAGAATCTCTATCTTTCTTCTCCTTCACTTCCAAAACTAAAGAGGATTGGGAACTACTTTGCACCAAAGTACTTCCCTCAGCTGAATCAATCAACCTAACACCCAATCTGTCCAGACAATGCACATCATGAGCTAACTCTTTCTTACCTTTGTCTATATGAGCAACACTACCCATAGACAATCTTCTGAGGCATCCTCCACTACATTGGCCTTGCCTGAGCGATACAACACACTAATATCATAGTCTTTTAACAACTCTAACCACCTCATCTGCCTAAGATTTAACACCCTCTGAGTAAATACATACTGCAGGCTCTTATGGATAGTAACCACATCAATATGAACACCATAAAGATAGTGTCTTTAGATTTTCAAAGCAAAGACCACAACATCTAACTCAAGATCATGGGTTGGATAATTCTTCTTATGCGGCTTTAACTGTCTAGAGGCATATGCTATAACCTTACCTCTTTGCATCAACATACAACCTAAACCAATTCTAGAGGCATCACAATACACCACAAAACCATCTATACCATAAGGCAAAGTCAACACAGGGGCTGAAGAAAGTCTAGTCTTTAACTCCTGAAAACTATATTCATAGGAATCTGACCATTGGTACTTAATGATCTTTTGGGTCAACCAGGTCATGATAGACGCAATAGAAGAGAAACCTTCTACAAAATGGTGGTAGTAGCCCTCTAGACCCAAGAAACTTCTAATGTCAGATGGAGAGATAGGTCTAGGCCAATTTCTTATAGTTTTTGTCTTTTGGGGATCAACTCTAATACCTTCGGCTGAAATAATATGACCCAAAAAGGCTACAGACCTTAGCCAAAATTCGCAGTTACTGAATTTGGCAAATAACTGGTGACCTCTAAGAGTTTGCAAGACAATTCTAAGGTGATCTTTATGGTCATTCACAGTACGGGAGTACACAAGGATATCATCTATGAACACTATGACAAACATATCAAGATATTGCTTGAACACTCAATTCATGAGGTCCATAAAAGTTGTTGGGGCATTGGTAAGCCCTAATGACGTGACTAGAAACTCAAAGTGACCTTAGTGGGTTCGAAAGTCTATCTTTGGAATATCACGTTCCCTCACTTTAAGTTGATGATAGATGGATCTAAGGTCTATATTGGAGAAATAACTTGCACCTTGCAACTGATCAAATAGGTCATCAATTATTGGAAGAGGATACTTATTTTTTACTGCGACCTTGTTAAGATGACGATAGTCAATGGACATACGCAAAGAACCATATTTCTTCTACACGAATAGAACAGGTGCGCCCCAAGGGGAAATACTGGTTCTTATGAAACCTTTGCCTAAAAGATCTTTGAGTTGCTCTTTCAACTCCTTAAGCTCAGCAGGTGCCATACGGCATGGCAAAATAGAAATGGGATGAGTGTCGGGAAAAAGGTCAATCCTAAATTCTATCACTCTATTGGGAGGTACCCTGGGAGATCTTCCGAAAAGACATCTGGAAACTCTTTAACAATATCGACTGATAGAATAGTTGGAGCCTCGAACATAGTGTCTTTGACTCTAAGTAGGTGATTGATGCAACCTTTGGATATTAGATTTTTGGCTTTGAGATAGGAGATAAAATGACTCTTAGGAGATACCAAACTCCCGGACCACTCAAAAATTGGCTCATCAGGAAACTAAAACTTGACCACACGGGTACGATAGTCTATAGATGCATAATAAGAATGAAGCCAATCCATACCTAGAATAGGGTCAAAATCCACCATGTCTAACTTTATCAAATCAACAAGTATGACTCCATGAAGAATAGTAATAGGACAATCTCTATACACTTGTTTAGCAACAACTGACTCCCCTACTAGTGTGGAGACTAAGAAAGGCTCAAGAATCTTTTCGGGACTCATTTTGAAATTCCCAGCCACAAGTGGGGTCACATAGGAGAGACTTGAACCAGGGTCCAACAACACATAAACATCAAAACAAAAGACGCGAAGCATACCAGTAACAACATCGGGAGAGTCCTCCTGCTCCTAACAGGATGGTAAGGCATAGAATTTGTTCTTGGGATAACCGCCAGCAGTGCTCGATGAAGTGCCCTAAATAGGGGTGGGACGAGGGACATGAGCTAGTGTACTAGTATTCTGTGCCTGAGGTCTGGTATCTCTGGTCCCCTACCTAGCATGCGGACAATCTCTAAGTCTATGGTCCTGCTTGCCACAACCAAAACAACCCCGCAAATCTGTAAAACACTCACAGGTATGATCCCTACCACACTTAGCATAAGGAGGATAACGAGGCCTATTACCAATACTATTCTATGACCTAGACATAAAAGACCTGCTCCCTTGCTCCTGCCTGCCTCTAGGTGTAGGAGCACTAGATGATGAAGGCGTTGGAATAGATGGACGTCTCTAAAACAGAGGGCGGTTTCCTCCATAAAACCTAGGCTGACTATACTCATGCTGCTCAAACCTAGCCCTCTTGTTACCCCACACTCTATCTCTGTCTCTAATCTTATCCACCTCTATCTTCTTTATATGTGTCATTAACCTAGACAGATCCATATCCTTATACAGAATCACAGTCCTACACTATTTTAACACCAAACTAGAAACACCTATCACAAACTTGCTCATACTAGCTCGGGTGTCACAAATTAAATCAGGAGCATACTTGTCCAATTGGTTGAACTTTAAGAAGTACTCCTTAACAGTCATGGAACCCTTCGTCAAGTTCATAAACTCCTCAATATTTCCTTCCCTCATCTCAAGTGGAAAGAACTTGTCCAAGAATACATCTTGGAACACTTGCCAAGTCATAGGAGCAACATCCTCACCTCTACCCTTCCTCCATGATACAATTCAATCATAAGCTATATCTTTCAACCTATAAGATACCAACTTAACACTTTCTTCCTCAGAAACATTCATTACCTGTGTGATCTTTCTCACCTCCTCAAGGTACAACTGTGGGTCCTCACCTGCCTTGGACCCATAAAACTATGACAAATTCATCCGCATGAAATCATGGATCCTAGAAGTAGCTACATCACCTCCCTACTAATTTGTAACTGTGGCCTTGTTATTGGCCCAAATATTAGTGGTGACTGCTTGGGCTAATGCCTGAAATGCCGCCTGAAACTCAGCATGAGACATAATTTAATTCAAAGAATCAACATGTGGGGGTTTCTCATCATCATTTCTGTGGGCATTCGCTATTCAGAGAGGCATTTTTTGAAATAGGAGAGCACGAATTATTAGATGAGAGAAATAATTGTAGGCATGATAGAATCTAAAAGAAAGAAACAAATTTTTCCTAAAACATATTGTAGGCTCTTGATCATAGATGTGGTTCTCTACACAAAGATGATCAAGATACTACTCAACGCAACTTGTCAGACTCCCTTGGACTCCTGTATAACCTTAGGCTTTGATACCAACTTTGTAACGACCCAAAATTACCTCCCGGAATGTCACACGGTGCTTAGGGCTACAAGTAGCCCAAAGCTAACCCTTTGAGCCTATCACTTCTCATAATAACTCATTCAAGAAGAAATATACAAAACACTAGCACTGTCATATCAAATGAAGGGAAATACGAAGGTAATCTCGGTCCAAACGACCACAATACTGGAAATATCAACACAACCACAGTCTGATAACTAGTCTGACAAAGCCTCTACTACTTCATAAACTTGAGAGGCGTTAGTACAGGTCCCCAACTGACTCAAACTGAACATAAAGAAATAACATAAACACTCAAATACTGAAATTTCTGAAGATAGGTCCTCGAACCATGAGGACTTACCACTATAGAAATGTAGATGAAGGTACTCGAGAATTACTAACTAGGCTGGGACTAAGCACCTAAACCTACATTATAAGACAATGTAGCACATAGATATCTATGTGGATCAACACTTAGGAATGTACTGCGTATATGAGGGTGTAAGCATTTGCATAAAATAATATCAATACTCTTTAATAAAATCATGCATTCAATTAGGAATGACTCACATGGATCGAATAAGTCTAAAATGTAAAGATCATAAGTCATGTAGAATGAAGAATGTAACACAAATCTCGTGAGTCATTATAATTTTGCTTTAAAATCTATGCTTTCCTCTTATTATCACTACTCATAGGATGAAGGAAGATTTAAACAATACTTTCAACTCATGCATATGTCTCATAGCGAGTGAAACTTCTTCATTGCTCAAGAACTTATAACTCTTTAAACCTCAAACACTTGGAACTTGGAATCATATGACTTTGGTTTAAAAACTGATGATCAACTCTAATTAGTAGAGAAAACTACTTCCTTCTTTGGAAATAACTCAAAAGCAATTCGTTCACTTTAGAAAATATCTTATCTCACAGTTTTAGGAAAAAATATTCTATCTTGATGGAAAATACTTTAGTTTAGGGAGGTTCTCTTAACCGACATAAATCATGCGTGCTACATGGAGTCCAACGTCTTGTCCTCCTAAGGAAGAAACCTCACATTAAGGAAAGGCATTGTACTCTTGCCAAGGAGTATAACCTAAACTCAGTGATCAGTTATCTTAGCCTCGGGCCTAATCATCTCGGCCTCAGGCCCAAAATCTCAAACCTACAGTGGCATATAGTTCTGGGGTAAGAAACGATGGTAACTTACTCAACTCGGTGCTAAATACTACTTCCTTTAGTTTATCTCTCTCATCTCATAGAAATACACTTTAAAATTAATCTCATGGTTCATAAGAACTCAATAATCAAATCTATAATCTCATGTGGTAGCATGGATTTCAAAACTCTATGACCATTAGGTCAAAACATTTCTCATTAATCTTAAAATACTCAAATCATGGGTGCTTATAGCATAATAGTTAATAAAATTGGAAGTCTAAGTAGGGCTTATGATCCATAATTCAATCTCAAGTTAAAACTCAGCATAATGCATAATAGATAGTATATAGATTCATAATTCATGTAGAAATCTGGAAGTTATAGAAATTTGTCTCAAAACATCAACATATTCATATAATTCAATTTCTAGAACATTAAAACACTTTAATTCTCAAGGAGTGACAACATAGGGTATAAACCCAGCTTAAATTTCTTAAGAAAAATGCAAAATCATGCTATTTGACTTTCAATTCATGGGAATATTCATAGTGTGTGAAAGATTGAAAAATCATATAATCAAGCAATAAAATTCAATATGGATATCATTATTCTTATATTAATGTGTAGATCACTATTTTGATAGTGTGGCATCATGCAGAGGCTTCACAAAAGAGAAAATCTCCAATTTAGCAAACTTTGGGGGAATCCTTCAGTGTCTAGATAGTATAGGCTTACTCTCCTATTATGTTGAACTTTATTATTGTATAGGTATGATATTATGCTAGTATTGGGCTGGTAATTTTGACTTGATGGCTTAGTTAGTGAAATCTTGATTATTTAGCTGGTTAGCAAGTCATATTTAGGTGGACTAGACCTAGTTGCCTATTTATTAAGTTGAATTGCTATCTTAAGACTTGATGAGACTTGTGAAATAACTTATAGTGGGATTTGAAGCCTTAGTCTAGCTTGGGGTAGAAATTGCCTTAGAAGGGACTTTTGGGGTTAGAAGTGGAAACCCTCCGACCCTTGGGGAGTTTAAAATTTTTTGGATGTAATTCAGGGTGTTTTGGGTCATAGAGGTAGTAAGCCTCTGCAATATCAACGTTCCACAAAGGCTGACATACCTGATAGCCTCCATGATAATGAGACCAGTTTCTGCATTAAGGTCCGCAGCACTGAGGTTAGTCTCCGTGATAAGGTCCGTGCCACGGACCTATATAAAAATATGGTTGTATTATTTTATTTATTTGGGGTGAGGGGTAATTAGTATTTTCTTCTAGGGATGACTTTTAAACATTAAATAAACATAAGCTTATCAGTTTTCATTACACAACATCGATTATTTCACTCTCCAACTACAAACCCTAAGAAAGCATAAGGGTTTCAACTTACGTTCATTCGGGTTCTAGATTCTCAATTTCTCATAAATCTTTATGTGTCTAATAATGTTACTCTTCCCTAACTATTATTTTGTAAATGCATTTGTTTTAAATTTAAATTCATGTAGTTTTGATATGGGTAATAAAACATGGACTGGGGGTTTTTGAATGTTTTCTTTTGAACAATGTTCCCATGTTTTACATATTATTTTTCATGCTTTATTCATGGTATTGAAATTATAGGGTGCATGGGTAAGATGAATAATCAAAGGGGTTCTGTTTTCCCTAATTGTGATAAATTTTGCTTTGACAATGGGCTAAAAATTGAGTTTCATCAACCTAAATGTGAAATTGATAATGATGCATGGCTTTGTCATATGTTTTTACTTGCTTACTTGAACTAATGCATTGGCATAAAAGGTAAATAAACCATGGTATGATTTTATTGAATTTTGGGGTATGTGAATTCCCCGTGTGAATGTTAATTAAACATAAGGGGTTATGAATTTCCCGTGTGTGATAGTTAATAGATTGTGGCATGATAATGAAATTACAAGTGGGGTTTGTATGACGATACCAATGGCATACCTGAATGTATAACCAGTTTAATAAATTGGGAATGTGTGTTAAATACTTTAATTTGGCTTCAAGTTAGGTTGTGTATCTGGGCCGTGAAAGTGGTAATCCCAAGGGACCAATACCAAAAACTGCATTTGCCAATGTGGGGTTTTACATGGATTGAGGGTTCGAGTCCCCTTTCTTATGACCAGGTGATTTGAGGCCTCATTATTATTATTATTATGTGATTAGGAGGTTTGAGTCCCCCACATTACATTAGATGATCTGGTTCTTAAAACACCTTAGTATATGATTGGGAAGTTCTAGTCCCCTGTGCATATATATGAGATTATTCTCCTAATCGCACTAGAGCCCGATCAGGAGGTGAGAGCTGGGGCCCATATAGCCCATGTGTACTATTATATGATGGATAAGATACATAATCTAGTCTAACATTTTAAAGTGCATGTTAAGATTTGTTCCTTACCCCGGTATAATATATATATATAGAGAGAAAGAGAGATATAGATATAGATATAGATATATATGTTTATGCATTTGATTATGTGCCTAGAATTTGAATGATTTTGAACTGTTTATCATGGAATTATGTTATCCTATATCACTAAGTTACATGCTAGAGCTTCAACCATTAACGGTCTTCAAACATTGTATCCCCACGCGATACAAAACAGGACATACAATTTATCCTCCTGCACAGTACTAGGTGATCGTGGGATAGCTCATGAGTCAGACGAAAGTGGTGAGCTTCAATCTTTTAGAAGACCCTATTTTATGTTTTAGGTTATGTTATGTATTGATTCTTTATCATGGATTTGTTTTTTGATATGGTTGGAGGCATGTCCCGACCAATTTATCTTTGGCTTTGTTAGAGGCTTTGTTGGAGAAGTACTATGGACTAGGTTTGGTTGTTGAACTTATAGACTTCTTTGAGTCTGATTCATATTCTTCTATCTCTTTTAATTTTAGAGTTCCTCTATTATGCTGTATTGAAATCTGGTTGACTAGGTTAAGGGGGCTGATCTCCGGTTCTCGGTGGACTTAAGATACCCATCACGGCCAGCTCTTGGTTTGGGTCGTGACACTTGCATTCCAATAGAGAAGTGAAATAACGAGACCCCCTATCCATTACCTTGTTTATTTTATTATTTGACGTTCTCACTAGCTCTCTTAATACTTTATTAAGAGATGATAATTTTATGGGTTATGGGATGCCTAAATGGAGTTCTGGCCTGAACCATCTTGCTTATGTTAATGAACTATAATCTTCTCCTCTTCTTATTAATACTATTTGAAAAAATTATTAGGTTCTTTTTAAGACTATGAG
Organism: Capsicum pubescens; assembly: GCA_030864215.1. NCBI lineage: Eukaryota > Viridiplantae > Streptophyta > Magnoliopsida > Solanales > Solanaceae > Capsicum > Capsicum pubescens. The sequence continues at coordinate 137,907,863 of CM061545.1, forward strand.
AAAGAATCTGGTCTAAAAGTGAATAAACAGAAGAGTTTATACTACTTGCACCAAAGCACTGCCAGGAATACTTCAGAAATAGTGAAATTGTGTTTAGGAATGAACAGGGGAACCTTTCCAATGAAGTACCTAGGTTTTCCTATAATAAACTCCCAAAAAAATGGAAAGAACACTATGGTGAATTGATGGATAAGGTAAAAGAAAATTTGCAGGCATAGAAAGGCAACATGTTATCCTATGGAGGTTAGGAGTCCTTATCACTAGTGTTATGCAAAGTACCCTATTTATATGTTTTCATCTATTGTTTGTGTCATAAAATAACCCCATAGAATTTTTGCTAATGTTTTGGAGCAATAAGGAATTAGAAAGGAGTAAACATTAGACAGCATAAAATTAGGTCTGCTTACCAAAGCATGGACCGGGGTTAGGATTTATATCCTCTTTGAAGTTTCTCAAGCATTGTTTGTAAAACTATGGTAGAGATTTAATACTTAACACAATATATAGTCCACTTCATGTGGAATAAATATCATTAGACTCAGATACCATCATAATAGAATGGAAAGTGGGATCTCAAGTATGGAAAAATATGCTGGAAAATAGGATAAATTGAACAAGATATATGGTGCAAACCAAAGGGTTGGACTTCTAGAATTTGGTTTGAAAATTGGACAAATATGGCTCCATTATTCAAACATTAGACTACAATATACAGTTGTAATATAATGAGAAATAGAGAAGAATTCCTGAATGTAGAATGGTAGAACAATAATGAAATGCTTAATAATGTTCCTGAGTGGTGGCACATATCAGGAATAATATGAGTCAAATAAAGTGGATCGATCAAGGGGATAAATCTCGGAGGGAAATCACGGCTACAGAAAAATTCAATGCTAAAATTATTTGGAGGCTTTTGAGAAACTAAGGAGAAATTAATAAAGATCTGAGGCAATTGTAGTGTAAAAGGCTCCTATTCAAACATTTTTTTAGCTTGAAGGGTGTGGAAACACCTAGTTTTAGTAGCTCAGCTTATGTATGTTTGGAATTCTAATGTTTCTCCTTTTTGTAGGTTTTGTTCTACTCCAAAGATTAAATCTATAGAACATTTGTTCCTTAGAGGTGAAATAGCTCAGATTATTTGGCATTACTTCAATAATGCTATTGTAAATAGTCCACACTTTTAGTGGAATAAAAATTTTAGATAGTGGTAGATGTGGAATGGAAATCATAAAATAAAAGAGGTTTTCCAAGCACCTGTGCTTATACTTTGGTTTATATAGAAGAGAAAAAACACAGTCATACATGGAGGGAATTAAACTAGTGGAAAAATTATCTAGGAGATCACAGAGGAATTAAACAAATTCATTCTTGTCAAATTCAGTATAAATTGTGAAAGAAGGAAGTCGCCTGAAATAATTTCCACTTTGGAGAATTACAGACCTTTATTTATCTTCAAAGCAGTAAGGTGGAATCAACCCCCTAGGAACTGGGTTAAATGAAACACTGGTGGAGGTTATAGGGGCAACCTAGGCCCTAGCTCAGCTGCTTTTTGTATCAGAGATTCAAGAAGGGACTTTATTTTTTCTAAAGGTATCAGAATTGAAGATACTACAAATATTGTGGCAGAGTCTAAAGCCATTAGAGAGAAATTAATGCATTGTATAGATAATACCATAGCTTGTGGTATTATAAAATTAGATTTTATAGATTTAGTTCAAATTTTATAGGGAAATTGGGAGGTTCCCCGAAGTATCTTAGCAACAGTGTATTGCATTAAGAGATTGAGGACATATATCACAGCAACAGTGCAATGCTCTCTTAAAGAGGGACATGCTCTTGCACATTTTTATGCTAACCTTATTTTTTTTAGATAAATTTCATTTTAATCAATTTCAGAGTTACCAAGAAAATAAACAAAGATAATTAATCTTGACAACTTGGGAGTCCCACATATATGGAGAACACCAACAACAACAATTTGGATTAAGTAACCTGAAAAGCAAATTCATCTAGGAATCTAGAGCAAACAATTATAGTATAAATGCTAGAAATTACTTAACACTAAATATATTTCATTGTATTTATTATCCGCACATTGGAGAGATTTTGGGTGTTCCCCGATAGAAAATCAAGTGTTTGGGTAATAAGATCTTTGTTACTATTTTCAATTGGTTCTAGAACCTAGATAGGTAAACCTACAGCAAAGTTTACCTTTAGTGTCATATGGCATCTTCTTTTTTAACCTTGACTCTGTAGTGGTTTAAACTTCGTATGATGTTCAACCCACAGATTTAAAGTTAAAGAGGGTAAAAGTATGTATTAGAGATAAAAGAGCGGGGCTAACTTATATCATTACATCTGGTAGTTGAGACTTGATGTTTCACAGTTCTTTTCGAGTAGCATGGGTACAAAAGACCCCTATCTGTGAAGATATAACTTAGTGGAAGCATGAATTAGCTAACTGAGCTCAAAGTGGTTTAACTTGTACAAATGAAAGACACAAAATAACAATGACTTACCATTCGATCAATCTTGAAGATATAGTCTTGAGTCTTGGAGCTGATTGTTACAAAGGATCAGAGTTGTACAATAAGAATGAAGTGGATCCAATTTGTATGAGATTTCCTGAGAAATAGTTCTAGGGAGATCTATCTCTTCAACTTTCCTAATTAGATTTATTAGCTTTTAGCTTTTTATTCATTTTTATTATTTTGGATGTTTTTTGTTTATATCATTTCCCTGGGACAGTTTATGCTAGGCCTTGTACAAACTTTGTTATTTTTATAAAATGGGTCATGAACCTGATTTTGACTAAAAAAATAGCAACTTTATTATGAATAGTGAGAATTCTTTAATATTACTATTTGCTTAATGTTTTGAGTTATTAAGTGAGAAATTCAAGGAAGTTTTGGAATTGATGTTTGTGTTAGATCCCAAAAATGAATACTTGTGTTTATTATTTGTAATTAATATTCTTAATTCTCTTAATTGTTTGATTAGAAAAGTACAATCAAACTATGAATTGAGGAACAATTTGGTTCAAGTTATTGAAGAAACTAATTTTTATTTGAAAGTTCTAACACTTAGAATTATTGGTTTCTTTTACCGATTTTATTTTTGTGGTATACTTTTGATTCAATTTCTTGATACTATGCTTAAAAGGTTGATTTTTATGGGATTTTATGATTCATGGTCTATTGCAAAAGTATGTATTTTTTGGGAGTGGTATGTAACTTATTTGGAAGCTTATTGTTTGGCTTAACTATTAATTCCCCTCTATGATTTTTAGGGTTATTCGAGGTCAAATTCTTTTCAACAAGGGGAGAATTATGTAAGTTTGTAAAGTAGTTATTGCATGAAAAGATTTCACTTGAACTCAAGAGCTTGGAGTTCTTCAAGAGAGTATGGAAATCAAAGAGTCAATGAAAGAAAAGATTGACATAATATTTTAAGTTCTTTTTATCATAATACGATGTACATGCCATGAAGGCCATTTATGTCTTTAGTTATGTTAATGTAAACCTAGTATTATAAATAAAATATGAGAGAACATTATATTAGGGTAGAAAATATTTTTATGTGAATACTCTTGGTGAGTTTTGTGTGTCTTATTCCTTTGTATCTACATTGAATCTCTCTTCAATATCTTTTGGTAAGACTATTCATGTATGAGTTTAATTATATTCTTCCATGAACTAACCATGTAATTGTTTGTTTAAATTAGAAAAATACAAATTTATATTATTTTCTATAATTTACTTTAATTGTGGTATAATTATTTCTTTCTTGCCTATCTCTCTCTCTCTATTTTCTTTGTTATATCTTGAATCTCCCTATCTTTTATCTCATATTACATCACTCTTCATGATCAAATTTTTAATAAAAACTCACTTACCTCATAGTATGGACAACCCTAATATATCCTACCAAGGTTTCTTGGGGTCCATGAAGTCAACAAAAACAAAAGAAATTCATGTTTGCGTCGCACTTCTTCCAACTCATGATCTTTTTCTTTCTTACAAAGTTTACTCATGTTATTCTAGCCATTATAGTACCTTGATTAAAAATTCAACATGAAAGCTAATCAGATAAGAAAAATACAACTGCTCAACTCTATTTTGTAAAATTATCCAAAATTGTTGAAAAAAAATTAGAAAAAAGAATGATACTTTCTCTCAATATAGTTTTTAACGAAAAGGGTAACGGGATTTAGTTACCAATTTCAACTTGTTGGATAAAAAATTATTCCTTAACCTACAATAATGCTCTTAAAACCCTAACACAAAAACCCTAAGTTTGCTTCATATTCTCACTGTCAATGCCATGATGGTCGTTGGGCAACCACCGATGAAGGTTGCTCGATGTGTTAACCCAATCACTATACCCGCACCTATTGGAGACATGAATTATGTTTCTAAACTACAACCTACACATTCTTTTTACATGTATCTACCATTGAAATCCATCACATACTTTCATAGGGAACAAAGAGTAATATGGGAGGAAAAGGATATTACACAAATGATCCTAAACGAGGAATTGGAATTTGTAGCCGTAAAAAAATTCTCCTATGCATGGACTAATATTCAGGAATTGAGAGAACTTGTTCCAAATCATTGTAAGCTCAAAGGAACTGAAATTATCCCATGCGTACTTTCAAGTAGGATCCTATCTTTGATCTTGAAGAAACTTTGATAGCCATAGCTTGGACCTGACTACTAGCACACCCTCCTAATTTTTTGGGGAAGGAAACAATTTTCCCTTTGGCGGCCATAGTAGGAAAGCCATTGCGAGTGGTCAAGGCAACCACTAACAAAAGTAGTCCAAGTTGTGCTAGAGTTAAGAATAAGGTGGATTTGCTTGGTGATTTTCCAATTAACATCAGTGTGGTATTAGAAAAGAAATTTGGTGAAATCATCACAAAGTGGATTCAAACTAAATTAGACTAAATTATCTAAATACTACAAGAACTGCAAATTACAAGACCAAAGTGAAAGAATGTTTTGTCCTATACCGAGAGTTATATCCAAATAAGGAAGAGTTAGAGAATCAAGAGGTGTAAAACAAAATTCAAACAAAAACAGAGCAAGTAAAGGTGCCAATTTTTTTTTTGAGTAGATCGATAAAGGAAAACATAAAGAAAACAATTTCCAGGAGAAGAAGTAAAAGAATGGTGCAAGAAGAAGAAGATAATTATATAAGGGGTGGGATCTTACAGAGATAGAATTAAAGGGATGAGTGGAAATAGGATTAAGTAGTAAGAACTACCAAAACATTTGGTGCTCTTTATAGAGAGGATCAAGAGAAGGAGTTAGAAGACATCAACAACAACGAAAAGGTAGAGGGGACAAAGAATATGCTAAAAAGTAGGTTGAGGAATCCTTTGATAAATAGATATATAAACTTAGTAACCCAATTGAAAAACTTACAGTTAGATGAACATGGAAATCCAATTGCAAAACCTACAATAGAATTAAGCAAAGAACCAAACATAGATGAAACACAAAATATTGAAAACAAAGAGAAAAAGGTACAAGAAGGAGTTACTAATAGCCCTTAAAAGGAGAGAGGATGTAGCTGAAAATTAAGACTCTTAATCAAGTTCAAGATCAGATGAAGAAAAAAAGAAACGACACAGAAAAAAATAAAGAGAAACCACCAGAGGATAGTATAGACCAAAAATTAGAAGATGTATGAAACACCTTGGATTTTTGGCCCTTGAAAATTTCTTGATCTTTGAGCTTACTACCTTGGTAACTACTCACCCTACAAGTCGTAGGGTGTCAAGGAACCAAGTCGTAAGGTGTCCAGTAATTTTGGCCCAAGACACTGACTTCATTATGACTTGAATTCTTATGACTTGAATTCACAAGTCATAAGGACTCATAACAAGTCGTTGTGACCAAACCGTAGGATGTCCAGTGTTCACCCAATTTGGTTCTTCTTTGACTCTGACTCGATTCAAAGGGTCACGTTACGAGTCGGTTAGCTGAGTCATAAGGACAATAGTAAGTGGGGGTCCTAAAGACTGTTTTGGTTATGAATTAGGGTGATGAGTCGTAAGGTGTGGTTACGAGTCGATAGATGACTCGTAATCATGGGTTATACTTTTTTAGCTTTTAAGTTAAGAGCACTTTGGGCATTTCCTCACTTTAAACCCTTAGACCCCATGAGTTAAAACCATTTTTGGGACTTTATTATCCTACTATTCTCTATCAAATACTCCGAAATACAATCTGAAATTCTCCATTCAAGTTAAATCTAGGGCTCCAAAGGAGGTGGTCATCTACGGTTCCAAGGGTGCTTTCTTCTCAAAATTTCATGGCATTTGAGGCATGTTACTCTTCCCATATACTTGTATTTTCTTAATGGCATTATGGTTAAGTTTTGAACTATGGGTTGAGGGTTTTGAATCAAAATTGTTAAATATTTTTTCTATGATATTTATGAAATCGTTTTTCTTAAAATTGATAGTTGGTAAATACTTTGGGGTGCATGGGAAGGGTGGATGGCACAAGTATAATGGAATCCCTAATTTGGTAAATCATGGAAAGATGGGTACAAAGTATTCCCCAAATTAAATTGGTTTGGTATGGAAATTGGTAAAAACCTTAACCCACTTGCATAATTAGTTTTTGAATATGCACTATCACTTGGTTTGATTTTTTTTCTTGACATTAATGCATGGATCAATTAGTTAATTGGATGATAATGGCCTTGAAAACCTTGTGGGGTACATAGGAATCCCTGAAGTAACTTTTATAATAGAGTCTGAGGGGTACACGAGAATCCCTAAGTTTTGGCTTGATGACATTGCTTGCAAGCTATAGTCGATATGACAATACGACCTAATAATGCCTTAATAATTGACTCTTAGAATTTAAGGTTGGGTTATGTGTTAAATTATTTTAATTGGGCAATAATGGGGGTTATGTTAGCTAGCCGTAAAGGTGTGAGTCTGAAGGACTACTATTGGAAACTCATGTTTGCCGACATAATGGATGGTCTTGATGACCAAGTTCTTGTGGGGTTTGAGGGAATACCCCAAGTAAACATACGTATATATGTATCATGGAGAGCGAAGGGGATAAGGGAATTCCTGGCCATTTGTGATACCTCTGGTTCTTGCAGCTAACACACACTGGGCTCATCTAGGGGGAACACTGGACCCATATATCCTGATACGGTTAGGACAACCACACGGCCTTTCACACGAAGCCAAGCTCGGGAATTACAAAAACTCCAAGCTTTGTTCATGCAAATGGCCGTGTGTGAGTTGGTGATTGAACCAACCAAGGACTTAAACGTTTTTATGTGTGAAGAGGGGTCCTAATGTGTAATAAACTACTCTCCAAGGTTGGCACAAGAAGCAAGGGCGGATGAGTCATTTTACCCCTTTCCTTTTGTAGTATAAATAGAAGATGTGAGAGAGTTATTAGATAGTTTTTTTTGAAATCTGATTTTTGTAACCTAAAATATCACAACATTTCCTCTCTCTTCCACTCTTGGAGCCGCCTCCAACATCTCACAAGTAGAGGAATACTTGTGTTGTATCTTTGGCTAGAAACAAGGGTTTTGAGGTCTTTGAGTGCCTCTTGGTCCTTGTAAGAACTTGGTGTTTACATTCACTAGACTTAGGGTCCTCTCTTGATGTTAGGGTTCTTAGTATCTTGAATGTTATATGTCAAGTTATCTATCTTTTCTTTATCTTGTTGTTGTTGTTGTTGTTAATTTTGTTATCTTTAAAGACTAGTGAAGCCGTGTGGGGCTACTTTCGATTCACTAGCATTCTTGTTCATCTATTTGCTCTCTTGTTGTGTGCTGAAAACTGAAAATTGAACTTGTTATTCTTGTGTTGTTGGACTGAAATCCGAACCTACTTGTAGCTCTTGGTGTTGTTGGTTTGATCTTGTATCATTTGGTATCAAAGCAAGACCGGTTGTGTTCCAACATAACCCATCTTGGGCTAGTTCACGGTCTAAACAAGCAATACCAAAGGGAAGTTCTGAAAAATCTGTCCATTAAAAGTTGAAAACCGAGAATGATGTTGCATGTCTAGATCTAGGCGTTATTTTGCTTGTTTAGTGAGTTTCTAGTGTTGGTTTCTTTCTCACCAACACTAAGGTGTCTAGATCCGAAAGTTGAGCTTGAAAACTTGAACATTGAGTAGTGACTTGAAGTGGCCGAAGGTTGTATGTTGTTGATGAGCAAAAGAAAAATCGGTGGTTATGTGTTATGTGCTAAAGAAGTTGATGAAGTTTGTTGAGGTGTTCATCTTTTGAACTTGTTCATCTTGTTCATCTTGTTGTGTGCTCAAGTTGTAAGACAAGTTATAAAGTTGTTGTGAAAGACTTGCACCCCTCACCCTCTAGTCTTGTCAATCACTTTTCCCTAATTCAAGGAGCCTTGTTTTGTGGGATTGGTCAACCAAACACCACTTTCTTGAGTTTGAAAAGGTTGAAAGACTACAAGATTTTATTTTTCCCACCAAAACATTTTGCAAACTATAACAAGTTGTGTGAATATTAACACAAAACAAAAAAAAAAAAAGAGATAAGAGGAACGGGTGGAACCATTGCATGCTGCCACGTCACTATAAGCTCAACTTAGGATATTCTTTGGTTGCAAATTGTTGATCCTTGGTTTCCCTTAATTGGTCCTAGAACTAATTAACAAACTAGTACATTCCTACTAGGTTGTCAACTAGTTCCTTGAACCGTTTGTTCGTGTCAACGATTATTTGAGTGCTTTTATTCGTTTGAATGAGTTGCTGATTTTTGATTCTAGTCCGGCAAGAATTCTTTGAGTCTTCAAACAAGAATCCATTCCGGATAAGAGCTCACTCATACCTTGAAAATTTCACGGTTACTAGCCAATTATACAACACTTGTGGAACACGAACTTGTGGTGAACTAAAGCGGATAATATCTTGACAATGGAAGGAGCTACGTCTCATAATGCGGATACTAATGCCCTTGATTCTATGAGGGTCACTCTTGAGGCCGTTACCCGGACACTTGAAAGGTTGAATTCTGAATTTGGGGCCGTGAGAGGGGACTTGGCAGCCATAAAGGGGGAAGTGTCGACTATTAGTGGGAGATTAGAACAAGTGGAGAGTCAAAGGAACTCTCGTCCTTCTACTCCTCTACACGTATCTACCAATGGTCATGATAGGACCTCCTCCGCAACCATCACCCCCGAAACAGTCCACCAAATGCTAAATGCACCCCAAGCTCCACTAAATACCGCAAGTCAAACTACCTATTTTCCTCCAAACCGAGACTCCACTAGACCACTACATTTCCAAGCCCCTCCAATTCCACAAGAGGGATTTGGACGACAAGTACCTCCACTAAATCCGAACCTTCCATTCCAAGCTCCATTAACCCAAAGACCGCAAATTCCAAATCCTCCGACTCAAAACGGCCAAGGCCGACCAGCCCACTTTGAAGGATACGGTAGAGGGGAGTATGAAGGAGATGGAGCCTTTGATGATGCTTATATGAGGGAGGAGGAGTTAAGAGGGGGTCGAGGAGAACCTAGGAGATACCGGGGGTATGGAGATAGGGGAAACCGACACCAAGAGAGAGACGTAGGCATCAACACCATCAAGTTGAGCCTACCCATCTTTAAGGGTGAAAGTGATCCCGAGGCCTACTTAACTTGGGAATCGGCTTGTGACAAAGTTTTCCAAGTTAATGACATCTCGGACGAAAAGAAGAGTTGCTACGCTATAGCTCACCTCGAGGGCTATGCTAACACTTGGTGGGAGTATGTTAAACGATTTGGTAATGAATTAGTCGATGGGCAGCCACCACCTTGGTTTCAGTTGAGGTATTTGATGAGACAACGATACCTTCCCGAGAGATATCGTCATGAGTTGCTTGCTAGGTTATATGGCTTGCGGCAAGGGGGCAAGAGTGTGATGGCCTATTTTGACGAGTTCCAACAACTCATGTTGAAACTTGATCATCGTGGGGAGCAAATCAGTCATGACATCATCCGGTTCAAGTGTGGGTTGAACAAAGAGATCTCCACTCATTTGACCCTTCATCGGTTTGAAACCATCGACGGTATATTCCAAGCGGCCCTAGAGATTGAAAGGGAACTTAAGGAGAGATCATCCTTCAAGGCAAGGGTACAAGCTCCCTCGGGTTGGCCCAAAAACAAGGACCAACCCGCCCCTACGAAGCTGCCCGAGTCCAAAACAGTCCCTAAATTCCCTCCGAAACCGGAGACTCACAAATATCCCAACCCAAAGGGATTCCAATGCTTCAAGTGCCAAGGTTGGGGGCATAAGGCCAATGAATGTCCGAACCGGCGCAATGTGATCCTACGAGAAGGGAAAGTGTACTACCTTGGTGAGGAGGTGGTTTCCGAAAGGGGGGAGGATGAGGCCGAGCCTCAAGATGGAGAGGAAGCTGAAAATGGGCCGAATGATGATGAATTAGATGGTAGTGAAGATGCCTATCCACAAGAAGGGGAGTGTGTGGTTCCTAACTTTGTGGTTAGACGTGTCATGATTAGTAAGGCGATAGATGACCCGAGTCAAAGGGAAAATCTATTCCATACTAAGTGTCTTGTAAAGGGGAGTGTGTGCACCTTGGTGATTGATAGTGGTAGTTGTACGAATGTTGCGAGCCAAGCTATGGTAAATTTCTTGAAGCTGCCAACTACACCACACACTAGTCCTTACAAGCTACAATGGTTGAACGATTGTGGTGAATTAAGGGTCGCAAGGCAATGTGTGATTCGGTTTAAGGTAGGAAACTACCACGATGAAGTGCTTTGTGACGTGATCCCAATGCAAGCATGTCACTTGTTGTTAGGTAGACCATGGCAATATGATAGGTCTACTAAACACGATGGGAGGTCCAACCGGTATACGCTTGAGAAGGATGGCCGAAAGGTCACACTTCACCCTCTTTCACCCTCCCAAGTACATGAGTGGCATCAAAAGATGAGAGAGTTAAAAGGAAAGGGAAAGGAAACCGGGAAAGGAGAAAAGGGGGGGGATGCCGTAGGTGAGGAAGTAGGGCCATCCGAATCTGTCCCAACCACAAAGGAGATGGAAAACGTAGTGATGTTGGCTAGGAGGAAAGAACTCTTCGTGGACCATGATGAAAACAAGCCGATGTTACTGTTGGCCCATTGTTTTAATACTAACCCCACTAATTCTTCCATTTCCCCTTTGATTTCTTGTGCGTTGCAGGAGTATGAAGATGTATTTCCTCAAGAACTTCCGCAAGGATTGCCCCCACTTCGGGGAATTGAGCACCAAATTGATTTGGTGCCGGGTTCACAACTTCCAAACAAACCGGCCTATAGGAGCAATCCCATGGACACTAAGGAGCTTGAGAGGCAAGTTGAGGAGCTTCTCAACAAGGGATACATCAAGGAAAGCATGAGTCCGTGTGCTGTTCCGGTGCTTTTGGTACCAAAGAAGGACGGAACTTGGCGCATGTGCGTCGATTGTAGAGCCATCAACAAAATCACTATAAGGTATCGTCATCCAATTCCTAGACTAGATGATATGTTAGATGAGCTCCACGGATCTTGTTTGTTTTCTAAAGTGGACCTTAGGAGCGGCTATCACCAAATTCGCATGCAACCCGGTGATGAGTGGAAGACCGCATTCAAGACCAAATTCGGTCTATATGAGTGGCTGGTCATGCCCTTCGGCCTTACCAATGCTCCTAGCATATTTATGAGGCTAATGAATCATGTAATGAAGCCTTATATTGGAAAGTTTGTGGTGGTTTACTTTGATGATGTGTTGGTGTATAGTAAATCTATTAATGATCATGTAATGCATTTGAGATGTGTGTTTGATGTGCTCCGAAAGGAGAAGATGTATGCCAACATGGAGAAGTGTTCTTTTGGTGTTGATAAAGTTATATTCTTGGGTTTTGTCGTGAGCTCACGGGGTGTGGAAGTGGACGATTCCAAGATAGACTCTATCCGAAGTTGGCCGACCCCTAAAACTATTGGAGAAATCCGAAGTTTCCACGGGTTGGCAAGCTTTTATAGGAGGTTTGTCAAAGGATTTAGTTCCATAGCAGCCCCCTTGACCGAGGTAATTAGAAAGGACGGACCCTTTAAATGGGGTGATGAGCAAGCTAGGGCTTTTGAGGCCTTGAAAGCTACGCTCATCTCGGCGCCTTTATTGCAATTGCCCGATTTTGATAAGATGTTTGAAATAGAGTGTGATGCTAGTAAGGTTGGTATCGGGGCTGTTTTGATGCAAGAAGGTAAGCCCGTTGCTTATTTCAGTGAAAAGCTCAAAGGGGCAACTCTTAATTACTCAACTTATGATTTGGAGTTGTACGCCCTTGTTAGAGCTTTGGGAAATTGGCAACATTATTTGTGGCCTAAGGAGTTTGTGATACGAACGGATCATGAGTCGTTGAAACACCTTAAGAGCCAAGACAAGTTGAATAGGCGTCATGCTAAGTGGATTGAGTTCATCGAGACTTTCCCTTATGTAATTCATTACAAAAGGGGAAAGGAAAATGTTGTTGCCGATGCCTTGTCTAGGAAGCATGTGCTTGTTGCTACCTTGTCTTCGAAATTGATGGGTTTTGAGAGCTTGCGGTTGTTGTATCCCGAGGATCCTACCTTTGCTCCTATTTTTAGGGAATGCGAAGAGTGGGGAAGGGACCGTTGGCTCAAGGAGAATAACCATTCCTCCTACTCTCGGTTCGATGGGTATTTGTTCAAAGGGAGGAGGTTGTGTGTTCCTTCTAGTTCTTGGAGGGAATTATTTGTAAGGGAGGCCCATGACGGAGGCCTCATGGGTCACTTTGGGGTAGACAAGACCCTCGGAATCTTAGAGGAGAACTTCTATTGGCCCAAAATGCGCAAAGACGTCACTAAAATTTGTAGTCAATGCGTGGCCTGCCGGAGTGCGAAATCTCGTCTCTTACCCCAAGGATTATACACCCCACTCCCTACTCCCCTTAGGCCTTGGTTGGACATCTCGATGGATTTTGTTTTGGGGCTGCCAAGGACTAGAAAGGGCCGAGATAGCATTTTTGTTATTGTTGATAGATTCTCTAAAATGGCTCATTTTATTCCATGTACTAAAACCGAGGATGCTAGTAGTGTAGCTTCATTATTTGTTGAACATGTTGTCAAGCTTCACGGGGTACCGAGGACTATTGTGAGCGATAGGGACTCCAAGTTCCTAAGTCTCTTTTGGAAGTCCATGTGGGGTAGGCTTGGAACGAAGTTACTTTTCTCCACGTCTTGCCACCCACAAACCGATGGCCAAACGGAGGTAGTAAATAGAACCTTAGGGTCTATGCTACGTTCTATGGTTAAAGGTAAACTGACTTCATGGGAAGATCACCTACCCTTAGTGGAATTTGCCTACAACCGGGTAATACATTCGAGCACGGGAATGACTCCCTTTGAATGTGTTTACGGCCTGAATCCCCTTACCCCTTTAGATCTCACTCCTTTGTCTAGTGATCTCATGACCAGCTTAGATGGAAACAAAAGAGCCGAGGCAATGAAGAAAATGCATGAGACGGTGCGGATCAAGCTTGAAAAGAAGAATCAAGAGATTGCCAAAAGGGCAAACAAAGGGAGAAGAAGGCTTGTGCTTGAACCCGGAGATTGGGTGTGGGTGCATCTTCGAAAAGACCGGTTTCCAGCTCATAGGAAGTCCAAATTGCTGCCAAAGGGTGATGGTCCTTTCCAAGTACTTGAGAGGATCAATGACAACGCCTACAAGATTGACCTTCCACCGGAATATCAAGTGCACAACACTTTCAACGTTGGTGATCTCTCCCTCGTGGATGCGGTTGAAGATGACCAAATGCTGAATTTGAGGCCAAATTCCTCTCAAGATGGAGAGGATGATACGGTTAGGACAACCACACGGCCTTTCACACGAAGCCAAGCTCGGGAATTACAAAAACTCCAAGCTTTGTTCATGCAAATGGCCGTGTGTGAGTTGGTGATTGAACCAACCAAGGACTTAAACGTTTTTATGTGTGAAGAGGGGTCCTAATGTGTAATAAACTACTCTCCAAGGTTGGCACAAGAAGCAAGGGCGGATGAGTCATTTTACCCCTTTCCTTTTGTAGTATAAATAGAAGATGTGAGAGAGTTATTAGATAGTTTTTTTTGAAATCTGATTTTTGTAACCTAAAATATCACAACATTTCCTCTCTCTTCCACTCTTGGAGCCGCCTCCAACATCTCACAAGTAGAGGAATACTTGTGTTGTATCTTTGGCTAGAAACAAGGGTTTTGAGGTCTTTGAGTGCCTCTTGGTCCTTGTAAGAACTTGGTGTTTACATTCACTAGACTTAGGGTCCTCTCTTGATGTTAGGGTTCTTAGTATCTTGAATGTTATATGTCAAGTTATCTATCTTTTCTTTATCTTGTTGTTGTTGTTGTTGTTAATTTTGTTATCTTTAAAGACTAGTGAAGCCGTGTGGGGCTACTTTCGATTCACTAGCATTCTTGTTCATCTATTTGCTCTCTTGTTGTGTGCTGAAAACTGAAAATTGAACTTGTTATTCTTGTGTTGTTGGACTGAAATCCGAACCTACTTGTAGCTCTTGGTGTTGTTGGTTTGATCTTGTATCATATCCTGTGGGTATATTATGATGGAACGCTTCCCAACTAAGGTTAAGGTTTTATTGAAAATCATGCTAAGCCCTTCTCTCTACCCTAACATGTGTATATGTATATATATATGTACTTATATTATATTATGTATTGGAGGTTGTATTGGTTTGAGCTATTATCATAGCATTATTTTATGCCTCTTGGATGTTGATCCCCACCCGATGCAAGAACTGGTCATACTTCCACATATCCTACTCAGTGACTTGGATAAGGGATCAGCTAGAGAATCATATTGAAGCGGTGAGCTTCCATACTTTGGAATACTATTTATTTAGATTTGGTTTTTGGCTATTATCGAGGGCATGTCCCGATATATTATTGACATTCATTTTTGTAAAGGCTTTGTTGGATTACTATTGTTATTGGGAGACGTTGGTCGGTCGTTGGGACTGTCATCGATGGTCAGTTATGTACATGCATTTAGAACTTCCATAAGCAATTGTTCGCTATCTTATTATATGTTCGAAATTCATCTGACTTTGGCTTATGGTGTGTTTCGTTGGTTACGTGCAAGGGGTGATCTCCAGTCCACGTGGGATTTGAGATACATGTCACGGTTAGGCCCTGGTTCGGGTCATGAAAAAGTAGTATAATCAACTAATAAAGAGTGCATCGCCCAGTTAAAGAAACCACAAGTGTCACAAGAGGACATAGAAAGAAGGGATGAAGTAAAAAATTATGACATGTAGAAGAACATAAAGGATGTGAGTGCAAAAAAGGATCTTTATCCTAGACATTCAAGGAAATAAGAAAAGAAAGAAAAACCAGTAAATCAGGAAGATCAAGGAATACAAGGAGTAGCTTTGCAAAACCCTCCACTGGTTAAACAATGATTAACAAAATCTTTTCTGGAAATTTAGATTAGTCAACACTCAAAAATATTTTATGAGATTGAGTTAAATAAAAGATACAAATATGCATAATTTACCCTTTGTGAACTTTTTCAAGGGCCTCAAGAGATAAAAGAATAGGAAGAAGACTGAGAACATAACATGTTGTTGTAAATAGTTTAACAAATGTATGGGTTTTCTGGGATCAAAAATCGGAAGGAGAAGTATTTACTGACAGCTATTAGTAAATTTGAACATATCAAGATGCAGAAAGAGATTTTTATAACTGCAGTATATGGAAAGTGTAGTGTATCAGAGAGACTAGAGTTAAGGGATGATTTTTATAGGGAAATAGTTTAAGTATCAATAAACCATAGATAGTAGGTGGATATTTTAATGTTATAATGGATGACTTAGAAAAAATAATGAGGTCCAATAGTAACTCACTGTAAAATTATAGATTTCTTATAATGTGTCAATTCTTGTGCTCTTACATATTTGAAATGCACTGGGAGTGACTACAATGGTGGAATGGAATAGTAGAGGAAGAGCGCATCTTCAAAAGACTTGATATAGTCTTTGGAAATCATGAGTTTGTAAATGAGTTCCCATCTACGAAGGTGCAACACCCGATAAGGCAAGGCTCAGATCATGTCTCATTTAATGTCTACTATAATATATTCCAATCTAGAGAGGTGACAAACCTTTCAAAATTTTAAATTTCTGGGCAAATCATGATAAATTTAAAGAGATGGTTAAGAGAAACTAAGGTGTAGAATTTTAGGGCAACCCTTTTCATGTGATGCAGGAGAAGATGAAGATTCTTAAGAAAGAATTGGTAAAATAGAGTAAGAAAACTTATGAGAACCTATTATTGCAACCTTGGAGGATTTTGGAAGGAGAAAGAGGTACGATTTGAGATTTGTAATATAGAGTCTAATAGGAAGGAGTTGATGGATGCCGAGGATGAACTAAAAAGGCAATATTAATAGGAGAAAGACTACTGGAAGAAAAAATCTAGAATGACAGTTGAAAGAGAAAATAAGAATAATTAAGACCCTCCAGGTTATTTTTTGGATTTTCGCATAATTTCACCACTTATAACATTTATATAGCTACCCAAGTCATTTATAACTTACTAGAACTGACAGTTTAATTACCTAGCAGTTTATTTAGTTTTTAAAGACAATTTTTTATTTAAAAGTCTTTGTTGGATCAAATTGGCTATCGAGCAAAAACTTCAACCAAAATACCATGTATGCCGATTTTGATAGTTTTAATAACTCCATAACATTGATTTTAGGCTTAATGGACCATTGGTTTGGGTCCCAAGGCATCTATACTCATTTTGGGCCATTGGTTGAATGTTAAGAAAAATAGTAAATGGGTGTGGGACCCACTTTTTATTGAAACAACCTTAGATTGAAATTTCAAGTGTAGCATTGAGTTCATAACGTCAAATATGATGGGTGCTATATCTTGTTTTTATGATGATCAGCTACAATAAAGGACCAGGTCCCTCGATCTTCATGGAAATATATAGCTATTATATGGCCTGCATAATTTTATCCTCTAGTGTAACAAATTGCGCAGGTGTGATATGTACCAGTCAGGACACTTGGCCCAATATGATTTCTACCCTAATCATTATTACACTATAAAGAAAAGAAATTTTTCTAAATTGAGTTGTTTTCACAATTCTAACAATTCAAAGAGTGAAAGAGTCAAAAATAAAATTTTGCAACAATGTTCAAGTTCTATTCTTTGTATATAGAGAGAGTGGATGTGTTCTTATGTCAAGTCTTGGTTTGTATTTGAATTACTCAAGTTATAAGAGTAATGTTATCCTTGTTTTTCTTGAGAGTGCTTAGGTAGAGTTACCGTAGTTCAATATTGGTTAGAGTTAATCACTATTGAGGTGTGTTCTTGGCAGAGTTTTCAAGGTAGATTAGTAGTAGAGTTATTACAAGTAGGTGGATCCTAAAGTTAGGTTCATTGGAGTCAATAATCAAGAGGTTGATTATAGTAGATTGTTGAAGTTCTTATTAGGGAAAGCCATGGTTTTTCCTTCTTAGAGCAAGGAGGTTCCACATTAAATTCATGGTTTTTTAAATTCTTACAAAGTTTAAGCTTCCTCATAGCTTTACAGTGTTATTGCTTGTGACTGACTTTAAGGGACCTAGTCCCTCATATTGTGGTGCAACCTTTGACATTTCAAAAACTAATATCAGAGGAAGTCACTCTAAAAAGTTCATACCTAGAGTGATTTATTGACCATGGCTACTCCACCTAATCTATAAGAAGGTCAATCTACCACTAGACCACCCCAATTTAATGGGTAGTACTAGGGGTGGTGGAACATTAGGATATTTGACTTTATTATTGGTGAGGATAGTGAGATAATGGATATAATACTTGATGGTCCTCAAGTTACTATTAGATAGGTCAACAAAGGAGACATAACAAGGATGGTTGTCAAAAATAAGTGAGAGTTTAATGATGAAGATTGAAAGAAAGTTGAGAAAAACTATAAGGCAAAGAAACTTCTTGTCTGTGGCATAGGATCTGATGAGTATAATAGGATTTCTACTTGTGAAAAAGCTAAAGAAATATGGGATTGCTTGAAGATAGCTCATGAGGGAACAACTGATGTGAAGGATTCTAAAGTTGACATATTGACTACTCAGTATGAAACCTTCACTATAAAATAAGGAGAGACAATTCAAGAAATGAATGCAAGATTCACTTCTATAACAAATGAGCTACACTTCTTAGTTGAAGTTATTCCCCCATACAAACAAGTGAGAAAGATTCTAGGTGTTCTTCCTAAGTCCTAGGAAAGCAAAGTTAATGCTATTACTAAGGAAAGAAACCTGAAGGGTCTCACTATGGATGAACTCATTGGTAATCTAAAGACTCATGAGCTTAAGAAGCTACAAGGAAAAGATAAGAAAGAGGCAAAAATGAAAAAATCTCTTACACTAAAGGCTTCAAAATCTTATTCAAGTGAATAAGTCACTGATGTTGCCTATTTGTCAAAAAGAATTGTTAGTTCTGTGAAGAAAAGTTGTTAGTTTCAAAGAAGAGGAAGTAGCGACAAAAAGGGTGGCAACGTTGAAGTGTGTAACAAATATAAAAGTCCTGAACATTTCATTAAGGACTGTCCAATGCACAAAATGGATTATCAGGAATATCTCAAGACTAGAGGTGACAAAGGAAAGAATAGAGACCAGGTCCCTATAAAATCAACAAGAAAAGTTGTAGTTTATTATGCAGTAGGGAAGGCTCTAGCATATAGGGAGATTCCTCCAGTGAATTTAATGAATTTGAGATGGATGAAGATGTGTCCATGTTGGCTATGGAGGAATGTGAAGTTACATATGATTCCTTGTTTTCTCTCTTGGAAAACAATGAAGATGAATAAGAAATTAAAGTTAGGGGAAGGGAGTGTAGTCAGAACTAGTTCATGGATAGTAGATGTTCAAAGCATATGATAGGAAGGACTGACTGCTTTCTTTTTCTCAAGACACTTCAAGGTGGAGGTGTCTCTTTTGGAAATGGTAAAAAGAGCTATATTCATGGTGTAGGGAAGATTGGAAAATCTTCTAATCAAGTAATAAAAGATGTGTATTATGTGAAGAACCTCAAGTAAAGTCTTCTAAGTGTTTCTCAAATTTGTGACAAAGGCAATGAGGTCAAATTTTTAGTTGATGGATGTACTTTCTCAAGATTGAAATCAGGAAAAGTTATTCTCAAAGCCAAGAGAGTCAAAAATATGTATGTGGCGGATTTGAAGTCAGTGGCTAATAAGGAATTAACTTTATTAAGTGTTCAAAGTGAAGATGTTGATTTATGGCATAGAAGGTTGGGACATATAAGTTATTCTTTGATGAAAAAGTTGATTTCAAGGGATCTAGTCTATGGCATGCCAAATCAGAAATTTTCAGACAATACGATTTGTAATGCCTGTGTTAAGGGTAAACAAACTAGTTTTTCTTTTAAATTGAAGAAGTAGTTGTGTACTTCTAAACCCCTAGAGATGCTGCATATGGATCTATGTGGACTTGTTAAAGTCCAATGAGAGGAAAAAAGAAGTATGTGTTTGTGATTATGGATAACTGATTGTTCAAGGTTTACCTGGACAAGGTTCTTGAGAACAAACAATGAAACCTATGAGGTTGTGGTTACCTTTTCAAAGAGAATTCAAATGAAGATAAATTGTAAGATTGCTCAATTTAGATCTGATCATAGAACTGAATTTGAGAAATTCTAGGTTGCAAGATTCTGTGCTAAAAATTGAATCAATCATAACTTCTATGCTCCAAGGACTTATTAGAAAAATAAAGTAGTTGAAAGAAATAATAGAACCCTCATAGAGATTTCTAGGACCATGCTGATTGATAGTGGGCTTCCAAAGAAATTTTAGGTTGCGGCTGTAAACACTATTGGCTATGTGAAAAATAGGTGCATGATTAGATCATTCCTGAACAAGACCCCATATAAGCTTGTGTTCAATAGAAATCCTAAGCTTGACTACTTCATACCTTTTGGGTGCAAATGCTTTGTTCTAAACAATAGGAAGAATGATCTAGGAAAATTTGACTCCAAATATAATAAAGCAATTTTTTTGGGCTATTACTTAACTAGAAAAACATACAAAGTTTTCAACAAAAGAACTTTGTGTGTTGAAGAAAGTGTGCATGTGGTCTTTGATGAGTTAGGAAAGCTAATGAATCCAAGTGATTGTGAAAAATCAAAAATTGAAGAACTCATTCTTGTTCAAAGGGATGATATTGCTGAAAATGATAGAAGGGATAAATGATGCATATAAGATTGATGAAAGTGATGGTGATCCTAGATTTCAATCACAGAACCCTGCTGTAATTGAAGATCAGCAAGAAGGATCCAGTCAAACTCTTCAGCGACCTGGTCCCAGTGGAACTAATCTTATAAGATCAAACTGGAGGCATAAATCTTGTCATCCACTTGATAATCTGACTACACCTTTAGAATCTAGAGTCCAAACAATATCTCAAGCTAGAAATTCCATGGCATTCTCAGCATTCCTATCCCAAATTGAGCCTAAAAAGATGAAAGTAGCTTTGGAAGATGTTGAATGGTTTAATGCAATTAAGTAGACGCTTCAGTAATTTGAGAGAAGTAAGGTCTGGAACCTGGTACCTACCCCTATTAACAGGATAATTATTGACTAAGTGGGTGTATAGAAATAAGCAGGATAAATAAGGAACTATCAACAAAATAAAAGCAAGGCTAGTGGTTCAAAGGTATAACCAGGAGGAAGGAATTGATTATGAAGAGACATTTTCTCCTGTAGCAAATATATAGGTTATCAGGATTCTTATTGCTTTTGCTTCCTATATAGGGTTTAAACTCTTCTAAATGGATGTCAAAAGGGCATTTCAAAATGGAAACTTGAAGGAAGAAGTCAATGTCAAACAACCTCTAGGTTTTGAAGATGCAAATTTTCCTCATCATGTACTCAAATTGGACAAAGATCTATATGGCTTGAACCAATCTCCTAGGACTTGGTATGAGAAACTTTTAAAGTTTCTTCTGGAAAATGGCTTTAAAAGAGGAAAAATTGACAATACTATTTTCTTAAAGTCCATAGGTAGCAGTTTACTGATTATTCAGACATATGTTGATGATATTATTTTTGGAGCTACTTATGAATCCCTATGTGAAGAGTTTGAAAACCTAATGTGGAGTGAATTTGAAATGAGCATGATACGAGAATTGAGTTTCTTCCTTAGTTTATAGATCAAGCAAACTTCTTAAGGAACAATGATCTGTCAAGAGAAGTACATCAAAGAGCTACTGAAGAAATACAACATGGGAGATGCCAAGCCAATTAAAACTCCAATTAGAACCAGCTCCAAGATAGATAATGATGAATAAGGTCCCTCGGTTAATGAGACTATGTATAGAGGGATTATTTGATCCTTACTATATCTCACTGCAAGCAGGCTAGATATTGTGTTTAGTGTAGGAATGTGTGCAAGATTTCAAGCCTACCCTAAGGAGTCTCATTTGAAAGTGGCAGAAAGAATTCTTAAATACCTGAGAGGTACATAGGACCTGGTCCTGTATTATCCTCTAGAGACAGTTTTGATATGGTAGGATATGTTGATGCTGATTAGTTTGGATAACTGGTGGACAGAAAAAGTACTTCAGGAATAGCTTATTTTCTGGGTTCTTCCTTAATCTCCTGGGTTCTAAGAAAAAAAATTTGGTTGTTTTATCAACTACTGAAGTTGAGTACATGGTTTTAGGTTCTTGGTATGCTCAATTATTATGGATCAAACAACAACTGAAGGACTTTGGGATTGTCTCAGTACTATACCTCTGATATGTGACAACATAAGTGCTCTCAACATGGCCAAGAATACAGTGCAGCATAAGAGGACCAAGAACATTAATGCGATACATCACTTTCTGATAGACAATGTTGAGAATGGAGTTATTTGCATGAAGTTTTGAAAAACTCAAGATCAAATATCAGACATAATTATTAAGGCACTTCACAAGGAATATTTTTTTAAAAAAATAAGATGAGGGTGGGGTTGATCAAAATAACCTGACCTATTAGATAAATTAATTTTTCTCCCTAAAAATGGCAATGATCAGGAGATGGGTATCCTCGGTAGAGTATGTTCTTGTTTGTCTGACTCAGTACACTACCTTTGCAGGTATACACCTAAGGGAATATCTTTGTAGGATTACAAATATGACATGCACAAAGTTGAGGATTCACTCAAGAAATAGAGATACATGGTCCAATCTATCGAGTTAGTATCATGAATGTGCATATTTTTGTGTTCTGTTAGAAAAAACTGTGTCGACTTTCTCTGTGTTTGAAAGTTGTCCTATTCTAAAAGGAAGGATAAGTCACCCCAAAATTGAGATTGATCACATCTCATTCTCACAAAAACTCTTCCATGTGCTTATTTGTTCCTTTAAATCTTGTTGTACCCACTCCTTTTCATGTCAAAAGGAAGAATTTAGTTAAAAACATTCCTTCTATGAAAAGGACTTCCAAATGGCTATAAATTCCCCATTCTTGTGTCTTTCAAACAACTCTGAGCTTAGCATAGATAAAAATTCTCTCTCAAATACTCTGGAAAGACACCGTTTTTCTTCTAATTTTTAAAATCCAATTCCTTCTTCACTCAACTTGGTGGTGAAAAATCATCCTTCAAACATTATAAGGTTTCTGGTAGAATATTGATGGATGATGCTTGGGTTGCTAAAAATCTCATCTTAATGTTGAATATCCCAAGAAAGAGTGTACTTGGTCCTAAGGAACAAAATGTTAGTAAGATAACAAGAAATCCTGAAGAGAAGTCAAGAAATTTTGTAGAGAAGCAGCAAACATCTTAAGGACCTGGTCTAAAAAGAGAAAAATAACTAAAGAAGAACCCATCAGTGTTTTTAAAAAGGGAAAACTGGAAAATAAAAGAAAGATTGTGTTTGCAGATGTAAGAAACAGGTACTTGAAAAATCAAAAGGTACTAACTAAAGAATCTTTGATTCAAGTGTGTTAACAAAACCAGGTATGATAAAATTAGTTGAGGTTGTGAAATATCAAGGATGGCTCCATCTTATGGAAGGACGACTATAATTTTTGATAAGGTAGTCAAGGAATTCTATTCCACATTTGATTTTTAAAAATATAGACTAAAGATGACTGTTATAGTTGAAGAGAAGAACATGAATCATGATGTTGTATCACTTTAGAGAATTTTATAGGATTCTATCAGTGATGTAAGGACTTTCTCAAAGCAATAGCGATCAATAGAGTTCATGGAAAATGCCTTAAAGTTAAAGAAAAAATTGTGGCTGCAATGAATAGGAAATTATTTAAAAAGTAAAGTCCAATTAGTCTTTGATTTTGTTAACAAAGTGCTTCTTCCTAGATCACGAAAGAGGAACATTTCTCCAACTTCTGATTTGTATGTGATTGAGTGTCTTAGCAGGTTTGAGTTCATTTGTTTACCTACCTTAATGATGGAGCACATGCATAAGGTTGCTCATGAGAAAAATGGAAAACATGGCATGCCTTATGGATATTGGTTGAACAAAGTATTTGATCATTTAGGTATTGTCTATGAAAATGGAACTCTTGGAACTATGCTACAACTATTTGATATGAAGACTCTAGTCAAAACTGAGTGTGTGAAAAAAAATCAAGTGACATTGCTCAAGGTGAGCTTATCCAGATAATAGAGGAGTTAAAATTCAACATAGCTACTAAGGATAAAGAGATCAACAAATTACAAGTTATAATTCAGCATATTTCCAAAAAAGATCCAAGTGTTTCTGAAGATCTTAGAATTGAGAATGTTGAACTAAAAAAAAGAGTTTCAACTTTTACTGATGAGTTTCTTAGCTTAAATGTAGAGATAAGGAATCTAACCAAGGAATTGTTACACTGTCATGCTATAAAGAACAATAACATGGCTCTACTTCTCCAAACCTTCTTCCTAAGTCCCTTATCTATTAATCTTTCTTAATTCCTATGGAGCATTTAAATTATGCACTGCCATGATTACCTTTTGCATATGAATAAATCTTAATTTGTGTGTTTCATTTGTCTCTTCCTTAATTTTAAAATTGTTCTTCATGTTAGTATTACCCCAGTGGCCATGAGTTACTAACTTGTGCTTATTTTACTATTGGTTTACTACTATCACTTTTTAATAATGCCAAAAAAGAAATACTGAATTCATGTGGTAGGGACCAGGTGTGGGTGTTTTATGATGTGTAAGGGACCAGGGACCAGGTGTATACATGTTGAATGTGTTGAATTTAGAGAAGCCTGATGGTATGGCATAGTGATAGAGGGAAGAAATTATTGCATGATGGCATATTAATAGGGGAATCATGGTATATAATGATAGAGGATCATTCACTGGCAGTAGTAATAATAACTCTAACTGAATAAGGTGAATGAATTTGTTGCTCCAAGTTCTATGGTCAAGTTTTGTGGTTTATCATCATCAAAAAGGGGAAAAATTGCTATATCTTATTTTAATGATGATCACCTGACAACAAGGGACCAAGTCCCTGGGTCTTCATGGAAATATATAGCTGTCACATGGCCTGCATAGTTTTGTCATCTAGTGTAATAAATTATGCAGTGAGATGTGTACCAGAAGGATACTTGGACCAATCAGATTTCTACCCTAATCCTTACTACACTATAAAAGGAAAAGAATGCTTCTAAATTGAGTAGTTTTCATAATTTTGATTATTCAAAGAGTGAAAGAGGCAAAAACTCAATTTTACAACAGTGCTCAAGTTCCATTCTTTATATTCTAAGAGAGTGGGTGTGTTGTTGAGTTGAGACTTGGTTTGTAATTGAATTACTCAAGTTATAAGAGTAATGTTTTTCTTGAGAATGCTTAGGTAGAGTTACCTGAGTTCAATATAGATTAGAGTTAATCACTATTAAGGTGTGTTCTTGGTAGAGTTATCAAGGAAGGCTTGTAGTGGAGTTATTACAATCATGTGGAGCCTAAATTTAGGTTTATTAGGGGTTGTAATCAATAGGTTAATTATAGTGGATTCTTAAAGTGCTTGTGAGGGAAAACCATGGTTTTACCTTCATTGATCAAGGAGGTTTCTACGTAAAATCCTTTTTTTTTACATTTTTGCAAAGTTTTAGCTTTCTTACAGCTTTACTTTGTTATTACCTGTGACTAATTTTAAGAGGCCTAGTCCCTCATAGTATGGTGCAACCTTCTACCTTTCAACAATGGGGTAGCATTGTTCATTTGCATATACGAGATTCTAAATGAATCTCTAAGGGTGTCGGAGACTTTGAAAAATTCCAAGCCTCTAGTTGGTGTATCTTCTAAAGCATCCCTTTGGGTGCTTTAGTGGCCTTCAAGGTGGTTTATTAACCTAGTCTAATCTCAACAACCGCTTTACAGGCAAGTTGGCTGCTAAAGCACGAGGAGCTCTAGCATTGTCTTGTTCGCTTTAGCGATATGCCACATAAGTGTAGGTACTGCTTTAGCGAAACCTAGGCGCTTTAGCTCTGACTGCTAAGTCAGAACAGTGCCTGCTTACTTGGGAGCCCTTTAAATGCTCTATATGCCTAAATTCTCTCCTATTTTAACACAAGTCAAGAGTGAAAAAACCTGGAACATGTGAAAACTCGAGAGAAACATTATTAGGTGATTTTGGGGTATTCATAAGAGTGAATTACTTATTTTATCTCTGAATTCTTGGTAAGTTTACATTAAATTTATGGTTAAATTCACATAATTTCCCAAAATCCTAGAAATAATGGTGAGTTAATTATAGAACCATTTGAGCTGGAATTTACCTATTCTTGAGGGTAAATGTCTTTTTTCATAGAGGAATGCATTGTTAATTTAGAAAATACGATTTTGCAAGGGGGACCTACATGGGATTGTTACATAATTTTGGTCCCAAATCATAAATATGCTATATGTGTACTATTGTTCTTGTATTGATGAGTAGATTATGAGTTTGATAGTGTGGAATCTTATGGAAGCCTCTCAGAAGGGAATACACTGACTTAGCAGATTTCTTTGGGCTTTCTTTGATGTTCAGGTAGGCTATGTTTACTTTTGTCATATATTGGGATAATTTATAGTATAATTATGATAATATTCTAGGTACTGGTTGGAAATTAGGCCTCAAAAGTATAATTAGTTTTAGTTGGATTAGTTAGCCTATTAAGAAATTATAAATTACGTGTAATCGACTTAGTTACTCATATTTTAGGTAGAATTGCTATCTGAGGGATAATTGTGTCTTATTTAACATCTAGTAGAATAATTAGATACCATAACCTAGTCCAAGCCAGAATTTACCTTATAACGGATTCGAGGATTAGAGTAGGGCCTTTCGGCCCACCTTAGGCCAAGACTGTTGTTAGCTCCTTGTAGACTTTTATAATAAAGTATACCCTTAAAACTATTTTGTGGAGGTTAAAGAGGCTAGATACATGATAATTATGCTAGATTGGTACTTGGGAGTTGGTGCTAGTTTTGGATCAAGTCCGGTAACTTATTGATATTAAGTTTTGGTTCAAGTCCGGCAATTGATGATATGAGTTTCGATTTAAGTTCATCAAATGATGATGATGTTGATTTTAATTCCAACATCAAGATGTTATTTATGGTTTTTTCTTGTATGGATGGATTCTCATTCATTGCATGAGATATGGTTAATTATTGGAATTCTAGTTATTTACTTTCTATGATTGCACCCTCCGAGCTTATGGGGCCGTATTGTGTTATTTACTTTTTCATACTTACTAGTTTATGTGGGCCAGTCTTTTAGTATTAACTATGCTTTCTCTTATATTTATATCCATTTACAATATTGGATTATTGTTCCTAGTTTGCCTTTTTACCTTGACTTAGTTTATGTATCTTGCATCTTTATTATACTTAAGTTATGATTTAGCTCAGTCGGTCGATATCTAATAGTACCCATGGAATGGTGCTCATACTACACTTTTGTACCTTTATAGTGCAGGTCTCATTACTAGTGGTTCTCATTGACGTTATGATCGTGTTGCGTAAATTTCAGAGGCAGCGTGAGCTCTCAGAGCCAAAGTTGTCACTTTTCTCCTTCTTTTGATTTGCTTAGTCTTTCATTATTTAAGACTGATGTATATTGACTATTATAGTACTTATATTCCTTTTTTTCCTAGTGGATCTTATACTAACAATACTAGGTCATGGGATGTTATTTCTTTTTTTTATCTATCTTTCGAATTATTATTATTACTTGAATTATTGTTGTAAGTTTTTACTTGAAATTTTTTGTCTTTTATGCCATTATCCACTAAATTAGGCCATTGTTTATGGCTCGGGGCTACGATTTGGCTTACCTACTGGTGGGATAAATTAGTTGTCATCATGACTCGTATATTGGGTCATAGTGAATTTGTATCAGAGCTAGGTTTACCGATATTATTGGTACAAGAGTAAGTGTCAGTAGAGTGATATGGATAGGAACAATGACATCTATTTCTTATCATCAGAAGGCTATGGGACATTCTTAGGAGTTCTTCACTTCTTTTACTTATTTTATGCTAAGAGTTTGGGTTGGTTTCTCCTTTGGTTCTACTCTATTATGGATGTCTAGGACATATGCTGCCGTTAAAGGAGATAAGGAACCCGAGTTCGCGACTAGGTATCCTGCCAAAGTTTGTTGATGACCTAGAGGTCAAGGATAGCCTAGAGATGTAGCCCCAGCTAGGGACTAGGATAGGGGGCCTTCACAAGACCCTATTTCTATACTTGATCTAGAGATTCTTCTTACCCAGCCAGTGATGGGTTATGAACCAGCTCAAGCTCCATCAGGGTTTATTTTTTCTTCATTGCTTAGGGATGCATTAGTTCAGTTTTTGGGATTTATTAGTGGTGCACCATCTGATGGTGCAAAGTCTGTAGATTAGAGTGGTATTGAGGTTGGAGAACAACTTCTAGCTATGACTTCAAGAGTTGAGGTCTCTCCTACACTAGTAGTAGCTCAGTCGGTAGTTTCTTAGCCATTAATTGGTTAGCCATCTATGTTTGTTGAGGAGATGAAAATACTAGGTAAATTTTTTAGATTGACTCAACTTAGGTTTTCTAGTGCATGAAGAGAGGGTGCTTAGGAGTTTTTAATTTCTTGTGAGAATAGGATCCATAATTTGGCCCTAGTTGAGACTCATGGTATGGATTACACTACTTTTTAGTTGGATTTGGTGTCTCAATATTCATGGAGGGGTCATCTTGATTCCAGGCCATCTGGATCTTCCCTATTGACATGAACTCAATTCTCTAAGGTTTTTTTAGACAAGTTTATGCCTCTCACTCTTAGAAATCATCTGAGAGATCAGTTATCAAGGTTGGAATAGGGATCTATAGCTGTTTTGGAGTATGAGGCTCAGTTTCAAGAGTTATCTAGGCATGCCACATCCATTTTGATGATCAAGTATGAGACGGTTAGGTGTTTTATTGTGGGATAAAGACTGACTTTCTGTATGTCTACATGGACTTTGGTTGTTGTAGATAGGTCTTTTGCTGAGGTTTTTAATCATGCTCCAGTTATGTAAGAGATACATCTGATGCCAAAGAGGCAGCAATAAGAGGCTGCGATATCAAGGTAGTTTCAGTGGGAACCATAGTGGCTCATGGTTCAAAGGCAGTGGTTCTTATAGTAGGTACCCTCTGTGTTAGCCTTATCAATATCACGGTTATCCTAGAAGTCCCATTCATATTGCTCTTCTGATCACTGATGGAGGCCATATAGTTACAGTGATTATCTAGGCTAGAGTAGTGTCCAACCTCTGAGGTGTTTGTCTTTTGGTCATTCTAGCTATGGTGGTTATTCTAAGTTAGTTGGATCTTCTAGTTTTAGCCCATTGCCATGGGTATATTATGGTTGTAAGGCTTTTACATATTTCTCAAAAGAGTGCCCCTTTCATAGAGCGATGGTTCTTTCTGCTTAGAGTGTTACACCGATTAGGGCAGTTCATCCCAAGATAGAGGTGGTATGCATGGTTATAAAGGTATTCTTTAAGGTTTTTGGGGAGGTCCTCAGGTAGGTAGGACAGGAGATCGGTCAGGATCCCAGCCAGGTTGTGGCTGTGGTCAGTTATATGTTGTACCTGCTAGACCCAAGGTTGAGTCCTTGTATGTTATTATAAAACGTAGAATTTTAGTGTTCCATTATCCGAATTTTGATTTATTTTATCCGAGATCCACTTATTTTTATGTATTTGCTTATTATGCTCTGGGGTTAGAGTTATCTTGGGATTCTTTATCTTTGCATCTATGTGCATCTACTTTCGTGGGTGATTTTTTGGTAGTGGATCGGGTTTATATATTATGAGTTGTGACTGTTTGAGAATTTGATACTCAGGCTGATCTTACTGTGTTAAAAATGGTGCATTTTGATATAATTCTTGGCATGGAATGGTTATCCCACTATCATGCGGTCTTGGATTATTTTTCCAAGATCGTTACCTAGCCATGCCTGCTAATCCTCCAGTGGTGTTATAGGGGCATATTAGTCGTAAGCTGACAAAAATTATTTATTATATTTGGGTTAGGAGACTTATTTCGAGGGGTTGCGAGTTTTATCTTGCTTATATTCATGATGTTAGCGTGGAGAGTTTGCTTCTTAACTCTGTTCCTATAGTTTGTGAGTTTCCTAATTTTTTCTTTATTTATCTACCTGGTCTTCCTCTTGAGTGTTATATTGAGTCTGTTATTAATGTTGAGCAAGGCACCCGACTTATTTCTATGGCACCTTACTGTATGGCTCCTACCGAGCTTAAGAAGTTAAATTTGTAGCTTTAGGATCTTTTTAGTAAGGGTTTTATTAGATCAAGTGTGTCACCTTAGGGTGCTTCTATCTTGTTCATGAAGAAGAAGGATGGTTCCTTACATATGCATATCAACTACAATCGACTTAATAAGGTGATGATAAAGAATCGGTAACTTATGCCTCTCGTTGGTGATTTTTTTGACCAGCTTCAGGGAGCATTGGCGTTCTTTAAGATTGAATTGAGGTCCGATTACCATCAGTTGAGGATTCGAGCTGAGTATATCCTAAAAAGATAACCTTTAGTACTTGTTATGGCCACTATGAGTTCCTACTGATGTCTTTTGGGTTAACCAATGCCTCAGCTGCATGTATGGATTTGATGAACCATACGTTCAGGCCTTATTTGGATTCCTTTATGACTGTATTCATCAATGATATCTCTTTATTTTAGAGGTGTAGGGAAGAGCATAGATAGAATTTAAGGATTGTGCTCCAAATTTTGAGAGATCATACGTTTTTTGCCAAATTTTTTAAGTATGAGTTCTGGCTTGAGTAGGTGATATTCCTTGGACATGTGGTGTCTAAGGATAGGATTATGGTTGATCCAGCAAAGATTTAGGCTATTCATGACTGGTCTAGGCCTACATTTACGTCTAAGGTTTGTAGCTTCATTGGTTTGGCCAATTAATATAGGCGATTTGCTGAGGGTTTTGCTACTATTACAGTGTCGATGACCAGATTGAATCGAAAGAAGTATCCTTTTTTATCATCTAGGTAGCGTGAGTCGTGGTTTTTGAAGATCAAGGGATTTCTCACTTCAACCCTTATATTGGCTCAACCTGTTGAGGGTAAAGGATTGAGTATATATTGTGATTCTTTTGGGATTGGTTTGGGTTTTCTTTTGATGCAGCAAGGTCGAGTTGTTGCTTATGCATCGAGGCAGCTGAAGGTGCACGAGTGTAACTACCTCACTCACAATTTGGAGTTGGCTGCGGTGGTTTTTGAACTTAAAATTTGGAAGCATTATCTTTATGGCATGCATTGTGAGATCTTTATGGATCATCATAGTTTTCAGAATCTTATGACCCAGAGAGAGCTTAATTCTAGGTAGCATTGATGGATGGATTTTCTTAAGGATTATGAAATCTCTACCTTATATCATCCAGGTAAGGCGAACGTGTTAATGGACACCTTGATCCAAAAGGCGATGAGTCTTGGTACCTTGACTTTTATTTTATTTTCTCAAAGGTTGTTGGCATGGGACATCTAGTCCTTATCCAATCTAATGGTGTAACTTGATATTTCTCACCCCAGGAAGATTCTTATAGTGTTGGGACTAGGTCTACCATATTTGAGCATATTTAGAGTCGTTAGTTTAAGGATATGAGACTTGATATTTTTCAGGATCAAGTGTTATGTGGTGATACAAGCACAAGGAGAACCAAGAGCACAAGATATTTTCCAAAGTTCAAGCTTCGGAATTGGCAAGCAATTAAAGATTTTTTGGAGCATTGTGAAGCCTCTTGTTCAAGAGAAGAAAGGAGGAAGACTTATACACTCCATAGGCTCCTCAAGTGAAAGGAATTGAAGACATTTTGCACTCTAAATCTACACTCAAGAGACGCCTCTTTTGGGAGTTTCATTAAGGGAAATTAAGTCTTTTATTAGTAATAGTATAAATAGACACCTTAGCTCTTATTTTCCTTAGTTTTGACATAATGAATTGAGTGACTTTTAGATTGTAATCTTAGTGGTAGATTGTAGTCTTCCTCTTCTCCTTAAGAGAGGGAAAAATTAAAATTAGGGTTAGCACAATTGATGGATTTCACTTGTGTTGACGAATTGGCAAGAAAGGTTGGTGCTTGGGGAAGGTGACTTCTTTTTTGTCTACCTAAGAATGAGGTGTAATCAATGTTGGTGATTTGTGTTTAAGCGTTTGATATACACTTTAGTGCTTCTCATTAGTGTTGGTAAATGTCTCATTATCTATCCTTTTTTTTTAATCTTATATTTGTTCTCTTCTACTTCATCCCCTTTCTTCTACTTGTTTAGAATTTGGAATTTAGTGTTGTTTTGCTCTTGTTTCGTGGCTAGTTTTGTGTTTTTAGGTTTGTTCTTGTATCATTTGGTATCAAAGCCTTGTTTAGGGTTGTTTCAACAACCCTAAATCTTGGTTTTAGTGCTCTTATTGAGAAAATCTCAACAAAAAAGAGTCAAAAATCCAAAAATACAAAAAAAAATGGTGTCTAGTGTTGTCTTGTGTTAGATCCGAATTTATTACCTTAGATCTACACATTTTTTTACTTTGTTTTGGAAGTTTCCTGTGTTAGATTCTTGTTCTCTAACACCTAGGGAGTCTAGATCTACACTTGGAACAAGATTTGATTGAGTTTGAGCTAAGAACCTCCATGGATATGGTGTTTTTGAAGCTTTTGAGCTAGATATGCAATTGGCCTTGTGATTTGGATGAGTTTTGTGGCTGATTTTTACATATTTGAGTTCACCTTGGCCTAAGGAACCTAGATCTACAAAAAAATCCAGATTTGGAGTTCATTTGGTTAGCGGTCAAACTTTGGTCAACTCATAAATATTCATCTTGTTCTTCCATGTTCATCAAGTCTTGATAAGGAAGAATATTGAAAGATTTTGTTTGATCCAAAAAGGAAGAAGAAAGAGAGTGTACTTGGTGTTTGTGAAGGAATATTCTTTGGTATATTCGTATTCATCCCAAGAAAGAAGAGATAGGAATAATCAAAGTACAAAATCAAGTACAATCCAAGTACAAAGGGGGGACCATTGTTTTTAAACTCATTTAAAGCTCCAAAAATCTTTCAAACCTTTATTTTTCCCTCCCAAAATGAAATTTCTTCTTTCCCAAAGGGGTTCTAGGCCGAGACTTGAGGATTTGGGTAGAAAAATTGAAAACTCAACATCCAATCAATGAATGCACATCATCATCAACCAAACAGCCAAATTGAGTTCCTAGTTAGATTTTCTAGTTTCTAATTGTTGTTTCTAGTTTTAATTTTGGTGGTTCTATCACTAATTAGCAAACTAGTAACTACCTACTAGTTTGGTAATTAGATTAGAGTCTGTTTGTTTCGCGCCTTTGATTTTTGTGTGCTTTTCTTGTTTTTTGAATTTGTAGTAGTTTGTTGGTTCAATTCCGTACATCATTTTATTTTAGTCATATCAAACAAAAATCAACTCCGAGCCAAGGAATATTCACCACTCAATTCACTTGCCAAGTATTGCCAAGTAAACACTTGTGAGACCAAGTGTGAGGTGAGATTCGAGAGTGAGAGATTTGGTGGGGATATTTGAACTAACTTGTTTGTTCATTTTGTAGGTTTCTTTCTTTCTTTTAGGTACCATGGCTGCCACTAATTTTAATGTCACATTAGATCGCATCAATGCCGATTGTGTTAGTTTCATTGAAGATATACGCCAAATGCTTAGTGCACTAAATCCTAATTTTGGGATAAGTGATGAAAAAGTGAGTCCAAAGGTAAACATTGAAATATTCCCTTGTAATGTGGATCATGAGGTATTCCATGATGCAAAACCAAGTGAATAACACACTTCCCATGATCTACAAGGTAATAAAGCTATCTACTACACCTCTAGAAACTTGAATTGTTGTGATGTGGCTAGTAGTGGCCAAAGTGGTGTAGTTTTTGATTTTTTTAGTGAAGAAGTGTGTGAATCTTCCTTTTGTGATACTCTTGGTGTTTTTAGGTTGCATAAGGAACAAACTCTTATTGTGAGTATGCAAGCACTAGTTGATCCTTTAGATGACAAAATCAATTCTTTTCGTAAGAATGATTTATGTCCATCTAGTGCTAGCACTTATATCTTGAATAAGGTTTCATTACCAAGTGACAAGAGTATTTACACACTAGTTGACCATTGTAAAAACCAAGGTGAGTCTACGTTGGTATGTGAGTTGCCAATAACTAGTGAAGGTGTGCAAAATGATCAATCGGGTGGAGTTGACCTTGAATTGCTTGAATATTTAGGAAACCCAAATTCTGATTGTTCTTGTGAGCATGTTTTTGTGTGTGATCCCTTTGCTGCTCATGGTGATTTATATCTATGTGGGGATTACTCTCTTAAAATAGAAAGTGGTGCATGCTTAGAAATTCCATCTATTTTTTCTTTGTATGTTTCCTATGTTGAGCATCCTAGTGGTGATGATCTTGGAACTAGTAAGTACTTGCATAAGGGCACCCTAGTTAAAGTTGATATGTGTGGCACCTTTCTCTACTATCTATTTGCCTTTGATGATGTGTATGCTATTGTAGAGAGTATGTCTTTTAGATTGGGCAAACCTATGGTGAAAAAAAGTGTTGTCTAGATCCATGTCTAAGGCCACTCTTTCAATTTGAACCCGATGCCAAATATGGATATGATGATGCTGGCACACCCAACTTGTTGCTTGGTCTACATGACAAGCAAATTATTATTCTTGAAAACCCGAGGGCAAATGTGTTATTGTCGTCTTGGGATAATGCTTCTAAATGTGCATCCTTGCTTGACATACTTGAGCTTGAATTGAATGAATCCCAACTTGTGGATACCAAGTTGATGTTTAACAACTTGAAAGAAGGAAGCCATATGTGTTTAAATGACTTGATTCCAACCTTACATGCTAAACCTATTAAATCAATTGGCATTCTTATATATGATAGCACCTTGGAAGATGCCTTCCTATACTACCTTTTTGCTTATGATGATATCCATGCAAGTCTTGGATTTGTTTTATATAGGGCTAGGACATTTGTTTGTTGGTCCACTTGGAGTTACAATGCTATATGGATTTTGTGGACCTTTATAGTTTCCTTACCTCTTGATGCATTCCTTAGTCATGTCCTTTGTGATGTTTGTGGTAGGTGTTTCATGATCATAATGAAGGATAGTTTGTTGTATTTCAAATGTGTACCTCCTTGGAGTGTTTCTTTGAACTTGTGTGTTGAAAACCATGACATTAACCTTGTTCGTAGTGACCTTGTGTATGGCATAGTTGTGTGTAATGTCTTGTATGATTGTGAGTTGGATCCCTTAGTAAAAAGGATGATTAGTCTGGGCTTATGCCCTTGGTTACTTTGACCCTTTGATCTCGGTGCCTTCTTGAAGTATGGGAGGGATAGCCTCAGATTATGTCCATTCATTTCTTATGTTTATCCTATTAACTTTCTTTGTGCTATTTATGCTAAGTCTTTCATGTCACAAACAAAGGACCCATGGATGTATGTCAAGTGTGAGCAACCTTGCCTTATCTATATAACTTGTGGTACTAAAGCTAACCCTCCTCCTTTGAGGATTGTGTGCTTATTTTCCCTCTCTTTGGTTTTGCAAAGATCTGAATTTGAGGATAAATTCCTTTCAAGATGGAGAGGATGATACAAGCATAAGGAGCACCAAGAGCACAAGATATTGTCCAAGGTTCAAGCTTTGGAATTGGCAAGCAATCGAAGTCTTTTTTGGAGAATTTTGAAGCCTTGTTCAAGAGAAGAAAGGATGAAGACTTATACAATCTATAGGCGCCTCAAGTGAAGGGCATTGAAGAAATTTTGCACTATAAAGCTATACTCAAGAGGTGCCTCTTTTGGGAGTTTCATTAAGGGTAATTAAGTCTTTTATTATGTAATAGTATAAATACACACCTTAGCTCTTATTTTCTTTAGTTTTGACATAATGAATTGAGTGACTTTTAGATTGTAATCTTAGTGGTATATTCTTGTCTTCCTCTTCTCCTTAAGATAGGGAAAATCCGAAATTAGGGTTAGCACAATTGATGGATTTTGTCACGCCTCAAATCCTATTGGGGCAGACAGGCACCCGTAGCCGTAAAGGCCCGAGAGAACCAATTCATAACCTTATACTTCCCATGCATGTAACTGTAACAACCACATGTTCTGACAACATAATATTATGCATCGATGAAATTAACTACACATACACTCCCAAAACTGATATGTACAGCACTTGGCCGGTGGGGCCACCATGTCTAAAATCAGGACACTACCATAACTTTACATTATTCTACAAAGCCTCTAGAAGATACATAGACTTAGTCAGGGTCGGGACAAACCCCCGCCCTACTCTTGACTTACTGTACAATACCAAAATATATGGAGCAGACTCGGAAAGCCCTGAATGAACCTGGAGCTCACAAATAGTCCTTGAACAACCTGCGCTCCTACTAGTGAGTTGTATGAGCTGAAGTGCCTCTGCCTGCAGCATGAAATGCAGGTCCCCCATGAGGGACGTCAGTACGAAAATATGTACTGAATATGTAAGGCAGAAAGTAGCAACACACTTGATACAAAAGCTCAATAGAAATCCGATACAAGTGTATAAGGAGTACTAGTAGACCACCTTTATAAATACTTGTGGGACAATGTACATTACATTCTTTCTTCGTTTTACCTTCTTACTTCATAATCTTTGTAAGCCATATAATGCAAACGACCAGCTAATCAGTGGTAAATAGATATATTAGGATCGTCCCATGCTAGGCTTACGCCCCTGAGCTGCCACCTACATATAAAGATTGGGATCGGCCCATGCTAGGCTTATGCCCCTGAGCTGCCACCCACAAATAAAGGTATCGAGATCGGCCCATGCTAGGCAAATGACCCTGAGCTGCCACTCGTCATTTTACAGATTTGCATTACTTAGTTTATTTAGCCTTTGAGATTGTTACTTTGGTGGTCATCACATTATGGTACCTTGAACCAGTAATACGCTAATAAGAGACATGTAAATAGAAACTTAATGCAACAACAATGAGGTAGGGAGCTTTTGGCACACAAATAAAGTGTTTAGGAGCTGAAATAACACATGGGTCTTATTTGAACAAATGGAGAACTCCTGAAATTTTCTAGTGAAGATAGACGCGCAATTTAATAATAAGCACGTATTGAGGTGTTCTAATGCATTAGAGAGTTGGAACAAGGTCATTGGATACATGGAGTTTAATATGCTACCATTATGTATCACTTTGTTATAGGATAACCTCGGAAACTTGCTTGAGGGAACAATGGTACGACTTCATGCCAAAGAATGTGAAATAAGTATGCCTTACATACCTGGTTATTTGACTCCGAAACTAGCCCGACTTGACTTCTCGCCTCTTAGATTACTTATCTACAATAAAATATATGGTAAACTATTTAGTAACCAATAAACACATTTGAGGTACTTAATTTTACCCAAAACAGTAACCGGGCAGCAACTATTACTCTATCAAACAAAGGTGTTATTTTAACCCTTTTTCTTTCCTCCAATTACACCCACATACCATATAGGTTCTTATAAGGTTCACCAAAACCACCTCGACTTCATTACACATTCCAAACAATACGCTAAATAGATTGGGCAGCAAGCATTAGTTCAGTGGTGTATCACCACATCTTTCTTCTATAATTCATTACAAACTCATCACACCTTTATCCAACTTCAACCTGGCAGCCCATAACATATACATACAAAACAGTCCACAAAACAGTCCCAAACCACTTTTATTGTAGCAATCAATTATTGAACTCTTCATCTCTTGAGTTCTCAATAACAAGACATCCATAATCCCCTCTCAAATTCACATATAAAGAAAAATAAAATGGGGCAGTCACCTTACCTCAATTCAGCAACTTATTCTTTTAATTGAACTCTTCAAGAGCTTGAACTTTCCTTCACACTTAAACCAAAGAAGAAGAAAAAAAGTTCCTCAATAACAAGGAAACATGAACAAGCAGCTTGTTCTATAATCAGCCATATACTTATAGTCAAACACTTATAACTTGTTTCCCTAATATCCCATGAGATAATTAATCAAAACCTTAAGTGTTTTTCACTTACCTTGGGCTGCAAAGGGGAGGGTTTATTCAAGAACCCTAGAAGGAAAAATAGGGCTGCTGCTCTTGTTGTTTTT
The DNA here is from genome assembly GCA_030864215.1 of Capsicum pubescens. Taxonomy (NCBI): domain Eukaryota; kingdom Viridiplantae; phylum Streptophyta; class Magnoliopsida; order Solanales; family Solanaceae; genus Capsicum; species Capsicum pubescens. The sequence continues at coordinate 137,945,597 of CM061545.1, forward strand.
GAGAGAGTAGAGAGATTTTCTGAAATAAACTCCTTTTTTGTGACTTAAAAGTGAAGTAAAATGACCAGCAACTTGGCCTTTTAAAGGCCCTATCTTGTCCACCTCCTTAGCTACATTTTGGACCATAAAATTGGTCAAATTGGTCCAAGTAGGTGATGCACCTACTTAAGGGTCCAAGCTGCTGAAACTTCAAAGTAGGTGATGCACCTACTTGCATAATTTCTTCTTGGGCTCAATTATATTTGGGCCTTGGCAGATTGGTGTGTTGGGTCACTTATCCATTTTCTTTCTTTTTTGTTCAATTTGGCCCAAATTAGTATATTAGCATAGACCCAAATCTGATCCATAGCCATGGGTCCATTAATTTGGTTCAAACAACTTAAGTAGGTGACTCACCTACTAGCTTAAATAAGTCAAGCAAGCACCTCAATATTTTGCTCCATTTTCAGATTCTAATCCCTTTAGTCTAACCTTCAACTTATACACACTTGGTCACTTTAAACTTTAGATTGAAATACTAGCTTACGATTCCAAGTTTAAATAGTTATCTTAATGTTAACTTAGTCGCATCACATTAAACTATACGGGCAGCCTCTATAATTCCATCTACACCATTAATAATTGCATAACAAATCACATCCGTTACCTATACCATATGACCATACTAGAGCTAGCTGTTCCTTTAGCACCTCTACCACGACCCATAGGTTGTACACCCCTACCTGAATAAGGCACCGATGATGATGATGCAACGGCTGATCCAGTAGGTCGTGCCACACCACCTATTTGCCTTTGAGGGCATTCTCTCATCATATGTCCTGATATACCACACCAAAAGGAAGCATTTGTTCTGAACCGACATGCACCTAAATGAAGCTTTCCACATTGTCTACATGGCTATCGTGGAGGCCTTAATTGGCTTATAATCCCTTGCTCTTGATACCCTGTTGTTCGCGAACTCTGACTCTCATTTCTTTGACCAGAATGGTTACCTTTAGACCCTTGAAATTGTGATGGAGCACTAGCTGCAGAATAAGAAGATAATGTCCTAGGTGGTCTATTAGAAAACTGAGACCTAAAATCTCCTTGGGATGCCATAAACTGCCCTGTAGATCTAGACCTCTTGGAATACCCCCTTTCGAACTCTTGTGTTCTTCTTCTTTGCCTCTGATCCTCCATTTTTTGTGCGAATGCTTGTATCCTTGCTATGTCCATGTCCTTGTTCAAAGCAGCAATGGTACAATCTCTAACCAGATATAGATCCAATCTATCCACATATCGATGAACTCTATCATCCATTGTAGCCACAACATTAGGAGCATACCTAGCCAAAGAGTTAAACCGAAGGCTGTACTCCCTCACACTCATATTTCCTTGGTGAAGATTTAGGAACTGATCTGCACGGGCTTCTCGAATCTCATATGGAAGGTAATGATCAATAAATGCCTCTTTGAACTCTTTTCAAGTAGTTGGAGGTGCATCGATACCCCTAGATCGTTTCCAGACTTCATACCACAATATAGCCTCCCCCTTGAATCTATATGTTGCTAGCTCAACTGTCTCTTTACCCGACACATGCATAACATCTAGAGCCCCTTGGATTTGATCAATAAAGTCCTGTGGGTCTTTATTAAGATCTGATCCGGTGAAGGTGGGAGGATCCAATTTGAGAAAATCTTGTGTTCGTAGGCTAGCTACCCTATTGCACCACTAGAACCTGTAGTTGGAATGGCTTGTCCTTGAGCTTGTCCAGAAACTATACGAGCCAACAATTGTACTGAACTCCTTAGATCTTGATTTGCAGCATTGGTAGGTAGTTCTGAGGATGTGGTTCTTCTCCTTCTTAGCTCATCTGGAGATGGAAGGGTAGGAGAAGTTTGGGACACAAACTCAGCTTGAGCATCACTTTGATTAGCTCGTCTAGGTGGAGATTTGCTGGTCCCCTCCCCAGCAGCCTCGTCTATCCGCCTACCTGTATTCTTACTCCTTCTTGTAACCGGTATCTTTACTATAATAAGAGGAAAAAAAATAGGTTTAATGGTTAAATATGACTTAACCTACAACATAGGCTCTATTGCACGATCTAAGATATGAAGCAAAAAAGAAAACCCCTAAATGTCACATAGCCTCCTATTTATAGATGTGGTGCACAACACGCCCATAAACAGGACTCTATATAGACACGGCTTTGTAGACACCCTAGGACGACCGCTCTGATACCACTTTTGTCACGCCTCAAATCCTATTGGGGCAGACAGGCACCCGTAGTCGTAAAGGCCCGAGAGAACCAATTCATAACCTTATACTTCCCATGCATGTAACTATAACAACCACATGTTCTGACAACATAATATTATGCATCGATGAAATTAACTACACATACACTCCCAAAACTAATATGTACAGCACTTGGCCAGTGGGGCCACGATGTCTAAAATCAGGACACTACCATAACTTTACATTAGTCTACAAAGCCTCTAGAAGATACATAGACTTAGTCAGGGTCGGGACAAACCCCCGCCCTACTCTTGACTTACTGTACAATACCAAAATATATGGAGCAGACTCGGAAAGCCCTGAATCAACCTGGAGCTCACCAATAGTCCTTGAACAACCTACGCTCCTACTAGTGAGTTGTATGAGCTGAAGTGCCTATGCCTGCAGCATGAAATGCAGGTCCCCCGTGAGGGACGTCAGTACGAAAATATGTACTGAATATGTAAGGCAGAAAGTAGAAACACACTTGATACAAAAGCTCAATAGAAATCCGATACAAGTGTATAAGGAGTACTAGTAGACCACCTTTATAAATACTTTTGGGAAAATGTACATTACATTCTTTCTTTGTTTTACCTTCTTACTTCATAATCTTTGTAAGCCATATAACGCAAACGACCAGCTAATCAGTGGTAAATAGATATATTAGGATCGGCCCATGCTAGGCTTATGCCCCTGAGCTGCCACCTACATATAAAGATTGGGATCGGCCCATGCTAGGCTTATGCCCCTGAGCTGCCACCCACAAATAAAGGTATCGAGATCGGCCAATGCTAGGCAAATGCCCCTGAGCTACCACTCGTCATTTTACAGATTTGCATTACTTAGTTTATTTAGCCTTTGAGATTGTTACTTTGGTGGTCATCACATTATGGTACCTTGAACCAGTAATACGCTAATAAGAGACATGTAAATAGACACTTAATGCAACAACAATGAGGTAGGGAGCTGTTGGCACACAAATAAAGTTTTTAGGAGCTGAAATAACACATGGGTCTTATTTGAACAAACGGAGAACTCCTGAAATTTTCTAGTGAAGATAGACGCGCAATTTAATAATAAGCACGTATTGAGGTGTTCTAATGCGTTAGAGAGTGGGAACAAGGTCATTGGATACATGGAGTTTAATATGCTACCATTATGTATCACTTTGTTATAGGATAACCTCAGAAACTTTCTTGAGGGAACAATGGTATGACTTCATGCCAAAGAATGTGAAATAAGTATGCCTTACATACCTGGTTATTTGACTCCAAAACTAGCCCGACTTGACTTCTCGCCTCTTAGATTACTTATATACAATAGAATATATGGTAAACTAGTATTAGTAACCAATAAACACATTTGAGGTACTTAATTTCACCCAAAACAGTAACCGGGAAGCAACTATTACTCTATCAAACAAGGGTATTATTTTAACCCTTTTTCTTTCCTCCAATTACACCCACATACCATATAGGTTCTTATAAGGTTCACCAAAACCACCTCGACTTCATTACACATTCCAAATAATACGCAAAATAGATTGGGCAGCAAGCATTAGTTCGGTGGTGTATCACCACATCTTTCTTCTATAATTCATTACAAACTCATCACACCTTTATCCAACTTCAACCTGGCAGCCCATAACATATACATACAAAACAGTCCACAAAACAATCCCAAACCACTTTTATTGTAGCAATCAATTATTGAACTCTTCATCTCTTGAGTTCTCAATAACAAGACATCCATAATCCCCTCTCAAATTCACATATAAAGAAAAATAAAATGGGGCAGTCACCTTACCTCAATTCAGCAACTTATTCTTTTAATTGAAATCTTCAAGAGCTTGAACTTTCCTTCACACTTAAACCAAAGAAGAAGAAAAAAAGTTCCTCAATAACAAGGAAACATGAACAAACAGCTTGTTCTATAATCAGCCATATACTTATAGTCAAACACTTATAACTTGTTTCCGTAATCTCCCATGAGATAATTAAACAATACCTTAAGTGTTTTTCACTTACCTTGGGCTGCAAAAGGGAGGGTTTCTTCAAGAACCCTAGAAGGAAAAATAGGGCTGCTGCTCTTGTTGTTTTTGAGAGAGTAGAGAGATTTGCTGAAATAAACTCTTTTTTTGTGACTTAAAAGTGAAGTAAAATGACCAACAACTTGGCCTTTTAAAGGCCCTATCTTGTCCACCTCCTTAGCTGCATTTTGGACCATAAAATTGGTCAAATTGGTCCAAGTAGGTGATGCACCTACTTAAGGTTCCAAGCTGCTGAAACTTCAAAGTAGGTGATGCACCTACTTGCATAATTTCTTCTTGGGCTCAATTATATTTGGGCCTTGGCAGATTGGTGTGTTGGGTCACTTATCCATTTTCTTTCTTTTTTGTTCAATTTGGCCCAAATGAGTATATTAGCATAGACCCAAATCTGATCCATAGCCATGGGTCCATTAATTTGGTTCAAACAACTTAAGTAGGTGACTCACCTACTAGCTTAAATAAGTCAAGCAAGCACCTCAATATTTTTCTCCATTTTCAGATTCCAATCCCTTTAGTCTAACCTTCAACTTATACACACCTGGTCACTTTAAAATTTAGATTCAAATACTAGCTTAAGATTCCAAGTTTAAATAGTTATCTTAACATTAACTTAGTCGCATCACATTAAACTATACGGGCAGCCTCTATAATTCCATCTACATCATTAATAATTGCATAACAAATCACATCCGTTACCTATACCATATGACCATACCAGGTTCCATATAATTAGAATAAGTACAAGCAAGATACGGGATGTTACAGATTTCACTTGTGTTGACAAATTGGCAAGAAAGGTTGGTGCTTGGGGAAGGTAACTTCCTTTGTATCTACCTAAGAATGAGGTGTAATCAACGTCGGTGATTTGTTTTTAAGTGTTTGATATAAAATTTATTGCTTCTCATTAGTGTTGGTAAATGTCTCGTTATCTATCCTTTTTCTTTTGAATCTTCTATTTGTATTCTTCTACTTCATCCCCTTTCTTCTACGTGTTTAGAATTTGGATTTTAGTGTTGTTTTTCTCTTGTTTCAGGGTTGGTTTTGTGATTTTAGGTTTGTTCTTGTATCATGTGGTGAGGCCAAGAGGGATACCATAGATTTTGAGGGCATTTTGAGATTTGAAGGTCGCATTTATTCCCTGAGGGTTGGAGACTTGATTTAATTGATTTTGTGTAAGGCTCACAACTCCAGATATTTCATCAACCTTCTCAGATTAGATGTTCTGACATGTGAGTCAGTATTATTAGTGGAGTAATCTCGTTGCCTATGTTGTTAGCAGGTGAAGGCCGAGCATCAAAGGCCTGGTGGATTGATTTAGAGGTTGCCCATTCTCAAGTTAAAATAGGAGCAGATTACCATGGACTTCATTAGTATTTTTCCTCTAACCTATTGTGCTTTTTATGCCACTTGGTTCATCGTGGATTGATCATTCCTATTTAGATGTACTTCAGTGCCGAGATGTTAGCCCGTATCTATGTTCATGAGATAGTTCATTTGCATAGATTGCCCATATCTATAATTTTAGATAAAGGTTTGGTATTAACTTCTAGATTTTATAGATCTTTTTAGAAGGAGTTAGGTACTCAAATGGATCTTAGTACAGCCTTTCACCCTTAGATTGATGGGTAGTCGGAGCGAATTATTCAGATTCTCGAGGATATGCTCTTAGCCTGTGTAATGGAATTTAGAGGTCTATGGGAGTAGCAGTTCGCTTTGGTGGAGTTTTTATATAATAATATCTATCATTTTAAGGTTGAGATAGTGCCTTTGAAGTCTTTGTATATTAGGCGACGTTGATCTCTAATTGGGTGGTTTGAGACCTCTGAGGTTAGACGTTGTGGTAATGACTTACTTCAAGAGTCGATGAATAGAGTCGGGGTGATTCAGGATAAGTCTAGGGCATCTTAGAGTAGGCAAAAGGCTTATGCATATCGTAGTCTTCTTTCCTTAAGATTTGGAGTTGGAGATCTAGTATTCCTTTGAGTATCTCCTGTGAAGGGTATGATGAGGTTTGGGAGGAAAGGTAAGCTAAGCCCTAGATATATTGGACGTTTTAAGATCCCTTCCACAGTGGGTGAGGTGGCTTATGAGTTAGCCTTACCCCCAGATTTTGTTGTTGTTCATCTGATTTTCCATGTCTCTATGTTTTGGAGGAGCCGGTGTTCATATTAGCCAGGAATGTCAGAAATTTGTGCATGAGACAGATTCTAGTAGTTAAGGTTCAGTAGAGGCACCACCCAGTAGAGTAGAATACTTGGGAGATCGAGAGCGAGATGCTAGCCCAATACCCTTACAAGTTTGAGGCTTTAGGTATAGACAGTTATTTTTTCCCTTCACAACTAAGTTTAATTTTGAGTTTCTTCGATTTTAAATAAAATTACGACATTTATTTTATTCGTATAACAAAACTTTTCAAATTACTTATCTAGATAATTTTTGACATTTTAAGTAGCAGTTATATATTCTTGTGTTCATATATATGAAATCGTATAATTATTCTACTTAAATAATTATTTTACAAAAAATCAGATTTTAATCGAGGGTCATCTTGAAAATTCATTCAAATAGGTAAAATCATGATTTAAATATAGTTTATTCTTAAAAATAATTCATAACCAAGAAGCTCGGGATTAAATTGGGTTTTAATTAATCTTGGACTGTGATTCAATTTAGTCAATATATTAAATCTGGTCATAATTGAAATTAAATTGACCTCATTCGACCTATTTATTATTAATTAGCCATAATTTGAACAATTGATTAAAATCCTAACAATTAGGCTATTTAACAAATAGCCTAAATTCTACCTTTTTCCTAATTTCTACCCTATCCTAAATCAATCAGCCCTTTTACCCATCAAAAGATGGGGCAAGAAAGCCCAAAAGACTCCACTCGACTAATAATTTAATACTTATTTCCCCTGCAACACATCGACCAATAATAACCCACCAGCCTAATATATTGAACCGACCCGACCCACTTCTATAACCTCATTAACCTTTTTTTTTATCACCATACAATAATAGAATATGACAACAACACAATGGTCTATAACCTAACAACTTCAGCAAATAACTCCAATGATACCTGCAAAAAAAACCCGCCAAACGCACTAGTGATATCAACAATATCAAAAATAACCTAACATCGGCAAACTTGTCAACAACCCAACGCATAAATGAATCCAACTCTAAATACGAAAAATAATGCAACAATAACTCAACAATCTGACACCTCACCAGCCAACATTGATTGTACGAATTTGTATGATTTAGGCAACCTCAAACCTTATTCTATTTTCAAATTCTAAAATCCCACATCAAAATCCCTTCCCGAAGTCCCAAAATTTGAAGACTTTATGTACCCTCACTATTTCCTTATCTAGTGTTAACATTTTCACGGTTGAGAGAACCCTCAAAGGCTCAAAAGAAGCTTGGGATTTCTAAACGAGAAATCCCTTAATATCCTGGGTCTTGAGTTGTGAGTTTGTTTGCTCATAATCTTAAGGAATCGAGATTCTAGTTCAAATTAGTTTGATTCTATTGAAATCAAATTGGAGTCAAGTTGGTGAAGTCATTGTCATCAACTCAACGTCCCAGTTGGCTGCTCGAGAAAAGGTAAACTCGTCATCTTTAACATTTTTCTTTCTACTGGATATAGCTTTATTGCGGTGCTTGAATAGTTGGAGTTTGTTGTTTTGTTTAATTTTGAGCGAAATGTCCTTAATACAGAAGATGAAATTTTTATATTTTGTTAAGCAGCTTTTCTTCCTTTCTTTTCCCGTTATTATTGGTATTTATTGTTAGATGCCAGTTTTTCATACAATGTCGTGGATATTGAAATTTCATGTCCTTGTTAGTACTTTGAGTAATTGAGATTTTTTAAGCAATAGTGTTGGTTTCATTGTTTGGTTTAGTTACAAAGATTATTGAGGAGTATAGTGTAATGCTACTACTTTATACACTCTTTAACATCTGAGCATTTCATCTATTTATAATCCTTGTTGGGATGTCTTCTTTTATTCTTAAAGTGAAGTTATTTTCGTTTCCATGATTTTTTAAGTAATCATATTCCGTCACTCTATTTTTGCATCTCAGATTATGGTTTAAATTCCATATTTATGGTAGTTTAAATTCATAATTGAGTCTCATATTTGCTTGGTGGCATAGATGTTGTGTGATCCAGCATAGATTGATTTTAATATTTATCAAAAGACTAAATATTCCCTCATTACATTACGTTCTGTTTGTATTGACATAATTGTTATTTTGCTCGTACTTCATTTCCATAATTTCATCTCTCACCTTGGTCCTTGTTTGAATGTTATTTCATAATTCATGCTTTGTTTTTTTCTAGGTGTTCAAGTATATTGGATAATGTCCCTTTTAGATACTATAAATGGATGTACCTTTCCATGTCAATACTAAGGCTCCTATTTTGTTAAAATTGGGTAAGTGATGAAGTATTTGGGTAGTTGAGTGTAGAATAAGAAGGCTTGAGTCCTTTCTCCATGTTGGATTGTTTTGTGATATTTTGAGTTTTCTTTTTAAAGTGTATGATCTATATCTTAAGAGTGTGATTATTATAGTTTGTTTAAGATGACATTTTGTATATTGTTTTGCTCGCTGTACTATTAGTGGACACCTGTTAATCCTTATATTTTTTCTATTTTGCATGAATTCTTCTTGAACCAATCAGACTCCACATTCCTTCGGATTCAAACTATATCGAGTCAAGCTTCATTAAAGTCCAAATATTGACTGATATACAAGGGACAAATGGAAGCAAACATCCTGATTTCTACATTGATATACAATGCATACGCAATATTATATAGAAAAATGCAAGGATGAAAAGTTCTGATATACATTGATATACAGGGGCAGAAAATGGACTTAAATTCAACAACTTTGTAAGTCCAAGAATTGGACAGAATTTAAATGGGCCAAAAAAGGGCCCAAATCTCTACATCTCTTCCTTTATTTTTTTGGAATTGATATTTGATTATTTATTTATAATTTAATTTTAATTAATCTAGATGAATCCTCGGGGAGAAAATTTATGATAAAATTATTTATTTTATTTTGGTTATTTGATATTTTTTAATTACTCTGTTTAGGCAAACTTAAGCTTATAGAATAGCTTGAGGATTTGTTTATATCCTTTCATAGTTACTAAATATCTTAAATCCACATTTAAGAAATTGAGTTAACTATTTAGTGCAAAGTTTTAATCCGGATAAAATTATTAAAGTTTGAACTATTTCAAAACTTTGATGTTTAGTTTATTTGATTATTCGAATGGATTAAATGGATAAGTACCAAACAAATTATATTTATTCGAAAAATAATAAATATAATAATAATCATAATAAGATTTTCAAAGAAATTTAATATTTTTTTAATAAGATTTTTCAAGTAACTTAATGAATTTTCAAAATTAGCCAAATGAGTTTAATCCGTCGGGACCACACTTTATGAATTTTTGAAAGTGCCTAATACCTTCTTTCGAATTTACTTGAGCTCTTACCTAAACTCTAGTTATTTTTACCCAAAGATTTTCTTTTCAAAAAATGCCTTTGTTTGAATGGTTTTCTTAGTTTCTTAAAAATTAAGTGACGACTCGAAATTATTTTTCAAGATAAAATCAAATAGACTTTTTTTTTCCCAAAGTTATGGAATATTTTTGACTTTCCAAAAATGATTCGTAATAGAATGGAGACTCTGTTGGGGATTCATCTAGGTTCTAACCATAAGAATTTTATGTGTTTGGCTAATATTTGTATTATTTGTTACTTTGCAATTATATGTTTAAATTTTGGAAATTATTAACTATTGCTTTCATGGCATTCTTCGACATTATGATTATTAAACTATTTTGGTGTTTTGCGGTTGTCATGGCCCCTATTGATCAATTACAAGTAAAAATATTTGAAATAACACAGTTTATTGGAACATTAGGCATCCGATGGCAGTTTGTATTTCCAAACCTAAGTTGTCCACTTAGGAACCTGGTCGAAGCTAACTCTAGATACCTAGATAAAGCAAAACCAAAATCTATTTTAGCATGAGCCTAGAATGAACCAATACTTGAGGGGCTATTGGGCCTATTAGAAAACCTACCTTGAGTTTATTGACCATGAGTCATAACAGACGATCATCCCTAAAGTGTTAATTGAAGGATATAATACCAGATTGTATAGACCATTGTCCATTGGGTTTGAGGGTTTTATTTGTATAGGTTCTTTTATTGATATCTAAACAAGATTTTCATATGAAACATATTCAAAAATTTCAAGAAGTTCAAGATCTAACGCCCCGAAGGAGGTTTAGTTTGAATTTTCTCCCCTTCGTGGGACTAATATCATTTATTTCCCCTTTTCCCTCATTATGTATCCCGATTTGATTTGTTCTTGAAATTTGTATAATATATTTTTGGAGGCAATGGAACGTTTTCAAATGGCATGTACGTCCTTCAAACGCTAGGCATATCTTTTTCTAGAAAGGTTCCATAAATGCTAGGACGTGTTAATGATTATTTATGTGCTAAAGTATTCAGTTATTTTAATTTGTCTATATTTGTTTGATTTGTGTATTTAAATAACATGTGTTTGACTTTAAATAAGACTAGTCAATTATTCTATTTCAAAGTATTAGAGCGTTATCAGGCATATAAGACACAAAAATTTAAATCCTCTTCAAATGCCTTTAAAAGTCCATCAATAAAATCTCTTCCAATTCACCCAAGTTTTATTCAAAAATTCTTTAAGTCATTATTCAATTCACATTGACCATGTTTCTCTCACAAATCACTTTTTTGTCACACTTATTATAGCTAGAATTATCCAAATATTCTTTGGTAAGACTTTATTATTGACACGGACCGAACCAGGGCCTTGTCGTGATAGGAATCCCAAGCCTAACCGGGACCGGGGAACACCCCCATTACCCAACCCAATCACCAAACATATACCTTGAGTAGGATGAATTTTGACCATATAACAAGATAGCATAATGCATTATCCAAGACATTGGGATAGGTCCATAACCTTGACCAACCCAAGCAAGTCTGACCAACCAATATCCAACCAATAACCAAGCCAAAACCATAAAGCAAAGCCAAGACAATGATTCAATGTATACAAATATATAACATAATTACTCCATACCATACCCAAGTCCACAATTGTCCATTCAAAGCCTCTAAACCAAACTAAAGAGTACCTAGTCAGGACATGCCCCCGACATAGCTATAAACTAAGTCTATGCCTTCCAAACTATGGAAGATCACCACTTCAATTCAATAGTTGATCCCAAATCATATCATTAAGCAGGAGGAGTAAAATGGACAGTTCCTACATAGCGTGGGAATCCATCCGCCCGAAGATGGGTTAGCGGGTGAATGCTAGCATGCACTCAGGATATGGATAAAGTAATGCCATCCGATAAAACCAAGTAAATCAACCATATGCATACAAACAATACATATATATATATCCATGTCGGTAAAGAAAACCGGGTTTAGCATGCATTTAAAACCATTAACCTGGGTATGTGAAGCTTCACTGTCCAAAATCACCCACGGGCTATATGGGTCTAGTGTAACCCCCTGAACGGGCTCTAAAACTTGTATCTGCATAAACTAGATATACCATAAGAGTAAGGGATTCCCAAGTACCATTCACCCTCAATGATACATATGTATAATGTACTTAGAGAATTCTCGTGTACCTCGTATTATCATATATAGTCTCCATGACCTACCCTTTGTGTCGGCAAATATAAGTTTCCAGTGTTCATCCGTTGGACTCTCACATTAACGATTAGATATCAAACCCCATCTTTATTGGCCAATTAAAACCATTTTAAACCAACCAAACCATTATTATTAACTGAGGCTATACGCAGTGGTATCGTCATACCGACTATAACTTGGAAGTATTGTCCTTAGCCAAAACCTTTGAGGTAAACGAATTCCCGTGTACCCATTTACCAAGTTAAATTGGGGGAGTCCCATGTTCCCTACAAGTGTTCCATTATATTTGCTTGGGGGATTCCATTGTACCCCACAAGTTGTTCATTAACATGTTTATTTGGGGGATTCCTTTGTACCCCGCAAGGATGTTCAATTAATCCATAACTATTATTCGAAATAATTTCACTATTTAATTCACTTGGGGGATTCCAATGTACCCCGCAAGGTTTTCATTTAAACCTACCATAACCACAAAAACCATACCCTTTAACCATTCCAAACTATTCACGCCATTTAAACCATTTTGAACCGATCCAAACATTTAAAGCATTTATACCATTCAAACTATTTAAACCATGCCAAACCATCCAGATCCATTTATGTTTCCATTACTAAACTATACTATGCAATAGTTCCAATGAAAATTCAACAACAGAGTGAAAACATTCTTTCGAGCTTATTATCGAACATGTTGAGGGCATACCTTTACCAAGACAGAAACCAAAGCATAAATCATCATAATTAGGGTTAATCATGACCCTTTTGTTAAACCATAACCAACAATGACCCACATATTCAAACCATTACCAAAAATATGTAAAAACATAGTTTAAACCAATATCAAACAACGTGCATCAAGACCCTATACATTGTTTCAAAACCACCATTTATGATTTCACAAATCAATGTTCAAAACACATTAAATCATGCCTTTAGTTGGAACTAATAGAGAGGAAATAAGTACATGCCTTATACAAGAAGATGAATGGAAAGTACTTGACCCCACTTAGCCTTTAGATGAACACTTGATCAACCCTAGCCTCCATTCTGTAAGAGAGTGCCTAAAGAGTTTTTTTAGAGTATTTCTACCTTTCCAGGTGAGTTATGGGAGGCCACCAAAGGTTATATAACATGGGGACATAAGGGTTTTTGGGGTGGGAAATTTCCAAAAGGTCCCCAACTTAAAATTTGAAAATTCATCCGTAGGAGGGTACGACCCAACTATGCAAACTGTATCTTAGGGTACGAGTGGTACCCTAAATCGTACCCTAGACCTCACCAAGACCCTCCACACTAGTCCCAATATGACTACACCACACCAAATCATACCTTAGGGTACGATTGGTACCCCAAACTATACTCACATCTATACCTTGGATAGTTTCAACTAGGCAACTCAATAATCTTCATACGACTTGGCATAGTACCCCTTGTATCCCACCATACGACTCGTATGGTGGTGAATAGTATCTTGTACAGTAACTAAGCCAACCCTACTACTTAACATATGAGTGAGCCATCAAGACATCCCCTAACTATTATCCAAGGGTACGATGGTACCCTTAAGTAGTTCCAAGTCCTAAAAGTCCAAAACCCATGAATTTTTGCAAAGGTCTAAATCCTCGGGTGTTATAGTTATTTTCCAAAGAACTTTACAAATAAGTCCTGTTAGAAAGTTTATTTGTGAATACAAGGTCTCTTCATAACACTTATTTCATTCTATTCGAAATGTTGTTTTTCCCACTAAATTTAAAATCCATCAAATTGTCAAAGTTCTAATCATTCGGTTGCTTTCCCAAAGTGTCCTATTCTTCGAGTTTTGGACTAGTCTATTTCAAACCAAATATATATCATTGGTTTCATATATTTCTTTGGTCAGTTATTATGATCATGAACAAATATTTTACCTTTTGAGTGTTTTCCTTTCTTTTTAAAGAGAGTCTGATTTATGTTGGTAATCAAACTTGCTCATTTCACAAAGACTAAAAGCAAATCAATTTCAAGTAAATCCCGATAGGTTATCAGTATTTCCCATGGTTAAGGTCAAGAAAGTAACTACAGACTCACCAGTTCTTACTTGAGATAACAAAAAGGCTAATTCAATAATGAATCCTAGTTTGGCCAACACAAACACTTCATCCAAGTCAATTCCCAACTTGTCTGTGGCAATGGACCCTAGTGCCTCGATAAAAAGAGAAATAACCCAAAGATCATTACTGGTTTTGAACTAAAAATTATTGAGCTGAGGCTCATGGTGATGAAAAGTAGAATGCCTTCTCAGACTTCCCCTAATATGTCTCTACCTCCTGATGCCTTACAAAAAAGGCCTTTGTTTCCGACATCAGAAGGATTTGATTAGGGAGGTCATTTTACCATTTCTCAATACTCATGCTTCTCAAAATGCTTTTTTTTCTCTGAAGGTTCAGAATATATCATTGGCACACCATGATCCACTGGTGTACACATATGCTATCATCTCACCAGTGATATAAACTCAAGGGTTATACCACCTAGATGCTAATATTATGTTGAAAGTGAGAATGATTCTAGGGTATACACGGCTGAGATGGTAAATTGTAAAACCCCTAATTCAATATCATGTAAAATCTTATTGATTGTAGAAAATTATAGTTTAAATAAGCCTTTGGGCACCAGGGTTAAAGGATTACCCTTGTTCAAAACCCCATATACCTTAGATTTTGAAATTAGATGAACAAGCTTGCTTCAAACTCTTCTTATTACTCTGGAGAGAGGTTTCTTGCAACCATTGAACTTAGGGAACTTAAATCTCAACTCAATTTGTAGAATCTATGGTGAGTTCTTGAATTTCTTGGAGAAGGGTTTTAGATTTGATCTTGAGGAGAAACCCTAGCTCTCTTGTGTTTTGGATGATGAATGAAGTCATTTGCTTCATTTGGAATATATCTGGTTTATAAAAGAGTGGAAAGATGAAAAATACCTTTAAAAAAAGTGACTTAAAATACTGAATGGGGGCTGCGACGGTCGAAGCGACGGTCCGTCGCTAGCCTGACGGTCCATCGGATCGTCCGTCGCATGTTAGTGAGAAAAAGAACCCACTACCTCGATGTGATGGTCCCAGTGATGGTACATCGCAAACTCAATGGTCCATTGGATCATCCATCGCACATTGGCCAGGATCAGGCCACACTGCCTCAGTGGCGACGGTCTCAGCAATGGTCTGTCGCAGTCTTGATGGTCCGTTGTCCTGGACGTTGTACTTGGGCCAGAAAAGGGATTTACTACCTTGGTTACAATGGTCCAGGCAACGGTACATCACACACTCGATGGTCTATCAACCTGTTTGTTGCACCTGGGCAGTTCTGACAACTCTCGATAAAACAGCCATAACTTCCCACCCTGATGCCGGATTTGGACGAAATTGGTATCGTTGGAAAGCTATTTAAATTATCTACACTATAGGAAGTCATATTCAAGAAGATTCAACAAGATTAAAAGACTAATCACTTGGGAAGTCTCTTCTCACTCTTTTAGGGTCGGAATTACACTTCACTTGACAGACTCAAGGCTCAAACTACAAGGGAACTTTGCGGGGTCTTACATTTTTTCTGTTTTTCTTTTTCTTTTTCTACCACAGCCAGCCCTACAATATTTTCTCTTATTTTACCCTTCTTTATACACATTTTACATTACGCACCATTATGATAGCCACCCTCAACTTAGGAAATTTACTTGAGTTGAGATGCAAAATTTCCAAGGAGAACCAGGGCCCAAATATGTTCATTATAACAATAATGGAAAGGTGAAAGGTGTAAAAAGAAAAATAGGCTATACGGGCTCAAAATAGAGATCATGGGATACTTATTCACATATGAAAGGTCATTTACCTAAAAGTAGATTAATATTATAAATAGACTATGATCCTTTCCTAATCGACTATCCTTCACCCTAGGCAAGACTAGTCGAGCCAGTTCTGGATTCAACAAACAAAGGTAACTAAGTAGTATCTCTCACACACATGGCACAATGTTATATTACAAGCTACTACCTATTCGATTCATGCCATTTTTAGCAATTATTATCATGTCTCTAATTCTAATGGCATAAAGAGATTCACAAGGATCACACACATATATATATATATCACATAGTTCAAAAACAAAATTTTTCAAGAGTACCATTTTTCTCAGAAATCAAGAAAAATATACCAACCTCCCTAGAGATTTTTTTTCTCCTAGTTAAACACAAAACATTAGAAAAAGAACATAATACGCCTAATCATACTGACTCTATTAGGAACAAGACTTTAGGGAAAAGAGGTACGGAAACAAAAACACCAAGAGGATATCAATATGCATAGACATCCCCACCCCCAACTTAAGACATGCATTGTCCCTAATGCGTTGGGAAACTATAAAACAAGAGAGTTAGAAATATACCTATGACACCATAGATGCACGTCAATCACACAAATAGGTACACACAACAAAATATCTTTGATTTCCTACCAAGCAGTGCCTGATCTACCATCATAGTATAACAGGGCTATGTTGGTTACTCTGAATTTACCAACAAGCCGATAGGTACCTTGATTACTCAAACATCATCAAAATAACCCAAAATTTGGCCTCTAGTTTTTTATTCTACTTTGAAATTATAAATTTCACCCCTTATCATTTTTTTGATTTCCCATTATGCTCAAGGGAGGTAGTATAAAAATAAAGGACCTAAGTAATAGATGAGGTATGTTGCACTTCTTGGCCCTTCTGTGGGGAATATAATTTTTTATTTTTGGCTCAACAAATTTAAGAAAATAGATATATTTTCCCCTCTTCCTTGCACTCTTCTTTAGGCTCGGATGGCTCGATCAATAATTTACTATCCAAACCTAATATGGAAAAATTGTTCATATGAGGCCTGGTACGCCCCAACTTAGGAACTGGAGTCTTATTTACATCCCTGCATAACTCTAAAATGCTCTCCTTAATAGTGACACTATCCATTAGAGTATGTGTAATTATTGACTCCTCTAATTTAGCTCCTCAAGTTAGCTTTTCAAAGTTTTTCAGTCTCACACCACCCATAACTAAATTGTAGGCATTACATACAACAACTTTTGCATTCAATTCTTCTTGAAAGTGGTGAATATTCAAGCCAAACATATTAACATTTTGAATAAGCTTATGATTTTTGTTTGCAAGGTATTTCAATGTTCCCATCAAGCTCTTATTGTGATCCTACGCTATATCTACCACACTCCTACAACACTTCACCATATTAAAAGGATAAGGATTAATAATAGAGAAGTCTTCATCACTCCATACTTCTTCTTGCAAAGTTGTCATATCAAGAAGAGTAGTCATACATCAATGTATGCCGGTGGTATACTAGAAAAGAAAAAACTGACAACTTCAACTACTCTAAACAGTCAATCTATAACTGTATTCCTCGACAACGATGCTTATATTATGATGTCACCTAAACTATACCTGCAGTTTAAGGAAAATATTGCCATTGTCGATGTATAGTAACCCAACTAGGTTAGGGTCGATCCCACAAGGAATATGTTAGAAATCTTTGTTGCACTTGATAAAATCATAGGGCAGTACAACGTAAACAGGGGGATTCATAGTAACTAGAAAAAAGTAACAATAATTGGATGCTTGAGGTTGTAATCAATCTAATATTAACACTAGGCTTTTGTTCCCCCAAACTCTAACTTCGAAGATTTATTGTGCAATCTCAAACTATTCCAATACCTTACATGAAGAATCTAATAAGTTATGTACCATTAACTATCTTGCCTACACATTTATAGATTTCACCCTTTACCTTTTAAGTCTCATGGTGTCTCCTTACCAACCCTTATCATGGTCCCCAGTTCAACTATTGCCTCTTGAGTCTCATGTTATTAGATGAAAGATAATCATCTTAATTAGGAAATTAGCTCCAAATAACTATTTTGATCTCCTTATCGAATTCTTTACCTCCCGATCAGGATCATAGTGAATACAAGAGGGATCCTAATATGTGCACCTATTAAAAAGATAATCAAATTGAATAAAACAACAATACATACCAGAATCTTTATGTAGAATGACTTGGTACTTACTCTAATTTGGTAATCAGCTAGGGTTCCCACAACCCTAGATAATGGATTTAGTTGCTAATAGTGGCAAGATAATTCATGGAATTCACAGAAAAAATTATAGAATCAATCTCACAATAATGAAAGAAGAAAACCCAATGTCTCAAATTAAAGAACAAACCAAGAACAATAAGATCCCAAGATAACAAAACAATATTGGAATCAAAATATGTTTGTGAATATTATATGATGTACTTAGCCCCAAAAGGCCTATCTATGGATCTCTAACAACTAGAAACATGAAAAGGATAATTATAGATAACAAGGAAACCCTAGAATTCAAATCCTAAACAACATTTGAAAACTTAACTACATAATAATGACTAAAAATATCATAGGAGTGGGTTTGGGTTACATGGAAATGCTAAGAAACAACTTTGAAACAATCTGGGAAAATTCAGTTGGTGGCCACCTACTGACCCACCTACGAGCCGAGGTGGCATTTATGCTCCATAGGTGGGGGCCGTAGGTAGTCATCAAATTTTGGCTTCTAAATTTTGGTTTTTGACACCTATGAAACCCACCTAAGAACTTGCTCATTGGAAAAAGAATCATCAATTATCAAGTCTTCTGAAATCGCCCTTCATTCTCCAACCAAGACAGATGGTCCACTACTTGATTTTCAAACTTTTTCCTATTTTTTACTTCAAAGTCAAAATACTGAAGTAGCAGAACCCATCTTATAAGAATTTGTTTAGCATCCTTCTTTAACATTAAATGTATTAGAACTGCATGGTCGGTATGCACAACCAAAATTGTTCCTACTTAATACGCCTAAAATTTTTTGAAAGCATAAACTATGGCTAGGAGCTCCTTCTCAATAACCATGAAGTTCTTTTATGCTCCATTAAAGGATTTATTTGAAGAATAAATGGGATAAAAATGTTTTTTTTCATTTTCCTTAAAACGCCCCGAGTTCAACCCCACTTGTATCATACATCACTTCAAACGGTTTGGAACAAGCTAGAGGAATAAAGATGGGAGAAATAACTAATTTTTATTTAAGGAATTGGAAGGACTTTAAACAGTCATCATCAAACACAAACATAGTTTCCTTCTCCAACAACTGTCAAAGAGGATTTGCAATTATGGAAAAAAAATTTATAAACCTTTAGTAGAAACTTGCATAGCCAAGGAAACTATGCATTTCTTTCACCAAGATAAGAGGAGGTAGATTTTCAATGAGTTCTATCATGTATTGGTCAACTTTAATTCTCTTTGCTGAGATATTATGTCCCAATACTAGGCCCTCCTTCACCATGAAGTGGCATTTTTCCCAATTAAGGACATAGTTGAACTCCTCACAACATTGCAATGTATTTTGTAGGTTCACAAAAAAATCTCAAATGAGTCACCAACCGCTAAAAAAATCATCCATAAACACTTCCAAATGTCTTCTACCATGTTAAAGAGAATAGACATCATACACCTTTGGAAAGTGAAAGTTTTATTTTATAATCCAAACAACATTCTCTTTAGGGAAAAGGCTCCATATGGACAAGTGAATGTCATTTTCGATCTTTAATTGCAACAATATTTGATTGTAACCTGGTATCTATTTAAAAAGAAAAACCAACCCCTTCTTGTGAATAATTCTAGCATCTGGTCCATGAAGGGCATTGGAAAATAATTCTTCAAAATACAAGAATTTAACTCCCTATAGTCCATCCAAATTTTAACCCAGTCACCGATCTAAGTGGAATTAGCTCATATTTCTTGCTGACTCCCACCATAATACCTCTTTTCTTGGGAACACCACGGGATGGGCTTATCCATTTACTATCAAAAATTAGGTAAACCAGTCTAGCATCTAACTACTTTATTATTTCCTTGTTTACCACTTCTTGCATTGGTGGGTTTAGTTTACATTGATTCACAATAGTGGGAGCGCAATCATCTACTAACTTGATCTTATGGGTATAGATCTCCAGTGGAATGCCTATGCTGTCGATAATTATCTACCTAATGGACCTTTTATATCGCCTCAATATTAAATTATGAGGATCAACCCAATACTCTACCAAATTATCTACAATAATCACTGGTTAAGTATTACCTTCACCTAGAAACACATACTGAAGATGGCCCAATAACACATTTAACGACAACACCGGTGGATCATCAAGTGAAGTCTTTAGAGGCAGTGTTGGTTGATTTTTCAAATCCAAATTTACCTTCTTAGAAGCATATAAATATGACCCCATTCTAGTCAATGCACATACAGTCTCATTATATTCATCGATTCCTTCACTATATAAATTTATCAAGACTGTAGCTAAGGTCTCCATAACAAATCTTTCTTCAACTGGTACAACTAGATCAACTTTATCAATAATTGAGACTACACTAATCTCCCTCAATTTCTTCATAGATTGGTAAATGTCAAAACTAACTTCTTCATGTTTGAGCCTAAATCTTAGCTTCTTTTACTCCATATTAACAAGCACTAGCCCAGTTGCTTAATATAGCCAACCCAAGATTACAGGAAAATCAAACTCCACTTTATAGTCGAGAATTACAAAATCAATAGGGAATATAAAGTTGGACACTTTAACAAGCACATCATAGAGAATACCCATCGGTCTCTTCACTGACCGGTCTGCAATCAATAAATACAAAGTTATTAGTTTAGGAGTCCCTAAACCCAACATTTAAAGATTGCGAATGGAGTAAAGTTGATACTTTCCCCTAGATCACAAAGTGCTTTGGCAAAGCTAAATGCTCCAATCATACAAGAGATAGTGAATGCTACCGGGTCAACTTTATTCTACACTAAATATCTAGTAGCAATGGCACAACAATGATTAAGATTGTCCTTAGAATCATAGCTAACTGTTCTTTTCTTTGTCACATGGTCCTTCATGAATTTAACATGTTTTGACATCTACTTTAATGCCTCCACCAAAGGCACATTCACTTACAATTGTTTTAGCATAACCAAGAATTTGCTAAAACTTTTCTTTATTTGCTTTCTTCTTCTACCTATGTAGAAAAGGAGGTGGTGTCCTTAGAATTTTCATTTGGACGGCCTCTACCTCATTCCCTTTGCCAAGCTTCATATTAGTGGCATTCTTTGATAAAGATGGTTGTTCCACTTTTGCTCTGTCCTTCTCCAAATCTCCTAATTTCTCAGTCTCAGCTGGTGTATATTCACTGCATCCTCTAACTCAACACCATAAACTTTGGAGGATTCTCCATATTAGGGTCTACTAAAAACGTACCAATTTTAGTGGTAATGGCCATACCTGAAATGTCATTCCTTAAGGTCTAAACTATGTCACTCGGTAAAGTTCCACTTTCCCTTTTATTGAACATTGTTTATAGTTGGCTCATTTAGTTCTCTAAATTTTTAATAGATATGGAGTGAAAATCAACTAACTGGATCATAGTCGACAAATCACTTCGCATTTCTTCGATACTTGCATTAGTTGACTCCACCCCTTTTAGAAGTTTAGCCATGATTTCTTCTATGGACATTTTCCTATAATCATTTGGTGCATTATCATGACCCCACGTGGTACATGTAATTCTCTTTGATCACCATTATAATTTCTTTTCCCTTATTCATGATCTCTACAACTAGCCTTATTCTAGTAATTCTCCTGCTGATAGTTTTGACCTTTGTTTCCTTAACCACTGGTCTGGAAATCCCCTGGCTATTTAAATAATTTGCCTCCACCAAAGAATTGAATTCAACTACCCAAATATGTGATCCTATAATTTTAACCTTTTCTACCTTTCCCGAGAGAAAATGTTTAGTAAGCAAATCCATCTATGTCTTTATGTGAGTCATATCATTATCATATTTCTCGTATCTTTGGTGTTGTTCTACTGACATACCGCTTGAGTAAGTGTTGATTTCTACCTCAAAATCCTTGGTATTCCAAGCTTTACTCATCATTTTCAGTCTATCCAACATATCATAGCCTCAGTAAGATGTTTAATCCATGAATGTTTTTCCTACAACATTGCCTACAGTTGGGTTTGTGTTTGAATTCCAAGTCCTACAAAATGTCATAATTAAATTTTCTTCAGTCAACTTATGGTTCAAACATTACATCAACTTTATCTTAAATCACATCTATATTTTATGAAGAGAGTCATTAAGTAGTTTAGTAAAGTCGTTGATCTCATCCCCCAACTGCAACATCCTAGTAGGCAGAAGGAACCTTTCTATGAAAGCTTCTTTCATTTACCTCTAATTTGATATAGAATCGGGTGCCAAATCATTCAACCATAGAGTTTCCTCCCCAAACAGAGACTATGTAAATAGTCTTAGACGAATGACATTCATTCCCACTCCAGTATAGTCAAACGACTTGATGATAATTATGAATTCACTAAATACAAGTTAGGATCATCTCCAGGTAGTCCACCAAATAAGCCCTTTAAGTTGAGCATCTAAATCATCACGCTAGTGATATTAAATTTCACCACATTAGCTAATGGTGGTACGATGATTTCTCCCATTGCTCAAATTTTATCCAAATCATCATCATCATCATCTAGGTCAAATTACATTGCAGGCTATTAATGCACTCTGTCTTTTACTTATTGATCTTAATTTATAGATACAACATTCTCAACACATCATTTATTTATTTGATCAACAAAGTATTCATCTCTCAGGTCCTTATAATCCACACTAGGCATACACCATGGTGCATCAACATTCTATTGGTTAGCCTGTGCATTAGCCAAAAAGGGCAGTCTTGCAGTTTCATGTTGGTCATCCATGTTCATTCTCAATATTCTTTGAGGTTCTGAATTATAAGGTAATAATCGCTCGCTTGACCTTTGGATTCGTGGCATGCATAATAGATGACCTGCAAATATAAAAAACAACAAGTATAAGTATAATTAGGAGACTTGACTAAGAGTCAATTAATGCACATAAACTTCATTAACAACTATATTCCCCGACAACATCACCAAAATTTGATATACTTAAATACAACTTTCCTAAAAGAGCATAAAAGGTCATTGTCAAAACTATAACCTCAACTAAGGTTGTGGTCAAATCCCACAAGGAATAAAGTATTAACTAAATCATATGATTATTGAAAGGCTATTAGTCATAGTTTCCAGTAATAAAAAGGGGGGAGTTTCGTTAAAAAATATTGCCTTAAATATTTGTGGTGTATTAAAGACTGTTGCTTTTGTTGTAACATGTAAGAAAATGAGAATTAAGAAACTAGGGTTATGATTATCAAGGTATTTCATAGATAACCGTTGTGGGTCTTATAAAATCATGCATCAATGATTACAATTATAGAAAATTTGGGTAATTTCTCTCATCTAATTGCTTTTCAACCTTTAAGGATGGATTCACTTTAATTATTTCAAACATAAAGTGATATATTAGTTCAACAAACAATTTCCCAAGAAATTGATCCAGTTAAGGAATCAATTGTAAAATTAGAGAGTAAAAGCTCTAATCATCTAGTCCACCATTCTCTTTTCCTAACATTAACTTCTTTGTCTAAGTAATTTATGTTCATGGGAACAATCCTCAAGTTTGCAACGAAGATAAATCATGAAAAATTGAAGAGACGGTGATGTAATTAAAATTATTTTCTAGAATTAATCAACACTAATATTGAATCACACCAAGTCTCCCATAACCATAGTTACCGGAGCTTTACCCACTCATAATTAAGAAGAACATGAACAAATTATATTTCATAATTAATTTAGAATCAACTTATAAATCCAAAGATGTTTCTCTAATCCAAATTCACAAAAAGGTAATAGTGTAAACTTTTTCTCTCTACTTGTTTCTCATATAGTTTTAGGTTAAAAATTCTGCAATTAGACAAAATATGCTTATTCTAACCCTAAGATAGGTATTTATAGACTCTTATAGTTGGGATTTGAAATTTGTATTTGGATTACTACATCATCACTGACGATTCACCTGATGGGCCATCGGGATTGCGAAGGTCCATATGTTGGTATCTAGTATCTTGTTATGCTACAGTAGTTGATGATGGGTTCTTTGATGGTCCGTCGTGCCTTCCATCCTTAGGACCCAAACGTTGATTCATTCTTCTTAAGTTATGATGGCCAGGCGGAAGGCCTATCGCAGGTCCAACAGTCAGTCACTTGAACTGTCGCCCATTGATCAACTTTGTGATATTCTGATTAAGAGGCAACGGTCGGTCCGATGGACCATCGACCTATCACGATCCATCGGTTGGTCCGTTGTAGTCTACCCGAATCCACTTTTTTTATTTCTTCTTGCATCTGAGTTTGTTTCCTCAGAACATGTAAAATGAGCATCAAATACACCAATAGTAACTAGGAAACAAACAATTATCCCTCAGAAGAGGTGCAAAATGTTCCATCATATTCTAGAACATCATTATACACTTATTTTCTTGGACTAGCCTTTGTGGGAATAAAGAGGGTAGGCATTTGAGTTGAGATTGATACATCCTTGGATCCTTCTCTCATTGCAACTCACTATATTGTACCTCACATTCTATTTCTAATAATTTATCTAGTGTTGTGTTTTGTAATGCTTCAAAACTTTGTGCCATAATTGCATTAACCTATTTTGTGTTAAGATTCACATCGCCAGTTAGGACACTAGGAGGCGATACAAAATCAAACCAACAACACCAAGAGCTTCAAGTAGGCTCGGATTTCAGTCCAACAACACAAGAACAACAAGTTTAAGTTTCGGTTTTTCAGTCCAACAACACAAGAACAACAAGATAGATAACAATGCTAGTGAATCGAAAAGAGCCCCACACGGCTTCACTAGACTTTAAGATAACAAAATCAACAACAACAACAAGATAAAGAAAGATAGATAACTTGACATATAACATTCAAGAAACTAAGAACCCTAACATCAAGAGAGGACCCTAAGTCTAATGAATATAAACACCAAGTTCTTACGAGGACCAAGAGGCACTCAACGACCTCAAAACCCTTGTTTCTAGCCAAAGAGACAACACAAGTATCCCTCTACTTGTGAGATAATAGGGACGGCTTCTAAGAGTGGAAGAGAGAGCCGAAATGTTTAGTGTTTTTAGGTTACAAAATCAGCATTCAAAAACTAAGGAAGAACTCTCTAACACGTTCTATTTATACTACAAACAAAAGGGGTAAAATGACCCATCCGCCCTTGCTTCTTGTGCCAACCTTGAAGAGTAGTTTATTACACATTAAGACCTCTCTTCACACATAAAAACGTTTAGGTCCTTGGTTGGTTCAATCACCAACTCCCACACGGCCATTTGCATGAACAAAGCTTGGAGTTTTTGTAATTCCCGAGCTTGGCTTCGTGTGAAAGGCCGTGTACCTGTGGAGGCTTCCCCAACCGTATCAAGGCCTTACTTTCTACATCTGTAAAATGATCTATTAATCTCTCCAATCCTTAGACAGGTAATTTATTGTTTTTAAGACTAGCTTTCACTTTATGTATCTCCTCAATTAGCTTCTTTAATATTTTTCTAATTTTATCAATAAGATTTGTATTGTATTGTGTCAGTTTCTCTAATAGCCCTACATCTAACCTCGTTTATTTTATTGATTTTTATTCAGTTACCACCCCATGAAAAGTTTTGTTGGTTTCTCCAATTTGGATAAAAGTCTTCCTAAATTTCTAATTTCTTGTGCCTCTTTCTCTATAGACCATAGAGTTAATAGATTATAGATTATCTCTGCACATATTATCCATATGATTTCCTTTACAGATCTCATAGAATAATGTTGCATGTTGTACTTACTAAACATCTTAAGCTTGGATTTGTTCTTGCACTTGCCTCTTGATTATGTTACTAAACCTATTTAAATTGTTGTTCTGATGTGTGCTTGCTGACTTGTCAACCTAACCAACTCTAGAATTTTTGTAGACTTCTTTACATCACTTCTGTTAGACCTACTTGTCCACTTTAATTTGATAGCTACTAACCCATTTAACAAAAGTACTAATTTATATAGGTTTTCTCCGCTGCTAGTCTATTTGTAGCTGTGTCAAGAAAATATTTAGAGTGAATATCCAAACTTTAAATAAACGTATGTGCTAAGATTTCCTGGATTTATAGATGATGCAGAAACTTGAATAATAGAATCTTGATTCATTTCCAAGGTTGGGGTAAGCTTTCTCTTACATTCTATTTGAACCCAAAAATCTCACATGTTAATTTGCCAGTCTTCCCAAATGAAAAGAAACTTGCAATGAATTTCTGTGCTAGATCAACCCATAAAGTGGTGGAGTTTTGTGGATCAACTTTTAGCCATCTTCTAGCTTGTTCTAACATTTAGAATTGGAATACGGTGAGCCTGGCATAGTCAAATAAAACACCCTTATGACATAAGTATCTATAATCTCCAAAAGGTTTTGGATATGTACTTGTGGGTCCTTACATCGTAAACGTATAAATTTCACACTTGAGTGCAATAGTTGAATCATGTTTTGTTTCATATCCTATGTTCCCACTATTACTTTTTCACAATAATCGAGTTTAAATTATCGATGAGTAGGATTGTCCCATCCTAGACTACAAATAGAGCCTATCAGATTTCCACCTTTGAATATGCCATTATTATGGGTGGATAGTTGCTATATACTTACAATAAAGCTTGCTCCTTTAACCATATATGGATGATTATTTTGGACTCTAGTAGGTATGGTCTTTACCACTTCTTTGGTTTTGAAATAGTCATTTTTTGTAAGCAGCAATATCACAACTAAGATCAAGTTGTTAAAAAATATTGAAATAAAAACTTGCTCTCCTCCCCACAAACACACAAAACAATACATGGTAAGAAGTAATAAAGTGATTGTAAGTAATTAGGCATCGTTGATCCCTCATAGATGTAGTTGCTAAAAACATAAATAATCTATTATTACAGTTTTAAGAACAAGTGTTATTCAATTAAAGAGTTTTATGGTTTAATTATTATATATATTGAATATGTAAATAAGTGTTTCCAATTTGAAAGCTTATTGACAGAGTTGTTAAAACCTAAGGCAATGAAGCTTGGGTATTCACATCAAAATTTATTTATATTATTTAAGAATTATTAATATATAGACAGATTTGGTGAATCACTAGGTTAAAAGTATTGTTATAAGCACTCGCGAGACTGTAACCAACCGAATTAGCCTTCTAACTACATTATTGTGTGGGGATATTCAAACTAATATAAACGGAAATAAGTTGCCATCTTGTATTTCACCCAAGTAGGGAGATATTTGTATTTCTTCATCATATACATTAGTTCATATGAAGATGACACCATACCCCTATTAAACTACATTTTATTTATAGTCTTCATCTCTTTAGTCTCTATTAAAATATCTATTTATCCAATTGGTCGTGAAGTAATAGAATAATAAGCATAAGATAAAGAGAACAAAACATAATGGTAGATTCCACAAAAAACAAACTATAAATATATTATGATGTTCATACTTTATGACCCTAGACATTAATACACGAGTTCTCAACATGCTGAGCTCTACTTTGGTCACTTTTTGTCTTATATAATTAAAACTTCACACAATATCTTCTATAAGTGATAAATCTTGAACTCAAGAAAAAACAAGTATCATGAAAAAATTCATCCAATCAATTCTTAGATTTGGGTGAAAAGTAGTGAAAATGAGTGCATATTAGACCCATATCAATTGTTCACAAACTATCACACCAAAACCAGGTGCTGGCATACAACTGAATCTAGAAGCGAAGCATCAGTGACTGACCAGCAAAGCCTTGAAAACTCAAAGTCCATACTCCTTCTATAGTTTAAGAACCCTTTGGAGTACGTGGAAAAACACCACTCTAATCCATATCCTCTAACAAACCAAGCTTATGAACAAGAGCATCCTGAAGTACCAGGGTAGCAACAAATCTAGGTGGTGTCTTAACTGGGTCCACCTCTCCCACTGGAACCTGCTTGACCTCAATATATGGGAAATGAGCAAGTACTTGTTCTTACCGTATAACCCAACATAAACATTGACTACTACCACATCATGTGCCTCTTCTGTACGTCCAAGCACAATCAGTAGATTCAGGAGCTAGAATGGGATCTTCATATTTATCCACAGTAGCACATGTCTTTGGTACCTGTGTGAGATAAAATAATGAATATTAGTATTTTAATGAAACAAAATATACATGATAACAAAGAAAGAATGAAATTTTCCTAAAGTTTCATAGCCTCTCAACGATAAATAATGGGTGTCTCTGCACTAATATGCAAGAATCTACTACCCCTTATCTTGTATTTATGAGATGGATGAACCTAGTGCTTTAGTACCAACTTGGCACAACCTAAAATCTATGGAAGTTAAGGCACCTATCTCACCCACATAATAGGTAAGCCAACCTAAAACAAAAAATCCAATAATTGAATTAAGTATGCGAAAAGTATGAAGTAAAAACAACATGAGTCAAAAGGTATTCCTTTCAAAACACCCAAACATATCCGTGGAAGAGTAATATAAAACCTATATTATCAAAATACTAGAAGTCTCACATACAACCTCTTGGAATGATGGAAATATAATCTCATTCTACAACATATCAAGAAAGTACAATTAACCCACCAATATATTACGGATTTTGGATAATGATAAATAATTTAACCATGAAATTGATAGAAGCTTACCAAGAATTTGGAAAAGAAATGTGTTACTAGAGCTAATGAACACTCAAAAATAACCCACTAATAGTTCTCCGAAGTTTTCACACTTTTTAGGGTTTTACACTTTTGAAAATGGGAGATAATTGGCTAATTGGGAAATTTATAGGGTTCCTTAGTGTCGAGGTTTCTCTTAGGAGGACACTAGGTCGCTTAAGCAGTCATCGCTTAAATGACGAAATGTCTCTTAAGTGGTGATCACTTAAGCGACCGAGTGTCACTTTAGCAATACTTTCTAACCCCTGCGCCTGTCTCTTAAGTGACCTTTGTCCGCTTAAGCAACAAAAGCATTGCTTAAGTGGTAACTGTTGAGCAAGACAGGTTGCTTCAGCAACCCAATGGGTGCTTAACTGAACACACCAGCACCAGCTGAAAACATGGAATTTTTATGAGTCTCCATCAATCCCTCGAGATTTATCCAAAGTCCTGTATATGTAAATGAATTATGCTACGCTATAAAAATACACTTTTTGGAGTAAATGGCCTAGTCTAAATTTTCTTCAAAGGTTGTTTCGATTAAAAGTGAGTACCACACATTCGTGCCATTATTCATAATTTCCGGCTAATATCTTGAAATGAGTCTGGGAGCCTTGGGACCTGGACCAAGGGTACCCTAAGCCTATAATGGGCATTTTAGAGCTTTTGGAACTATCAAAATCAATATATGAGGTCGTTTGACCAAAATTTTTGCTCAGTTGCCGATTTCAACTAACAAAGACCAAAATAAGGAATTGGCTCTAAAAATCAAACAAACTATCTATTATCTGAATTGTCAGCTTGGCAAGTCATAAATGACTTGAGGAAGCTACAGGCAAGATCTAAATAGAAAAAATTAGAAGAATTACATTAAATGACTTGGACGGTAATTACAATATCCACTACTAAATAAACTTTTATTTGCGAAAGTAAAGGGTTAGGATGTACCTGAAGCCTCGAACAGGTGAGGATATCTGGTCTGCATCTTACTCTCATTTTTCCAAGTAGTATACTCTACTTGGTGGTGTCTCTATTTACCCTTAACTACTGGAGCCTCTCTAGTTCATAAGATCCTGCCATCCCTTGAAAAAATTACCATAGTCTCCTCTAGAAAGGTCAACCACTCATTTAACTGAACCGAGTCCCATATGAAACCATAGGATGCATCAAGAATGTATCACTGCTACATAGAAATATGGAAATTTAGATAGACAACAACAAAATCTGGGGGTAAGGATAAATCATATGCCACTTCTCCTATATTGCAAAGAATCTCAAAAAGTCCAATATATCTGGGTTGAGCTTTTCTTTCTTCCAAAACCTCATCACACCCTTCATGGGTGATACACAGAGGAATATGCGGTCACTAATTCCAAATATCATGGAATGAAGTTTATGGACTGCATAAGTTTTCTTCCTACTTTGAGCTGCACTCAACCTATTCTAAATTACCTTAACTCTTTCAAACGATTACTGACGCAAGTCCATACTGTAGGGTCTAGTCTCGGAGGTATCAAACCAACTAATCAGAGAATGACACTATGTACCATATAAAAGCTAAAATGTTACCATTACAATCTCAGGTGGTAGCTATTATTATACGCAAATGCCAAAAATGCTAATTATTGCTCCCACTGACCTCTAAAATCCATAATGCAGGCTCGAAACATATCCTCGAGAACCTAAATAGTCCGCTCTGACTGCCTATGGGTCTGACCATTCACGGTTATGCTAAGATCCAACTGAGTACCCAATTTTTCATAAAAATATCTCCAAAAGATATAAGTAAAAACCCAACCACGGTCTAAAATGATATATATAGGCACAACATACAAATGGACTATCTCAAGAACACTGATACGGTCTAACCTCTTGGCACTAAAGGACATATGATTTGGAATGAAAAATGCCAACAAGGTCAAACGATTCAAAATGACCAAAATATCATCAAAACTATGGAAATGTGAGGCAAACCACTAACAGAGTCTAGGGTAATCAGTTCCCACTTACACTCGAGAGTGGGCAATATCTGAATCAAGCCAGAATATCTCTGATACTCGGCCTTCCCTTGTTGACAACACAGGCAATGAGCTACGAAGTCTACTATATCTCTCTTCATATAACTCCACAATAATGCTACCTCAAATCTCTATTCAACTTAGTTGTACCTGAGTGAATAGAATGCCTAGAGTTGTGAGCCTCATACAAAAACTAGTGAATTAAGTTACAAACCCTCATAGCACAAATGTGTCAATCAAATATCAAAACAACCCTCAGTATCTATAGTAGCCCTCTTAACTCACCACTCAACACCAGATAACGAATTATTCAAAGTCTCATATTGACAAATTAATGACTCCGAATCAACTCAAATAAAGATTACCCCACCTCAATACTAGCAAGAATTTCCTTGGGGTCTGAAATATAAAGTTGCACTATTAAGTTTAATAAGGATCAGATGATCCATGCCAACAAGCTATTTAGAAATTAAAATACAAGACAAGATACCCATACACACTGCCTTTCGGCTCAAGGAATCCACTATCATAGTTGCATTGCCCAAATGATACAAAATAGAGATGTTATAATTCTTAAAATACTCCATCTACTTACATTTCCTAGAATTAAGCTCTCTCTAGGTCATAAGATGCTAGAGAAAAATGGTGATCCATAAAAATATCACAATGCACACCATAAATATAGTGCCTCAAAATCATAAGTGCAAAAACTAGTACCGCCAACTCCAAATCATCAATAGGGTGGTTCCACTCGGGCACCTTCATCTACCTTAATGCATAAGTAATAACTCAAACCTACTACATTAACACACAAACTAAATAATCATCGAAAGCATCATAATATAAGGTGAATCCCTCACCTTCAATAGGAAGAGAGAACATAGGAGCTGGTGTGAGAAATACCTTATGTTTTAAAAAACATAACTCATACTCCTTAGTCCTTTGGAAATGAATCTGCTTCTATGTCAATCTTGTCATCGGTGCTACAATAGCAGTTAAATTCATGGCAAACTATTTATTAAAACTGGCTAAACCATTGTTTCTACGAACCTCAGATGAAGATGAAAAATTGGTCTATTCATGAATCAACTCAGTCTTTATTGTATCCACCATAATCCTATCCTTAGACGCCACATAGTGAAGGAATTTCACTTTCTTATACCAGAAGTCACACTTAGAGAATTTGGTAAAAATCTTATGAACTCTCAAGGTCTGGAGCATCATCCTCAAATATTTCATATGCTTCTCTCTACTCCTCGAATACACAAAGATGTCATAGATGAATAAAATCACAAAAGGATCCAAATAAGGATAAAATACATTATTTATAAAATCCATGAATATGGTTGGGGCGTTGGTCAACCCAAAAGACATTAGCAGGAACTCATAATGACCATACTGGGTCATAAAGGCTGTTTTTGGGATATCCTTAGCTAGAATCCTTAATTGATGGTATCCGAACATTAAGTTAATCTTATAGATCATCTCTGCTCCCAAAAGTTGGTTGAATAAATCATCAATGAGAGGCATAGGATACCAATTCTTCATCATCACCTTATTAAGCTGCCTATATTTAATACATATATACAAGGAACTATCTTTTTTCTTCAAAAAAAATATAGGAGCTCCCTAAGGCAACACACTCAGCCTATGAAGTCCATAATAAGAAGATCACGAAGCTAATAATTTAGCTCCTTATGCTTCACAAGAGCCATATGATAATGTTCCATAGAAATAAGTCAGGTGCCCGACTAAAGATCAATAACAAAGTCAATATTGCACTTAGGAGGAAGTCCAAGTAGATCAATAAGAAAAATATCAGGAAACTCATGAACTATAGGCACAGAGTCATATGCTGAACTCTCTACACTAATATTATAAATATAAGTGAGATAAGACTTCCAACCCATAGAAATAAGTATCCTAGCTTGAATTTAAGAAATAATCCCTATCTTCTTCCTGCTATTATCTCTATGCCACACTACTGGGTGTAGGATAGCATGGCTAAGCTAATTGGTCTTAGAAAAATAATCCACGACTGCATAATAGTGGGATAACCAGACCATGCCCAAAATCACATCGCAATCCACCGTCTATTATAATAAAGTTAACGTGAGTATCAAACTTTCAAACAGTCACACCACATGATCTATAGACCTGATACACTACTAAAGAATCACCCACGAGAGTAGATAGACATAATGACATAGATAATGAATCCCAAGAAAACTCTTTTTGTAGGGAATAATAAATAAACACATTAGAATAATTGGCTCCTTGATAAAATAAATAAAAAGGTGTCTAATGGCATACTAAAATGGTACGTGTAATGATAACATCCAAAGAATAAGCCTTAGGTCTAAAAAGTAGGCATAAAATTGACAATGCCCTCCCCTTGGATGGGCTCCTGATCGATCACCTATCCTATGTGCTTAAAAACCTACACGAGCACCCTGGGGATTATGCGATGACTATATATACCACCTCTACCTAGGGGATGTACTACCCTAATATATAGAACACTTTGAGATGAAAGAACTATTGCTCTACAACTAGGTCCCTCTATTATTAAATGGAGAAGGACCCCACAACCATAAAATGCCCCTAGTGTTGTACAGAACCCAGCAGACCTAGTTGATTGGGAATAACCAACACTTCTAGAAAAACCTGAAAATGAACCCCTTGGAGGTTCACCACTACTCTGGCCAAGATGATCATTGAAACTAGACTGGACTCCATCAATGATCTGATGATGGTCATAAACGAGCCTACTACATTGACCTTAATGGTAAAAAGGATAGTGCAAAGGGTACCTACCCTTTGAACCACTGTCTTTGAACCATAAGCCTCTATGGCTCCCACTAAAAGTGTCCTTATATTATGGTCTCTTATCATTGCCCCTCTTGGAACTTATGATGCAACTCCTACATAATCATAGCATGATCAATAACCTCAGCAAAAGACCAACCCATAGTAACCAAACTCTGTTTAGACATGTAAAGAAGGAGTCTCAGTGCCCAAAAAAACCACCATACTATCTCATACTCGGTAGTCAAAATATATATAGCATGCCTAGAAAAATTATCAAATTGATCCTCATACTCCACCATAGTCATATATCCCTACTACAACCCTTATAATTTATCCCTTATATTGTGAGAATATACTTCTAAAAAAAAATCTCAAAGATTTGAGTCTATGACCTAGGGGGAAATCCAACTGGCATTGAATTAACATGATTTATCCACTAATGTCAATCTTCCAAATCCAACTAAAATATAGTTTAATCCATAAAACAAGCCTCTACTAGGACCAAATTATGGAGCCTATCCTTACAAGCAATCAAGAACTCACAAGCATCATCCTCTGGTGCACCATAAAAATCAGCCAAAGCCAAACAATGTAATTTACACAGCATCTCCAAGTCCTCAACAAATATAACATATTGAGAAATCATAGATCGGGAAAATTCTAGTACAGGAGGTACCTCAACTCTAGAGCCACAACTACAACATGTGCCTCTATCTCAATCTATACTGGTCCATCGACTATGCACTATTAGACGGTGCACCACAAAATAATCCCAAGACATGAACCAACTCATTCCTAAGCATTAAAGATAAAATAATCCATGGTGGAGCCTGGGCTAGTCCATATCCCACCACTGGCAGGGGTAGAAAAGTCTTTGTCTTGGGAATTTTAATATGGTCTATGGAAGGCCCCCTTATCTAGTTCCTAGATAGGACTGGACCTCTAGGTTTTTCTTGACCAAACGATCATCCACAAACTATAATAAGATCCCCAGATTTGGGTTCAAGGTCCTCATCTCATGTAGAGGTAGCACACATCCACGCCATCGGCGGTAGAGTGAAACCAAAAAAATAATTAAAAATCAACTCAGTTCCTCATTACTAAATGAGTAAAAAGAGTGAAGAACTCCTAAGAATGTCCTATAGCCTCCAGCAGTTAAGAAACAAACGTCATCATTCCTATCTATGGGACTCTACTAGACACTTTCTCTTTTATCAACAATATTAGTGAAACTAGGCTCAGATACTAATTTATCACGACCTAATTTATGAATAATGATGGCGCCTAATTTGCAACACTAGTAGGTAAGACAAATAATATCATAGAGCTATAAGCAATGGGATAATTTGGTGTAAAAAGGAATTAAAGAAGGAAATTTGTAGGTAAAGACTTTAAAAATAATTAAATAATAATAATACTCTGAACGATAGCTAAAACATCAATTACAATCCCACAACCTAGTAGATTCGGTACAAGACCTACTAACAAAAGGAACATAAGAACTCATATAGTCAAATACAAATCTGCCTCGAATAGTAAAAAACTAGACATAAATAATAGAAGGAAAAAAGGTATTTCCCACTCCAAGAGCTCACCTTTTCTCAAAACTTAACACAACAAGATCTCCGCATTAATGGCGGCCACTAATTCTCAAATCTACTCTAAGAAGATATATAAGTGTAATATGAGTATCAAAGCCACTGGTTCTCAGTAGACATCATCGGTCGACTGAGCCAAATCATGATATAAGTATGATAATATGCAAGATAAATAAGATAAGTTAAAGTAAAAGGACAAACCTGGAATAGCATTCCAATACTATAAATAAATAACCACAGAAGACATATTATGGAAGGAAACATAAATATTACTACAAGCCTGGTCCCCATAAGACAGTAAATATATTAAAGTAAATAATCCATTGTGGGCCCCCATAAGCTTAGTGGGTGCAATTAAGAATATAAATAAGCAAAATTTCATTTCTTAACCACATCTTAGGCCATAACCACGAATCCATCCATACCATAAACCTCTAATTAGAACTAACTCCATAGTCTTCCTAAATAATTCATCATTGTTGGACTTGAATCGGAACTAAAATATCATCATTAATAAACCACTGAACATGGCGAAGAATTAGCACCAACTCCCAAGTACAAAACTAGCATAAACATCAATAATCTAGTCTCTTCAACTCTAAATATGGAATTTTAAGATGTAACAAATGCCCTATAAACTTACAAGGAGATAACAAAAGTCTTGGCCTAAGGTATGATGGAGAGGCCCACTTCTAATTCGCAAAATCAATTCTAAGGTAATATCAACCCCGAGCTAGGATAAGATATCTAAATTCACTTCTAGAGTTAAATAAGCCATAATTATCCTTAAGATATTATTTTGACCAAAAAATAACTATTTATGTCAGTTACACTTAATTTAGAATTCCATGATAGCCTAAATAGTCAAAATAATGCTAATTATTTGAACTATATCTCCAAGACCGAGTTCCCATTCCATATCCACAATAACATCATAAATATAATATGAATTAGCTCAATCTATAATGAATGTAAACCTAGCCTAGCTGGATACCATAGAAAAGCCTATAGAAATTAGCTAAATAGTCGATTCTCTCCTGAGAAACCTCTGCAAGTTGCAACCCAATGAAAATCATAATTTCGTCATCAATATGAGAACAATGATATCCATATTTCACTTTTGTTCTTTGGTTCCAAAATTATGTTAAAATCTCATGTGGGGGCGATTTGTGAAATTGCCCTTTCGAAATTGATAACAAGTCCCTCCATGCTTAAGGAACACTTAACCCTAAGAATGGGTGAATTCCAAAATCAAATGGTGCTATAATTAACCCAAAAATATTCTAGGTATTTTGGAAGAAAAATAATTGATTTAATCATGAAATAAATGGAAGATTACCAAGAATCCAAAGAAAAAATACGTTACTCGAGCTTACGAATCCTCCAAAATAACCCTCTAATAGTTCTCAAAAGTTTTCACACTTTTTAGGGTTATACACTCTTGAAAATGGGTGATAAGTGGAGAATGCGAGATAATTTAGAAATTTATATGATTCCCAGATGTCCGGGTTTCTATTAAGCGGACATTGGGTCATTTATGATTTGAAGCATTGCTCTATAAATACATGTTGGCCCCTGCACATATCTCTTAATCAACCTTTGCTGGTTAAACGACAAAGGCATCACTTAAGCGATACTTGGTGGGAAACCAATGTCGCTTAAGTGACCGGATGACTTCTTAGTTGGCCTTCCCTGAAGTGACCCAATGGATGCTTAAGCAAATGAACTGGCACTAGCTAAAGACGTTGATTTATTTTGAGTCTTCATCAACCCCTCGGGATTCATTAGGAATCCTATACATGAAAATAATCTATGCTACCCAATCAAATTTTATTTTTTATTCTCAATGGCACAATCAAAATTTCTATCCGAGATTTTTCTAATTAAAAGTTGGTCACACACCCACTTGCCATTTTTCTTAACTTCCAGCCAATAGCCTAAAATGAGTCTGAGTCATGGGATCGAGAACAAGGGTTCTCCTAGCCTAAAATCAATCTTCTAGAGTTGTTGGAATAGTTAGAATTGGTATACGAGGTTGTTTGACTGATTTTTTTGCCCGATAGCCAATTTTAAGCAGCAAAGACTTCAAAATATGGAATGTGCTCTAAAAACCAAATGAACGATCCAATAACTGAGTTATCATCTCCAGCAAGTCATAAATGACTTGGAGAAGCTATAAGAAAGATCTAAATGGCAAAACCGAGTAGAAATATAGAAAATGACCTAGAGGGTCATTACAGCACTCTTGACATTGTTAAAATCCAAATGAGTATGTGTGAGACCCACGCAAATCCCTCTGGTGGATGAGATATCTAACTCAAACCATAAACCAAGTACTTAGCTATTTTAGGATAGAATAAATACAAATTAAACCTTGATGATTAATAGTTCCAAACCAAATAATGATAACAGTTGAAGAATAATCAAAACCATCTATTACCATCTCAAGACCCAAAATTTATTTTATAAGAACTACTAAACCAATCCAATATCTAATACAAATATCCTCACTAATCAAAACATAAAGAATATGTCTTTGTTTGAATGATGGACAGGAAAAACAATGAAAATCCATGACAACATGGATAAAAGTACTCACCATTGAATCAGAAAAACTAATCACATGCTAAAGTTGAGGGCTCGAAGAAGTCGTTGAAACCAACCTGCACCTAATAAAAGAAGAGTAGAGATGTAACGCCCCGTAAAAGGCGTGCATAGATTAGTCTTTAATATTGAGCTCTTAGACTTAATGACTTAAAATTTTCTAAGTGTAAAATGAGACTTAGTCATTTTAGCTGACAATCTTCGGGATACAACTTTTCAACCTTTCCGAGAACCGTTTTTAGATTTTCAAGTTTTGTTACGATCGGGAAAGCTCATAGTGAATCTCGGATAAGTTTCGGAATTTTTCGAAACGTATAAGGCTGCGTTTGGATTTCAAAACAGTAGCAAAACGCATAGCCTATTGCCCAATTTTCAGCATTTCAGGGTAAACTTCAAACAATCATAACTCCCTGTATATAATTAACTGTGTGATCTATAATATATCAAACAAAAGATATTTGAGTCATATTTCAAATTCAGTTGGTTTAGTCCAATTTTATTATATGAGTAAAAAGTTATAATCGATCTACTTCAGACTATCAAACTGTCAACTGAGGGACAGGTTTGACCTTAATTGTTCCTTAGGGGTATTTTTGTCATCCTTCACTCCTATATATACCACCAACACGGGATTTAATCCCTCAAATACCAAAATACACCTTAATTCATCAAAATTGCTCAAGAACACTCCTTAGGGTTTCAAAATAAAAACCCAAATAGTTCAAGATTCGACCGTAGGCTTTCGAAGATAATTACATATTCGGAATCACAAATCCGCGAGCTTCAAGAAATATCTAGTATTTTCAGAAATAGAGGTACGTGGGGTTATCCTAAAATCTCATGGGTGTAGTTTTTATGAACATGCATGCTTTTAAATGGGGGTTTTCAACCAAATGCTAATAACTTGCTTTCAATATGATTTCTAAGTCATTTTTCTTTATGTCATGGGAATTGTTTGCCTATATACTTCAATGGTTGAAACCATGCATATGTGATTTGAGATTTTCCATGGAAGTTTGATAAATATGAATGATAAATTGCTTTCAAATTCCCATGATAATGTCTTGATACCCCATATCATATTGTGACCAACAAAAGAGAGCATGAATTTGAAATAATTATTGTTCACGACTTGTAAATGATGAAGCACCTTGATTTTTACATGATTATGCATATGTGGATGTGATATTGATGACTTGTAAGTCGGGTATGACTATACCCTACAGAATATGATACGTGATTGAATTAAATGAAGTTTGAATGCATTGATTTTACATGAGATAGGTGGATGCCCGAAGAAGGCGTTTGAGTGTAAGGGCTCATAGCTGGAAATCGTGTTTGCCGATAAGGGAATTTGGTACCAAGCTAAGTGATCTTATGTACTTGACTTTAAGTCATTCCCAAATTGGGACTATAGGTAGGAGCCTGGGCTAAGTGATCTTGGGCACTACCATTGGGTCGAGACACCATACTTCGTGGTCTTGTGTGGCTCTCCCTCACTTATACTCTAATATCGGCGGCAACCGAGGTTTGACAGTTGGTGTAAATTATGTAGGGTATTCCACCTAGCTCAGTTGCATTTCATTGTTGTGGATAAACTATTGTATTATTCCCATGTGTTTTCAAATGATTTGATATGAAATTGCTTTATAATGGCTCTCAACTATATTTTGTAAAAAATATTATGTTTTGTTTTAATATCTCTGCGTGCCAGTACTTTTGTGCTGACCCCCTCCCCTCTCCAACCTCTTAGGTTCAGAGGCCCAGTCTAGGGGTCAAGAGAATCAGTAGATAATTCAGACAGAGTTGCAGAGACAAGTGGTGAGCCTTCTATGTTTTGGAAGGTCTTATGTCCTGCATACCTTTTATCTTATATTTAGTTTTTGGGTCTACTGGGGGCCTTGTCCCAGTTTATATATAGTTACTTGACTCAGTCATTTGTTAGAGATTTTCGCAGATAGTTGTTTAGAGGTTGATTTATGTTGGGGGAACTTTATTTCCCCATTATTATTTCTTTTCATATTTATGACCATGCTTCCGAATTATTGTGTTTCTTTCGCATTACTTTGATCATATGAATTAGGTGTATGATTACCAGACAGATAGGGGTGTTTCGGGCCTCCATGGTTCAAAATGCTCATCACGGCCAGGCCCTGGTTCGGGTCGTGACAAGAGAGTAGTATCACTATAAACGCTATTGGTAGATATCATTGACCGGCATAATTTAGTGTCATGACCTAATTTCTCAGGTCATGATGGCAGCTACTATGACCCACCAATAGGCAAGCCAACCTAAAGTCCAGAACAACTTGTAACAGATTATCAAAAGATATAAAAGAAAACAACAAAATAGATATGGTAATATTACTAATATATATAAAGCAATACAAAAACCTGGTGAAGTTAATACAAGACGTTCTAATACAATAAGAGCACAAAGTGAAATACAAAATGAATATAAAGGCCATCTCTAAAAAGATTATAAAGATCAGTCTAATCCTTAAGGGGATAGTAGAAATACTTTGAATAAAGATCTTACCCTATATGTTTGATCCATTGCTGCTCTACACGATGTGCGAATTAATGGTAAGAACTCGTACTATGATCTGCAGCCTACAAAATTGTAGAATGAGTACCATACATGTGTTACTTAGTAAGCAGCGACCGACTGAGAACCAAAAATAATATAAGCATAAATAATATGTAAAGCAGGAATATAAACTATAGGAAACTATCTAGGAAATAAAACATGATAATGAGATGGGAGAAATAAAGATAACATATCCTATCCTGATAGTAACAATAATTTAAAGTGAAAAATGATATATCACTAGTCAACCTAAAAAAATAACTGGAAGAAGGTTATATAATAGTATACAAGGCCAAGAATACATATAAGACATGAATAGACAAGGAAGAGAAGGATATATGTAGATATAATACATATATGTATATATAAATATTTATATATACATATATATATATATATATATATATATATATATATATATATAAAATAGTACTACTAAAGATAATGACCTAAAGTAACCAACCTTATCTCTCAAGGCATCCTAAGAAAGTAAGAAACTAGTTTGGCATGATCAGGGTCCCTAACCATAAAGTATAACCATGAGATAACTATTAGTAATATAATTTTCCATGAAAATAAAAGGGATCAAAATTATACCAACACCCTCAGGTATCAGTCCATAATCAACCTTTCATGAACTAACCATAAAAACAACAATAAAGTAATTGACTAGTCTAGACAACAAATACCTGATTGGCCCCCATATGCCCAAAAGGTTAAATCATACTAAGTAAACAACAATCATAACCTATACCTATACAACCCCCTTATAAGGTTGATAAATATAAGAACCAAACAACATACTGGTGATAGGCAATATATATGAATAAATGTATGAAATGTTAATCAATAGTATTGTACCAATCCAAGTTCCAAAATGTTCCATGTGTATACACCTCCTCCAGATCAACAACTTGCAAAGGTAGGACCTACAGTGACCTCTCTTCTCTTGAATGATGGCTCAAGAATGAAGAGGCCCCTAAGAGATTAAGGAATTTCTATATACACTACCTAGTCCCCATCCAGGATTTCTAATAATAATCATTATCAATATAATTTATCAAGTACTAGAGCGATGTATACAAAATAAATGCACGGACTTTAACTTTCTTAAAAGAGTATAAGTCAGTAAAACCATTGCCCAAGATAAACTCTGAGAATAAACCAAGATAACAATGTAGAAAGAATTGAAATCTTTCTCAACCAAAGAAAATGATAGTGGTAAAAGAGTGGATAAATCATGGACCAGCATCAATTTCAGTAATATTTCCAAAATCTCATCTTTAGTTTAAAATCCCATAAATCATTAAATAAGGTGGTACGATTCTTGTTATAAAAGAATCTATTTTAAAAAGAATAGTGGGAATCAATCTCCTTTTGAAAACAATAGCATAATTATGGTTTTTGTTGGAATTGTACCACTAAGTAAGTATTAACACATATAAAAGTATGCATGGCAATACTAGTATCCAAATAATAAAACAATAGGTGCTTAAGCATCTATAAATCAAGTCACTCCCTTTTTAAGTAGACTACTCACTTAGAGTCCAACAATATCATAACTATGTCCTCAAGACCAATAGAGTATAACTGGCGTAATGGTAATACTATAAATAAGGAAACTGTGATCCAATACACCAAGTCAAGTTAAGGATCCTTAATATTGAGCTATGAATAACATGTTTATTATATAGGGGGATAGGATTCTATATCTATAACACGTATTTTATCTTAAGGGTATGTTCACCTTTCTATCCCAAAACTCCAAAATTAGCCTTAGTCATTATATTCTAGTCATAATAACATCCAATAGTCCCTTCCTAATATGAAATATACACATACACTATCTCATAGAAAATAGTAGACCAAACCCTACCTTAATGATGAACCGTAATCCTTAAATCTTCCATATATAGCTCATTTTTGCTCCACAATCTTAAGATGCTTCCATGATATCACAAAAATAAACCATACATCAATAGGAGTAAAATGAGGCCTATATTGATATATTAAAGATTGAGTTAGTATTTGGGTTAAGAATAGGCCTGCAAGGTGTACAAATGGAAGAAAAAATTGAATCCATCATAAGGTCCCTCAATGCAGAAGGAATGTGTCCTCAAAATTTGAGAAAAAATGAGATACAAATTGAGGTCCAAATTGACCCTAAAGTCCAAGGATTTAAAGACCTAATTTCTAAGAATTCACATTGAAAAAGGATGGACTTTGATAGAGAAAATTATTGGAAATGATAAAGGAGTGTTAGGATAACTTACCTTAGTTCTAATGGATGATTCCCACACTTTCCCTCTCTTCAATATCTGAAAATTAGTGGAAATAGTTGGGAAAATGAGGGGAAGTGGGGTAAGGAAGGGGAATTTAACAATCTCCAGGTTCCATTAAAGCGGTCACTTGTTTCCTAAAGTGTCACAAACTAGCTAAATCATTTAGTCATAGGGACACAGACATCACTAAAGTTGCATCTTGGCTGCTGCGGCGTACAAGGATCTATCATGACCCGATTCTTGAGTAATAATGGCACCTATCAAATCTCAAAAATAGGAAAGCCAAACTATGACTCAGAGCTAACACAATGTGTTAATTTTGTAGAAAATGCCCAATCATAGGAAAATTTCAAGGACACAATTTATAATTAAGACAAGTGTTCTAAATAGATAAAGACAGTCAATACAAGATGCAATACCACAACATTGTAGAGCCAAAACAAAAGCATCTAATAATAAAAATACAACATAAGTATCTAGAGTAATCAATACATCTATCTCAAATACAAAAGACTAAATATAGAAACATAGAGAGAAATGGGCGACTCAAACTCTAATAGATCACCCTATCTCTGCACATCATCATCGGATGAAAATGAATCAATGACGGGAACCAGTTTTTAGATCTACACCAAAAAGGCACAGAAATATAGTATGAGAACCAAAACAATGGTACTAAGTAGGCATCATCACTGACTAAGCTAAATCATGATATAAGTATGATAAAATTAAAGATCATAACTAAGTCATGGTATAGAAATGAACCTGTATAATATCCAATACCACCGTACACTAAAAGTAAATAAACTGAAATAATAGCATAACGCAACATGGCATCACACAAGCAATCACAAACTACAGAATTGGCTCCTATATTTCA
This sequence comes from Capsicum pubescens, assembly GCA_030864215.1. Taxonomy (NCBI): domain Eukaryota; kingdom Viridiplantae; phylum Streptophyta; class Magnoliopsida; order Solanales; family Solanaceae; genus Capsicum; species Capsicum pubescens. Next base: position 137,989,212 of record CM061545.1, read on the forward strand.
ATTGGTGTGGAAAAGTAAATAACTTATTACAGACTCCCATATGCCTAGAGAGTACACCCAAGGATATAATAACATAATCAACTAACATTATAACTATATACCATCATTATTTAACCATCACTCCATAATTTACCAACATTCAATAATATTACCATTATTTATCAAACTTATCATTGTTACTCACTAGTCATTATTTATTAGCTAACCATCTCTTATTAGCTAATTCATTTAATAATTAGCCATCATGTAACCTTTAATCATCATTTATCAACTAACCATATTCTGTCAACTAGTTATTTTACCACTAGAGTCTATTTGTGTCTGGTTACAATATAGTAATTCCCCTATTTTCAAACTTAGACAAATTGCTACCTTCAATCTCACATCCTGATATCGTTAATCATATAAATTATACCTCATAGTATAATATGAAAATTCAGACACAAACCAAAAAATATATTCAATTGTAAAACTCAAATTAATCAATAGCCATACTCGAACAGGTAAATAATCAATGGTCGGGATCGAAGTGATAAATATATCATTAATGCCATCATATTTCTCCAAACTTAAACCAGGTAAATAAAATCAACAACATAATCATATTTTGGATTCAAATAGAATATATATATATATATATAATAAATATCATGGGTATTACCGTTAATAGCATAAATAATATAGCCTAATTAATAAGCTTTATGTAATACCCCGAGAATCCCAACCGACAGTATAACCATGCTTCAAGCTCATGAGAAATAAATATTAGTGATTTGGTAGATTTTATGATCAAGTTTGAAGTATATTAATGCCTTAAATATGGCCTAGCTATTAGACGAATCAAAACATCCCTTACCGATTGAATTCTTGAGAAGGATTTTTGTATAGTCAACTTTAAATAAGAATATCTTTTGTTATACTATGAATTTTTCAACTCATGACCAACCAATAGATACATAGTTTAATTAGATTTCCAATGATACCAATTTCACTAAAATCTAAAATCAGAGTAAAAACTTATGGCCATTTTACAGAAACCTGTCCGAGTTGCCTAGGAGCAACGGGCAAGCTGACGGACCATCAAGTCAGCGATGAACCATCACTTTGTCCATCACAACTAAAGAAGTAAGGCTGTTTTCTGGCCAAAATATGATGGTTGGAGTGATGGTCTGCCACCAGAGTGATGGTCTATTACTCAAACCGTCAGTTTTGTCTGAAACAGCGTTGAAACGCCATTTTAAAGAGATTTTTTTTAGATTTTTTCCCACCCTATTTAACATCCAATCACATCAAATCAAATAACATAACTATTCATTCATCCATAACATCAAAATTAGGATTTCTTTCAAGATCAAAAACCAAAAAAAAGATTCAAATCCTTCTTCAAGAAACTAAGAAATTCAAGTTCTTCACGTTCAAGAACCATCAAGAAAACATCAACATCCATATTTCCCGATCCAAGAAAGTTCAAAAAACATTAGTTATCTTTCAATATTCAAGCTTTTAAGGTATGAAGATGTTGATTCTTGGGTTCCTTCCACCCAAGAAGTTCAAGAATCTTTTCCAAAATTATAAGTTTATGTTTTATGAGATTTCATGATTTATGTGTATGGAAGTTCATGATTTTGTGTTGTTAATCTTTTATCTCATGATTTAGATACAAAGTTCTAAGCTTTGATCTTAGTGTGTGATAATTATATGATGTTCATGAAAAAACCCCTTCAAGTTGCCTATTAAGTGATGTGTTTATGTTAATTAGGTGTAGAAATTATTGAATAACCAAAGCATGCTCCCCATATGTTTGATAAAATCTTTGTGTGAAGGAAATAGGTCCATTATATCATGTTGACAAGAAATTCCCAATTATGTATAGGACCTTGCATGCCATGTATTTGTTGAAAAGACTTAGAGACTGAATTGTGACATGTTAGCATGAAATCCCCCAAGTATGTGTTCTTTAATGCATGTTAAGTGTTTGATGCAAGACCTTATTGAATAGAGTATGAGCCAATAGTATGTCTCCCTATAATATCACATGTTTATGATTTCCAAGTGCTTGAAGAGATGCTTTAATAATTGTGATGGTGAATGAAAGTCCATGGTCATGATTATTCAAGAATGGTTATGTTTTACTTTTATGTTATCGAGTCCTGAAGATAATTATACCCGACAATTTAGCTGCAAGTCTAGAGCCCGTGTCCGTTTTCAAGACAATCTCAGTCAAGCCATTATTCTTAGAACTCAGAGAGTTACAAAACTCAGTACTCTCAGACAATTACAGAACCTAAGAAATCTCAGTAATCTCAGTATCAATTAAAGTCTCTTATTCATGCATGTATTCTTACATTCTTGTTATACAGTCAGTTAGCATTGTTCATGCATTTGAACCCTTTGCATTCAGCCTACCTCACTTGCATACCAGTATATTCAAATATACTAATGCATTTGTGCTATGGTGTTTTATACCATAGGTTCAGAAGTACGAGCTCCAGAGTATCAGTAGCATTCCAATACTTAGCAGTCAGAGTCAGCAGTGAGTCCTCATCCTTCAAAGACATGAGCATTATTTTATCATTTCAGTACTTAGTTGATTTCAGTAGTTGGAGTTAGGTGGGGACATGTTCCATTAACTCCTTATTCAGAAAGTTTGAGTCTTTTCAGACTATCATGATTAGACAGTTATTTCAGTTGTTTTGGGTATTTCATACCCTACCCAAAAGTTATATTTTATCAGATATTATGTCTCAGTTTTGAACCTTATGGCCTTTCAGCCTCTATTTTTGTATTTATACAGTATATTATATGGTGTTCAAGAACAGATATCAGCAATGGGTTAGCTTGTGGTCCTTCGGGGTCATGAGAACCGTGTAGCATTCCGAGTATCAGATTTGGGGCGTTACAGTAGGAAATAAAACATCTTTAGGAAAACCTTCTATAATTTGTTTCCTTATCATGTGGTTATTCATACCATATATTAAGAACAACTTTTCCATATTTTTATACATAGTTGGTAAGGAGCATGTCAAGAGATATTGAGGATAATGAGCTTGCATTCATTGTTAAAGTCCTACTAAGGGGCGATAAAGGGGTCATGGCCAACCCAAAGATAGTGGATGAGTATGTCGATTTGCCTCAGTTAGAAAATATGTTAGGGCTTTCTCTTCTTAGCCTAAGGTTGAGTATGTTGAGAATGATTATCTAAGAAAGGATGCAAGGCTAGCTCAGGTCCCACAGGGTGTAGCTTCTACCCAATATTAGAAGATTTATTAATTTGTTAGTTGAGACATCTAGATGTTGCTCCCAGATATTTAAGTGTGCTAGGTACTACTCAAACCACAAGAGGTATTCTTAAATATGGGTAGGATCATACTTATGGAGAGGATGCCTATGAGATTTTTCTTCTCCCATGTTTAATAATGATATTGGAGAGGATGCCTACGAGATTTTGTTCACTATTCAGAGTGATGTCACAACCTCAAATCCCATGAGTCCTATAGAGTTTATTAGACTACTTTTTTGTTGACTAATATGGATCAACAATGGTAGAGATCTCTTGTTAGTTGCAGGCTATTGAGTTCTCCTGCTATGACTTGGACTTAGTTTGGTAAGGCTAATCTAGTAAGGTTTGTGCCTTAAAATTTATGAGATCAGAGGAGAGATGAGTATGATTAACTAGAGAAAGTCTCTATTACTATTAATGATAATGTGGATACTTCCATGTATTATCTATATATTCTAAAACTTATATCCCAACTAATTTAGAGAGGATTAGGAAGTTAGTCAAGGAATTGGAAAGTTTTATCAGTTAGCTATCGCCTAAATAGTGATGGAAAGGGCTTCTTTTAGGAGTATAGTTGAGATTTTTAAGATTCTTGATTTGATTTGATAGGTTACACAAGGTGGTGGCAGTGCTAAGAAGACCCATCGATTGAGTGAGTTTACAGGACATGTATCCCGATGTAGAGATTTCTATAGTAGGGGTTATCATAGTTATCATGGTAGACCAATACATGAAGCCTTACAAGGTTCATATAGTCAGTAATTAGTTTCTATGGACTTAGGTAGCTAGGAATCAGGTCACACATGTAGAGGCTCTAGTCTTGTTTTTTCAGGGTAGAGAAAATATTCTAGCTCTTCCAAGCCTTCATATAGAGATATGGGTATCATAGAGTGATATGTATGTGATAATCATTGACGTATTTAAAGGATTGTCCTTGATAGGCATTGGCTACTACACAACATAGTTCTTGACTTTAGCTTTGCCCTACTCTAATTTTTGTAGTTAGAGATGGTTCATAGAGTGGCTGGGGGTGGTACTAGACGTGCTTGAGATAGAGCTCAGTGTTCTCGTGGTGGTGGAAAGTTTGTTACTTAGTTTAGGGTAGATGTTGTCAATGTTATTTTAATATTTTGAAATTTGTTGAAATAAGAAAAATATGTGTTTTTTTGTGATTTGACTATTTTACCACTCCCCATAGTTGCATTGTTATTTTTAGGGTGTGGGGGTTATCGACATGGTTCCTAATGCATTTTGTACCATTTGTGCGATATAGTGGTTTTTGGAGGCTTCAAGAGCCTTATTATGGACTTCTATGGTTGTCTTTTGATTCATACAATGGATGGCTAATCAAACTGCCCCAATATATACAAAAAGTTGATTTCAGGGTGGTAACATATTGGTTTGGTTTTACGGCTTTTAAATCTCATTTTGACACTTAGTTTTGAAAATTGTGATTTTTGGTTTCAGGGGTCAACATTATGAAAACAACGTCTTTTTAAAAATCTGATATCGCCATTGAGATCGAAGCATCAAATTTGACAGGGATGCATAGTTCGTTTACATTCACCGAAATCTTAATGAGTCCCGAGAGGCCCGTGGGGACTTGGATTGAACCAAATACTTAGCTGGTGCACCCACAACATGGTCAACGTGTCATAATAGTGATTGGGTAGGAAGAGGTGATGTTGTTATTTCAACAACCCTTCTACAATCGTGATACCTCTGTCAGACCGGGGTCTGCGATCGCTATCCTTGTCTATGATTGCAACCCCCAATTATAAATACCTATGTCTCATCAGTTTTCACCATTTTTTTAGTCTGGGAGCTTAGTATTTCGTGGTTTTGAGCTATTTTCTTCACTTCTAAACTTGAGTAATCTCTATTACACATATTTCAACTAATTTCTTCCGTCTTTAACATTAGATTCTTGTTTTAATTTGAAATTGTGGGTTTTGCCCCTAAAGTCAGAAATTGTATTTCACAAATTTAAATCCCAATTTCACTTCTTTTCACTTGAATAATGTTTCTAATTCTATAATCACTAGTTTTCCTCCATTTCATCGTCAAAACAACTTCAAATCTTGATTTTAAAATAGATTTCAAAGGTTTTACCCGATAAAGTTTAAAAATGGGTTTTCTTCAATTTGGACCTCGTCTTAACTTAAATTTACATGGATTTTAATCTTTAGGTTCTTGAAACTATTGGGAAAATGTTTTTAAAATAAAGTTACGATTTTCCCCTTTTTTTTTAAAACCCACTTTGAGGGTCCATCTTTACCCTGAACAAAAATAAGGCAATATAAGTGTCAATGGCTTCCTTTTGATGCGTTGATTTTATGTTTTAATGTTTTAGTTGATTTAAGGTAAATTCTTGTGGAGTGGATCTTATATATAGAAGTGTGGTAGATCTATCATAACTCGGACCATCTCCCTACCCTAACAGGTATCTCAAGTCCACCGAGGATCAGAGACCACCCTCTTTGTTCAACTACACGAAGCATAGCACGCCTGGCAATGGCTTAAATCAAAACATATAACAAGATAGAAAGATAATAACATCTAGGATAACTAAGAGTGTCAACATGAATAACCAATCCACAATAATATCCACAAAGCCTCTAAAAATCTAAAAACAATCTATGTCAGGACATGCCCCTAACCCTGACAATGACAATAATAATGACAATGTTAATGTAAACTCTTCAATTCTAGTTAATGAAAGAAAATTGATGAAATGACCAAGTCTTTCAGAGAATGGAAGTTTACCACTTTATCACTAACGATTGACAAACTGATAAGATCCACCTATCATTGTGTGAGAAAAATAGAAGTAGCTCTACTGCTTGCATCACGTGGGGATACAACATTCGAAGACGCTTAGTGGGTTGAGCTCTAGCATGAAACTCAGAGATAAAGGAAAATATAATTCCAATTCATTTCCATTTCAAACCCCATTCACATGTTCACATACATACATATATATAATAGATGTTGGGGTAGGGAACAAAGTTTAGCATGATAGCAAAACAATATCTTGTTCTATGTAGCTCAACCATCATAAACAAGCACCTACGGGCTATGTGGGTTCAACACCTCCTGCTGAAAGGGCACAAGTGCCTATTGGATGCATGAACCAGAGGTATCAATAAAGACCAGGGAATTCCCTGACCCCACGTCAATCCAAGATACAATTTAATATCAATAGTGTGAACTATCCACACGGTCATTAAGACCAAACCTCATGTTGGAAAACAAGAGTTTCCATGATAAGTCATCCAAAACCCACACCTTCACGGATTAGCTACATAAAACCCATTAAGACCAATTTAAAACTAGTTTCACATAACCCATATATTAACCTAAGAATCAACCATTAAGTCACACCATGGGTAGCGTCATACCCTTACACTTGCAAGCTTATCTCTTAGCCATAACAATCACATTAACTTGAAGGAATCCCTTGATCCCCTTTGTTCATTAAATCAACCATAGCCAACAAGGCCTTCAAAATCTATGTTCATTGTTTAACCATTTATACAATGTAATAATATAGGTGAGTAAGTCAAACCAAAAGACAGTTTCACAATTAGAAGGCATTTACACAAGTGGATTGAGGGAATTATTCAAAACCAATTTCAAAGTTTAAAACATCAATTTGGGGGAGGGGAGAGATACCCTGACCCCCATTCCAAATCCTACACCCTGGAACCCTATTAGTTCAAAACATCAATTTCAAAGCATGAGTAACTCATCAAAACAATAGGAAAACAATTCAAGGATTAATCATTCCAAAACCCTAAACCATATCAAAACCCCATTTAAATCGATACAATTAAACTATGTAAAACATGTGTTTTTCATGAAATAAGAGTTGGGGAAGAGTAACATTCCTGAAATACAATGATTTATTGAGAGAAATTAACCCTTAAACCCTTATATGACTAGCTTCTTAGAAACCCTAAGTCTCTTGACCTTGGAGAGTTTAGAGAGTTTGAGATAGTGCTTTGATTGTTAAACTATTTAAAATAATGTCCTAAGAGTGTTTTATGGCCGTGGGTATTAAGTGAGTAAAGACGGAAATGTCCAAAGTTTGCTTAACTTAAAAGTTAAGAAATTATTGTCAGTAACTACAGGTCACTATACGACTCGTAAGGACTCACTATAGCTCATCACTGTGAGTTGTAGCCAGTACAGTAGTAGAGGGACCCCGCTCTAGTTACCCTACAACTCCCACCCTACGACTCGTTAAGAGATTCTACAACTCATAGGATCCAAGACATAGTAAAGAAAGAATACTTTGGGCTTCACACTGGTTCGAATACGGATGGGACTATATTTCACATTTTGAGACTTTACGACTCGTAACCTCTTAGTCGTAGCCATAACAGAAACTCCAGGCCAACATACTGGCCATGCTACTATTGGGTCCCTAAGACCCGTAATGACATGTTACAACTCATTTTGAGAGTCTTAGTCTGGGCAGTGAGTCCAAAAACCTAGAAATTTCCAATGACCAAAATTCAAGTAGTCTCCCTCTGAGGATCATTCGTCTCCGATTGATGATGTAAGGCATTTGTTAACATGATTAACATAGATATCATCCATACTTACCAATAACAAATATAGAAAACAAAGATATAAAGGAAACACAATTTCCTTTAACAAAGTCAGAAAATAAAGATGTTAAGGAATACACATACCTCACGCACGATTATTCGAAGAGAAAAACAAGAATGAATGATGGAACTTCATGTGCACTTCGGCTTCCCAAGTAGCTTCTTCACACTTTTGGTTCTTCCATACAACCTTTACTAAATTCATATTATTCGCTCTAAACCGACGAATATGCCGATCAAAAATCTCAATTAGGACCTTATCATATAATAAGCAACCTGAAACACCAATGCTCTCTAAAGGAACAACCAAGGAAGGATCAACCATGCACTTCTTCAACATCAACACATAGAAGACCGGATGAATAGATCCCAAACTCGAAGTCAATACCAATTTATACGCCACATTGACCACACGGGGGATGAGCCTTCCTTTATTCTCAAACCGCATTACTCCACTCATGGGAGATATATTTAATAACACCAAATAATCTACATCAAACTCCAAATACCTTTGCCTCACATCTGCATAGGACTTTTGGAAACTTTGGGCAGTCTTAAGCCTATCCTGAATCACCTTTACATTTTCCATAGATTGGTGAACCAAGTCGGAAACGTACAACCTATTCTAACAAACCTCAAACCACCCAATAGGAGAACAACATATCCTACCATACCATGACTTATATGATAGCTATAATTATATACAAAGTCTATGAGAGGAAATTGGTCAAACCATCCACCATAAAAATCTATTACACAAGACCTTAGCATATCCTCCAAAGTCTTATCCTCTCTTCTTTTCCATCTTTCCGAGGATGGGAAGTGGTGTTAAGTTTTATCTTAGTTCCCAATCCTTGAAAAGAATGCCAAAAGCGAGATCAAAACTTAGCACCTCAGTCATATATAAAGGAAAATAGAGCACCATGCAACTTCACGATCTCCTGAATGGAGAGCTTAGCATAATCCTCTACCGAATAATTTATCTTTACTGGTAGGAAATGAGCGGACTTTATCATCCTATCCACAATGACCCAAATTGAATCACACTGATGGCGAGAACGCGGAAAACTATTGATGAAATCCATTTTAATCAGTTCCCATTTCCATATAGGCAACTCAATTTCTTAAGACAAACCACCATCCCTCAAGTGCTCAAATTTCTCTTGTTGAGACATTATACACTTAGAAAAAAAATTGGCCACATCCCACTTCATATTATTCAACCAATATATCTCTTTCAAATCATGTACATCTTTATTGAACCGAGATGAAAATTGTATATCAACTGATGATCTTCATCCAAGATCCTCTCTCACAACCCATTTATATCAGGAGCACATAATCTAACTTTGTACCACAAGATAGCATTACCTCTAATATGAAAATCCATTACTTTTGGTCACCCACATCATCCTAGATCTACATCAAGATAAGGTCCAAGACCTATTTCTCCTTTACCTCAGCACAAGGAGATAACTTCACCACCTCTTGAAAAATCACACCACCATCCTTAGAGTCCAATAGATGAACTCAAAGATTAGCTAAACGATGAATTTCCTTTATGAACCCTCGCTTTTTTTCATTAACATGAGGCAAGCTTCCCATAGGTAACTTGCTAAGAGCATCAACAACCATGTTAGATTTACCTGGATGGTAGTGATGAATCATTCCATAGTCCTTGAGTAACTCAACACATCTCCCCGGCCTGAGATTCAACTCTTTTTAGGTGAAAATATACTGCAAACTCTTATAGTCTAAGAAGATGTCGACATTATCCCCATATAAATAACGATACCAAATCTTTAAAGAAAAGACCACACCAAACAATTCAAAATCATGAGTCAGTCAGTTCTTCTCATGCATTTTAGACTGCCTAGAAGCATATGAAACTACCTATCCATGATGCTTCAATATACAACCTATCCCCACACGGAAGGCATCACAATAAACAAAAAAACAATCGGTACCCTTGGGTAGAGTCAAAATTGGAGATGAAGTCAATTTATTCTTCAACTTCTCAAAACTACCATCATAGGCATCAGACCATATAAAGTTTACCTTTTTTTGAGTCAGCGTAGTCAATGGGGAAACAATAGAAGATAAACTTTCTATAAACCTTCTATAATAACAAGCTAAACCCAAGAAGCTCCGAATATCGGTTGGAGTTATGGGTATAGGATGATGAGTGATAAATTTGCCAACTTTCTAGAACTTTTATGCCTAAATTATCATGCTTTTTCATTAATTTATCTTAAATTTCTTATGTAATGCTCATTTGTGTAGGTAAAAGTTCAAATGGGAATATAAGAAAGGAAACTTACAAAAAATGCACTAAGGAATAGGTAAAAGAAATGAAATGTGAGAAAAATGAACAAATGATGAAATGCAGGCTCAAAAATCTACCCTCAGTTACAGTTATTACAGCTTGAGGGCCGTGATTGCGATTAACATTCAAGTGAACCAACGTCGATTGCAAGATGATCACCGTGATCGTGGCATCGCGATCACAGTTAAGGGATTGCGATTGCGACATGGATGAACAAGTTCAAGGGAAAAATTGTAATTTGATTAAAGTGACCAAGAGCAAGTTGTCATTTTTCTAATAATGGGCAAATGCAGAATTGGGGCTTAAATAGCGGTTTTAGCTAATTTTCATCATCTTGACCATATATTTTGATTTTAATTTTTAGTTTTTGAAATTGAGGAGAGACAATTGTATGTGAAAACTCCAAATGAGAATTTAGTTAAAGATTAAAGTGGATCTTGGATTTACTCTATTTAAATTTCAATGGAAGAATTGAATGCAAATATGGTAATATTCTTCTTCTCTTTACATCCATGCATAGCAAAACTTTTATCTAGGGGTTATGTTTTAATAGGGTGCTAATATGTGTTGGTTTTGATTGTTAGTTCCAATTGATAGTTATTGATGTTGGGTTTCACTAATACTTGATTTCTTGAATTAAAAGTTATGGGTGAAAACCCCAACTATCTTGAATCCTAAATCACCCTTGAAGTCGGGATGCGGGTAATAAGTATTTCTGAAAAATGAAATTGATTTTAGTATATTCCTTAACATGATCATAGAAATAGGGATGATATGTGAATATGTTATATCTTAAGCATCATCCTAGAAATAGGGATGCTTAATTGAGGTTTTGGGTTGATTGTTTTGCCACGCCCCTAAGGTATTCGAATGAATCCATGGGTGAACTTTTGGTGTTTTGTTGAAAGACTAACACTAAACCTCTAACCTAGCCTACCCATATATCCATTACCTAAAATTGGAACCTACTTTCATGTACCCATACACTAATTACCCATAGGAAAGCATACCCTAAGAATCTTCTCATTTGGTTTTATCCATACATTATTTGCTGTAAATTTAGTGTCATAGTTTTCTTTTATTTGAACAAGTTTGATTAAAAAAACCCAAACACATTTATCTTAGGTTTGAATTTAGAAATTCACTTTTATTTCAAACTTACTCATTCGACACTAACATTATCCCTCGAGGATATGACACCGACTCTTGTTAGGTTTATATTGAAAATGATTGTCATGCACTTTATTTGACATGTAAGTGGAGATTTATCATAGGCCATTTCTGAACCATCTTAACTTTCAGTGGATCCACCATAATTCCATCACTAGAAACAACATGACTCAGATTGGTCATAACATTCAACCAGCACTCACACTTTAATAACTTTGCATACAACCATTGATACTTAAGGGTCTACAACACTATGTAGAGGTGATCGTCATGATCCTCATCATTCTTAAAATAAACCAAAATATCATCAATAAATAATATTATGAACAAATCCAAGAAATTATGAAAAACCCGATTCATAAGATTCATGAATGTCGCTGGTGCATTAGTCAAACCTAAGGACATCACCAAGAACTCAAAATGACCATACCGAGTTAAGAAAGTAGTGTTAGGAATATTCATCTCCTTGATCTTTAACTGGTGGTAACCGACCGAAGAACAATATTGGAAAAGTACTTGGCACACTTATACTGATCAAAGAGATAATCAATCCTAGGAAGTAGATACTTATACTTATGCATGAAGAGAACCGGAGCACCCTTGGGAAAAATACTAGAGGGAATAAAATCCTTATCTAGGAGATTTTTCAACTACTATTTAAGTTCTTTCAAATCAACTGGAGCCATTCTGTAGGGAGGGATAGAGATAGGACGAGTGCCCAAAAAAAAGTCAATCCCAAAATCAATTTTTCGATCGGGAGGAACACCAAAAAGATCATTAGGAAATACCTTGATAAACTCAGAGATAACAGGGATGGATTGGAAAAAAGACCTTTAGATATGGAATCCTTAAAATTCCCTAAATTGTAGAGACATCTCTTGGAATAAATTTCTAGTCTCTAAGGTACGTAATAAACCTTCTCTTGGAAACTAAGAAACAATCTTCCCATTCAATCACGGGTTCATTTGAGAATAGGAAATTGACCTATCAGGTCCTAAATTCAAGAAACCCATAGCATGAGTGCAACCAATCCATCCCCAAAATCATATCTAAGTCTATCATGTCACTCTATTAGATACATTAATGTCTCCCTACCAAATATAGATACAAAACAACCCTAATAGTCTCTTCGAGACATAATAGAGTCATCCACCAGATTAGACAGAAAAAAAGGGATCCATAATATATTTGGGACCAAAACAAAAATGAATATCCATATAAGGGGTGATAAAAGAAAGGGTAGATCTGAGATCAAGCAGATAATATACATCACGGGACAAGATTTTTAGCGTACCAATGACAACATCAGGAGATTCCTCATAATACAAATGGATGGCAAGAGATTTTAAATAGTTTCGACCAATGCCAGATCCATAAGTAGCACTTTATGGTGTAAGAGCTGAAGAAGAAGTAACTGAGACCATAATAGCCCTAATAATAACATTGCCTGAGGAAAATTCCTCTAGATATGGCTAGGCTGGCCATATCTAAATCACTTATTCCTCCTCTCATCACAAAAGACATGGTGCAACTGTCCATAAAATATGCAAGAATCGTACAATGAAGCTAACTGGGCCCCACTGGCCTGAGATTGGGCACCTTTTTCCTTAAACCCACTGTTGATCTAAAAACGGTGATCAACCAATGACTTAGGATATCGATAACTATCCATAGAATAAGGGCCAAAATCCCCCCACTTCTTCTTAGACCACTACCCATCATCTCTACCTTTATTATGCATGCCACCACCCTGCTCAAAATACCGGGATCTTTTACTTTTCCACTCTCTAAATTTGGCTTGCTTATTCTTTTTATCTTCAACCTATTTCATATAGAACACAATCCTAAAGATATCCATGTCAGTGTTCAACGAGGAAACCTTGCACTCAAATACCAAGTCTGGAGACAAGCTCGAAGAAAATTTCTTCATCTTAGCCCTCATGCTACACACTAGCTAAGGAGTATAACGAGACAACTAATGAAACTTCAAGGAATACTCCTTCACCATTATCTTGCCTTGTTTCAAATTCAAGAAATCCTCATCCTTTATTCCTTCAACTACGAGGTAACAACCGATCAAGAAAGGCACTAGGGAAATCATCCCATAAATCCAAATTTGCATCATGTCCCTAAGACTTTTCCCACTCCTCATTCCACTAATACACCATATCCTTCAGCTAGTATGCAACGAATTTTGTGCCCTCAGAGTCAAAAGCATGGATCACAAGGAGAATCTTCTTCATCTCATCTATGAATCTTTGAGGATCTACCTCAACCTTAGAACCAGTAAACTTCGGAGGATTAAGACTCATAAGCTGGACAACCCTAGTGGCCTCATAAGAACTCACAATAGTACCAGTAGGACCCAATTAATGTGACTAAGATATCACCAACTAGGTCAATAGACAAATAGATCGACAAAATATAACATTAGAAATGTCTCCCTAGGGCGCTGGGGCATGATGATGATCATCCCATAGGGCCCTAGTAGGGATTAGAGGAACTTCACATGACGCAGCACAATCAGGAGCTAGAGCCCTAGACTGGATATGAACTCCAAATGTTGAACATGCTCTGTCGACATTATCCTCTGATGGGATAGGAGGGTTCCTACCTGCATCAGATCTTATTGGAGGCATGATCTAAAATACAAAAAATGGGAATTAGAGGAGATTCAAGACCATAGATTGTATAGCCTAAAATAGAACAACAAGAAAGAGAACATTCCAAAATGTCTCATAGCCTCTTCCTTAATAGTGTGGCGCGCTACACACCCATAAAAGAGATTCAACTTGACATGAATTTTAGGACACCCAATGACTCAAGACCTAGTTTCTTATACCAACTTTATCACAAACCAAACTAGGGCCTCGCCATGATGGGTATCTCAATTCAATTAATGATCAGAGACCACCTTCTTTGTTCAACTAGAAAAAACATAGCAAACCAAGCAGCGACTGAAATTCAAACATATAACAAGAAATAAAGATAATAAAATCAAGGATAATTAAGAGTGTTAACAAAAGTACCTAATCCACAGTAATATCTTCAAAGTCTCTCCAAATCTAAAAATAATCTAAGTCGGGATATGCCTCCGACCCTAACAATAACAATGATAATGCCAATGTTAATGTGAACTCTTCAATTCAAGTTTATGAAAGAAAACTGATGAAATAAAAAAGTCTTTTAGAGAATTAAAGTTCACCACTTCACCACCAATGACTGACGAACGAAGATGATCGACCTATCGCTGCATAGGAAAAGTAGAGATTTCTCTAGTGCCTGCAACTCATGGTGATATATCATTCAGATATGGTTAGTGGGTTAAGCACTAGCATTAACCTCGGGGATAGGGGAAAATACAATCAACAATAACAAACCTAGCGTACTTCCACAAAGTGGAGTCTGGAGAGGGTAAAATGTACGCAGTCCATACCGCTACCTTTGAAGAAGTGGAGAGGTTGTTTCCAATAGACCTCTGGCTTAAGATAAAGAATAGTAAACAAGGTCGTAATAAATATGAAACTGCATGGATGGTATAACAGAAATAAGAAATAAGAAATAATAAAAATAAAAATAAGAGAAATAAAAAATAAAAAGTAAGACACCCACACAGTAGTACCATAAACTCACAGACTAAAGACACCCACCATGCCCAAACTCATGCAACTAGCTGCTTCTACCTATGGACACAGTCCTATAATTACTAACTCAGTTACACAAAAGCTCTCCTAACTACTTGGTATGACTTACCCATACACACCAGCCTTCTACCCTTATCCGCAACCTCCACACCTTCCTATATAGGTTCATGTCATCAGTAAGTTGTAACTGCTCTATGTCATGTCTAATCACCTCCCTTCAGTATTTGTTTAACCTACCTCTATCCCTTTTAAAACTATCCAAAGCTATCTTCTCACAAATACGAACTGGGACATCCATGTCTCTCCTTAACACATGCCCATACCATCTCAGCCTCACATCCCACATATTGTACTCTACAAAATCCACACTCACCTTTTCCCAAATAATATCATACCTAACTCTATCCCCTCTAGTATGTCCACAGATATTAGGTAAAATTCTTATGTCCAAAACCTTCAATTTTTAAATATGGGAGCTTTTGACTGGACAAAACTCCACTTCATACAACATGGCCGGATGGACTGCCACTTTATAGAATTTGCCTTTAAGCTTAGGGAAAACCTTCTTATCATACAAAACTCCTGAGGTGAGCCATTATTTCATAAAACCTTCTTTAATAAGTTTAGAGACATCCTCGTCAATCTCTCTATTCCCCTGAACCATAGACCCAAGATACTTAAAACTATCCCTCTTAAAAACCCATTGCTCATGTTCACATACATCCATAATTATATATAATAGTTGGTGTGGTAAGGAATAGGGATTAGAATTATAGTAAAACATTATCCTGGCCTTTATAGCTCAATAATTATAAATAGGCACCTATGGGCTATATGGGTTCAGCTTCCCTTAGTAAAAGGGCCCCAGTGCATATTGGCCATAAGATTGAAGGTATCAAGAAAAACTAGGAAATATCCTGAACCCACATCAATCCAAGATATAATTTTATATCAATAGTGTAAATAGTGCACATTATCGTCAAGACCAAACCTTAGGTTGGCAAATATTAGTTTCTAGCATAAGTCATCCAAGACCCACACCATTTATGGCTTAGCTACATAAATCGCATTAAGCCAAATTTAAAACAAGTTTCATATAACTCATTTATTAGCCATTAAGGTACACCATAGGCATCATCATACCCTTACACTTGTAAGCTTTTCTCTAGGCCATAACAATTGCATTAACTTGGGGGAATGCCTCAACCCCTTTTGTTCATTAAATCAACCATAGCCAATAAGTCTTTCAAAATCTATGTTGTTTGTTTAACCATTTATGCAATGCAATAATATCGCTGAGTATGTCAAATAAACTAATAATTTCACAATTTAAAGCCCTTTACATAAGTGGTTTGAGGGAACATAATTATTCAAAACCAATTTCCATGTTTAAAATATCTATTTGAGGGGGGAGAGATATGTTGACCCCTTTTCCAAATACCATACCCAAGCACCCTATTTGTTAAAAATATCAATTTCAAAGCATGAGTAACTCATCAAAACAATAGGAAAATAATTCAAGGATTAATTAATCTAAAATCCTCAACCATATCAAAACCCATATTTAAATTCATACAGTTAAACTATGTAAAAAATATGCTTTTTATGAAATAAGAGTTGAAAAGAGTAACATGCCTTAAATACAAAGATTTTACAGAGAGAAATCAACCCTTAAGCCCTCAAATAACCTTTTACAAAACCCTATTTATCTTTACCTTGGAGAGTTTGGGGATTACTTTGAGTGTTAAAGTGTTAAAAGATAATAGACCAAGGGAGTTTTATGGTCTTGGGTATTAAGTGGGTAAAGAGGGAAATATCCAAAGTATCTCAACTTAAAAGATTAAAAATTATCACTAATAAGTACGGGTCACTATTCAACTGGTAATCACTTATTATGGCTTATCACCATGAGTCGTAGTCTGAACAGTAGCTGAGAGAACCCTCTATGGTGACCCTTCTACTCCCACCCTTTAACTCATTAAGAGACACTATGACACGTAGGATCCAAGTCATATTAAAGGCAGAATACATTGGGCATCACACTTCTTTGGCTACTGATGGGACTATATGACTTATTTTGAGTCTTTAAAAATCATAACCTCTTTGTAATAGCAATAATAGAAACTCTAGGAAGACATAAGAGCCAGGTTACAATTGGGTCCCTAAGACCTATAACGTAACATAACAACTCGTTAGGAGAGTTATAGTCTGGGAAGTGAATTTAGCAACTCAAAATTTTTAGGGACTCAAATCCAGGGTGTTATATACTGATTAAGCATTCGAGGTTGGTTTTGTCTTAACTCTTTAACACGTGGTTAGGTAGTTAATTTGTATAAAAAATCAAGGTTAAGGGGATGTGAACTAATCATGAAATTGGTTATTTTAATTTGTTGTGACCTTGTGGGGGCCTATATGTGGTATAATTGTTGGTTTTGAGATATTATATGATATGTTTGACCTTGTGGGGTCTTTTGTGATGTTTATAGCCTTATATACATTTTAATAAATTCTATCTTATTGTTGAAAACATGTGTTGTGGTACCATGTGTGTATTTTAATGTATTTATACTTTATTGGCATATTAAACATATGGAAATTCATGGATGGTTGGAAATAATGAGTGGATATTGGATCATATGGTTATGGAAGTACATCATTGTGGTTTGTTGTGGAAATATTAATTGTAATTTGTTTTGACCATTATGTCCTCATATAATACTTATTCATGAAATATTGGTATCACTATATAAACAACTAAGAAATACTATAAACACCTTTTAAAATCCTCCCCGAGAGATGCGATGAAGAGGAGTTATTGTACTGTCTTATAAAACACTCCTTGAGGGATGTGCCAAGAAGGAGAAATGATATATGGATTGATATGGGTTAATGAACCTCCCCCAAGTATCCAACATCAGGAATATTTACCTCCATTGGTGTATATGGAGACTATTTGATGGTCTCATAGGTTGTACGATAACCTAATGCATCATTAGCATCATCATCTTTCTTATTGTGTTTACATCATGCTTTTTTTGATATGATTGTACTTCTGCTTTGTCTTATTACTTATCTAATTTTTATATATTATTATACTTGTAATCAATGATCTTTTATGTATATTGTCATTCCTTGTCCTACTTGTATGTGGTATATTGTATACTTGTAGTCATTTTTGTATTTGTTATAATATATGTGATATGTTAGAACTGTTAGTGAAAGCGGTGTGGAATATCAACGTGGGATATTTTTTTTTGCAGCTGATGTACCCTTAGTGTGTATTTTGTAAGTCATATTTTTTTTATTTTTCTGAATCGGCCTATGATATCTACTAAGTACAAATTGACCATACTCACCCCTACTTTACCCTTCTGGTTCAGATTTAGGTTCGGGTGTGCCCCACATCCATTGACTTAGATGATTGTTGGACCTTTTAAGGTAGTGAATGAGTTTTAGGCATTTAGATGTCTTCTACTATCTTCCTCTATTATTAGACTATGTCATTACTAGTTTTCAGATATAGAGTTATACCCATTGTATTTTTTATGTATTTCATTTGGATTTGAGTTGAACTAGATATGTCTTATGTTGGTGCCATCAAGTTTTTTGAGTTATGGTTTTATTGTTGATCATATTCTTTCCGCATTTGTTATACATATATGGTTTGACTTTGTTCTAGTAGCCTTACCTTTACGGTATCTTGGTCTTTTCCCATTTGTGTATCAATTGGGTGATAGGCTTACTTGTTAAGGTACATCGTGACATGTGTCATCATGACCCTTAAATTTTTGGTCATGAAAGTTATTCTATACTAGGGAGACCTAAGTGTGAGGACTCTGATGTAGTCATCACAGTAATCATCCCAGATTGCATTATTCTGTTTCTTCTAATTTGAATCTAGGTCTACATCTCCTGTATGTCTACATACATTGCTATTGGTTTTAATGTTGAATATGATGCCCTTTTTGTGACTCTTGATATTTCTACCCCATTACGAGAGTCTATAATGGTGTATTATGTGTACCGATTCTGTGTAGTGACCTTTGCAAGGCACGAGATCTGGATAGACTTGATTATCCAAGATATGGATTGTCTTTTCTTAGGTATGGATTGATTGGATTACTATCAAATTATTTTTTATTATTATGCTAAAATCATTACATTAGCTCCCCCAGGTGGGCTAATCTTGGCATGATAAAGTACTCTTCATTTGGTTTTGATGAAGTTATATCATTTATACGTGCTCGTCATATGGTAGAAAAGGATGCTTGTATTATTTATCCTACTTTTATTATACTTGTGTTGTTTCACTTCCTACTTTGGATTCAATTTTGAGTTTTTTATGAGTTCATCGATGTTTTTTATGGAGTTTCCTAGTATTCCTCCAAATTGACTTTTTTATTACTATTTAGTTAGGCAACAAGCCTATTTATATTCCTCTTTATAGGATGGACCTATTTGTGTGGATGAAACTGAAAGAGCAATTGCATAATTTTATGAGTAACGGGATCATTAGACCTAGCATGTCTCCTTGAGGTGCACCTACCTTGTGTATGAAGAAGAAGAAGGATTTTTCTATGCAAATGTATATTGACTATTGGTAATTGAATAAGGTGACCATCAAGACTAAGAACCTCTTTCTCGCATTGATGATTTTTTACCAGCTTTAGGGTGCTTTGGTGTTTTCAAAGATTGAATTCAGATCTAGGTGTCACCACTTGATGATTAAAGCTTTGGATTTTTTGAAGATGGCTTTTTATTCTCAGTATGAACCTTATGGGTTTTTTTTCATGTCCTTTGGGTATACCAATACATTCTTAGAGTTGATGGTTGATGTCGCCCAAATTACACCTCTCAAAAATAGTATAATGTGGTTGCTAAATCAAATATAGATCCCAGAAATGTTGAGGTTGATCCCACGAGGAATAGTCCAAAATTATGTAAAGAGTTTTCTAATGTAATAGGGAATTACGTAAATGAAAAGGGGTTTTGTAAAATTAAATAGTAATAGTAACAGCTGTTGGTTAATTCGATTGTGAGAAATATGAGACGAGCACTAGATTATATTCCCAATGACTTTATAACTCCATAGTTTTTTGTATTTAGTAGACTATTGTGATGCCTTGCATGTAAAATATTATAAGATAGGTATCACTTAACCATCTATCAACCTTAGCTAAATAAGTTTCACTCATCTCCTCTCAGATACAGTGCTTCGTTTCTAACCCTTGTTTTGTGATCTCAGATTAACTATCCGGTTGAGGCTCAAGTTAATTTGATAAAGGTTGATAGCTTCAAATTTATGTTGTTATTTGTTTTTTCAAATCTCTACCTCTCCCTCGAGCAAGTATAGAATATAGGCGAGTTCCAAACATTTGTAACCATCAAAAAAGTGATTAAACCAGAGGAAATACCAATACATGCAATGACGCCGGTCTAGAATAATTAATTCATTATGGTTCCCATAACCTTAGTTATGGGGTTTAGCTACTCATGATCATAAGCATGCAAGAAAAATCCATAGCTGAAAGCATAATTTTGTAGATACAAGAATATGATGAAAAACCAAAATCTCAAATTGATTGAAAACTCTACTAACCATGTCAATGACTCCAAGACCAATAATATATCTCATAACCACAAATAATGTAAAAGAGTATTGCTAAACATAAATTATAATGAGAGTATTTTTATATACAAAATGTATCATATCCTAAACTATGTAGGAAAAGTAGGTCTGCAATATCCTTCGAGTCGCGGATTCAGTCGTGGATCAGATCCATTAATTGTCGCTTTCAATTGTGGAAATAAGGATCAACTTCCATCTCCAGTACATGACACATGATGTCCACCCATGATTTGTGGGTTGGAGTCATGAGTCACAAATCACCTCGTAGGAAATAGATTTTGCCTTTCATCTTCAGAATTCTACTCACAAGTATACTCAAGAATTGTAGGTCCTACCCATGAGTCGTGGGTTACAAACTTAGCAACTTTTCATCCTTTTTCCCAGCTTTTCCTCTAAAATATGATTTCCTGCACAATCAACACAAAAGCACATCATATCCAATAAGAATACCTAAGTTCTTGCTTAATTTCCTTATTTGAAGTATTTATTAAGAGTGCCAAGAAACTAGGGCACATAAATGAACCAAGTATTCTTAATACATGTCGACTCATATGTGACTGTATTTGGGCATTACATCATTGTTAATTCCATGAATGAAGTTTATTATGTGAAAAACTTAATGACTATACTTAAACAATTGCGAAATGATATGTAATATGCCATGTTATCCAAGTGTAAGTTTCAGTTGGATTCTATCTCCTTATTAGGTCATGTAATAACTAAGGATAGTATTATGGTCAGTTCGAGAAAAATAGCAGCGATTCGTGATTAGGCTGGACCTACTCCTACATATATTTGTAGTTTCATTGGATCAGTAGGATATTATCAACTTTTGTAAGGGGCTAAAGACTATGGTGATCGATGTAGACTATGCAATAAATGCCACGCAAGTAATGCCTCTATATCTTAAGAACAGAAACTACCAACGCTAACTATAAATTATGGATTGGGTAGTTGTACTCATGAACCTTCATCTACCTCAATGCATAAGCAATAACACAACCCTGCTTCATTAGAACACAACCATAAACAGCACCAAAAGCATCACAATATATGGTAATTCCCTTGCCCTTAATAGAAAGATTCAATATGGGAGCTAATGTGGGAAAGTCCTTGAGTTTTCCCAAAAGACCGAATTGCACTATATAGACCACTAAAACAAAACCTATTTTCTAGTCAATCTAGTCATCTGCAATGCAATAGTAGCAAAACCTTCCGCAAACCGCTTGTAATAACATGCCAAACCAATAAAGCTACGAACCTCAGTCGGAGAAGTAGGTCAGTCCCAATCATAAATAGCCTTAATCTTTGTTGAATCCACCATAATCCCATCTTTACACATAGCATATTTGAGCAAGGTAAAATACTCGATCCATAACTTACACTTTTAGAATTTTGTAAAATGCCTATGATCTCTCAAAGTTAAGAGTACAATCCTCAAATGCTACTTATGCTCCTCTATTCTCCTCAAATACACAAGAATGTTATTTATAAACACAACCACAAAGGATTCCAAGTAAATTTAGAACACGTGGTTCATTAAATCAATGAATACAGCTGGGGCAGTGGTCAACCCAAAAGACATCATCAGAAATTCATAATGGACATAACGAGTCCTAAAGGCTGTGTTAGGGATTTCCTCATCCTTAATCCTCAACTAATGGTACCCAAACCTAAAGTCAATCTTATAGAATATTATGGCTCTCTGAAGTTGGTCAAACAAATCAGTAATACAAGGCATAGGGTACCTATTTTTCATTGTCTCCCTATTCAACTACCTGTAGAAGATGCACGTGTGCATACAACCAATATTTTTCCATATGAACAAGATAGGTGTACCCCAAGAAAATACACTCGACTTAATAAAACCCTTACCAAAAAATCTTAAAGATGAGAATCAACTTCTTAAGATCTGTAGGAGGCATGCGATAAGGTGGAATAGAAATATTTCTGTTGCCCAGCAGAACATTAATAACAAAATATTATGTTCAACAGGAAGGTTAGGTAGATCAGTAAAAAAGACATCAAAAAAATCACAGGCTATGGGAATAGAGTCAATTGAGAGACTCGGTCCATTAACATCATAGATATAATCCAGATAAGACTCACAACCCCTTGATATAATTCTCCTTTCCTAGACATATGCAATTATCTGTATCGGCAGGCGACTAATGTATTCTTGCCACAACCAAGGGTATGCAAAACATGGATAAGGTAATTACTTTGGAAAAATAATTTAGGACCTCATCATAAGGGGATAAATAGTCAATTCCCATAACTACATCAAATTCTACCATATCTAACACCATAAGATAATCCAAAGTATCAAACTCTCAAACGGTCACAATGAATGATCTATAAAATCGATCCACTACTAAATAATACCCTGTGGGAGTACATACACGCAATGGAATGGATAAGGAATCCCAAAGACAACTTTTCCCTGGTGCATAATAAATAGACTCATATGAAAGGTGGATCCCAAATTAACTAAAGCAATAGCTGGATGACGACACACTAAAATTGTACCTATAATAATAACATCTTACAAATGTTCCTCTAGGAAACTAGGTATGACATACAAATGATATCACCTTCTACCTAGTTGGGCACCTGACTGACCACCCGCCCTACTGAGAACCTTATTAATTACCCTAGGGAAAACCCAGATAATCCTACACACCATCTTTGGCTGGGGGCGACATTACCTTAATCAGCAGATCACTCTACTCTATAGGTACAACTTTCCCACACTAGGGACATTATCTAAAAAATTCTTGATGGCTCCACAATCATTACAAGACCTTTGTTTCTCACTATGACAAGAAGATCCAACTGACCCAATGTAGCCACCTCAGCTAGAAGACCATAAATATGCACCTTACAAAGGTTGGCTACTATTCTAGATAGAATAATTAATAAGATTTGGCTATCCCCCATTGGTATTCTAAAATGCACTTTGAATGATCCTATTAGATTTACCTTGGCACTAATAAGATTGATATGGAGGGTACCAACCCTGAGAACCTATGCCTCTAAACTATAAGCCACTCTAGCTCCCACTAGAACTACCTTGATAATGTGTTATCTTATTACTGCCCCATTGTGCCTCACAAAGCATCTCCTATATGGTTTTAACATAATCAAAATCCTTCAATAAAAGATCTGCAAGTGGAAACCATACTTTGAGTAGCCAAATATAGAGAAAGTCTTAATCTTTTATCAAAATACCAAATCTACTCATACTCAGTTGGAAAGATAGTTGTAGCATATCAGTCCAACTCTTGCAATCATGCTTCATACTCCAAAAAAATAATAGAGCCCTTCTCTAATCTATAGAACTTGTCTTTTAATTGCTCATAAAAGTTGTGGGGCATATACTTCTATAAGAATATTTAAAAGAGCTGAGTCTATGTCAAGGGGAGAGATCCAGTTGGCCTGGAATCAAGATAACCTCTCCACCAATGTCTAGCTGTAGAGTTCTACTGAAAAGTAGTGTAGTACAGTCCATAAGTCTACACTTTGCCTAAATTATAAAGCTATCCTTATAAGAAGTCAAGAACTTAAATTCCTCATCGCCTCGTTCCTAAAAACCTAGGTGGAGTAAATCTTATAAATATGCCCAACATCTTCTGCTCCTCAACAGTCATAGCTGGATGGGTGACTACTTACTGAGCAACTACTGGTGTAGGAGGGATCTCAACTCATCGAGTCACAGTTACAGGTTATGAACTTATATTTGTACAACATTGATCCACAGACTGAGAACCATTAGACGGTGCACCACCAAGTAATCCAAGAAACTAAACTAAAGAATCCCTGAGTAGTAATGATTAAATAAGCCTCGATAGAGCCTGTGTTGGCCCCTACCCATCACTGGCTAGGGTGGAGGAATCTCTAGTATGGAAATAAGAATAAGATATGGTGAAGGCTTTTTATCCAAACCCCTTGATAGGGTTGCAAATATTGCTTTCCTTGGCCTATAAGTGAGCCATGATAACCAACCGGAGGCCTTCTCACAGACTTGGGGTCTCTACCCCAAGTAGTGACAGCTCGCATCCTGCCTATCTTTTAAATTTGGTAACAAAGTGAATTTTAGAAACCAACATAGAATAGTAGCACAAAATTAATAAGGAAAGTGAAGATCACCAAACAATGTCCTATAGACTCTTAAAGATAAGAAATGGATGTTATCATTCAAATTCACAAGAGTCTACAAGGCCCTTGCTCTTGTACCAACAATACCAGGGAACCTAAGCTCTGTTACCAATTTATCATGATCTAATTTCATGAGTTTTGATGGTACCTACTTTAATCCACTTATAGCTAAGCCAAACCATAGCCTAAAATAACAAGTGGGCTAAGTGGGAGATGGTATAAGGAGTACAAAAATAAGGCATATAATATATTTCTAGACAAGAAACATAGATATGATAACATAAGTAATAAGAAAAAAGTAAAGAAGTGTCCCACGACCTACTAAGGTCGGTAAAAGAGCCTCTAAGAAAAAGAATGAGTGCACTAATAGCATAAATATACAAACAGTCTTGAAAGGAAAGGCTTTCCAGAAATAGTAAGGACAAAGAGAATCCACTTCTATTCCAAAAGCTCACCTTATATATGAACCCTCATAAGCGCTATAATGGACGATGGGCGTGGCAGCTAGTGATCGGATTTGCATAAGATAAATATGTAGAAGTGTATTTGAGTACCCAAACAACGGGTACCTAGTAGGAATGATTGACCAATTGAGCTAAACCATAGTAAGAGCATAATAAGATGTGAGAATGTAAGAAAGAGTCAAAATAAAAGGGAAAACCCAGAGTAACTCTCTGAATGACTAAGATATAATATAGTAAACAATATAAAAAATAATGCAACTAACTATAGACTAATTGGGACCCCATAAGCCTAGATGTTACAAATTAGAGAAAAGTAATCCAACTAAACCCACATAAGCTCGATGGATGAAATCAAGAGATAAGCATCGAAAATGATAATCATAACGTAATTAAACATAAAAACCATATCCATGAAACCTCACATACCTTAACCACCCGACCCGAATTGATTACTCAAAACAATAAATGACCCATTTGTGCCAGACTTGAACTGGAGGTAGTATCCAAGATATCAGACTTATACTTGAAATGTAGGGCCCTTACAGAGTAGCCATTGTTGGACTTTAACTGTTCTTCAGTAAAAATTCATGGTAGAAGTCTATTCAAGAGGAAAAAAGTTGTTGAGTTAACCTTAAGACTCAAGAACATATATCTAGGATGATGAAAGAGGATTCCTCTATCTACAAGGATTTAACTATAATATTATCCTATAAAGGGTCGGTGGGTCTTGGTTCTAACCTTAAAATTCCATAAGAAGTACCCCAAAACTAGAACTAAGGTCTCAAGGTCCCATTATAGTGCATCAGCTAAGCTTAACCAAGTTCTAAGGTCACATTTCATCTATAGGCTGCCTAAATACTGCTTATTAATAGCTAGATATTCTAAATTTTTCTAGATTTACACCCAAGTCATAATTCCTTTCCCAAAACTAGCAAAATATTATACTAATATCATAATAATCTCATCCTTAAAGAAAATTAAACCTAGGCTACTTAGACATCGAATAATGCCTGGTAAAGTCCACTAGATAGGAGATTTTCCCTTCTGAGAAACCTCTGTATGATGCCGCTCAATCAAAGAAAGGATCTACACATTAATACAAGAACAATTATACCTATATTATGTATACATGCTTTGGGTACAACATTTAGTGAAAAATTCCATGTGGCACCTGCTTGTTGAATCAAAATTTTGAAAACATCAAAAATTCCCCTATGATTAAGGATCATTTACCCTAAAAATGAGTAAGTTTCCAAATCAAACAAATGTAAAATTGAGCTACTACGGAACGATGTATTTAAAGTTACCAAACAACGAATTTGATTTTGATAGAAATGTATGGTAACTAAGATGAGGAAATGGCCAATATGCATTCTTCGACTCACCTTGAATCCTTAACGAGTATCTTTTTTCTCTATCTAACTCTCTAGGGCTTTCATGAACATGCAACTTGGGAGTAATGAGAGAAAAAAGTTTTAAAGGGTGAAATAAATGCCCCGTGGTTACCGCTTAAGAAGCCATTTGACCACTTTGGAAATCATCTCTAAAGAAGCATGTGGTCGCTTAAGTGACACATGCCAAAACTGAATTCTATTAAATCTGGAAATATATCACTTATATGAGGTTCGCTAAAGCATTCTAGTATCAAATAAAGTGGATAGACGGGGATACGTCTTGGCCACTATAGAGGTAACCTGGCCGCTTATGTGACCACCATTTAAGAGACCATAGGTCTTCTTAAGAGGCTGCACCAGATGAATCCATGCACTAACTGAAACTTGATTTTTGGAAGGTTTCCAATACACCCTTGGAATTCATTTGGAGTTTTGTGGATGCAAACATATTAAGGTACCCTATCAAATTAGACATTTTGGACTCAACGACGCCATTAAATTTCCCTTCGAGGTCTTTTTGATGAAACATGGGTCTCGCACCCAATGACCATTTTAACAAAATTCACCAGTAGTCCAAAATGAGTTTGAAAGCCTTGAGACCCTAACAAAAGGTCCCCCTAGCATAAAATCAATGCTCCAAATATGACGGAACTATTAAAATTGGCATTCAAGGTTTTTAACCTAATTTTTAGACCCGATAGCCAATCATTAATTGCATAAACTTTAAAATATAGAATTGGCTCCAAAAATGAAATGAACTGGTCAGTAATTAAACTATTAGCTCCAACAAATCATATATGGCTTATTGGAACTATGTGAAAGATGTAAACAATGAAAGAATATGAAAATGCAAGTGAGACTACTAATGGAGTTGGGCTGCAAATTTTTGAGATTCTACGCATTGTGATCCTAGTAGTGTTTACCCATAGTTTTTTAGTTGAAACTCCACTTCCTGAATTTACATGAAATAAATAAAGATATAAAGATCATTAACGAACCAAAAAAGACAAAATAATATAAACCTCAAATTAAGTAAAAAATATATTTGACAATCAAGAACACATCCCACACAAAAAATAGATAAAGGATTAGGCTAAGTTAGTATTCTAATAACACAAAAAAACTGTCTTGAACCAATGAGACAAATACCCCTAAAGTAACTTGATAAAATTTATCTAATTCTCTCCATGGTGACAAAGATAAACATGTGCATATTAACAAAAATATGTCATAAACCACCATCAGTACATAAAATACTATCAATAATAATGTCAACAAAACTCCATAATAAGTTCATAAGGATAGCCCCTAATTTACCTAAAGACAAGCCATAACTAAGAGGGCTTTGAAAGATCACAATAATTTATAATGAATATGAAATATTGGGAAGCCCATTAAAGAAAAAGAAAATGGGTAAAGAGCCACAAAAGATGAAATATTAGTAGCTATAACACGAAGCCATCCTTTGACTCTATTTTAGTAGAAGTTCCAATGTTGTTTAGTGACAAGAGACAGCTCATCTTACTAAAATGTTTGGTGAATGCATACAATATTCAATATAAAATAAATGAACACAAAGATCAAACTACTTATTTCGTAGCTCATTCACAATTCCTTTACAGCCAATACACTTCTAGTTTTATTTATGAGAAAAATACAAACCAAAATCTAAAAAAAGGGAAAATTAAGTTGCCAACTTGATTTTAGTTTTTGTTTACCCATATTAGATAAAGAATACTGGGAAAACCAAAAATATAATTCTTTTCAGTAGCAATATCTCCAATTTATAACAATCTCCCCTTTGTTTTCAAAACAAAAACAAAGAAAATCACTGAAATTGTATTAGAAATTGTTCTGGAAAGAATAAATGAAACTACTGAAAACCAAAATCCATCATTTTTCACCAAAACAAGATAAAAATAACAAGTTGCAAAGAAAATTAAAGTGAACTTAAGGACGGATTAATGTAATAGAACAACATAACTCCACACTTTCTTTTAAAAGGCAAGGTCCGGAACCATGTTATTAGTTTTTATCTACATTCTCTTACGTATTTTAAGGTGAAGCATCCCTAGATGGTGACTAACACAAAACAAAAGGAGACTCACTCACATATCCCTAATTAGGTAAAATGAGTAGAAATACTTGGTGCACATTATGATTAAAATTTCAATGTATGAACACAACCTCATGGATACATATGAAGATATTAAACAAAAATATAGAGAATGAAATAGAGGGTCTTCTAAACAAAACAAATATAAACATATATCCACACATTTACATACACATATAATCATACACAAAATAACTTTGGTGGATAAAATTTGATTACATTCGAAGAGAAACAACAACATAAGTTTAAAGCTAGGGAAAATCACATAATAGTAGAATCAAGAACAAGAAATGAAAGCAGAGATAAAGTTGAAATAAAAGGATGAATTTTACCTTGTTTTGATCTCCAAACGAAGGCCTTGACGCCTAGGATTCCTTCTTGAACTCTTCTTCAATACTAAACTCCAAACAAGAAAATACAACTAAGAACTTTATAAATATATGAATGTGTGTTTTATCCCACTCTTTACACAATTTGAAACTTGTTGACTTGTGTTTTTTTATCTTAAAACCTCTATTTGAGTGATACAATTGGAGATTTTATAGGTAAATTAAGGCTTCAAAGTCTGGATTTGAAATCAAAATTTCATAGAAGATAATAGATAGAAAAAGAGGGGAAAATCTATCATTAAATTGAAAGGGACAACACATATTTTTGAATTCTGGGAAGCTTCTCAAGCATTATTGGTGAAGTTGAAGTTGATTTGAGCCTTTACATCCATTTAGGACTGATTTTGACAAATTTCATGATGGCATGGGTTGAACAGGGGAGAAAGGGGTGGAATACTAGAAGGCGCTATAGAGGAGGAGCGATAGCTATGATTGATAAGGTTTTCTAGTTTTGAGGGGTGGCAAAGGATAGGTGAAGGCGATAGGAGAGAAGTGTTGTTGTTTTGGGAAATATTGATGGTCTTGGGGAAGGGGATAAAGCGACGTGTCTCTAATTTTTGGCAAAGATGGCATTTATTTTGGTACTTGGACTGTTGACTTGATCTGAGTTGTTCGATCATATGATCGGACATTTTAGAAATAATCTAATATATATATATATACACATTAATATATATAACTTGACCTGAACCAGGGCCTTGGTGTAATGGGTATCCCAAGTTCAACCAGGACTGGAGACCACCCCCGTTTCCCAACCCAATGCACCTACGCATACCTTGAGTCGGATGAATTCTAAAAATATAACAAGATAGTGTTATTGCATAATCCAAGACTCTGGGATAGGTTTATATCTGTGACCACCCAAACGAGTCTAACCGTTTGATACCCAATCGATAACCATTACCAAACCAAACTATAGCCATATGAGTTCCATAATAATTATATATAATCAAAAAATAAAAAAAGATGGAACAACCAACAATACAGTCAATCGGTGTCAGTCCTAATACTAAGGCAAACACCAATACCGATCCCACCCAAATAAAGCCATTGTAGTACCACAAAAGCCTCTAACCTAAAGAACACCAAAATCTAATTAGGACATACCCCCAACTATATCCAAAACCAATATCCATAAATAAACCAAAGTACGAAATAGCATCCAAGAAATGGAGCCTTCGGGAAATATTGAAGCTCATTTCAATCCAATAGCGATACTGAATTATGATAGCTATGCACGAGGAGTAGAAAGGTTGGTTCCTGCATCGTGTGGGGATACAGCCGCCCAAAGATAGGTTAGCGGGTGAATTCTAGCATGAACTCAAGATAAGGATAAGATAATGCCATTTAATAAAATAAAGTAAACAATCTATATACGTACAAACTATAAATATATATAACTGTGTCGTGAAAGAGAATCGGGTTTAGCATGCATTTAAAACCATTAACTTGGGTATGTGTAGCTTAACCTTCATTAACCACTCCCAGTCTATATAGGTCCAGTGTTACCCATTGAATGAGCCCCGATACGTGTAGCCATACGAATCAGAGATACCATAAGAGTAAGGGATTCCCAAGTACCCTTTACCCTCTAAGATATATATGTATAGTATCCTTGCAGGATTATCGTGTATCTCGTAGTATCATATAAGGTCGCCATGACCTACCTCGTATATTGGCAAATATGAATTTCCAGTGTGCATCCATTGGACTCCTACCTTCACGATTAGCTATCACACCCTGCCTTTATGGCCCAATTAAAAGCATTTCCACCCAACCAAACCATTGATACTAACCGAGGCTATACATAGTGGTATTCTCATACTGACTATAACTTACAACTATTGTCCCTAGCCAAACTTTTTTGAGATAAAAGGATTTCCATGTACCTATAGATCATATCATCCTATTAACTTGAGAGAGTCCCATGTACCCCACAAGTGTTCCATTATTATGATTAATTGGGGGATTCCATTGTACCCTAAAAGAATGATTATTAAAGCAAAAACCATTCCATTTTGACCATTCCAAACCATTTAGCCATTTAGGGTTCCCTTAACATGTTTAAACCATGCATAAGTTCCATTAAAAATTCAATAATGTAGTGAAAACATTCTCATAGGCATTTTATCAAAAATATTGGTGGCATAGTATTTCAAAAATCAAAGACAACTACTAAATAACCATTCCCATTCAATCAATTATTTAAAACCACCATTAAAGCATATAAAATCATAATTAGAACATGGTAAAACCATAACCAACTATTTATAACCAAAAACCCCCAAATTATATTTGAAAACCAAAAACCATACAATAATCTCACCATGAAAACATTATATAAAACTATGACATTAGTCGGAACTAACAATACTTGAAGAGAACATGTCTTAAACCAAGAAGATGATGGTGAGAAATCACAAGCACAAGCCCTAAATTAAACTTTAAGGTAAAACACTAGCTTCCTATGCCGAAGAACTTTAGAGAGGATTAGAGAGTGTTTTTCTAAGTGTTGATGAATAGAATAATAGGGCAAATAACCTCCTAAGTGAGTTAAAATTCATGGGGACTTATTAGGTTAAGTGGTGAAATATCAATATTGCCCTCACTTAAACTTCACCAAAATCCCTTCAGATCGATAAGACTATCCAAAACGGTCATACCATTCAATAAAAGAGGTACCCCCCACTCTTACCCAAGGCTATCTATCTTGGTCCCAACATTGTCCAAGGAATAACTCACCCTAAACCATGCCGTATCTTAGCATACGACCGACACCCATGATCCGTACCCCAGGAAGAATAGAATCCAAAGAGGATTGAACACTGCCCACCATACGAATCCATGGTATGACTTGTACCCAGGCTTACAACTCATAGTGAGCCACTTGTACTCAAATCCATCTTAGTCTTCCAAGTCCTACATTATGTGACGGAAATACCCAAACCAAATGACCCGTGTCCAATGATACAATTTGTACCAAACAAATTGTACCCATTATAGAAACCAAATCCATCCCATCAACCAATATTTGTCAACATAGGACTAACCCATACCACTCATATCCCAGTGTATGAGTCATTTCCCTGTAGTCGTATCTTGTCCAAAGGCCAAAAATCTAAGAAATTTAATAATGTCCAGAAACCTAGGGTATTTTAGTCTCCCCCACTAGGAACATTTGGCCCCGAATGATGGATAAGGTAGGGTAACCACAAGAATGATTCATTTGCATTATCAAATATCAATACAACCTTGAACCTAATTAGAAAACAAAAATGCAATGATATTAACCTTTCCTTTAATAAAGTTTGAAAACAAAAGTATGTTAAAGAACATATACCTTCGGCATGAATCCAGGAGCAAAAACCAGATGCGGATACTTGGACTTCATGTCCTTCTCCGCTTACCACGGAGCCTCTTCCACTTTGTTGTTCCACCATAAAACATTTTCCTAGGCCACATCCTTGGTTTGTAATCGACGAACCTGCCAATCCATGATCTCGATCGAGACCTCTTCATAAGACAAAGAATCCAAGATATTCAATCCCTCCAATGAAACCACCGAAGAAGGATCACCAAGACACTTCCGCAACATAGATAAATAAAATACCGGTTGAATGGATCCCAAACCAAGGCAACTCCAATTCATAAGCCACACTACACACCCTCTGCAAAATTTCATAAGGACCAATAAACTGAGAACTGAGCTTTCCCTTACTACCAAAAAACATTACTCCTTTCATGGGAGATACCTTTAGGAATACCTTATCCCCAACTTGAAAGTCCAAGTCTCTACATTATACATAAGCATAGGACTTTTGGCCACTTTGGGCAGCCTTAAGCCTATCCCTAATCATCTTTACCTTTTCCATCACCTGAGAAACAAAATCTGGACCAAATATATCTGCTTTACCAAGCTCAAATTAGTAGATAGGAGATCTACACCTCCTACCATACAATGCCTCAAAAAGGGCCATCCCAATACTAGAATGATATCTATTGTTTTAAGCAAACTATACCAAAGGTAGATGCTCAACCCAATTTCCACAATAGTCAACCACACATGCCCGAAGCATACCTCCAATGTTTGAATAGTTTTTTCTTCTTGCTCATTCATCTGAGGATGAAAATAAATACTCAGACTCACCTTAGTACACAACCCTTCTAAAAAGACCGCTAAAAACAAGATGAAAACCATGGACCACAATTAGAGATAATTGAACCAGGTGCCTCATGCAACTTTACTATATCATGAAGATACAACCTCAAATTATCCACCACCAAAAAGGTAGCCCTCACTGGCATTAAGTGAGTAGACTTTGTTATCCTATCCACAGTGAACCAAATCAAATAAAATTAATTTTGAGAACAAGGAAGACCTGTAAAGAAATCCATATTTATTACCTCTCATTTCTATTTCAGAAAATTAATTTCTTGATACAACCTACCAGGCCCCATGTGCTCAACTTTAACTTGTTGCCACACCATGCACTTATCTACAAAATTAGCCACATCCCTCTACATACCATTCAAATAATATCTCCTTGAGATTGTGATACATTTTTGTTGAACTAGGATAACAACATAGAAAAATTCATGCATCTTAGAAAAAACCGATAGTCATAAACTGTCAACATTAGGGACACACATCCTCCCTTGGTATCGTTAAGTACATCGCCACTAATCTCAAAGACCATCACCTTTTGCCCACTAACATCATTCTTGATTTTCATCAAGAAAGGATCTAGCACTTGCTTCTCCTTAATATCTACACCAAGAGGCCTTCTAACCACTTCTTAAACCATCACCCCACCATCCTTGGATTCCAAGAGATGAACTCTAAAATTGGCTAAGCAATGGATATCCTTCACTAATTCCCACTTTCCTTTCTCCACATGATCCAAACTTCCTATGGACAACCTGCTAAGATCATCAATAAGAACATTAGCTTTACCTGGGTGATAGTGAACACTCACATCGTAGTCTTTGAGAAGCTCCAACCTTCTCATTTGCCTGAAATTTAACTCCTTCTAAGGGAATAAATATTGTAGACTCATATGATCAATAAAGATGTCTATGTGCACTACCTACAAATAATGTAGCCATATTTTTAAAGTAAAACCACCACCAATAACTCTAAATAATGAGTAGGATAATTCCTCTCATATATCTTCAACTGCCTGGAAGTATAAGTAATAACCTTTCCATGGTGCATCAAAACACAACCAAGTCCCACCCGAGATGCATCACAATAAACCATAAATCCCTCCGTACATTCTGGCAAGGTCAAAACTAGAGCCGAAGTCACCTTATCCTTATTCTTCTCAAAACTACATTCACAAGCTTCTGACAAAGAAAACATTACCTTCTTCCAAGTTAACCTAGTCAATGGAGCAACTATCATCTAAAAGCTCTCCCCAAATAGCCTATAATATCTGGTCAAACATAAGAAGCTCTAAATATAGGTTGAATTCGTGGGTCTAGGCTACCTTTTAACCATCGTAACCGTTTAAGGATCCACCATGATCCCCTCACTAGAAATAATATGACCAAGAAAAGTCACATAGTTTAACCAGAACTAACAGTTGGATAATTTTGCATACAACTGCTTATTTTTCAAGGTCTGCAACAACACACGAAAGTGATTGGCATGATCCACCTCCCTTTTAGAATACACCAAGATGTCATCAATAAACACATTGATAAAAAAATCCAAGAGCTTTCTGAAAATCGTGTTCATCATATCCATAAATGTCGTCAAGGCATTAGTCAAGCCAAATGACATTACCAAGAACTCAAAGTGTCCATACTGAGTATAAAAATTTGTCTTAAAGATATCTTCCTCCCTAATCTTAAGCTGATAATACTCAGACCGAAGATCTATCTTAGAAAAAAACTTGGCATTTTATAACTTATCAAATAAGTCATCTATCCCTTGAAGAGGATACATGCTCTTGATATAAAAAAGGTACCATTCTTCTTCTACATGAACAACACCAGTGCACCATACAGGGATACACTAGGATGAATAAACCCCTTACCCAAAAGGTCCTTAAGTTGCTTCTTGAGTTCCCTCAACTCAGCTGAAGCCATTCTTTAAGGAGGAATAAATATTGGATGAGTGTCTGAAACCAAATCAATACCAAACTCAATCTCCCTATCTGGAGGAACAGTAGGAATATTATCCAAAAAGACCTAAAGAAATTCATTTTCCACTAAATCAAATAAAAAAAGGACCTTCCAAGTTAGAATCCTTAACCCAGACCAACTGATTAAGACAACCTTTATAGATTAATCACCAAGCTCTAAGATAAGAAATAAGACTTTCCCTAGGACTTAGGGAACCACTCTCTCACTATGTAACAGGTTCACCAAGTAACCTAAAGACAACCTTACAAATTTGACAATCTAAGGATGCGTATTAAGAGTGTAACCAATCCATCCCTAGAATAACATCAAAATCCACCAAATCCAACTTAAATAATTATACCAAGGTCATCTTTCTCCCAACAAATACTACACACCCCTCTTTTAGCAATAATCGAATCATCTACAAGGGTAGAAATAGAAAAATAGTCAAAAAAACCTCAGGATCAAAACCAAAACTTATAGCCATATATAGGGTCACATAGGAAATAGTAAAACCATATCAAGTAGATAATACACATCATGAGAAAATAGTAGTAACGTACCAGTAATGACATCAGGTGATGCCTCAGATTCCTGCCGAGATGCAAGAGCATAGTACCTATTTAGGTCAGTGCCGATACCAGAAATAGGAGCAGATACTAAAGTAGCACCACTGGACATAGGAGCAGAAGATGAACCAACTAGATCTTTGACCTCTACCAAAGCAACCTTACCAACCAGAAAATTTTGAAAAATATGGCCTGACAGACCACAATTAAAATATTTGCCCCTCTTTTCATCACTAAAGCCCTAATGAAGACGACCACAAAACTGTAAGGAGTGCATGAAAAAGATGACTGACCCCTACTAGTCTATGATTGGGAACCTTATTCCTGGAAATAAACACCACCTTATGGATGCCAATCACCCAACTACTTCAGGTAAGGAGTGCTAGAAGAAGAGAAGAAACTAGAACTCCCCCACTTATTCTTTCACCATTTGCCTCCATCCCGACCACCCTTCTACTGAGCACCACCCTGCTCAGATAACCTACTCCTCTTACCTTGCATTTCATCAAACTCTGCATATTTCCTTATTTCATCCTCGACCTGCTGCGTATGGACAACCAACCTCAAAATATCCATATCATTTATCAGCAGAGTAGTCTTTCTTTCAAGGATCAAATGGCAAGATATCCCAAAAGTAAACTTTATCATCCTTGCTCTAATATCGAACACCAAGTCCATAGCATACCTTGATAGCTGATGAAACTTCAAGGCATATTCCTTGACAAACATTCTTCCCTGCTTAAGATTAACAAACTTCTCCATCTTTGCTTCCCTAAGATCTTGAGGAAAGAAGTGGTCCAAAAAATCATTAGGAAAGGCCTCTCATAGGGAAAACTCCTCAACATCACCTCTATCCCTAACTCACTCCTTATAACTTTGGTATGTAATATCCTTGAGCTGATAAACTGTAAAGTTTACCCCTTCAACATTCGTGGCCTACATCACCCTGAAGATTTTCTCTATTTTATCCAAGAAAGCCTGAAGTTCCTCTACCACTTTAACTCCAATAAAAGTAGGAGGATTCATCTTCATAAATTGGCCAACCCTTGTGGCTTCACCAGATAAAACACCAGATGAATCCTGCTCAGCTTGAGCAGCAACCAACTGAGCAATAACATGAATTGATTGGTAAAATTCTGCATTAGTCACCTCACTTTGAGGAGGACTAGTAGCAACCGGGGGAACTCCAGAATAGTCAGGGCTAAGACACTGAGATCGAGTGTGAACTCTAGGTCTAGGGCGCACCCCATAAATATCATCCCCAGTTAGAATAGAAGAAATTCCTTGTGTTCCAAATCATTGAGGTATGATCTCAAAATCTAACAAATAAGGATTAGAGAAAATTACAGGACTTAGACTCCAAGATTAAAAATAGTATACCAAGAAATTGAAACAATCCTAAATGCCTTGTAGGCTCTCACTTATGTGTGTATCGTGCTACACACCCCTAAAGTCATTCTACTAGACAAGCCTTTGTGGACTCTTAATTGACCATGACCATAATCCTCTGATACCAACTTGACATGACCCGAACCAGGGCCGTGTCGTAATGGGCATCCAAAGTCCAACCAAGACTGGAGACCACCCCCGTTACCCAACCCAACCAACTTACACATACCCTAAGTCAGATGAATTTTGAACATATAACAAGATAAAGTTATTGCATAATCCAAGACTCTTTGATTGGTATATATCTATGACTATCCAAATATGTCCAATCTTCCGATACCCAACTAATAACAAATACCAAACAAAATAATAATACAACCACAATATTTGAGTTCCATAATAATTATATATGATCCCAAAATGAAAGAGGATGGAACAACCAATAATATAGTCAACCGATATTAGCCTCAATGTCAATAATAACACTAAGGCTAGCACCAACACCGGTCACTCCCATACCAACTATAGTAGTCCACAAAAGCCTCTAACCAAGAAAGTACCAAAATCTAGTTGGGACATGGACAGTTTCTGCATCGCGTGGGAAAACAGTAGCCCAAAGATGGCTTAGTTGGTGAACACTAGCATGAACTCATGATACGGATAAATGTAACACCTCGAGTCTGTACCGCGGATGTAACACGATGCTCATAATCCCAAAGGATCACAAGCTAACCCATGACTGGTACCTGTGGTAATAACTTTGTAATAAATAGTGTAATAATTGTGAAAATAGGTAAAAACATATGCCATATGGTTCAAATCTGTAAATAAATCTGAATACGGTATCAAAATACCAAAAATGAATATAAGTATTGTAAAACTGAAAAACTGTCTGAAAATACTCTAGTTTGAAAAGCCTCTAAACTATCTGAACTGTGGAGTTGATGGGATAAGTCCCCAACTAACTCCGACTATAGAAAATAATACTGAAATACTAAAAATAACAAACATGTCCTCGAATTATGAGGACTCACACTACTCTGAAAGATGAAGATCTAAACTGCTAAGGGTGTTCTGGAACTCTTACATCTGAACCTATGTATAAGACATAATAGCACAAAAAACATGCGTCAACACTTCGAATGTACTGGTATGCTTAGTGTGGTATGCTGAAATGCATGAGTTCATTTGCATGAACAATACTAACTGAATAACATGAGTATGAATAAATAAGAGTACATGCATGAATACATAGACTGTAATTGAGATCTTAATAATACTGAGTCTGAATACTAATAACTAATTTCTGAGTTTATAGATATTGTATTACTGATTATCTGAATAACTGTATCTGATAGTCCCAAATTCTGTGGAACTATACTAAGTTTCGTACTAAGATCAGTGACTATATCTACTAGTCCTAATTCTATAGAAATGAACTGAGTTCTATTCCGAGATTGAGACAGAAACTAAAACTGTGGGAGGTAATTATCTAACCGATATGCCCTTCTATAATCTAATTGGGGTCCAACCTGTAACCCTAGTTGAAAGGGTGTCAATACCATGCCATGAGTAAGGACAATTTGTTAGTTAACCCTCTCTGATAGGAAGCTCTTCTGCCAACTCTCGCTGGTAGGAAAACCCAAATGAGATATATAATCCCTCATAGTATCTGGCAAGAAGATATCTGAACCTACGTTTGTTATGTAGTTCTGTAATGCAGGGTTTTCTACAAAGGGTCAAACCTTTTGTTTATAGTAATGCCCCCATCCCCGGGTTCGCTTGGTGTTGAATCCTACTCCCAGCTGAACTGACACTGAATTGATTTCTAGTCTATACTAGACTGGTCTGAATTGTTACTTATATTACTGTTTGACTGAACTAAACCGAGTTCACTGAGTTCTGTGGACTGATAGAATACTACTGAATTCTATTAATTTACTGAGCACAGAGTGCTACTGAGGTCTACAGTGAGTCTTATGACTGAATTACAAACACTATTGAGATTTCATGTGTTTCTGGAACTGGATGAGTTCTACTGATCGAGTCACTACTGAGATTACTTTGTAACTGACACTGGCTCTAAGTAAACAACTAAATTGTCGGGTATTAAATACCCCCAAGACTCGATAGCATGAAAATAAAGCATCACATGATCTTGGTTAGCATAAGCATGCACATTGAATTCATAATCCATCTATAGAGACATCTTATCAAACTCTTGCATGGCATTACTTGTAAATAAGTTAGCATGACATGATTTCTTTCGCTTATTAGTTCACATAAATAATTCATCAAGCACTTGGTGAGCATACAAATGCACATAACACTAAACAACAAGTAGACATCATAATTCAAATCCCCATTGATAATTTCAAGGGTTTTGCATGGATCCTCATGATATTACAGGAATATCAATTAACTCACATGAAACGTATGATAAAACGTGGATTAGAATACCAATTAATCAATATAAATATGAACATAATCAAACCCAACATGGAATTCATGAAATCCATAAACTTGAAGTTTAAAAATAGTTTCTTGGACTCCAAGGGTGGAAGGAAACCTTGGATGAACACTTCACATACCTTAGTAGATAAATTCTGAGAGATTAATGGTGAGTTCTTGAGTTCTTGATTTGAAATTTGAACACCTAGGGTTTTGTTCTTCAGAATTTTTGAGAATGAATGAGTATAATTTCTCTCCAAAGGGTTTAATTTTATGTTTTGAGGGTTGGAGGGCATGGCAAAAAGACCTAATTAACCCTGACAATGTGGCATTTTAATGCCCGTAAACTATATTACCGATGCGTAGGCTGACTCACTGTGTCGTTGGCATCGACGCGATAGCCAATACACCGCGTCGAGTCCACGTCGGTTCACTAGAATTTGCACTAAAGCTAGGGAAAAACTATCTTATCAATGCGATGGTCGATACGATGCGTCGAGATTACATTGACCCACTGTTTTGGGCACTCAAATATGGTCTAAACGAGATCCAAAAATTCTGAAACTTATCCGGGAATATATATTGACCTTCTTGATCATGAATTAACTCTAATATCAACATTTAAGGGACGTAAAGGTCTCGAAATAAGATTTCCAACTTTCAAAGGCTAAAATGGCACAAAGTCTGAATACTTAGCTAATATATTCTAAGTCTGGGACCCCTTAACAAGCTTAAAGGACTGAATTAAGCTACAAATTTTGCAGGGTCTTACAATAAAATAATGCTATTTAACAAAACCAAGTAAACCATCCATAAACATACAAACCATACATATATATATTACCGCATCAGAAAAAGGAACCTAGTTTAGCATGATTAACCTGGGTATGTGTAGCTTAATCATCCTTAACCACCCATGGGATATATAGGTCCATTGTAACCCCCTGAATGGGCCCCGATGTGTGTAGCTGCATGAACCAAAGATACCATAAGAGTAAGGGATTCCCAAGTACCATTCACCCTCTATTATATATATGTACAGTGTACTTACAGGATTCTAGTGTACCTCATTATATCATATAAGGTCGCCATGAACTAACACTCTTGTTGGGAAATATCAGTTTCAAGTGTTCATCTATTGGACTCCAACCTTTACTATTAGCTATCACACCCCTCCTCTATTTCCTAATTAAAACCATTTCTAACCAACCAAACCATTTTTATTAACCGAGGCTATACATAGTGGTATATTCATACCGATTATAACTTGCAAGTATTATCCCTATCCAAATCTTTTTGAGATCAAGGGATTCCCATGTATCCATATATCACATTATCCTTTTTACTTGGGGATTCCCATGTACCACACAAGTGTTCCATTATTATGATTACTTGTGGGATTCCATTGTACCCCACAAGAATGATTGTTAAACCCATAACCATTTAGTTTTTACCATTCCAAATCATTTATCCATATAGGGTTCCATTAAAAAGTTTAAACCATGCATAAGTTCCATTAAAAATCAACAATGTAGTTAAAACATTCTCATATGCATTTTATCAAACATATTGGGGGCATAGTACTTCCAAAATCAAAGCCAACTACCAAATAACCATTCCCACAAAACCAATTATCCAAAACCACCATTAAAGAATATGAAAGCATAATCAAAATGTGGGAAAACCATAACCAAGCATTATAACCAGAACCACCAAATTATATTTGAAAACCCAAAACCATACAATAATCAGACCATGAAAATATTGTATAAAACCATGCCTGTAGTTGGAACTAATAATGAGGGAAGAGAACATGGATTAAACCAAGAAGATGATGCAGACAAATCACCAACATAAGCCTCAAATTAATGATTAAGATGGAACCCAAGATTCCTTTGCCCAAGAACTTTAGAGAGGATTAGAGAGTGTTTTGCTAAGTGTTAATGAATAGAATAATAGGGAAAACAACCTCCCAAGTGAGTTAAAAGTCGTGGTGACTTATTAGGTTAAGTGGGGAAATGTCTTGACTACCCTCACTTAAACTGCACCAAAATCCCGTCAGAGGGATAGGACAATCCATGTATGTCATACCCTACGATAGAAATGGTACTCACCACTCGTTACCATGGCCATCTTAATTGGACACAATACTTTCCAATATATGACTCACCCTAAACCATGTCGTATCCAGGCATACAACTGGTACCCATAATCCGTACCTCTAGAAAAATAGAATTTAAAGAGGATTGAACACTGCCCACCATATGAGTCCATGGTATGACTAGTACCCTGTCTTACGGCTCATGGTAAACTACTCAACTTAGATCCAACTTAGTCAACCATGTGTAACATTAAGTGAAGGAAAGACCCAAACCAAATAACCTATGTCCATCGATATAACTCGTACCAAACAAATCATACCCATTCCAAAAATCAAATCCATCCTACCAACCAACACTAGTCAATATATGAATAACCCAAACCACTCGTATCCCAGTGTACAAGTCATTTCCCCTAGTCGTATCCTTTCCAGAGAACAAAAATTCAAGAAATTTTCTAATGGAAAAAATCCCCAAGGTGTTCCAATATATATGTGTGTAATATTTAAATCTTATAAGAATAGTATTAATAGAATATCTCAATAAATGAGAGAAAACCCTCTAAAATATATTATCTATAATTTTAGAAATTTTATTTTCCAATTATTCAGATATAGTAATTTAAATAATATTAGAATATAAAGAGCAAAAATCGGGTGTCAACAAGGCTCTTACTGAGTAAAGTACAACAATTAGTTTTCTTTGAGTCTAAATTTGATTTC
The DNA here is from genome assembly GCA_030864215.1 of Capsicum pubescens. Lineage (NCBI taxonomy): Eukaryota > Viridiplantae > Streptophyta > Magnoliopsida > Solanales > Solanaceae > Capsicum > Capsicum pubescens. Next base: position 138,031,757 of record CM061545.1, read on the forward strand.
ACTTTTTTTTTAGATTTAGAACTCGCTTAATATGAGGAACATGATTATTAAATGAAATTTTAGTTTCATCCTTCTCTTTTAGAGTTGATTTTTGAACTATTTTTTGATAAAAAATAAAAGTATCTAATATGGGTATTATGTCACGATCCAATTTCTCAAGTTATGATGGCACCTACTTTATCCCATAAGTAGGCAAACCAACCATAGCCCAAAATGATAATTAATGGGTTAACGATTGAAAAATAATGAATCACAAAAAAGAAGTCAATACAATAAAAAAGTAAGCGGAATAGAGAAACACAAATAGTAATGTTTTTAAATGAACATCCCTCTTTATCAACCAGTTAAAATGTTTCTACCAAGAGACATATTTAAATTTAAGAAAAAACAAACAAAATGAATCCCTTCCAAAACCTTAAAAGGTCGGTACTAGAACCACTACAACCCAAAATTAAAGTACTAGACAGTATCTATTATATACATGTGTATATACAATAGTCTGGGAATGCAAAAGCCTAGAACTGGAACAGATGGATGAGGATAAGCCTTGGAATCCAAAAAGCTCACCCCGACTCTGATACAATAGCAAGGCTCTCAAACAATGTTAATGTCAGTGGCTCATACTAGAATATGCACCAGGGAAACAAAGCAAAAGTAGCGTGTGAGTACCAAAGAAATGGGTACTTAGTAGGCAACAGTAGCAAACTAGGTTAAATATAGTAAAATCATAAATATAGTGCGAAAGTGTAAGCTTAGTCAACAAAAATATGGGTAGAAATATAATTATTTATTGAGCTATGCACGTGCAATAAAGGAAACAAATAGGGGCAACACATGAAATTAACAACTCAATGGTAAGAAAAATAAGATAACTATATCCTACTAATCCCCATAAATCCCGAAGGCTCACAAAAAAAGACTATTAACTCGACCGAGCTCCAAAAAACTGGCAGGTGCATACAAAAAGTGACCAAAGTAGAAAGTAGATGTAAGCATAGGTAAACCAATTTCAGGTAATCATCTAATCGCAAATCCATGATAAAACTATCCCTATTTTTAATGAACTTTTACCTACAACAATAGGTAATAATAAGAGTCGATACATCGGGATCAAATCAAAAGTAATGGATAATAATGATAGTCCATACACTAGGGTTAAACCAAAAATTGTGGGTAATAATGAGAGGCTACATAAATCATGTACAACATATCTTAATACTATTGTCAATACTTTAAGAAAAACCATAACCAACACTAAAACACCATGATTATATCATAACCAAATCTCGGACTAGAATGAAACTCATAGTTACCATACCACAACTAGAAACCAGTGCTTCCATAACCAATATCAACTGCAAAACTAATAACTAAACCATAATATAATTTTTTCTAGAGTCATTCCATAACTCATAATAAATAGTAAAAATAATGTATATGCCGATTCTAAATTAAAACTGAAATGCATTTAAATAAAAATACACAAAAATAGTTAAAGGGAAAATATCTAAGGTTTCTAAGACTATTAACAGACCATAGTCATAAGTACCAATCTTGGGTGAATAAGTCCACTAAGAAAGGCGGGTCCCCCAATTACTATGTCAAGGAAGAGCTGACCAGGTCAAATACTACTCTACCTAGGATAAATGGGAAAAAATAGTTCAGAAATCAAGTCTAGGCCAAACCCAATCTAGAGTATTAGTCAAAACTGGTAATCAACATTCTATCTAATCCTAACGAGTCTTTAAGTTAAGTATACTAGCTAAAAAGAGTAGTGGTACTCACTATGGTGTCCCAAAAATTAAATCTAGGCCAAAAAGCTAACCTAGTCTAGTTAGAGGCTAAGCAGTCCCATTTTAAGGTACTTACGGAGCAAATCTTAGCACAAAGAATACTGATGCTCTCTACTGTGGGATAATAGGCCAAAATTCTATCAAAATGGTACCCTAACTAGCTAAAGAGGACATAAAATACTAGGTCAATAACCAGGCTAGAAAAAAGCAAAATAGCACATAAATAACATAAAGAAGCTCAATCTAAAGATTGAATAAGCCTAGCTTACCTGAATGCCGCCAAACACTCATTAAATTCTCTAAACTAGAGCTTTCCCTTTCTAAGAGTACTCCGAGAACTACCACACTATCAAAACACTGACCAACATGTAAGGACAAAAAAAATAATACCCATATTTCATATAAATATGCTACATAAAAAATTAGACTAAAATCTAACATCGGGCCAGGTTATGGAATTGCGAAATTGAAATAGTCAAATCGTCCTAGGCAACTCGAGAATCAAATTCCATAAAAATGTATCTAAATTTGGCTTAAAATAGCCCTGAATCAGTCATAATAATAACCCCAAAATGAATAATTAAAATATAGAATTAAATAAGAAATTAAGAAAAAGATTAACCAAGTTCTAAGGTCACATTTCAACTATAGGCTGCCTAAATACTGCTCATTAATTCTAGATATTCTAAATTCCACTAGATTTACACCCAAGTCATATTTCGCAACCCAAAACTAGCAAAATATTAGACTAATATCATAATAAACCTCAGCCTTGAAGGAAATTAAACCTAGGCTGCTTAGACACTGAATAATGCCTGGTAAAGTCCACTAGATAGGATATTTTCCCTTTCGAGAAGCCTCCGTACGATGCCGCTCTATCAAAACAAGGATCTACATATTAATACAAGAACAATTGCACCTATATTATGTAGAAATGCTTTAGGTCCAACATTGAGTCAAAAATTCCATGTGGGGCCCGCTTGTTCAATCAAAATTTTAAAAACATCAAAAAGTCCCGTAGGATCAAGGATCATTTACCCTAAAAATGAGTAATTTTCCAGCTCAAACAAATGTAAAATTGACCTACTACGGAACTATGTATTTAAAGTTAATAATCAATGAATTAGATGGAAATGTATGGTAACTAAGATGAGGAAATGGCCAATATGCATTCTTCGACTCACCTTGAATCCTCAACGAGCATTTTTTTTCTCTATCTAACTCTCTAGGGCTTTCATGAACATGCAACTTAGGAATAATGAGAGAAAAAAGTGTAAAATGGCGAAATAAATGCCCCGTGGTTGCTGTCTAAGAAGCCATTTGACCACTTTGGCAATCATCGCTAAAGAAGCATGTGGTCAGTTAAGTGACACATGCAAAAACTAACTTCTACTAAATCTGGCAATATGTCACTTATATGAGGTCCGCTAAAGTATTCTAGTATCAACTAAAGTGAATAGGTGGGGACCCATCTTGGCCACTATAGAAGTCACTTGGCGCTTATGTGACCACCATTTAAGAGACCATAGGTCCTCTTAAGCGGCTGCACCAGATAAATCCATGCACTAACTGAAACTTGATTTTTGGAAGGTTTCCAATACACCCTTGGGATTCATTTGAAGTTTTGTGGATGCAAACATATTATGGTACCCTATCAAATTAGATATTTTGGACTCAATGACACCATCAAATTTCCCTTCGAGGTCTTTTTAATGAAACATGGGTCTCATACCCAATGACCATTTTAACAAAATTCACCAGTAGACCAAAATGAGTATGAAAGCCTTGGGACCCAAACAAAAGGTCCCCCTAGCATAGAATCAATACTCCAAATATGATGGAACTATTAAAATTGGCATACAAGGTTTTTAACCTGATGTTTAGACCCGATAGCCAATCTTTAATAGCATAAACTTCAAAATAGAGAATTACCTCCAAAAAACAAATGAACTGGTCGCTAAACGAACTATCATTTCCAACAAATCATATGTGACTTATTGAAGCTATGTGAAAGATGTAAATAATGAAAGAGTACGAAAATGCAAGTGAGACTACTAATGGAGTTGGGCTGCTAATTTTTGAGATTCTGACACATTGTGATCCTAGTAGTGTTTACCCATAGTTTTTTAGTTGAAACTCCACTTCCTAAATTTACATAAAATAAAGAAATATATAAGGATCATTAACGAACCATAAAAGAGAAAATAATATAAACCACAAATTAAGTAAAAAAATATATGACAATCAAGAATACATCCCACGCAAAAAAATAGATAAAGGATTAGGCTAAGTTAGTATTCTAATAACACAAAAAAAACTTTTTCTTGAACCAATGAGACAAATACCCCTAAAGTAACTTGATAAAATTTATCTAATTCTCTCCATGGTGACAAAGATAAACATGTGCATATTAACACAAATATGTCATAAACCTCCATCAGTACATAAAATACTTTCAATAATAATGTCAACAAAACTCCATGATAAGTTCATAAGGATAGCCCCTAATTTACTTAAAGACAAGCAATAACTAAGAGGGCTTTGAAAGATCATAATAATTGATAATGCATATGAAATATTTTTAAGCCCATGAAAGTAAAAGCAAATGAGTAAATAGACACAAAAGATGAAATATTAGTAGTTATAACACGAAGCCATCCTTTGACTCTCTTTTAGTACAAGTTCCAATGTTGTTTAGTGACAAGAGGCAACTCGTCGTGCTAAAATGTTTGGTGAATGCATACAATATTCAATATAAAATAAACAAACACAAAGATCAAACTACTTATTTCGTAGCTCATTCACAATTCCTTTACAACCAATACACTTATTGTTTTATTTATGAGAAAAATAGAAACCAAAATCTATAAAAAAGGAAAATTGAGTTGCCAACTTGATTTTAGTTTTTGTTTACCCATATTAGATATAGAATGGTGGGAAAACCAAAAATATTATTCTTTTCAATAGAAATATGTCCAACTTATAACAATCTCTCATTTGTTTTCAAAACAAAAACATGTATTTGAAATCATTCTGGAAAGAACAAATAAAATTGTAGAAAACCGAAATCCATCATTATTCACCAAAACTAGATAAAAAAAAGATATGGCAAAGAAAATTAAAGTGAACCAAAGGATGGATTAATGTAATAGAACACCAGAACTCCACACTTTCTATTAAAAGGCAAAGCTCCGGAACCATATTATTAGTTTTTATCTACATTCTCTTATGTATTTTAAGGTGAAACATCACTAGACAGTGACTAACTCAAAACCAGAGGTGACTCACTCACATATCCCTAATTAGGTCAAATGACTAGAAATATTTGGTGCACATTATAATTAAAATTTCAATGTATGAACACAACCTTAGACTGTACTAGGCTGAGCTGGATTTGTTACTGATCGTACTGATTAACTAAGTAAGCTGAGTTCACTTTGTTCGATTGACTGATGAAATACTACTGAGTTCTGAATTGATTATTGAACTAAAGCTAGAATGCTACTAATACCGAGATCATTGATATTTCCTAAGTTTTGTAACTGTCTGAGTTCTACTGATTGGCACGACTGAGATTATCTTGAAAACTGACATTGTCTATAGACAATCAGCTAAATTGTTGGGTATAAATACTCCAAGACTCGTTAAAATAAGCAATATAAGAAAGGACCACTCGTACATAACATGACAATAGGCTATCATTCACAATACAATCAATGAGGCGACTTCTTCAAGCACTTGGAGGTCTTAAACATATAATTGTATAGAGAGGCATGTTGTGGTCTCATAACCCATTCAATAATGAATACACATGAATAGAAATGTATGTAACATATCATAATTCATTCACTAAGGCTTTTGAACAAACACTTGGCATGCATGAACTTATACATAATTGGGGTTTCTTGTCAACTTGCTATAATGACCCTATTTCCTTCACACAAGCATTTTATCAAACATATGGGCAGCATACTTTGGTCATACAACATTCAATACACCTAATTAACATAGTTACATCAATCAATATGCATCTTGTAGGGTTTATTATGAATATCATGAAATTCACCCATACTAGGACCAAAGTTTGGAACTTTGTAACCTAAACATGAATTAAAACTCAACAACATCATAAACTTCAATATCAATTCACATAAATTATGAAAACTTATAAATTACAATTTTTATAATTTAAAAAGGGATTCTTAAACTTCTTGAGTAGAAGGAACCCAAGAATCAACATCTAACATACCTCGAAATCTAGATTCTTGAAGTTCTTGAAGACTCTTGGAGGGATTCTTGAGATTGCTTTGGAAACTTGGGGATAAGGGTTTTCTATTTTTTGAGAGAGAATGCTTTTGTTCTTGAGAAATAGTGAAAATAAATAAGCAATTTTGGCTATTAAGGGTTTAAATCCCTTGTATAGATTGATTGGGGCTTTAGGGAAATTACTAAATGGTCCTTGAAATTTAAATAACGAAACTTAAACAAAAACCCAATTTCTCATGCTGGCACAATGCGGTGAATTCACGCCAGGTCAATAGAAACTGGATAATTAGGAAACTGGTTGGTGGCACGATGTGGTGGAAATCACGTTGCCACCATGGTTGCGAACTGGAAGGCCACCGCGATGCGGTGGAATTGCGTTGGTGCACTTGAAATTGACAAATCTGAAATTGAGCCTTGGTGCGATGAGCCATAATCATGAAGGCTCACTAGATTTTGACGATTGTCATTTTTGCTGGCTCCGCGATGCACTAAAGTACCAGGTGGTACACTATCTTACTAAAATGGCTCTGACTCTTCGCCCGAGTGTCGGATTTGGGCTAATTTGGTATCGATGGAAAGCTTATTCAATTTCCCAAAATATAAAATGTCAAAATCTTGAAAATAAAAAAAGTAATAAAAATGTATTTATCTATGAAGAAAGATCTTTGATGTTCTAGGGATGAATCTAAGCTAGGTAGAAGTACGAGATATTATAAATAGTCAATCACATATGCCCAAAGCATATCCTCCATTATCTGAATAGTTTTTTTTGTATTCTCATTCGTCTGAGGATGAAAAGAATTACTCAGACTCACCTTAGTACCCAATCCCTTCTAAAAAAATCTACAAAAAATGAGATGAAAACCGTGAACCACTATCAAAGATAATCGAACCAGATGCCCTGTGGAGCTTTAGTATCTCATGATGATATAACCTCGCATTATCCTCCACCAAAAAGGTAGCCATTGGTGTCATGAAGCGAGAAGACTTTGTTATCCTATCCATAGTGAATCAAATCGAATCAAATTTGTTCTGAGAACAAAGAAAATCGGTAAAGAAATCCATATTGATTACCTCTCATTTCCATTTGGGAAAATCAATTTCTTGATACAACCTATTAGGCCCCATGTGCTCAACTTTATCTTGTTGACATACCATGCACTTAGCTACAAAATTAACCACATTCCTCTTCATAACATTCAACTAATATATCTCCTTGAATCATGATACATTTTTGTCATAATAGGATAACAACAAAGCTTAGAAAAAACCCTTAGTCATAAATTGTCAACATTAGGAACACACATCCTCCCTTGGTATCATAAAGTACGTCGCCACTGATCTCAAAGACCATCATATTTTAACCACTAATATCACTCTTGATTTTCATCAAGATAGGATCTAGCACTTTCTTCTCCTTAATTTCTACACCAGGAAGTAATCTAACCACTTCCTGAACTAACACCACATCATTCTTGAAGTCCAAGAGATGAACTTCAAGATTAGCCATGCAGTGAACATCCTTCACCAATTCCCTCTTTCCATTCTCCACATGAGCCAAACTTCCAATGGACAAGCTGGTAAGATCATAAAAAACAATGTTAGCTTGACCTGGGTGATAGTGAACACTCTTATCGTAGTCTTTGAGAAGCTCCAACCATCTCCTTTGACTGAGATTTAGCTACTTCTGAGGGAACAAATACTCTAAACTCATATGATCAGAAAAGATGTCTACGTGCACTATATACAAATAATGTTGCCATATTTCAAAAGTAAAACCAACCGCCAACAACACTAAATAATGAGTAGGATAATTCCTCTCATGCACCTTCAACTTCCTGGAAGTATAGGCAATCACCATCCCATGCTTCATCAAAACACAGCCAAGTCCTGCCAGAGATGCATCACAATAAACTAGAAACCCCTCCATACCTTCTGGCAAGGTCAAAACCAGAGTTGAAGTCACCTTATCCTTAGGCTTCTCAAAACTACCTTCACAAGCTTCAGACAAAGAAAACTTTACCTTCTTCCAAGTTAGCTTATTCAATAGGGAAGCTATCATAAAAAATCTTTCCATAAACAACCTAAAATATCCGGTCAAACCTAAGAAAATCTAAAAATAGGTTGGATTCGTGGGTCTAGTCCACCATTTAACCATCGCAACCTTTTGAGGATCCACCAAGGTCCCCTCAATAGAAATAATATGACCAAGAAAAGTCACATCGTTTAACCAAAACTCACATTTGGAGAATTTTGCATACAACTGCTGATTTTTCAAGGCCTGCAACACCACACGAAAATGATTGGCATAATCCACCTCACTTTTAGAATACACCAAGATGTCATCAATAAACATAATGATAAAAAGATCCAAGAGCTTCCTGAAAATCATGTTCATCAAATCCATAAATCCATAAATCAAGCCAAATGACATTACCAAGAACTCAAAGTGCCCATATTAAGTATGAAAAGTTGTCTTAGAGATATCCTTCTCCCTAATCTTAAGTCGATGATACTCAGACCGAAGATCTATCTTAGAAAAGAACTTGGCATCTTGTAACTGATCATACAAGTCATCTATCCTTGGAAGAGGATACTTGTTCTTGATCGTTACATTTTTCAACTATCGATAGTCAATGCACATCCAAAGGGAACCATACTTATTACACATGAACAACACTAGTGTACTCTACAGGGATACACTAGGATGAATAAACCCCTTACCCAGAAGGTCCTTAAGTTATTCCTTGAGTTCCCTCAACTTAGCCGAAGCCATTATATAAGGAGGAATAGATATTGGATGAGTGTCTGGAACCCAATCAATACCAAAATTAATCTCTCTATCCGGAGGAACACCAGGAAGATTACATGGAAAGACCTAAAGAAATTCATTTACCACCTAAACCAAATGAAAAGAAGGACCCTCTGAGTTAGAATCTTTAACCCAAACTAAGTAATAAAGAAACCCTTTGGAGATTAATCTTTGAGCTCTAAGATAAGAAATAAGCCTTCCCCTAGGACCTAGGGAACCACTCTCCCACTATATAACAGGTTCACCAATGAACTTAAAGACAACCTTACGAGTTTGACAATCTAAGGATGCGTATTAAGAGTGTAACCAATCCATCCCCAGGATAACGTCAAAATCCACCACATCCAACTCAAATAGTTCTACCAAGGTCTTCTTGCTACCAAAAGATACCACACACCCCTCTTTTAGCAATAATCGAGTCACCTACAGGGGAGGAAACAAAAAAAAGGTTGAAAAACAACCTCCAGATCAAAACAAAAATATATAGCCACATATAGGGTCACATAGAAAAGAGTGAAACCATACAAGCAAATAATACACATCACGAGAAAACAGTTGTAACGTACCAATAATGACATTAGGTGATACCTTAGATTACTGCCGAGATGCAAGAACATACAACCTATTTCATCCAGTGCTGATATTAAAAATAGGAGCAGGCGCTGATGCAACACCACTGGGCACAGGAGCAGAAGATGAAGCAACTTGATCTTTGACCACTCCCGAAGCACCCTTACCAACCAGATAATTTCAAAAAATATGGCTTGACTGACCACAATTAAAACATTTATCCCTCCTTTTATCATTAAAGCCCTGATGAAGACGACTATAGAACTGGTAAGGAGGGCATGAAAAAGACGACTGACCCCCACTAGCCTTAGATTGGGCACCCTATTCTTAGAAATAATCACCACCTTGCGGATGCCTATCACCTGACTACATCAGATAAGGAGTGCTAGAAGTAGAGAAGGAACCAGAATTCCTCCTCTTATTCTTTCGCCATGTGCCTCCATCCCGACCACCCTGCTGCTGAGCACCACCCTACCCAGAGTACCTGCTCCTCTTACCCTGCATTTCCCCAAACTCTACATGTTTCCTCATTACATCCTCAACCTGCTGCATGTGGACAACCAACCTTGAAATATCCATATCCTTGATTAGTAAAGTAGTCTTTCTTTAAGGGATCAAATCCTGAGATATCCGAAAAGTGAACTTTATCATCCTTGCTCTAATATCGGACACCAAGTCCGTAGTATACCTTGACAGCTGATGAATGTTCTAGGAATATTCCTTGATAGACATTCTTCCCTGCTTAAAATTCACAAACTCCTCCATATTTATTTATCTCAGATCCTGAGGAAAAAAACGATCCAAAAAAGCATTAGAAAAGTCCTCTCATAGGGACAACTCCTTAACATCACCTTTATACCTATCCCACTCCTTCTAACTTTGGTACGCAATATCCTTGAGCTGATAAGATGCAAAGTTTACCCCTTCCATATTCGTTTCCTACATCACCCTAAAGATTTTCTCTATTTCATCCAAGAAAGCTGAGGATCCTCCTCTACCTTTACTCTAGTAAAAGTAGGATGATTCATCTTCAGAAATTGGCCAACCCCTATGGCCTCAACAGATAAAACACCAGATGCATACAACTCAACTTGAGCAATAACATGAATTGATTGGTAAAATTTTGCATAGTCACCTAACCTTAAGGAGGACTAGTAGCAACCAAGGGAACTCCAGAATAATCAGGGCTAAGACCCTGAGATCAATTGTAAAATCCAGGTGTAGGGCATACCCCATCAACATCATCCCCAGATAGGGTAGAAGAATTTCCCTGTGTTCTAGATCATCGAGGCATGATCTAAAAATCTAACAAACACAGATTAGAGGAAATTCAATGACTTAGAATCCAAGCTTGAAAATAGAATACCAAGAAAGTAAAACAATCCTAAATGACTTGTAGCCTCTCACTTATGAGTGTATCGTGCTACACATCCCTAAAACAACTCTACTAGACAAGGTTTTCTGGACTCCCAATTGACCATGAACATAATGCTATGATACCAACTGGACCTGACCTGAACCAGGGGCTTGTCGTAATGGGCATCAAAAGTCTAACCAAGACTGGAGACCACCCCCATTACCCAACCCAACTGACTTACACATACCCTAAGTTAGATGAACTTTGAACATATAATAAGATAGCGTTATTGCATAATCCAAGACTCTTGGATAGGTATTTATTCGTGACCATCGAAATATGTCCAATCTTCTAATACCCAGCTAATAAAAATTATCAAACAAAACCATAATCGAAACCACAACCAATTAAGTTCCTTAATAATTATATATGATCCCAAAATAATAAAGGATGGAACAACCAATAATACAATCAACCATTGTCAGCCCCAATGCAAATAAAAATACTAAGGCTAGCACCAACACCGGTCCCACCCATACCAACCATAGTAGTTCCACAAAAGCCTCTATACAAGAAAGTACCAAAATCTAGTTAGGACATGGCCAGTTCCAACATCATGTGGGGAAACAGCCGCTCAAAGATGGGTTAGCTGGTGAATGCTAGCATGAACTAATGATATGGATAAAATAATTCCATTTAACAAAACCAAGTAAATAATCCATATGCATACAAACCATACATATATATATTACCGTGTTGAGAAAAGGAACCGAGTTTAGCATGCATTTAAAACCATTAACCTGGGTATGTGTAGCTTAATTGGCCTTAACCACCCATGGGCTATATAGGTCCAGTGTAACCCCTAAACAGGCCCCGATGTGTGTAGCTGCATGAACCAGAGATACCATAAGAGTAAGGGATTCCCAAGTACCATTCACCCTCCATTATACATATGTACAGTGTACTTAGAGGATTCTCAATTACCTCATAGTATCATATAAGGTCACCATGACATACCACTCCTGTCCAAAAATATTAGTTTTCAGTGTTCATCTATTGGAACCCAACCCTTACTATTAGAAACTACACCCCTCCTCTATTGCCTAATTAAAACCATTTCTAACTAACCAAACCACTGTTATTAACTGAGGTAATACATAGTGATATCTTCATACCGACTATAACTTACAAGTATTGTCCCTAGCCAAACCTTTTGAGATCAAGGGATTCCCATGTACCCATATATAACATTATCCTTATTACTTAGGGGAGTCCCATGTACCCCGCAAGTGTTCCATTATTATGATTACTTAGGGGATTCCATTGTACCCCACAAGAATGATTGTCAAACCCAAAACCGTTCTATTTTTACTATTCCAAACCATTTATCCATTTAGGGCTCCATTAACAAGTTTAAACCATGCATAAGTTCATTAAAAATTCAATAATATAGTGAAAACATTCTCATATGCATTTTATCAAACATATTGGGGGAATAGTATTTCCAAAACCAAAGCCAACTACCAAATAACCATTCCCACGAAACCAAATATCCAAAACCACCATTAAAGAATATAAAAGAATAATTAAATTATGGGAAAACCATAACCAAGCATAAATAACCATAACCACCATATTATACTTGAAAACCCGAAACCATACAATAATAAATCATGAAAGTATTTTATAAAACCATGCCTTTAGTTGGAACTAAGAACGAGGGAAGAGGACATGGACTTAACCAAGAAGATGATGCAGAAAAATTACCAACACAAGCCCCAAATTAATCCTTAAGATGAAACCCAAGCTTCTTTTGCCCAAGAAATATAAAGAGGATTAGAAATTGTTTTGCTAAGTGCTAATGAATAGAATAATAAGGAAAATAACCTCCCAAATGAGTTAAAAGTCGTGGGGACTTATTAGGTTAAGTGGGGAAATGTCTAGATTGCCCTCACTTAAACTGCACCAAAATTCCGTCAGAGGGACCCGACAATCCATACTAGTCATACCCTATGATACTAATGGTACCCAACACTCGTAACCATGGCCATCTCCATTGAACCCAATACTATCAAATATATGATTCACCCTAAACCTTGTTGTATCCAAGCATACAAATGGTAACCATAATTTGTACCCCTGGCAAAATAAAATTTAAAGAGGATTAAATACTGCCCACCATACGAGTCCATGGTACGACTCTTACCTGCCTTACGACTCATGGTAAACCACTCATACTCAGATACAACTTAGTCTACCAAGTCTAAGACTAAGGGACGGAAAGACCCAAATCAAATGACCTAAGTCCACCGATACGACTGGTACCAAACAAATTGTACCCATTCCAGAAACCAAATCCATCCCACCAACTAACACTATTCAACATACGAATAACCCATACCACTCGTATCCTAGTGTACAAGTCATTTCCCCTAGTCATATTTTGTCCAGAGAGCAAAAATCCAAGAAATTTTCTAATAGCCAAAAACCCAAGGTGTTTCAATATATATGTGTGTAATATTTAAATCTTATAAGAATAGTATTAATAGACTATCTTAATAAATGAGATGGAAACCTTCTAAAATATTTTATATATAATTTTAGAAATTTTATTTGCCAATTATTCAAATATAGATATTTAAATAATATGAAAATATGAAGAGCAAAAATAGGATGTCAACAAGGCTCTTACCGAGTAAAGTACAACAATTAGTTTTCTTTGATTCTAAGTTTGATTTCAATTTTTTTTAGATTTAGAACCCACTTAATATGGGGAACATGATTATTAAATGAGATTTTAGTTCATCCTTCTCTATTAGAGTTGATTTTTGAACTATTTTTTGATAAACAATAAAAGTATCTAATATGGGTATTATGACATGATCCAATTTCTCAAGTCATGATGGCACCTACTTTATCCCATAAGTAGGTAAACCAACCATAGCCCAGAACGATAATTAATGGGTTAACGGTTGAAAAGTAATGAATGACAAGAAGGAACTCAATACAATAAAAAATTAAGTGAAATAGAGAAACATAAATAGTAAGGTTTTTAAATGAACACCCCTCTTTATCAACCAGTTAGAATGTTTCTACCAAGAGACATATTTAAATTTAGGACAAAATAAAGAAAATAAATCCCTTCCAAAACATTATAAGGTCGGTACAAGAGCCACTACAACCTAAAATTAGAGTACTAGAAAACATCTATATTATACATATGAATATACAGTTGTTTCGGAAAGCAAAAGACTAGAACTGGAACATATGGAGGAGGGTAAGCCTTGTACTCTAGAAAGCTCACCCCGACTCTGATTCAACAACATGGCTCTCAGACAATGTCAATGTCGGTGGCTCATACTCGAATCTGCACTAGAGAAACAAAGCAAAAGTGTAGTGTAAGTACCAAAGAAATAGGTACTTAGTAGGCAATAGTAGCCAACTAGGCTAAATATAGTAAAATCATAAATATAGTGCAAAAGTGTAAACTAAGTCAACAAAAATAGGGGTAGAAATATAAATATTTATTAAGCTATGCACGTGTAATAAATGAAATAAATAGGGGCAACAAATGAAATGAATAACTCAATGGTAAGAAAAACAAGCTAACTATAACCTAACTAATCCCCATAAATCTAGAAGGCACACAAAAGAAGACTATTAATTCGACCGAGCTCCCAAAAACTGGTGGGTGCATACAAAAAGTGACCAAAATAGAAAGCAGATGTAAGCATAGGTAAACCAATTTCAAGTAATCATCTAATCCCAAATCCATGATAAAACTATCCCCATGTTTAATGAACTTTTACCTACAACAATAGGCATAATAAGAGATGAGACATCGGGAACAAATCAAAAGTAATGGATAATAATGATAGTCCATACACTAGTGTTGAACAGAAATTATGGGTAATAATGAGAGGCTACATAAATTAGGTACAACATATCTTAATACTATTGTCAATACTCTCAGGAAAACCATAATCAACACTAGAATACCATGATTATATCATAACTAAATGTCGGACTAGAATGAAACTCATAGTAACCATACCAGAACCAGAAACTAGTGCTTCCACAACCAATATCAACTGCAAAACTAATACCTAAACCATAACATAATCATTGCTAGAGTTATTCAAGAACTCATAAATAATAGTAAAAATAAAGTATATGCCGATCCTAAATTAAAACTGAAATGCATTTAATAAAAATACGTAAAAATAGTTAAAGAGAAGATATCTAAGGTTTCTAAGACTATTTACAGACCATAGTCTTTAGTACCAATCTTGGGCAAATAAGTCTACTAAGGAAAGGCAGGTCCCCTAATTACTATGTCAAGGAAGAGATGACCAGGTCAAATACTACTCTACCTAGGATAAATGGGAAAAAATAGTCCAGAAATTAAGTCTAGGTCAAACCCAATCCAGATTATTAGTCTAAACTAGTAATCAAGATTCTATCTAATCCTAATGAGTCTTTAAGTTAAGTATACTAACTAAAAAGAGTAGTGGTACCCACTATGGTGTCCCAAAAATTAAATCTAGGCCAAAAAGTTAACCTAGTGTAGTCAGAGGCTAAGCAGTTTAATTTTAAGGTACTTATAGACAAATCTTAGCATAAAGAATAGCGATGCAAAAGTCTAGAAATGGAACAGATGGATGAGGATAAACCTTGGAATCCAAAAAGCTCACCCCAACTTTGATACTATAGCAAGGCTCTCAAACAATGTCAATGTCAGTGACTCATACTGGAATATGCACCAGGGAAACAAAGGAATAGTACCATGTGAGTACTAAAGAAACAAGTGCTTAGTAGGCAACAGTAGCCAACTAGGATAAATATAGTAAAATCATAAATATAGTGTGAAAGTGTAAGATAAGTCAACAAAAATAGGGGTAGAAATATAAATATTTATTGAGCTATGCACGTGCAATAAAGGAAACTAATAGGGGAAACACATGAAATAAACAACTCAATGGTAAGAAAAACAAGATAACTATAACCTAACTAATCCCCATAAATCTCAAAGTCACACAAAAAAAACTATTAACTCGATCGAGCTATGATAAGCTGGCGGGTGCATACAAAAAGTGACCAAAGTAGAAAGCAGAAGTAAGCATAGGTAAACCGATTTTAGCTAATCATCTAATCCCAAATCCAAGATAAAACTATTTCCATTTTTATCGATCTTATACCTACAACAATAGGTAATAATAAGAGATGAGACGTCGGGATCAAATCACAAGTAATGGATAATAATGAGAGACCATACACCAGGGTTGAACAAAAAATTGTGGGTAATAATGAGAGGCTACATAAATTATGTACAACATATCTTAATACTATTGTCAATACTCTAAGAAAAAACATAATCAACACTAGAACACCACGATCATATCATAACCAAATGTCTGACTTGAACGAAACTCATAGTAACCATACCACAACCAGAAACCAGTGCATCCATAACCAATATCAACTGCAAAACTAATACCTAAACCATAACATAATCGATGCTAGAGTCATTCCAGAACTCCTAAGAAATAGTAAAAATAAAGTATATGCCGATCCTAAATTAAAACAGAAATGTATTTAAATAAAAATATACAAAAATAGTTAAAAGGATGATATCTAAGGTTTCTAAGACTATTTGCAGACCATAAGATCATAAGTACCAATCTTGGGCGAATAAGTCCATTAAGGAAAGGCGGGTCCCCCAATTACTATGTCAAGGAAGAGCTGACCAGGTCAAATACTACTCTACCAAAGATAAAAGGGAAAAAATAGTTCACAAATCAAGTCTAGGTCAAACCCAATCCAGAGTATTATTCTAAACTGCTAATAAAGATTTTATCAAATCCTAAAGAGTTTTTAAGTTAGGTATACTAGCTAAAAAGAGTAGTGGTACCACTATGGTGTCCTAAAAATTAAATATGTGCCAAAAATCTAACCTATTCTAGTCTTAGGCCATGCAGTCCCATTTTAAGGTACTTATAGAACAAATTTTAGCACTAAGAACAATGATGCTCTGTACTGTGGGATAATAGGCAAAAAATCTATCAAAATAGTGTCCTAACTAAATAAAGAGGACATAAAATACTTGGTCGATAACTAGGCTAAAGAAAGCATAATAGCACATAAATAACATACAGAAGCTCAATCTAAAGATCGAATAAGCCTAGCTTACCTAAATGCTGCTAAACACTTATTGAATCCTCTAAACTAGAGCTTTCCCTTTCAAGAGTACTCCGAGAACTAGTACACTATCAAAACACTGATTAAAATGTAAGGACGAGAAAAATAATACCCATATTTCATATAAATATGCTACATAAAAAATTAGACTAAAATCTGACATCGAGCTAGGTTGTAGAATTGCAAAATTGAAATAGTCACATCATCCTAGGCAACTCGAGAATCAAATTCCATAAAAATGTATCCAATTTTGGCTTAAAACAACCCCGAATTAGTCTTAATAATAACCCTAAAATGAATAATTAAAATGTAGAATTAAAGAAGAAATTAAGAAAAAGCTTATGAGAACTACAAGGTATCGGGCTCACAATTATGTTTCCCAGCTAGTAAAACAACCTCAAACAAACAAATCCCTCATAATTCCAAATCTTATAAAGGTCTCTAATAGTTGATACACATATATAAATTTGTTGCACAAGTAATGCAACTAAAATAGATATAACTCTATCGATGGCCGCTTAAGCGGCTAGATGACCACTTGAGTGGTCACCAATTAAGGGCCTAAGAGTTTCTAAAGCAACCCATCCCCAACCAGTCAGGTACACTAAAATGATCATAGACTACATAAGCGGCTACCACTAAAGCACCTAAGAGGATGTTTTAGGCTAGCCAGCTTTTCTAAAGGCGTTTATGGCCGCTATAGTAGTCGTTGTTTTTGTGATACCCTAGCTACTTAAGTAGCTGCAGCAGATACTTGGCAAGATCCAAGTTTAGCTAGTCCCATAGACTCCAATCGGGTACTCAAGATTAGTTAAAAATCCCGTATGCACAAATGAACTATGCTACGATACCAAATTCCACATTCAACACTCAGCAACACTTTCAAAATTTCCATTCATGGTCATTTTAATAAAAAAATGGGGCCCATACCTTAAGGAGTCATTTTTATAAATTTCCACCCAATATCTCAAAATGAGTCTGAATGCCTCAAGAACCAGACCAATGGCCCCCCTAGCCTAAAATAAATGTTCTAAAGTTGTTGAGATTGTTAGAAATAACACCAAGTCCATTTACCAGAGGGTTTAATCTAGGACCCATTTTTAGCTTTAAAATATCCTATATAAGGAGATGTCTCTATAAACTAAATACACTGCCCAATAATCAATTTTTCGGTTGCAGCTAGTCCTAAATAACCTTGGGTAGCTATAAGAAAGATCTAAATGTGGAAAATGTTGTAAGAAGGGAATGACCTAGATGGTCAATACAATATCCACTATAAAAAGACTTTCATTTGCAAAAGTAAAGGATTAGAAAGTACCAAATGGCTTGAAAAGGTAGAGATATTGTGTTCGCATATCACACTCGGTATACTATGTAGCCTCTGCAACTATACAGTGATACCACTGAACCTTGCCAATAAGAATGTCTCTAGTGAGCAACCTCCTAATATCTCTAGAAAAAATAGGCACACACTTCTCTACGAATGTCAACCTATAATCAATCTAAAACAAGTCCCACTAAAGCATGTGAGACTCATTGGGATACACGGATTAGATAAAGGAAACATTTAGTGAAAAATTAATAAAGCAAGAGGTAATGCTAACTTATATGCTACATCCTCAATTATTCGTAGGATGTCAAAGGGTCCAATAGACCTGGGGTGAGCTTACCCCACCCCCAAACCTCATCAAGCCCATCATGAGTGATACTCGTAGAATGACCCAATCACTGATACTAAACTTCAAGGATAAATGTATCCACTTAGTATAACTCTTCTACTTGCTCTAAGTTAGTTGCAGCCTTATTAGAATTACCTGAATCTGGTCCAATGACTCATAAAGTAAATTTATACCATTGGGCCTAACCTCAAAATTCTCAAAAAAACCAACCAGAGATCAATATTGCCTAACCTACTGCTTTGAATTGGGTTATCTGAATTCTTGAAAGAAAGCTATTATTTTAAGCAAACTCTACCAAAGATAAAAATTGGTACCACTAACCTCCAAAATCAAAGGCTCAAGCATAGATCATATCTTTCAAAGCAGAAATAGTTCACTCCGAGTATCCTTCATTCGAGGGTGAAAGGTTATGCTAAGATCAACCTTGGTACCAGTCACAACCTGAGGCTACCCCATAGTTGCGACACTGTGCTTAAGGTCACAAGTGACCCCAAGCTAACCCATGGTCTGGCACATGCTATGAAAACTGGATGAAATGAAGATAAAACCAAACAACATGTGTAGAAAGTAAACCAAAGAGATGAGATAAATATGATTACTTAAATATATAAATGGCATCCTAAAACTAAACTATTTGTTTGAAATATTTAACAATAACTGAAAATTGAATGATTGTCTAACTGTCTGAAAGTTTAAGAATCATGGGGAGTTGATGGGATAAACCCCCAATTAACTCCAACTGACAGAACCATAATGAATTTCTGAAAAAAAATGAAATAACATAGCCCGATCTCGATGAATAAGGACTTACCACTACTGCTATGAGAACCTGTTGAACTGTCTAAGAACGGTCGAGAAACTGAGCGTCCAAACCTATGTTATAGGACAACATAGAGCAATATAAAAGTATGCGGTCAGTACTTGGAATGCACTAACTAAAATACATACAAAAGTGAGTAAAATAACTTGAAAATGTAAAGCTGAATATGTAAGACCAAGTATATTTAACACACGTCATTATCTGAGAAACTGATGCAATTTATATAACTGGTTGTATAAATAATGAAAATTGTCTACTTGGTCCAATAAAGTTGAACTAAAAATGACCATCCACACTAAATAAAACTATGGGAGCTATCATGTATCCGACATAGACCATGATTAGTACAACGGAGTCCAATGCCTAACCCATGTTGAGGAGAGATGTTCCATCCTTTCCATATGAGTGGAACCTGAACTGGAGTGATCACTAAATTATGCCCATTTAGTCAAGGGAAAATGCTCTATGGTGAATCCCAAAATCCTACTAGGCATGTAGTTTCTGGGATGTAGGATGCACTGAACCCACATATTCCTGTTGATGCTAAATCCTTCTCCCAACTTAATGACACAGGTATTATTCGTGATTTAACATAATGTGTTACTTTACCGACAAGGATCAATTGGAACTTGAACATAGTAAATAAACATATAGGTATCAGGTTTTCAAAACCTGCCAACACTGAATGTTTTCAGAACACAATAGAAACCCTTAAAATAGTAATATAAAGTCATAGTGAGAGACCGAAAACATTGGAAATTTTAATATAGAAGGAATATACATGAATTTGGACATGAAAACATATTAAACTTGGGGAACTAGAAATTTCTCATCAAAATAATGAAATTTAAGGTAAAGCATCAAACTTGTAGTTGGAAACATGAAAAAATATAACCTTTATTCCCCTTAGTTCCTTAATCATATGAGAATGCTATAGTTTCAACACATAAAGAATTAGGAATTAATTTTATCTCAAAACTTGTAAATTAAACTTGAAAAGTCATGCAATTGGACACAATGTTTAAAGATTAACCCTGTTCAAAACCCCACATACCTCAATAATAGAAATCTTAAAGATTTTTCTTGGACTTGGAAGCTTGAACTATTGATTTCTTAGGAAAGGTGCTTGGGTTTGTTTTTGTGAAGGGATGAGGGTTTATTAAGAGTAGTTTTGAGTCAAAGTGGAAAATAATGACCTTTTGGTAGTCCCAAATGATGTTAAGGATGAATTGGGTTGAGGAAAAGTACTAAAATGCCCATGGGCACTTAGATCCAAAAGTTATGTGGGAAAAAGCAATGCACTGAGCTTCTCTCTCCATGGGAGAAAGAAATGTGTTGCATCACTTACTATAGGGAAGAGAGCAACACATCCCAGAATACTTCGCCTTGGGAGAGAGTAAGGTACCATGGTCTTATAGCATTTTCTCTCTGTTTTAGCTATCCAAACACGTCCCAAACCTCATTCGAATATCCCTAAACTCTTATGACACATCATATTAGCCTCCCTAAACATAAATCAACTCAAACACCAATGTCATGGGGTCGGGAAGGACAAAATAAAATCTATGAAGTTTTGGGGTCTTAAAAATGACTAAGTCCTTAACACTTAGTGAAAATTTCATGCCTTGGACCCCTTAAGAATGCAACTACAACTGAATTGAGCTTGTAATATTACGAGGCATTACAATATCTCACTCTTGAAAACATTCTGCCTCGAATAAGACTGGTTAGACTGAGAATACTAAGGCAACTAAGATCATTGGCTGAACATGAATGACTTGGAATATGATAATATAACTGAGTCTAAAGCATGATATATGAACTTAACTAATTTTGTAAATGCATGCAATGAAATGAGAATGGTCATGTAGCTGAAACTGAGAATGAGAAAGAGTAAATCTATGGAAAATCATTACCTCAAGTTGAATCTAAGTTTGCTGAGAAAAGATGAGGGTACTTGGTTTGCATATCTGCTTCCAAAGTAGCTCCATCAATAGACTGATTCTGCTAAAGAACTTTGACTAAGGGAAACTCTTTATTCCATAGCCAACGAATCTAACAATCAAGGATATTAACTGGGATATCTTTATAGGAAAGGAAATCCTAAACATCTATACTTTCTAAAGGAAAAACAATAAAAGAATCACCGATGCATTTCTTTAACAATTAAACATGGAACATCGGATGTACGGATGCCAAATCTGTAGGCAACTAAGATCATAAGATACCTTTCCAAAATGGTTCAAGATTCTATAAGGGACAACATAGCATGTATTGTGTTTCCCTTTCTTGCCAAATATCTTTACCCTTTTCATAGGTGAAATCTTCAAATAGAGTCACTAACCTCGAACTCAAGATCTCTAATCCTTACGACGTTATAACATTTTAGAATTCTCTGGGCTGTCTTTAATCTTTCTCGAATCAACTGTAGTTTTTCCATAGCCTTAAATACTGAATCTGGACCTATCAATGCAACCTCACCTACTTCAAACCAACCAATAGGAGATCTATATCTCCTTTCATAGAGAGCCTCAAATAAAGTCATCTGAATACTAGAGCGATAGCTATTTTTATAGGAAAACTCAATAAAAGGTAAGTAGTCATCCCAACTACTTTTAAAGTCAACAACATAGGCCCTCAACAAATCCTCTAACGTCTGAA
This sequence comes from Capsicum pubescens, assembly GCA_030864215.1. Taxonomy (NCBI): domain Eukaryota; kingdom Viridiplantae; phylum Streptophyta; class Magnoliopsida; order Solanales; family Solanaceae; genus Capsicum; species Capsicum pubescens. Next base: position 138,053,913 of record CM061545.1, read on the forward strand.
TGGTCTAATTTTTCTGACCATTTGTCTAAGGATGAAAAATAGTACTGAGATAAACTTGGGTACCAAGACTTTTTTGAAACACCTTCCAAAAGTGAGAGGTAAACTGAGTACCTCTAACTAAAAAGATAGACAACAGAATCCCATGCAACTTTACTAACTTTGTAAGATAAATCCTGGCATAATCCTTAGATGAGTATGAAGTATGAACTAGCAAGAAATGAGTTGATTTGGTCATTCTATCCACAATGACCCATATCGAATCACGTTGACGACTCATACGAGGCAATGCAATTACAAAATCCATGTTCACCACTACACTTCCTAGTGGTGATGCTAAACTCCTAAAGCATACCTCTAGGCCTTTGGTGCTCAACTTTAACCTACTAATAATTTGAACACTTAGCCATAAACTCTACAATATCCTTCTTCATACTATTCCCATGGTAGATTTCCCGTAAATCATGGTACATCTTAGTGGCTCCTGGATTAATAGAGTATGTCACACCATGTTCTTCTGTAAGTATTGATTGTCCCAAACCATCAGCACATGAAATGCATAGCCTGCCCTGATAATAAAGTACACCATATCCCCTTTAGGAGAAAACCTCTACTTTCTGATCTCTAACTGTCTCCTTCAATATAACAAAACTATGATCCCTATCTTTTTTTTCTTTTACTTAAACAAATATTAAAGATTTCGAACTATTCTTAACTCATTTAGTACCCTCAGCTGAATATACCAACTGAACACCTAATCTGGCAAGATAATGTACCTCAATGACTAAATTCTTCTTCTCTCTCTCAGTATAAGAAACACTAACCATGAATAATCTACTAAGGGAATCTTCCACTATAGTGGCTTTGCCCGGATGATACTACAGACTCGTATCATAATCTTTTAACAACTCAATCCACCTTCTCTAATGAAGATTTAGAATTTTTTTATGTGAGCACATACTGTAAATTTCTCTAATGAATATTTAGATCTTTTAATGCGAGCACCTACTGTAAAATCTTATGGTCAGTGAACATGTCAACATAAACCCCATAAAGATAATATATCCAAATTTTCAAGGCAAAAACGACAGTTGCCAACTCAAGATCATGGGTAGGATAGTTTTTTTCATCAGGTTTATGTTGTCTAGAGGCGTAGGTTATGACGTTGACTCTATGCTTCAAAACACAACAAAGAACAACTCTGGAAGCATCACAGTAAACTACAAATCAATCTGTGCCATCTGGCAGATTCAAAATAGAGGCAAAAGTGATTCGAGTCTTCAACTCTTGAAAACTCTTCTCACAATAAGTTGACCACTAAAATTTTACCTTCTTCTGAGTTATTAGGGAAATAGGGGAGGCAATGGATGAAAACCCTTCTACAAAAAATCTGTAATATCCAGCTAAACCTAAGAAACTCCTGATGTCTAATAGAGAGATGGGTCTAGGCCAATTTCTTACTGCTTTGGACTTTTGAGGGTCAACTCCAATGTCATCACCAATGAATATATGGCCAAGAAAAGCTACTGATCTTAGCCAAAATTCACATTTTCTGAACTTAGCAAACAACTGATGATCTCTCAGGGTCTGAAACTCCACTATAAGTTGGTGTGCATGATCATTATCACTACGGGAATAGAAAAGGATATCATCAATGAGTACTATGACCAACATGTCCAAATACTTCTTGAACACCCTATTCATCAAGTCCATGAAAGTTGTTGGGACATTTGTTAGTACAAAAGACATAATAGAGATTCGAAGTGACCATATCTAGTTTTAAAAATTGTCTTCAGAATGCCACTTTTTCTGACTCTGAGATGATGACAGGTGGATCTGAGGTTTATCTTAGAGAAATAACTTTTACCCTAAAGTTGGTTGAATAATTCATTAATTTTTATGAGTGGATACTTATTCTTGATTGTGACTTTGTTAAGCTGACGACAATTATTGCACATTTTGAGAGAACCATCTTTCTTACGAATGAACACGACTGGAGCGCCCAATAGAAAAATACTAGGCTTGTTAAAACCCTTATGTAAAAGCTATTTTAACTATTCCTTTAATTCCTTAAGCTCAGCTGGAGCCATTTTATATAGTGAAATTGAGATAGGTTGGGTATCTGAAAGGAGATCTATACCAAAGTCAATTTCCCTCTTGGGAAGAACTCTAGGAATATCTTTAGGGAACTCATTTAAAAAATCACTTACTACTAGAATAGAATCTAGACTCGGGGTCTCTGAATTTGAGTCCTTGACTCAGACAACATGGTAAACACACACTTTAACTATCATCTTCAAACTTTAAGATATGAAACATGACCCTTAAGCATTGAACTACTACCCCTCCATTCGATAACTGGCTCATTAGGAAATGGGAACTGAATAATTTTATTTCTACATTCAACTAAGGCATAACATGAGTGGAGAAAATCCATGCCGAGAATGACGTCAAAATCCATTGTCTTTATCTCTACGAGGTAAATCAAGGTAACTTTTTGTAACACTATGAAAGGGAAATTTTTATAAACTCATCTGTCTATAATAACTTTACCCATTGGAAAGATACTAAGAAAGGAACTGCTAACATTTTTGCCTTGACATCAAAGTCTACGGCTATGTAAGTTGTCATAATGGAATGTGAGGCTTTGAGGTCTAATAATGCATAACCATGAAGATGGAATACATGTACATACTCGTAACCATATTAGGATAACTTTCATGATCGTGACAAGTCTAGAGATCATACAACCTATTCTGACGCTGCCCATTTGTTTCACTGGATGTAGCACCCTACTGAGTCAGGCGACATGCTAGCATTGTTGAAGAATTTGACTAACCCTGCTTGCGCGAATTATCTCCCATCAAGGATACCGCTTGACACTCTTTAATCATATGGCCTAGATTTCCATACCCAAAACACACATTACTGCCTACCGAACGCTCACCTTGATTGTTTCTACCATATTTTCTGCAGAGTAGGTTTGTATGACCACTATTTACATTGCCCCGAGTCTTAGAGCTTATCATTATATCCCAACATTCCTACCTGAACCTAGGTAGTGGCACACTAGCTGAAGATGGGGATAGGGCTAAAATTTTTTAGTGGAATTGAGAATGATTACCACCTTTCGACCTTGACTGAGAAAAGTTTAAACTACCTATTTTGGCCCTCTTATTATCTCTCTCTTTCTCCTTAAGCTTCTACTCCTCAATCTACTGAGCATAATCCATAAGTCTATATGTGTCCATATTCTTAATAAACATAGTGGTCCTACACTTCTTAACCATACTATCAGATACACTAGATACAAACTTACTCATTCTAGACTTATTGTCAGCCACCATAGTCGAAGCATACCTCGCCAATTGAGTGAACTTAAACGAGTACTTCTTCACTCTCATACATCCCTACTTCAATTTTATGAACTCCTAAACCTTTTCTTTCCTTAACTCTAGTGGGAAAATATGCCTAGGAAAGTTATGGGATACTCCTCTCACTCTAGAGGCCCTATATTATCACCTTTATCCTTCTTCAACTACTTAAACCAGGTGTGAGATACTCCCTACAACTAATATACATCCAATTCTTCACTTTTATTCAAAGTGACACCTATGTTGTCTGTCACCTTCTGCGCCATGTCCATAAATTCCTATAGATCCTCCTGTAACTTAGATCCAAAAAACAAATGGGGATTTATTCGAGTGAAATCCCAAATCCAAGATGTAGCTATATTTCCCACTGGATTGGCTAGGGCAATAGCCTGCTAGTGTTTTGAGCAGCTACTAAATGGGCTAAGACGGTGAATGTAGGACGAAACTCAGCGTGAGAAACATGGTCATTTAGGGGATCTTCCTGAATAGGTCATGGTTTGGGAAGCTCCCCATTCCTTCTTTCGTTGTTGCTACTGGGAGGCATTGTCTGTAAATAGAATAAATGATAGGTTAGAAAGAGGCATTTAATAGAGCTCATGCTCTTTTGCACAACATGAACACTGAAAGAGGGGAAACTTTCCTAAAATATCTTGGAGCCTCTTTCCCATAAGTGTGGAGCATTTCACACTTATGCAAAAGACTAAAATCAACACGACTTTCAGATACTCAAGGAAGCTTTAAAACCTTATGCTCTAATACTAAGTTTTGTCATGACCCGAGGCTACCACCTAGTTGCGACATGGTGCTTAAGGCCACAAGTGACCACAAGCTAACTCATGGTCTTATACAGGCTATGAACACCTGATGAAATATAGTTAAAACTAACCAACATGTGCAGAAGTAAACCAATGAGATATGATCATTCTGATTACTGAAATATATAAAAGACATATCTAAAAAACAAACTATTTATTTGAAATATTTAACAATAACTGAAAACTGAATGACTGTCTAACTATCTAAAGGTTTCTAAGAATTATAGAGAGTTGATGGGGACAAACCTCCAACTAACTTCAATTGATAGGACCATAATGAAAAACAAAAAAAAATGAAATAACATAGCACATCCTCAATGAATGAGGACTCACCACTACTGCTGTGGAAACCTACTAAATTTTCTAAGAACGATTAGGAAAATGAGAATCAAAACCTATGTTATAAGACAACGTAGTGCAATAGAAAATTATGTGCTGAGTACTTGAAATGTAATGGTAAGTGAGGTAAGGACTAACTAAAATACATGCAAAAGTGAGTAAAATCATTTCAATATGTAAAGCTGAATGTTTAAGACCAAGTATATTTAACACACTATCATTATTTGAGCAATTGATGCAATTTATATAACTTACTTAATAAATACTGGAAACTATCTACTTGGTTCAATAAAGCTGAACTGAAAAAGAAAATCCATACTGACTGAAACTGTGGGAGCTATCATGTAACTGACATAAACCATGGTTAGTACCATGGAGTCCAACGCCTGACCCACGTTGAGGAGGGTTGTTTCATCCTTTCCATTGGAGTGGAACCTGAACTGGAGTGATAACTATACTTAAACTATTTGGGAAAGGGGAAATGCTTTGTTGCAAATCCCAAAATCCTATGGAGGCACGTAGTTTCTGGGAAGTAGGATGCATTGAACCAACACTGTTCTCTCGATGCTAAATCCTACTCCAAACTGAATGACTATGGTATTATTCATGGTTTAAGATAACGTGGTACTATACTGAAAAAGATCAATTGGAACTTGAAAATAGTAAACAAACACATAGGTATCGGATATTTATAACCCGCCAATACTAGATGTATTTAAAATACAATAGAAACCCTTAAAATAGTAATATGAAGTCATAGTGAGAGACCCAAAATAGTGGACATTTTGATATATAAGCATAATACATAAATTTGGGCATGAAAAAATATTAAACTTAGGGAACTAGCAATTTCTCATCAAAATAATAAAATTAATAGTAAAGAATTAAACTTGTAGTTTGAAACATGAATAAAAATAACATGTGTGCCCCTTAGTTCCTTAATGACATTATAATGCTATAGTTTCAACACATAAAGAATTAGGTATGAATTTTATCTCAAAACATGTAAATTAAACTTGAAAAGTCATGCAATTTGGCAAAAGGTTGAAAGGTTAACCCTGTTCAAAACCCCACATACCTCAATAATTGAATTTTTGAAGATTTTTCTTGGCTTGGAAGATTGAACTATGTTTTTCTTGGGGAAGGATCTTGGGTTTTTTATTGGGAAGGGAGGAGGGTTTTGTGAGAGTAGTTTTGAGTAAAAGGGGTAAATAATTCTCTTTTGAAAGTCCCCAAATCATGTTAAGGATTAATTGGGTTGAGGGAAATGACTTAAATGCACCTTGGGCACTTAAATCCAGAAGTTGTGTAGAAAAGAGCTATACGCTGCACCTCTCTCTCCATGGGAAAAAGCAACACGCTGCATCACTTACTCTGGGATAGAGAAATACATTGTAGACTACCTCATCTTGGAAGAGTGAAATGCCCCGTGGTCTTATCGCATTGGATCTTTATTTCATCCATCCAAACATGTCCCAAACCTCATCCAAATATTTTGAAACTCTCCCGAGATGTCCTATTAACCTCCCTAAAAATAAATCAACTCTAAAACCAATGTCTCAAGGTTGGGAAGGCCAAAGTAATATCCATGAAGTTTAGGGATTTTGAAAATGATGAATTACTTAACTCTTAGTTAAAATTTCAAGTGTTGGTCCACTTAAGCATTCAACTATATCTAAGTGAAAATTTCAAGTGTTGGACCCCTTAAGCATTCAACTACAACTCAATTGACCTTGGGATCTTAAGGGGTTTTACAGTACTCAACTACATCAAAAATTTCTTGTTAAAGCTAGAAGAAAACTGAGAATCTTAGTCTGAAATGAGAGATACAAGCACCCCACGAAGGCATACCACTTCTCGAATAAAGAGACATGCCAAATATGTAGGGATAAAATAGGTAGACTTGGTCAATCTATCCACGATAAACCAAATGCTATCAAAAATACAAGAAGTGTAAGGTAAACAACCTAAAAGATCCATTGTAACCCACTGCCACTTCCACTCGAGAATGGGAAGCCTCTGAAGTAATCTACCAGGTCTCTGGTGCTCGGCCTTTACTTGATGACAACAACGACACCAAGTTACAAAATTTTATTTATCTCTTAGAATCCTACTCCATAAGTAATAATGCCTCAAATCCCTATACATCTTAGCTATCCATAGGTGAATAGAATAAATAAAACTATGAACATCACTAAAAATCAACTGAATCAAATATCCGACCGATGGAACATAAATACAACAATCAAATATCAGAACTACCCCAGAATCTAAGGTAGACCTTCTCGACTCACCTCTCCATACTTGCTCTCATATACTATAAATCCTTCAATAATAAATCTAATGACTCTAAATCTACTCCAACAAGGTAGATTATTCCACGACACTATTAATAATCCTCTTAGGTTTGAAATATCAAGACAAACTATCTAGTTAGCTAAGGAATGGATATCCATATCCAATAACCATTACCAAACTAAAATTAAGGCCAAGCTACACATACTCACTACTTTCTGGAACAAGGCATCAACTACCATATTTTCCTTGCATATATGGTATAGAATATTCATATCATAGTCCTCTAGCAACTCAATAAATCTATGCTTTCTCAAATTAAACTCTCTTTGGGTCATAATGTACTGAAGACTACGGTGGTTAGTGAAGATATCATAACAAATAGCATAATGGTAAATTATTCAAATTTTAAGCTCAAACACCACTGCTACTAACACCAAATCATAAGGGGTAGTTTCACTCATGAACCTTAACTTCCTTGATGCATATGCAATAACACAACTATGTTGCATTACAAAACACCCCAAACCAACAGAAAAAGCATCACAATAGATGATGAACCACTCGCCCTTTACTAGAAAAGTAAAAAATAGGAGCAGAATTGGGAAAGTCCTTAAGAGTAATATATCTTGCCTTATAACTCATGGACCACTAAAATTGAACCTCTTTCCTAGTCAACCTGGTCATATAAGCTACAATAGAAGTAAAACTCTAAATGAATCGCATATAGTAGCTTTCTAAACCCAAAAAAATTATGTGCCTCATTACAAGACGTATGCCTAGACAAATCACGAATAACCTCAATATTTGTTGGGTCCATCATAATACAATCCTTGGACACCATGTGTCCCAAGAAAGCTATAAACTCATGCTAGAACTTGCACTTTGATAATTTTGCATAAAGCCTATGGTTTCTAAAAGTATGAAGTATGGAGCATAGTCCTCAAATACTGCTCGTCTTCTTGCCTACTCCTTGAATATACCAAAATGTCATTACTAAAAATAATAATAAAAGACTCAAAGAATGGTCAAAAACTAGCTAATAAAATAAATAAATTTTGTTACGGAATTAGTCAACCCAAAAGACATCACTAAGAACTCATAATGACCATAATGAGTCTGGAAAGCTATCTTAAGGATGTCCTCAATCCTGATCCTCAATTAATCATTACTTGACATCAATTAAATCTTAGAAAATATTGTGGCACCCTAAATTTTGTTTAAATTATCGATATGAGGCATAGGATACTTATTCCTTCATTTTCTTCTTATTTAACTACTTGTATTTGATACACATATGCAAAGAGCCATAGTTTTTATTCTCAAAAATAGTTTGAGAACCCTAAGGCGACACACTTAGTCTAAAAAACCTTGACCTAGAAGATTCTAAAGTTGAATATTTAACTCCTTTACCTTGGCAAAAACCATATAATGAGAAGCAGTAGAAATAAGTCAGGTTCTCAACTCAAGGTCAATGAAAAACTCAATGTCTCACTCAGAAGAAAGGCTAGGTAAATCAATAGGAAAAACATCATGAATACAAAAAATAAACATACAGTAATGCAAAAGACTCGGCACATTAACATCTCAAACATAAGAAAAAAAATGACCAATATACCTTGATATCATTCTCCTAGACCACATATAAGAAATAAACCTCATCAATATGTACATAAATAAACCCTTCCACAAAATTGGGGATATGCCAGATGTAATGATCTTTTAGGTCATTTTTCATATTTATACTTATCTTCACCGTTTGTTCTAATCTATAGTTGTACAAAGTAATTTATGACTTTCTAGGACCAATGGTTTAGTTACTGATCCATTTGTTTATTTTTTAGAGTCAATTTCCTGTTTGAAGACTTCGTTTGTTCCAATGGCCACCGAGCAAAAACTTCAGTGAAATGATCTTAGATACAAATTTTGACTATGCTAATAGAATTAAAATATCAATGTTAGTATAGGTAGACCTTTTTCTTGGGTCTAAATGAACCCAAGCTCATTTTGACCTATTGGTTTGAAAATTAAAAATTGGAAAGAATACATGTGGGACCTATATTTTTTCAAAATGATCTTTGATTAAAAATACAACTTTTCCATTGCATGCAGAATGTGGATTTTGGAGTGGTTTGAACCTTGGTTCAGGTCTCAAGGATCCATGACTTATTTTGGGCTATTAAGCAGATTTTTGTGAAAAGCGATGAAATTATAGTGTAGACCCTACTTTTTGCCTAAATAATCTCCGATGAAAGTTTTAAAGATTCCAATAGATTTCAAATGTTGTTTAACTCATAATTGACTATTGTATCATGTTATTTGGATTTCGAATGAGTTTCGAGGGTCAAAAACTTATTTTTGAGTTTGTTGTCATTTGGTGCAACCGCGTCGCGGCCAAGTGTGTGAGATTGTAAGAGCGCAATCATGGCCCGTAGGACCATGATAGAGGCATCTCTTTAGCTGTAGGGGATATATAATGTCCCTAAGATGCGTTTGAGGCATTTCCCCTTCACCATTTAGACCTAGAAACCCTAATATAAGTATAATAACTCAAAAATGGTCATAGAGGTGACTTGGGAGCTTAATTATCATATTGTATCACGATTATCTTCATGATTAAGGTAAGAATTTCTTGAATTCATGCTTGAATTTCTTATTTTGGACCCAAAACCCCAATTTCACGTAGGGCTTGATTTAAGCCCAAAGTATGCTTAGTTTTTACCTTTTCTTTGAGGGTTATGATTCCTTATTCATGTGTGAAGATTGTGTTGGTGTCGGAAAATCATTTTCCATATACGAGACCTACTTGGGGGTTTTAGTGTCATTTTTGGACCCAAAGCTTAATAGTGCAGTGTGGGTATCATTAGTCTTGGTATTGTAATGTGATGACGAGCATTTGGTGCATGAAGTGAGGTCTTATGGTTTGGCCTTGATGTAGGCTTCTATCTACTTTTCTTCATAGATGATGTGTGATATATTGTGTGTGAGAATATGTATGTTAGGCTTGATATGAATAGGATAACTTGGCCTTGATTGTTAATGTTTTGGGGAATAGATAATGGTTTGGACCTATAAGTTGGCATTTTTATAACCCTTTTGTATCCCATTGCCTTCCATCTTTAGTTTTCATTAGTTATAGCATGGATATGATATACTGCTATATTTGGAATATGGTTTTAGCATTTAAATCATGATATGTATATTTAGCCATATTGGGCTTGTGTGGTAGTCTTGAAACTATAATTTGGGTAGATTTGACTTATGTACCCTTATTTCTAGTAGAAGTTGTTATCTTTAGCTTGAATATAACTTACTTTACATCTAGAAGATGAACTAGATACCTTAGCATAGTTTGGGGAATAGTATGCCTAATTATGGTAATTATGGATTAGAAGTAGGATCGTTCAGCCCACTTAGGCTTAAGCTTGTGTTAAGTCTTGTGGAATTAGTTGTGGATGTTAGACATAGTGATTCTAGTAAACCTTAGAATAAGGTTACTTGGTAAATTGGTACCTTGTATTGACATTCCCGAATTGTGGCTTTTGAGTTATGATTATAATACTCCTTATGCAAGCGATATTGGGCATTCAGAGATGATATTCCTTCTAGATATGTTATATGGCCAATAGAGATGCTATTTTCTATTAGACTTGATGATTGGCCTATAGAGATGCTATTTTCTCTTATACTTGCCGATTGGCCTATTGCGATGCTATTTTTACTTAGACTTGATAATTGGCCTTTGGAGTTGATTTTTCCTTTAGTCATGATTATTGGACCTATAAAGATGATATTCCTCTTGGATATATAGATTGTCCTAGAGAAGTGATATTCCTTGAAGTTATGATGCACGACCTATTGATATAAGATATCCTATAGATGATTACATGTCTATCTATATTATATTTCCTAGATGTGAGATGCCTTTTGTGGAGAGATGATTACATGTTTATTGATATTACGCCTCTTATATGTAAGATGCCTTCTATATATGAGATGATTAGAGATATGGTACAGCTCATAAATATGATTATTTATATAAGTTTCCAATATGAATATGGGCCTAAGGTCGTGATTATGATGTTGAGATTATTTTGGATAAATTAATGGGCCAAGGGACACCTTATGACATTGATTGATTATCCGAGAACTATTTTTCATTATATATGAAGTGATTACAGTTTATGAATATGAATTTATATATGTTTGTATACACATCCTTTAGTATGGGGTGGAGAAAAATGTGTTGTGATGCTTATTATTCCACTGATTGAATACTAGTGATGGGATACATTGATTTGGTATATTCATGACTATTATATCGATAATTGATATGATTCTAGTTTAAATAAGATCTTATGACTGTTCTTTTAAATTAAAGGTTAAACTAAGTAGTAACTATATTTCTTTTAGGTGGCTATAAAACTTGATGGATAGAAATCTAATGTACTAGTTAATGAACCTTGCTTAGTTGAGATATGGTAACTAGCGATGATTGATATGTGGCTTATAATGATGATGAATAGTTGATAAATGAGGATTAATTGGTAAACGTTGGTTAGTTAATGAAGGATATTAGTTAATAAGGAATGGTTAAATGATAAATGGTAAATTGTTGACTATTAATAAATGATAAATGATAAATGATCATGATATGTTGATAATAATGAATGGTTGATAAATGGCAGTTTTGGTTTAATGATGTACCTTGACTAGATATTAGATGTTGGCTATTTAATAAATAGTGGTTAATTGCTATCCCATGAGTAATAATAATGTTTAGGCTAATAACTAGAGGTTATGTGATGACAAGTGAGCTAGTGATTCAATTATAACAAGTGTTGGTTAACTAATAACGAGTAGTTGGGAAGTATTGACAAGATAGATATTCTATGGTGCTATATGTATATTTATGTGTATTTTAGTGTATCTTATTCGATAATGGTAATAATGATGATATTGATAACATGCAAGGCCAGAGGATATATTGATGATATGTTTATACCCTGCAAGGCTAGAGGATATATTAATGATATGTTAATACCTGGTAAGGCCAGAGATATATTGATGATATGTTGATACCCGACAAGGACAAAGGATATATTGATACCCAACAAGGCTGAAGGATATATTGATGATATATTGATACCCTGTAAAGCCGAAGGATACTATTAATGATGTGTTGATACCCGATAAGGACGGAGGATGATTACGATGATCGTAGTCCTGATGAGGACAGTTATGATGATTTGTGATATTGATGGTGTACTTTACATTCATTCATAGATAAACATCTCCTATCAATAGTATGCACCTATATTTATTAGCCAGTATGGGATGGTTGCATAGATATGGGATAAGAATATACCTTGTGTTATTATATGTTGATTGTATCTTCCGAGGTTGGGTCGGTGGGGTACGCATAGGCTCAACTAGGTATTTAGTTGTCCGGAGTAGACGGTTATTCAAGTTTTTATTGATATTGTTGTTAACATTGTTATATTATTATTATGGCTAGCTTATGACAGAGTGGTCATTGATCCTGTATCGGGATTTGAGGTATATCTTCAGCCTCTCCTATCTTATGACTGAATTATTATGCATGATTATTTCATTTCAAGACATGTGGATTAGAAACCATGAGTTCTATAGTATTTAAATCCTTATAGTGTTATAATGAGGTCTGAAAATGAGAATAGGATAATATAGGTTATGCTTTGAGATGACCTCGTGTTTATATGTATATATAGTAATAAATATCTAGCTATATGAAGCTATGATACTATCATATATCCCTTTCTTCATTATTCATATTTTATAGTCATTTATTCGCCTTGTATATTACCACATATCCTTTTTTCACTCTTTATTCGTATATTGATGTGGTATATATTGTATAGCATTGACATGTATTGAATGTAGTTATAATAAGATAGTTCAGCATGATACTTCCTTAGTTTTATTATGTTAGACTCTTGGACATGAAAAGAATAGTTGTTCCTTATTATCTTATTTACTTGTCATATGACTTTTGGACTCTTGGGTGTAGTTTCCATTATATTTATATGTTGTGTATATATGCTTTATCTTTGGAGCTCAATTGGCATTAGCCTACTAAGTACCATTCATTTGGTACTCATACTATACTTGGCTAAGTTAAGTATAGTATATGGGATTTTGAATGAATCTCGAGGGGTTGGTGGACACTTGGAAAATTCCATGTCTCAGCTATGATATAGTGTAGCCGCGATCATGGGTCTGATGTACAATAGTGAAATATGGGTATCATTATTCTCGTATTGATGAGTAAAATATGATTTTGATTGTTTGGTATCTCGCATAATCTTCTCAATAGCAAAAAATAATGATTAGTGGATCGTGTGAGCTTTCTTTAACGTGTAGGTAGGTAAGGTTATACCCCTTGATAGATTGAGCTACTTCATAGTATGTTTATGATATTGTGTTAGATTTCGGATGGGTTTTTTAGGTATTGGTATGATAAATTAAAATACCTAGGATTAGTTGGATTATTTAGGCTATTTTTGATACAGTTTTGGGCATTAGTATTCGAGTTATTCCTACTTAGGAAAAATTGAACCCACCCTTAGTTACTCCATTAATGAGGAGATTTCCTTGGTTACTTTAGTTTAGGATAAAACTTACCCATGTTGCCTAACCTTGGATGAAATTTATTTAGTTTCTCTATATAAGAAGTGATTGTTATCCTAGGACTCACTATGGATTGTTCTACATCTAATAGTAGAATTTGATATGATAGCCTAGTCTGGGGTAGATACTACTTGGAAAATGATTTTGAATATTAGAAGCGGTCACTTCGATCCACCTTAGGCTAAGACTTGTGATAGTTATTGAATACCCTTGATATACTTATATATATCTAGGAAGTTGGTTATTTAGTGATATTTAGACTCTTTGGTACTTGTTGCCTATGGTGTATGATGTTATATGTAATGCTTAAATGATTATGCTATATATATGGATTATTGGTTGAGCTTTTGATGAGCTATTGAATATTTAATTGATTTGGCTTTTGATTAGGCTACCGAATATACTCTCGAATGATCCCTTGAGTATGATATTGACTAAGCAATAGATTATGTTACTGACTATGTTATGCATAAGCTATGGATTATTCCATGAAATTCATATTGATCAAGCAAATGATAAGCTATCTTTTATGATAATGAGAAGCCATGAGTTAGGCAATTTACAAGTTATTGTGTATTCTTGATCGTACATATTGATTATGTTTGAGCTGATGTTTAATGAATATATTGGCGAATACAAAATGGATTATGCTAAATATCATGCTTATGGATTATATTAGTGAATATGCTAGAGATTATGCCAGAGATCATGCTTATTTACTATCTTGGCAATCATGCTATTGGTTATGGTTGAATTCTAATTTCGATTATGATTATTAATTATGTTATTATATTATGTTCATGGTTATATTTTTAAATACTCTATTGATTATGCTATTGGTCATATTGATAATGATATTGATTATTTATATCTAGTATAAATTCGGAGGATGGCAATGATATTTATGAAGACATTATGATGTTATATGCTCGACAAGACCAGAGGATGATTATAATGATTATATATACTTGGCAAGGCCAGAGGATGATTATGATGAAATATACCCAGCAAAGGCGAAGGATTATTATGATGACATATAACCGACAAGGCCGTAGGATGATTATGATGATATATGCCTGGCAAGGCTGGAGGATGATTATGATGATATATATGTGCCCAAAAAGACCAAAATATGATTATGATGATATTATGAGGATATTGATGAATATCTATACTGGTTTGAGTCTGTCTATACATATTATACTATGATAATAAACTATTTATTATATGATGTCATTGGGATGCGAGATTGACAAACTAGCAAAGTCTAAAATAAATAAATAGTTATAATGTAGTATGGTATGAATAGACTCTAGTGATATAATGGCTAGTTGCTAAATATTGGTAAGTTGATAAATATTGGCTAGTTGCTAATATTGGTTAGTTGATAATTATTGTCTAGTTGCTAAATATTGGTTAGTTGATAAATATTTGCTAGTTGCTAAATATTGGTTACTTGATAAATATTGTCTAGTTGCTAAGTATTGGTTAGTTGATAAATATTGGCTAATTTCTAAATATTGGTTTTGTTGATAAATAGTGGCTAGTTGTTATGTCTTGTTTTGTTGATAAATATTGGCTAGTTGCTAAGTATTTGTTAGTTGATAAATTTTGGTTAGTTGATAATTAATGATTAGTGGATAAGTGATGTCTAGTTTATAAAGGATGATATATTAATACACGAGGATTAGTTGCTACATGATGGATACGTGGCAAGTAATCACTTATTTAAAAATGATGAATATGGGCATCGATGTTTATAGTGTGTCATGACTTGGATGAATTGTTGTTGTATTATGAAAGTTGATACATAACGATGGTGGCTTATTCTATCTTGTTTGTACCTTCCAGTCTTATTAGGACTTGTGTTGGGTTATTTACTTCTCTACATCAATTGGCTTATTGCATGTGTTGATACTTTATACTATGTTATGACGATATTACAGTTATCTATTTATTCATGTATAGCGATGTTGGAGATATTTCAGGTTCGTTTCCTTACCTTGACTTAGTTATGTTATATTTCATTCTATCATTCTTATATCATGATTTAGCTTAGTAGGTCGACGATGCCTACTAAGTACCCGTTGTTTTGGTACTCATACAACATTTGTGTACCTTTATTATACAGATTAGAGTACTAGTTGCCACTATTTATTCATGTTCGTGAGGTGTTAATATCTAGAGAAACGGTGGGCTCTTAGAGTTCGAGTCGCCCATTTCCTTCTATCTTTCTATACTCAGTCTTTTTTAGAGAGATGTATTGACTATTATAGATGCTTGAGTTATATTTCTATATTTAGATGCTCTTGTACTGGCTCTACCAGGTCATGGGATGGTATTTATGTAGTGACTACCTTTAAACTATTTCTATTGTCTTGTTTATTTATTGTGTTGGATTGCCTATTAGGCTCTTTTGCGGTATTTACAAAAAGTTAACCCATTGTGTTTAACTTCAGTTTATGGTTTGGCTTACTTACTAGCGAGATAGAGTATGTGCCATCATAACTCATAAATCAGGCCGTGACAATAAAATCCTAGGGATAACTTCTACAACCCTACGCACCACCCTTAACTAGCAGTGACACTAATCTAATTAACTATGCACTCTAAACTGTTGACTTAATCATCCAACATTAGGGACATTCATGAGCAAAGTGACTGATAACGCAACAATTATAACTTGCCCCACGCACTCTACTCTTTCTATAAGGTCCTACTAGTTTAGAATGACCACTTGAGCTTGATAGCCCTGACTGAACACTTCTCTATGGCTGGATACTAGTCGAACCATCCGAACTACCATAACCCCGTTGACCTCTATCAAATATCTAAAGATACCTAAACTGGTCTACAATGTAACCTTGACAATAATAAGGTTAATATTGTGGGTGCCTACCCTAAAAACTTGACCTTTGGATTGTGAATCATTGAGTCTCCCACTATAAATCCCTTATTAATGGGCTCTCTTTTTGTTTTCCTATTTGACGTCATGATTCCTTCCCTTTATAGAATAGACAAGCTCAGTAATACCAAAAAAGACTACTCTAAAGTCACCAAACTTTGAGTAGCCCTATAAAACAGTAGTCTCAAACCCTTATAAAACATCGAATTTGCTCATACTCTATAGGTAGAAACATAGTGGCGAGTTTGTATAACTCATAAAATCTAGCCTCATACATGGCCAAAGACATGAAACCCTATCTCAAAGAAGAAAAATCATCTATCAGGTATTTATGCATGCTGCGAGGCATATACTTCCATTAGAAAGCCTCGGAGAATTGAGTCTAAGTCAAAGGTAGAGATCTAGCTAGTTTGGAATATAGATAATCTCTCCACAACCTCCACATTATTGGATCTAGCTGACAAGTAACAAAATCCACTCCAGGTGACTCAACCAACCCAAATATGTAATGTATCCTTATATTTGCTATGGAACATACAAGCATCCTCTCCCAGAGTTCTAGAAAACCTAGGTGGAGTCATTCTGAGAAATAATCCCAATATCTTCTTCTCCCCTACAGATATAACTGGCTAGGATACTACCAGGTGTGGGACTATTGGTGCTGTAGAACCTCTTATTTGTGTCACATAGCTGCAGGTTGTGCATTTATATCAATACCACCTTATTCTACTGGCTGAGCTCCATCGATCGGCAGACTGCCAGCTAACCCAATAACTTAACCAATGCATCATGAAGAACCAAAGATAATTTAAACCCGAGTGTAGCATGGTGTTCAGCTGTCCTACCTAATATTTTAGAAATGAAATATTTTGACTATACTAGGCTCAAGAGCAATAATAGGATCTGTTGATGGCTCTCTAGCTTATTCTCAAATTGGGCTGCAACTCTAGACTTCTCTCGACCTCTGTCTCTAACTGGAGTGATAGCTTCTGACTTAGGGTCCTGATCCCCGACTGTCGTACCTTGCATCATAAGCATTGGTGAAAGAATGAAATAATTAAAAATATATAAATCAATACGGACACAGTGCATGAAAGGGAATCAAAAGGATGAGGTTTTCCTTAAAAAAATTGTAGCCTTTTAAAGATAGGATACAAGCGTCTCCGTGTCGAATCTCAGGAGTCTACTAAACATTTACCCTTGTACCAATAATACCGGTGAAACCTAGGCTGTGATACCAAGGTGTCATGACCCAATTTCTTAGGTAATGTGGCACCTACTTTATCCCACAAGGAGGTAAACCAAGACACAACCTAAAATAAAATGTAATGTGCTAATGGGAAAAAAATAAGGAAAGATAAAAAATAAATCAATACAATAATAAAGAAAGTGGAAAAAAGAAATATGAATAGTCAAATAGCATACAATACATAAGAGGAAGAGGACAAAATTTAAAAAATGAATTCCTCCTAATACCTGGTAAGGTCGATACTAGAGCCACTACAACCCAAAATCAAAGTACTAGAAAAAATCCAAAATAAACATGAATATATATAGTAGTCTCAAAATATAAAAGACTATAGCTAGAATGATGGAGGATGATCATCCTAGATTATAAAAAGATCACCTCGTCTCTAAAAGAATAGAAAGGCCTAAGCACAACATCAACACCGAGGGCTTATACTCGGATTTGTACCTGTAAAAGATGCAGAAGTGCAATATGATTACTAAGGCAATGGGTACTTTGTAGAAATCATCAACCGATTGAGCTTAATATAGTAAAATCATAAATATAATGTGAGATTATAAACTAAGTCAGTAGAAACATGGGTAGAAATATAAATATATACTGAGTTATGCACGTGCGATAAAAGAAATAAATAAGGGAAATAAATGAAATGAACAACTTAATGGTAAGGAAGAAAATCTTACTAAAACCTAACTGGAACCCATATGCCTAAAAGGCACACAGAAAAAGATCATTAACCCTACCGAGCCCTCATAATCCGGCGGGTACATACAAGAAGTAACTAAATTAGAAATCATAAGTAATCATAGTTGAACCCATCTGAGGTAAGCATCTGATACCAAATGCATGATAAGACTATCTTCATTTGTACTGAGCTAGAACTAGCACCAATGCGTTTTAACAAGAGGCCAGACACTGAGGTAAAAAAAATAGTGGATAATAGCTTAAGGCCATAAGTCATTTTTGAAAGAAAAAATTATGGGTAATAATGATAGGCCAAATAAATAATGTACAACAAATCTTAGTACGACTATCAATACTCCTAGAAAAATCGTATTCAATACCAGAAAATCCCATTCGTATCATAACAAGATGCTAGACTTAAACAAGAACTCATAGTAAATAAACCACAATAAAAATCTAGTGATCCAATATATAGACAATCTAAATTAGAAAACTGATACCAAAATCATATTATAACCAATGCTGGAGATGCCAAAAACTTATAATAAATAGTACAAATAAAGCATATGTCATCCTGAAGTGAAACTAAAATGCATTTCAATAAAAATATGCGTAACTGGCTAAAGGGAATAAATCAAAGGTTTCTAATCTTATTTCCATGCCATAAGCTCATAAGTACCAATCTCAAGCAAAATAGTATAATAAGGCAAGGCGAGGATCCCTTAATAACTAAGTCAATGAAGAGAAGTCTAGGTCAACTACAACTCTACCAAGGAAAAGAAACCCAAGGTAATAGGATTAGTTGGTAATCAAGAGACAAATTAAGCCTAAGGAATCTTCAGGAAAAGTATACTAGCTAAAAAGAGTTGTACGGCCCACTATGGGTCTCGAAGACTAAATCTAGGCTGAAACTTTAACTAGTCTAGTCTAAGGATTCCCAATCCCATTATAAGGTTCTTATTGTACTAATTCTAGCCCTCATGATGATGTTCCATTATACTAGGAGTTAACGGGCCCAAAATCTACCAAAATAGGGCCCTAACTAGCCAATTAAGGCATAAAATACTACATCAAAAATCGAGAAAAAACTACCTGCCTAAACCTATCATAATAGCACACTAATACTATAAATAAGCTCAATCTTAAGATAGGAAAATCCTAGCCTACCTGAACACCACTCAACGCTCACTGCATCCTATAAACTTGATCTTTGCCCTTTCGAGAGGCCTCCGAGAGTTTCTACGATATCAAAATAATTATACACGCATCTAGAAAAGAAAAGAGATAAATATATTGCATATAAATATTGGACTATAATATCACATAGGGCCTACTTGTGGAACCTCAAAACTGAAACCATCACAGTATCCCAGAAAGCTCAAGAATCAAATGCCTTAAAATATAGTTAAATTTGGGCATAAAGCAACCCCAAATTATCCCCAACAATTACCCCTAAATAAAGAATTAAATTGGAGTATTTAAAAATAAATTCTGAGAAAGGTGGGAATTTAAAGGTATGAGGCTCATAATCGTGTTTCACAGTTAATCCAAACCTCAAATGAAAAATTCTCACATAATTTCTATGCTTATTGAGGTCTCTAAAAGTGGATACACTTAAATAAAATTATTGGAGAAGAAAGAGAATGGAAAAATATATAACTCTAGCGATGGCCACTTAAATGGCTAAATAACCGCATACGCGCCGAAGGGTTGCAAAATCCACCCTCCCCAAGCCATCTAATTAAACTAAAGAGGTAAAAATTAGAATAAGCGGCTATCGCTAAAGTGACTAAGAGGATGCTAAAGCAACCCGTCGAAGGCTATCAAGCTTTGCTGAAGCAGTCATCGTGTAAGCTATATCCTAGCTACTTAAGTTGCTGCACCAGATAATTGGCACCAACAAAATTTAGCTAGTCCCAAAGGACTCCGATCAGGTGTTATGGATTGATAAAAAATCCCTTGTGTGTAAATGAATTATGGTATCCTATAAAATTTGATATTCCAGACTCAAGGTGCCATCAAAATTTCCATCTGGGTCATTTTAATAAAAAGTGGGGCCCATAGCCTAAGTAGCTATTTTTACCAATTTCTACCCATAGCCCAAAATGCATTTGAAAGCCTCGAGACTTGACCTAAGGGTGCCTCAGACAAAATTTTTGTTTTGGATATTTTAAGACTATTAGAAATGGCATACCATACCATTTACATAAGGTTTTGTCTCATACTTATTTTATTAGTTTAGAAGCACCTTAATCGGGAAATCTCTCTAAAAAACAAATAAACTTCTCAATAATTAAACTATCAGTCCAAGAAAGTCATGAATAACCTTGAGTAAATATAAGAAAGCTCAAAATAAAAAAAAAATCCTATAATAAAGGGAATGAACTTAAGTGTAATTACTAATTGTTAGGCTCCTTTTAATGTGTGGATAAAATGTTTGATAGATTTTGTTCATTTTAAAGCCTCTTGTAAAGAAAAAGGTCCATATTAAAGGATCCAGGGTTGTGTTTTTGCTTTTTGGGTTAGGTTATTTTCACAACCCGAATCGAGGCCCAAGCTGCGACGGACATCCCAATCTATGAAGGCTCGAGAGCCTATCTCTATCTGGCAATCATGCACAACATTTATACAATATAAAGAAATACGAAAAATTATCGTATGGAAACATGGTCATTCTCATAATTCAACTAAACAATTCAAAAAGAAATTCTTAACATTCAAAACACATAACACCTGTCTGTGAAATATCTAATAATGCAGGAACCAACATATGTCTAAAACTGGGACAAGGCCCCAATTCGTACCATGAAACAAAAATAAAATAGCAATGTCCAATAACCAAGGACTTCCGAAATAAGGGGTGCTCACCAACTGCGAACTTCAGACTAACAAACTACTTCTTAGCGGGGCCCCAGGACTGTGTCTTAGATACTGAAATATAGGAGGGTCAATACATATGTACTGCTATGCAGAGAAATACAAAAATAATGTACTTTTATACAACATAAGTAAGCATAATTCATAAAACATTTTACGTATGTTATATGAAAACACATGGGCATACGTAAAAGACATTGAAACATTTATTTGAAACCACGACCTACTTTTTGTCTTACTTTTGAGATAGATCGTACACCCTACAAGTCTAGTACCCCACGAGCTATATGTGTCCACCATCAACTCATCGACCAAGACCCTAAACCTAAGTTTTTCGTAAGCATAGGGGTCCTACATACTAGTCTAGTATACCAGTGTCTCAAGAACAAGTATATATTGTCCTAAGCCAATCATATATCCCGAATCGACAAAACTTGATTTCTACCAATGAGCCCTTACACTCAAATGCCTTCTTCGGATAAACATCCAACTCCTTTTAAGCTTTTTTTTAAATCATGCATCATCCTGAAAAGTGGTCTAATGTCTAAAAAGATTTTTTAGTAAAGTCTAGTTTGAGTTTATTATGGCATTCGGCTGATTTGGTATCGTCATACCAAGACTTGCAAGTCATGTATCTAAGTCATATAATATCATGATATAATTCTTTCATTAAAAACATAATGTTTGGACCATCAAATAACTTAAACAGTACAAGAGAATTTGTATATTGAAATTCCTAAAAAAATTATGCAAAGATTCTCTCTTTCAACTCTTAAGCATGTAGTGGTGCATTACTTCATAGAAAAACACGCAACTCTTTAAATCATCACTTTTCATTTATATTAAGAAGAAAACACCCTCGCTATAGTTTAACAACCAAATTCATCAAGTCATTCTACATTAAGTCAAAACGTTTATGCCATGCTTCAAAATATGAAATTCATCAATTCATAACAAGTGAGATCAAGAGACGTCATAATAAGAAAGGTAGAATAAATATGCATGCTCTCTATTCATCTTTCAAACTCAAAACGCATACATACTTATATACGGGTACAAATTAGAGTTTTTTGGGGAAGGCCTCAAGACCAAAACATTATCATCGAAAGGGTTATCAATGCATATTTGTTATTGAAATTTCAAAACCATTCGTAAAAATATGATTTCATAACTTTAAACCTTACTCAAAACGATTTCAAAATGCCCATCTAGTATAGGAAAACCCCATGTACCTTATGTTGTTTAACTTGAAGATTGGAACCCTAATCTTCACCTTTTTCTTGAAATCTTAAACTTAGAGAAAACTCTAATTTTCTCTTATTTCGAGAGTAAAAAGGATTTGAGATGTTAAAAACTGTTAGAAAATGGATTATAACATATTTTGGATGATTTAAATTATGTAGGAGACATTTGGGGTGAGGAAAACACCAAAATACCCCTAGGGAAACCAACAAAATCATTGAATTTCTTCAGTTGATGATCAAGGTTGATGGCCAGTCACTTATGTGACGGCTCGTCACCTAAATCATCACTATCAGGATGGAATTTCCCCTTACTTTCCTAGGCTCATTACTTAGTTGACTGCTTGTCGGCTTTAGTCATCAACTAAGTGATGGCTTATCAGCATAGTCGTCACTTAGTTGACAGACAGATACTTTGAAGTAAAATGAGCATAACTTTCTACTCTGATATCGGATTAAGGTGAAACTAGTTGCATTAGAAAGAGGAATCAAAGATATTTCTTTTGGTATATGGTAGGAAACGTAACTCATTATGTATAGGGAGTGCCCAAGATGAAGCATTTACTATGACTTAATCAATAGAAGCATTCTCAACTCGTCTTTGAGTTAGGAGATATTTGTGACCTCAATTAATGTTCAAAGGTATTCCCATACTATAGATTTTATCATCACACATATATTAACAAGGAATCATTGGGTTTGGGTTCATATGCATTGAAATTTCGGTTTGAATACTTTCCCAATGATGGGTAGGATTTTGTTGAAGCTATAGAATTATGGAATAATGGATGTAACCTCATATTAGGAATTATAATTTCCACAACAAAACATACATAGGAATTCAAAAAGATCGTTATGCCATCACCTGGTAAATTGTGTAAGCTTAAATCATGAGATAATGAAACTATACAAAGACATGGTCTTGGCATGTGTTCTATGGCACATGATCATAACATTTTAAGGCATGAATTTTCCTAAGAATCCTCGTCCTGATTGATATTGGTTCAAGACATGAGACAAGATTCCCACGTGATATAGGAGTAGATTAGAAACATTCTGTACCACAAATGATATGTCTAATAGCCTTTAAATTTTTTTGTGACGCTTCTTTATTCTGACTTTAGCTATGACTATCATATTTCAACATCTAAATGTTTTAATTCTCCCACTAAATACATATCCACTAGATCTTGAGTCTAACAAAAGCCTAACCCAAATTAAAAAGATTGTAGCTAAAGCTATGGGACCCTATACTCTACATCCCTTTTAGAACATTACTTCACCTTATCACTATAATCAAACACACCCAAGTTTTAAATCAAAGAGTACCAACCACATAACACATTGGTTTGCGTTTTCATCAATAACAACATTCAAGCCTATCATTACTGCACCCACTTGATGGATCTCCCCACTAAGACTAGCAAATTCAATCACTCACAAATATTTTTCGCAACTTATCTCCTCCCTAACTATTCCACGTAACAAAAGTTCATCTCTTTCTTTCCCCTTTAACCTATGGCCTTAGTTCAAGAAATAACATTAATATTTTTGCTTTCAAGAACGTCTACTCCCCTTACCTAAAACATTACTAGACTTTAATAACTACTATCATACTATCCTACGGTGGGTCATTAAGGGACCCAAGCATAAGCATTATGAGTGGGGAAAACACTACTCAATTATAACCCATATTTGTTGATCTACTCAAGAGAGGACAAGAGGTAAAGATACGATACAATCACGAAGTGCTTCATATATAAAATGTCTAGATCAGAAGTAGAGAATGCTCTGACATAAATACAACATAGCATGAGTCCTTAGGATAGACCATCGTGAGAAACATGAGTTACTACATCACGAGGCATATAATATAAGTTTGGAATTCATGAAGTCGACGATTGAGACAAGGACTTTTACTCGAAGTTGTCGCTTTACATTTTCAGAGCTGAAATAGTCATGAGTTTGCACAACATTATCATTTTGGCTAATTCCAACCTAACATAAATCACAAACATATGAAAACATAGTTCCTTAGAACTAAGCATGATTTGGGACACATATTTATGGTTCATGAGCAACATAACATAGTGCTTGGATACATGGAATATTGGATTACTAGGGGACATTATTGCTTCTAGTTTGAAGGTCGGGACATGACATGAGTGACATAGAGAGGTTAAACACTAGATATAGGAAGGACTTAAATATGTAAGACATTTGTAGATGTCGATTCAAATTAAATTAGGAGGAGCTTTCTTGAATAGGAGTTGATTTATCATGATTCTTACTTGAAACTTAACACCACAAGAAAATTCAGGAACTACTTTAATTCGTCATCTCCCCCTAGACAAAAGTCACACTCCTAAACTTGAGAATATAACCTCTCATTAAATCTATACCTACCACTTTCAACACAAAGGGGTAGCACCATGCACATAAAATGCTAGACTCCCCTCAAGGAATTTAATATAAGGACACTAGATTCTTTCTAGGCCATTCCCTTCCGGGACACTAATCATAGCTTTCTCTAACCCCCAAAGTTATCGACTTATGACTAATCTTATCATGAGCATGAGCATCCATGCTTATAAACACATAACACCCCATCTTCAACTCCTTAAAATACTAGCATTACACCTCTAATCACATAACTCACAATTTAACAACATTTGTAAAACTATACCAAAGGAGCATATTGCTTACCTATTTCTACTCAATTCAACTCTAAAGAGCACCATACAACAACTCCCCCGACTTCTCCATACTACAAAATTCAAGAATGTGAATTAGGTACACAAGACACTTATACATATATTAACCTTATCTAACAACATGTTACCTGGGGGTTCAACTTATTCTTATATAACCGCGCTCTCATCCACTTAATGATTCAACCACAATTCATTATTTTAACACTAGTCCTCATGTAAAAATATACCTCACAATTACTAATTAAACTTTTCATAAATTATAAACCTAGGCTCTTTCACAAATCACATCAAGCCTACTAATTCTTGCCCACAAAACATACATTAATAATCTTAAGCTACTATCCTTTTCACCACAACCCACATCTAAAGCTCAAGCCTATAATCTAAAATCAATCATGGAGGACCAATAAAGCATGACCCATACTATACTAGTCCATTAAGTTGGGGAATTTCACTTAACTACTACCTACAATTACATCATCTCCATGACATTATTACTACATCTCAAAATCCACTACATATCTTCTCACATTAAGTTTACTTAGCCTTCCATACATTCTCACTATCATAAAATTCCATAAACACCAATGAGTCTCCACCCATAACATATTGACTAGTCTGCCACTTTCCATTCACAACCTATAACAAATTTATATAACCACCATAACTATCCACTCTAGGCTCCTTCCCTAATTTTAATTAATAATAATCATAGCCAAACACTTCCTTCATAAACTTCCATTCACATCAATAAATCTTGATAAAACATTATCCAACCACTATGAAAAGAAAAATCACCCCTCTATCAAATGGTTATAGAACTAAAACTACTTATTTATGCAAGAGTCACCCTCACTCTGAATGCTAACTTTATGACTTCATGTCACCAACTTCTAGACCATGTCACAACCAATCGGTCATGAAACTTTAACATATACTACTACTCGGGTGGAAATACAGTTCTAACATTTTTTTTATACATCATTACCCTTATGCATGACATTTGCAATAAGAATTTTGAAAGGGGGACTGAATACACTTCGTACCTCAGGTTGAAAAGCATATTTTCATAAGGATAAAGATATACACTCAAATCAATACACCTTGAATCACTAATGGACTTCTCTCAAGTCCTTGTGTTATCTCATAACTTTATGGGTGACTCAATCTGAGAGAAACACATCACTGGGGGAGCTAGACTCTTAGACTTGTATCATCTCGATAATGAGGCATGGCCCATAAAACTTGAACAAGGAAGGAATTTGGATAACTTTCTTATGGATGATGTTATAGCACAAACTAGAGTATGAAATACTAAGAAATAGCTCTTAAATTCATAGTAGCCTCCTGATTATCAGTGTAGTGCACAACACACCCATAAGCAAGACTCTACTAGACATGATTTTGTAGATAACCTGGGACCATGAACCATACTATGATACAAATTTTATCATGACCCAAACCAAGGCTCAGGCCTCGATGGGCATCCCGAACCAAGAAGGCCAAGAGCCATTCTCTATCTGGAAATCATGGACAACATTCATATAATATAAGGAAATATGGAAAATTATCATAAAGAAACATGTTCATTCTTATAATTCAACTTAACAATTCGAAAAGAAATTCTTAACATTCAAAATACATTACACATGCCTGCGAAATCTCTAACAATTCAAGAACCAATATAGGTCTGAAATTGGGACAAGGCCCCCAGTCGGACAATGAAACAAAAATAAAATAGCAATGTCCAATAACCAAGGCCTTCCAAAATAAGGGAGGCTCACTAAGTGCAAACTTTGGACTAATAATCTACTGCTTAGCGGGACCCCGGGACTGTGCCCCAGATCCTAAAATATAGGAGGGTCAATACAGATGTACTAGTACATAGAGCAATCCAAAAATAATACACTTTTATACAACATAAGTGAGATCAATTCAAAAAATATTTTACATATGATATATGAAAACACATGGGCACACTTAAAAGACTTTGAAATATTTCTTTGAAACCACGACTCACTCTTTCTCTTGCTTTTGAGCTAGATGGTACACCCTACAAGTCTAGTACCCACGGGCTATATGGGTCCGCTATTAACTCATTGGCCAAGACACCACATCTAAGTTTCCTGAAAGGACAAGGGTCCTACATACTAGTCCAATATAGCAGTGTCTCAAGGACAAGTATACATTGGCTTTAGCCAATCATATCACCTGAATCGGCAAAACTCAATTTCTAGCGATGAGCCCTTACACTCAAATTCCTTTTTTGAGTAACCATCTAACTCTCTTTAATCCCATTTTTAGCATTTTAAATCATGTATGTTTCTGAAAAGTGGTATAATGCCTGAAAACTTTATATAGTAAAGTCTAGTCTGAGTCTATTATGGCATTCGACTGATTTGGTATAGTCATACCAAGACTTGAAAGTCATGTATCTAAGACATACAATATCATGATGCAATCCTTTAATTCAAAACATAATGTTTGTACCACCAAATCATTCAAACAGTACAAGAGAATTCATATATCAAAATTGATAAAAAAACCTTATGCAAATATTCTCTCTTTTAATCCTTAAACATGTGGCGGTGCATTGCTTTATAAAAAAACATAAAAATCTTTAAATCATCACTTTTTATTTATATTAAATAGAAAACACCCTCTCTTCAGTTTCACACCTAAACTCAAATCATTCAACAATAAGTCAAAATGTTTATGCCATGCTTCAATATAAGAAAATCATAAATTCATAACAAGTGAGATCAAGAGATGTCATAACAAGAGAGGGAGTGTAAATATTGATGTTTTCTATTCATATTTCAAAATCAAAATGCATACATACTTATATACGGGTACAAATTAGATTTTTTGGGGGAAGACTTCAAGACTAAAACATTATCATCGAAAGGGTTCTCAATGCATATTTGTTAATAAAATTTCAAAACCCTTCGTAAACATATGATTTCGTAACTTCAAACCTTACTCAAAATAATTTTAATATACCCATGTAGTTTAGGAAAAGCCCACGTACCTTATGTTATTTAACTTGAAGATTGGAACCCTAATCTTGACCCTTTTCTTGAAATCTTGAACTTAGAAAAAATCTTAATTTTCTCTTATTTTTTAGAGTGGAGAGCGTTTGAGATGTTAAAAACTGATAACAGATGGATTATAACCTGTTTTGGATGATTTAAATCATGTTGGAGAAATTTGGGGTGAGTAAAATACCAAAATACCCCTAGGAAAACCAATAAAATCACTGAATTTCTTCAGTTGATGGACCGTCACTTAGGTGATGGCTCGTCACCTAAATCATTACTTTCAGGCTAGAATTTCCCTTACTGTCCTAGGCGGAGGACTAAAGATGATGGATCATCACTTATTTGACGGCTTGTCAGTTTTAGTTATCACCTAAGTGATGGTTGATTAGCTTAGTCGTCACTTAGTTGATGAATAAATACTTTGAAGTAAAATGAGCATAACTTTTTACTTTGATATCAGATTAAGGTGAAACTAGTTGCATTGGAAAGAGGACTAGAAGACCTTTTTTTTAGTATCTTTTAGTACATGTAACTAATTACATATAGGGTGTAATTGTCATTGAAAGTTGACCCAAGATGAAGCATTCACTAAAATTAAGCGATAGAAGCAGTCTTAACCCGTCATTGAGTTGGGAGATATTTATGACCTCAATTAATGCTCAAAGGTATCCCCACACTATATATTTTATTATCGCACATATATTAAAAAGGAATCATTAGGTTAGGGTCCATATGCATAGGAATGACGATTTGAATTCTTTCCCAAAAAATGCGGGGTGTTACAGTTATGACATAACTTTTTCCTGGCTTGGCTAGATAATTAACCATTCATGTAAATTATGATACTATTAATGGGAGATTTCATTGTGAGATTTATGTTTTGAGATAGTTATTTTATTATATTTCTTGTATGGGGCCCATTTTGAGTAATATGGACTTTGAGAGATTATTATTGTTGTGTTTCCTGAGTGTGGTCTTATTGAAGCATTATAGTTGACTTAACAGATTATTATTATTGTTATACTCAATTAAGAGCATATATGAATATCATATTTTACTTGAGAGATGATTATTGTGGTAATACCTAGGTGGGGTTGATATCAGTCTTATTTGAATATTATTTTCCATCTATCTTTATTGTGATGCACAAAAAATGATTTGAATTGAAATTCTTGATGTCTTACATGGCTATTCATTATTGTGGTGTCATATGATGACTTATATCATGATTTTTAGAGATATAAAAAATATTTAATCTCATCTAATACCATCATTGACTTGATTCATTACATATGACATTGTATTGGTTATTAAGCAAGAATCCATTTATCATTCATCCATATACATGCGATTGGTAAAATAGAGAAAATAATGATTTTTAAGGAAAATGAAACACCTAATGAAAACTGTAATTGAAAACTTTGCCAAAAATATATGAGATTGAGATTTGGAAAGTATATGGGTGCTGAACATCATGGGTCCGATCTTGGACGCTTATTCTCAGAATGTCTATTCAAAGTCATGAGATGGCGTATATGCAATGGCTTACTTCATCATGATCGCACTATATTTACATTGTATTTTCTCATTTTCATTTTTACTGATGTGTTTGTTATAGTGTATTTAGCTTTGTCTTGTATATAAGTGTCTAGGTTTTCTTATATTGATATTATACTTGTAGAATTATTAGGAGATATGATTTGAGGCACTATTGGTAAATTTCTATATGTGAGTGCAAGCATGCTTCTAGTATTTTTTACTTGTTTGGTTTTAAACTTTTCTCAGTCAACCTATGATACCTATTGAGTACCAGTGGATCGTACTCACTCCTACTTATGTTCCTTTTTGATGAATATCCTAGTATCAATGCAACCTGCAGTAGCTAATTTAGGTTATGAGAGTGGATCTAAAGTACTGGTGAGCTCCTCATTTGCCTACATCTATCTTTTTGTGTTTTTACTTTTATTTAGAGATTGTGTTGTATTATCAGACTTTAGTATTATCATAGATTCTCTTTATACTTATGATATTAGGTTTTGAGATTCAAATATACTTAATTCACATATTTTGGTTTTATGCTTATTATGGCCTAACTTTATTCTAGAAGTCTTATATTGCTTTACTTCTTCTCATTTTCATATTTCGTATCAATTGTTTTTTTGGTTTGGCCACCTAGGCTAGACTAGGTTAGGTGTTATCATGAACTCAATTTTTAGGTTGTGACAAACATACACGTAGTAGGAAATGTGTTTGAGTGAGGGGCATCCAGTCAGATGTGGCACTATGGACACTGAAACTCTAGCTGGGTCAATCCCCTTACTAGCCTCAATAATGGTTCCAAAAGTTTTTAATACCATATAAATATTCCATTTCTTAAGCATATTATCAACCCCCTTTTTATTAAAAATATAGAGTATATTTTACAGACCCTTAAGATAATCCTCATCCTTCTTGGCGACCCAACATATTTGCAGAATTTTGTCATCAAGGAGGGGAAATAGAATTTTGGACTTTTTGACAACTACCTCCAGAATTTATTTGACAATAATTGCTCCAATATTCACCTGGATTCCCTCCATAATGGTGAAACTAACTTGAGATCTCTACATAGGGACGTTAGTCTAATTTTTAAAGAAATTATTGGGGAGATATGAGGGAGAGACATGATTTGATTTGAGTAGTGAACTTCGAAGATTCAACTTGCACATTGTTGGCTATCCAATTAGGCATATGTTATCATGTAAATTCTTAACATTCCATTTGCGTCCCTCATCACTTGCCTTTGCTTTGTATGATATCTCATTATTCATATTGAGAAGGATATTGTAGTCATTGATCATAAAAGGGTTAAATCGGGCATGCTTTCCTCGAACCATGACAACCAAGTCATTAGAAAAGTTAATGTCAACGACATTGGCATAGAACTACCTCACCTTTATGAGATTTGCCTTTATTGTCTCTTTAAAAAATTACATCCAGCTGCTAGTCTTCAACCTCGCATAGAAATAAGCCCATCGAGCTACAAGACCATTAAAATGAGTGCCTCTTTTGCAGGTGAAGTTCTTTGAATTAGGCAATCATACAATCAATAGAATTTTAGTGATACAAACACCTCTTGATCATTGTAATCATCTTCTACCACTTGGTCAAAATATTCTTACCTATTGTTATTTAATTCAAGTCCATTTGAAGATTAAAGTACCTAAAAATTAAGCAACCATATCAAATAATTGTACAGGTTCATAAAGAATGTATTAGAACAAATTTAGGCCAAAGAAATGCGTGAAATAGGTGCAAAATACAGGTAGGCAGAGCTACTATTTTAGGATAGTTTTTGGTCTGTTATATTTTCTTCATAGTTATCATTACACTGTTCCTCATAAACTCCATGACTTATTCTTTAGATTATTTTGTCACGATCCAATTTCTCAAGTCGTAATGGCGCCTACCTTAACCCACCAGTCGGCAGGCCAAGCTATAGCCCAAAATGATAGGTAGCGAGCTTAAAGGAAGAAATGACAAAAGATTACGTATAATGATAGAGGTAGTAACAATAAGTGACAAATAGAAAGGAAACATATATCATATATTAAAACAAGAGAAGGAAAAGGACCAAATACACAAACGAATCCCTCCCAAGACGTAGTAAGGTCGGGACTAGTGCAACTTCTAAAATATATCAAAAGTACTAGACAGAATCCCAGATATACATAATATATACAAGCGGTCTCTTGTAGAAAAGACTATATTGGAGTAAACAGAGAAGGATAAGCCTCGCTCGCTAGAAAGCTCACCTTGCTATGAATCATTACTGAAAGGTAGGAATCACGTCAACGTCGGGTTCTACTACATAGATATATATCAGGGAAAAGATGCGGTGTTGTATGAGTACCAAAGCAATGGGTACTCAGTAGGCATCATCGTCCAACTAAGCTCTATTTAGAAAAAGTATAACTACAATGCAAGGGTGTAATCTATGTCAATAGTAGATAAGGATAGAAAGATAAAAAACTACCAAGCTATTAAAACATGGTAAAGGAATTAATATAAGCGATACAAAAAATAAATAATGCAGTAATAACAGAGAAATAAAACATAACCTAATTTGGGCCCATAAGCTCGCTAGGAACAGTGAATAAGATAATTAACCCAATCGTACCCTATAAGCTTGTGGGACACTCAAAAAGTACTTAGGGAAAATAAATTTAAATAATCCGTAACGAAGCTGATCCCAAGAAATCATAGCAATCATCTAGATGTGCATTGGGCTTGAACAGACTCCAAATGGACAAGCAAGAGGCCATATGCCAGACTAGAACTGGTAATGGTGGATAATAACAAGAGGCCATATATCATATTCAAATAAAAAAATAGTGCATAATAATGAGAGGCAACACATATTATATACAACAAAACTCATAATCAGATGCCTGACTCAAACCAGAAATCAGAGAAACCACAACTCCCAGAACAACCATAATTAGTTCTAATACTTAAAAATCATCATAATTTGATCCCAGACTCGAACCAAAACTCACAATAACCATACCCAACTGTAATATTAAAATCCAAACCGTACAAAAACCAACGTAAATAGTGGTACCAAAATTTACAATCAATGAGAGAAATAAAGTATATACTAAACCTAAATCGAAACTAAAATATATTTAACTAGCCATCCACACATCTTAATTAATAAGGAAAAAAATTCAAGTTTTCACAACTTCATTAAACGTCCTAAAGTTATAGATGCTATATCATACTTAAAGATAAAATACCAAAATTTACTAGAACGGGGTACTAATCAATATAAATAAGACATGTTATTTATCAAATGGTAGGCAACTACAAGTACTTATCCAAAAT
The DNA here is from genome assembly GCA_030864215.1 of Capsicum pubescens. Taxonomy (NCBI): domain Eukaryota; kingdom Viridiplantae; phylum Streptophyta; class Magnoliopsida; order Solanales; family Solanaceae; genus Capsicum; species Capsicum pubescens. The sequence goes on from CM061545.1 coordinate 138,086,979, forward strand.
TACCATAATAGTACACAACTTCTGTATATAAACTATATCTAAAGGAAGGTTAAGCCTAGCCTACCTGGACGCCAAAGATAATATTTCTTTTTGTAAAGCCTCCAGATAGTGCCACTACAACCCGAACTTGAACAACTTGATGTGAATAATTAATTTATCTCTCAATGATCAGCTATAATGTTAGTGGATATCTCACAAAATCCACTCTTAATAAATATGCACATATTCTATATATATATATATTAATGTAGCATATCTTTGTAAAGTACAAATGAACATATATATATATATATATATATAGCGAATTAGCTATATCCAAGAATAAATGTGAATCTTTGTATAGTCTAAATGAACATATATATATACATTCATATATATATATATATACATTCATATATATATATATATATATATATATATATATTTAATGGTTTTCACCTAACCTACTTGGCTTTTAAATAAATCCTTCTCTTGACACTTACCAATTATCTTTACACTTAAGGTGACATATGCCACGTATACACACATATATATACGTATCAATTATCTAATTTAATTTTGTTATGACTATACTCGGGTATTAAATAGTTTCTTGGTAAAGTAATTACAATAATTTGAATATGCCATGATTAATAGAAAATTATTTATAACAAAACCTCAATTACATAATAATATTAATAATATTTTAACATTTCTAGATTACTTTTTTTGCTTAAAATGTTAATAGACTATAACTGCTATTATAAAGTAATATAGATATACCATAACTAAAGAATTTAACACATTAATTACATTTTAGATGGGTAATCATTTATATTTCTACCTAATGCCAATTTTAATTAAGTATTCTGCAATATTTTTGGTAGTACAAAAATTCTCAAATGAACTACTCGAAAAACAAACTATAAGCCCTAGCAAGTCATAAATAACTTGGGGCAGTTTTAGAAAAGATCTATACCCCAAAAAATGTATGAAAACAAGAAAAATAACCATGAGGGTCATTACAACATTCACTACTAAAAGGACTTTCATCCACGAAAGTAAACTATTAGAAAATACATGAAGGTTCCAACAGGTAGGGATATTGGGTGCACATATCATGCTAGAGAGTAAGGCCTAGTTGGTTAGTTAAAAACTTATAAGGAAACTCTCAAACCACAGGGATGGAGTCAAGCTATGGGCTCTCAGCACTATTATCTTGAACATATGCAATACATGACTCATAACCCCTCAATATCTATCTCCTATCCTGAATGTAAGAAATAATTCCCATCGGCAGTGTCTATAAGAACCCTACCACATAATCAGTGGTACACCAAGAAAGGATAAGGTAACGATCTTAGAAAAACTATCCGAGATCATATGCTAAGGAGATAACTAATCTATTCCTAGAATTACATCAAAATCTACCATATCTAGGACAACGAGATCAATATGAGTATCAAACTTCTGTAAAGTCACCAAACAAGAGATATATACCTGATCCACTATTAATCAATCACCCATGGTGGTAGCTATACATAATGGCACAGATAAGAACTCTAAACATAAAACCAGTCACAATACAAAATAAGCAAAAATATATGACAATGTTGAAATTGGATCAAACAAAGTAGAAGTTGGCTAACGGCATATGAAAATCATACTTGTGATCACAACATCCGAAGCCTCATCCACTGATCTACCTATTACAAAAAACAAATGACTCTTTCCACTACTAGACTGGGTGCTTGTCCGACAACCTATCCTATGTCCCTGTAAACCACCTCTAGAACCCTGGGGACCATCCCCACAAACCTGTGCACCACCCCAACCTAATAGCGCCACTAATCTGATCGATTGTGTTGTAAAAATTGATTTCTTAATCATTTTATACTGAGGACACTCACAGGCAACATGACCAATAAATCAATAATTATAACATGCCTTGGGCACCCTACTTTATCTAGAAGGTGTGGCACATCCAATATAACTACCCCGACTCATTGATCCTGACTCAATAACCCTCTGTGGCTAACTATTTCTCAAACCCCTAGAACCATAGTAATCGGGGTAATCCTTATCTAACATCTGTAGTGATTCCTGGAATAGCCAACTAGGCTGACCATGAAGCTGAGAAGGCTTTTACAGGGGTACCTACCGTAAAATCCTTAGCCTATAAACTGTGAACTATTGTTGCTCCCACTGTAACTACCCTGATAATGAGGTCTCTTATCCCAACCCCTGTACCTTACGATCCATCTCGTTTATATAATAAACATGTTCAACGATCTCAGAAAAAGTCTTTCATAAAGTTACTAAATTCAGTGTAACCATATGAAGCGATAATCTCAATCCCCTAACAAAGCATCAAATGCACTCGTACTCTGTAGGTAGAATCATTGTTGTATGTCTGGCTAACTTATCAAATCCCATCTCATACATAACTACAAATATATAACCCTATCTTAATTTTATAAACTAATACCGAATATATTTACGCATGTTGTGAGGCATATACTTCCCCAAGAAAGCCTCTGAGAACTAAGTCCAAGTCATTGGTAGAGATTCATATGGTCTTGAATCAAGATAAAATATCCACCTCATCCTTGTTATCATGTCTAAATAATAAGCAACAAATTCTACTTTTTCTTACTCAATCAACCTCAAATTCCACAACCGCTCCTCGTAACTAGATAGGAACTCATTAGCATCCTCTCCTAGTGTCCCGACAAACCTAGGAAAAGTCAATAAACGAAATTGACCCAACATATTTTTATCCTCAAAAGACATAATTGGCAGGGCTACTACCAGTTGTGGGACTACTGGTGATGTAGGAACCTCTACCTTAGATACTGCTGCTGGAAGCTGTACCCCTAAATTAACACCAACTTTTGCTTTCGATTGAGCTCCCTCGGTCGGTGGACTACTAACTAACCCTAATAACTATGGAAAACTACCTGGAGATCTCACAGTTAAAGAAGCTGTGATAGGATCAGGTGATGGATTCATAGCCTGATCTCAAACTAGGGCTATTTCTCTATCCTACACCCAACCATTGGAACCTCACATCCTAGCCATCTGTATAAAGTATGAACTCAGGGTCCCAATCTCTAGAAGTGAACTCAGGGTCCCAATCTCTGACTCTCGAACCTCACATCCTAGCCATCTGTATAAAGTATGAACCAATAAAAATTATAACCAACTCAGACCCAATGCATGAAAATGGATCAAGAAAATGAAATTTTTCCCTAAAAATGCTCCGTAGCCTCCCAAAGATATGATACTGACATGTTTGTAGCTATCTACGAGGCTCTATTAAACTGTGACTCTAGTACCAATATTAAAGTGAAACCTAAGCTCTAATACCAGAATGTCATAACCCAATTTTTCCCGTAGTGATGGCGCCCCCATCAGTAGGCAGGCTAAGCCATAGCCCAGAATAATAGGTAATGGGCTAACGGGAAAAAATCACCAAAGATCGCATCTAAAGATAACAGTAGTAAGAATAATTGATAAATAGAAAGGAAACATATATCATATATTAAATCAAGAGATGGAAAAGACAAAATACATCAACAAATCCCTCCCAAGACCTTGTAAGGTTGGTGCTAAAGACACTATGAAAATATACCCAGAGTACGAGATAGAATCCCAAATATACATAGTATATACAAGTAGTCTCGATTATAAAAAAAATAAAATAAAGTAGGTAGGGGAGGATCAACCTCGAACAATAGTAAGCTCACCCTACACCGAATCATTTTTGAAAGGTAGGAATCACATCAAGGTCGTTTGCTACTACCCAAATATGCATCAGAGAAAAGATGCAGAGTGTAGTATGAGTACCAAAGAAATAGGTACTCAGTAGGCAACATCAACTGACTATGCTCCATACAGAAAAAGTATAACTTTAATACGAAGGTGTAATCTAAGTAAACAGTCAATAGGGATAGAAAGCTAAACAACTACCAAGCTATGTAAATACGGTAAAGGAATAAATATAGGTGATATAGAAAATTAATAATATAGTAAAAATAGATAAATCAAACATAACCTATTTGGGCACTTATAAGCCCGCTAGGCATACTAAAGAAGAGAATTAAACCAAGCGTACCCCCATATCCTAGTGGGACACATAAAAAGTACATAGGGGAAATAAATGTAAATAATCTATAACAAAGCCGATACCAAGAATTATAGAAGTCATCCAGATGCGCACTAGGCTTGAACTGGAACCAATAGGTTGTAACGAGAGGCCAGATGTTGGAATCGAATCAGTATTAGTTGATTATAACAAGAGCTCATATGCTAGATTCAAACCAAATATATTAGGTAATAATGAGAAGCCACATATATGATACACAACAGAACTCATAATCAGATGTTGGACTCAAACAACAACTCAAAGAAACCATAACTCCCTTATCAACCATAATTAGTACTAGAACTCCTAAACCATCATAATTAAATACTGGGATCGAACTGAAATTCATAGTAACCATACCCAACTATAATATTAAAATTCAAATCATAGCATAACCAATGCAAAAGTGGTACCAAAATTCACAATCGATGGTAGAAATAAAGTATATACTGAACCTAAACCATAACTAAAATACATTTAACTATCCATCTACACATATTAATTAAAAAGGAAATAAATTTAATCTTGTACAACTTAATTCCATATCCAGAAAAGTTAGATTCTATATCATACTAAAAGACAAAATACCCAAATTTACTAGAACGGGGTCCTAATTTTGATAAATAAGGCATGTTATATATTAAATGATATGCAACTACAAGTAATTATCCAAAACTAGCATAATTGTACATAATTTTATTAAATAAGCACAATCTAAAGGTTGGGTAAGACTAGACTACCTAGACACCCAAGCTAAAATGTCTTTCCGCAAAGCCTCCGGATAGTGCCACTAAAACTAGAGCTTGAACAACTTGAGATGAATAATTAATTTTTCTCTCAATGATCAACTATAATGTTAGTGGATATTTCACAAAAACCACTCATAATAAGTATGTTCATAGACTCTCAATAAATATGTACATACACTATATTTATGACTATATATCATATCTTTGTAAAGTGCAAATGAACATATATATATATAAGTAACTAATTAACTACTTCTAAGTGTAAATGCCAATCTTTTTAAAGTCTAGGTGAACACACACACACACACACACACATATATATATATAAATGATATCGACAATTTAATGATAAGGATCCTATTTAATGGTTTCTACCTAACCTACTTGGATTTTTAATAAATCCCTCTCTTGACACTTACCATTTATCTGGACACTTAAGGTGACATATGTCAAGTATGCATACATATATATGGATAAATTATCCAATTTAATCTCGTTATGTATATACTTGGGTATTGTATAGGTTCCTGGTAAAATAATTATCATAATTTGAATATACCATAATTAATATAAAATTATTTCTAATAAAACCTCTATTAAATAATAATAATAATATTTTAAAATTTCTAGATTACTATCTCCGCTTAAAATGTTTATTGACTATAACTGATATTATAAAGTTATATAGATATATCATAACTAAAGAATTTAATGCATATCAAATATATTTTAGAGCGGTAGTAAATTATATTTCTACCTAATGCTAATTTAAATTAAGTATTCTTCAATATATTTGGCAGTATTAAATTTTCCAAATGAACTCCCTGCAAACTGAACTATTTGTCCCAATAAGTCAAAAATAACTTGGGGTAGTTTTAGAAAAGCTCTAGACTCCGAAAATGTATGAAAACATGGAAAATGACCGTGAGGGACATTGCGTATTTTTTCATTGTGATAACGGGCATTGTCCTCACTGTTGAAAAGTCATATTCTTTATAAAAAAAGACTTCACTCAGGCATTTTATTGAACATATTATGGACAAACTTTTCTTAAACAATTTCACAATGCCATGGGCAAATATTTCCCCAAATCTTTCTATACATTAACTCGTAAATGTTCAACCCAGAGTTCGCCAAACCAATTTCCATTAAAACACATCCAGGTTTATACAAATGCACAATGGAAATTTTAAACATAAACCAATGGATTCCTTACCATCAATTTTCACCTGATGCATGAGCTACAAAATCAATCTAGATAGAAGACACATACCTTGAGACTGATACAAGAAGAGGCAACAAACTTGAGAGATTTTAAGAATTTTGAGAGGAATTTTTTCTTTTCCCACTTTATGGAGTATGCAAGACACTTAGGAAAAATAAGGGTGTAAGACCCCGTAAAATCCTAAGCTTAATTCAGTCCAATTACATTTGTTAAGGGGGGTACCATACTTAGAAGGTTCTAACTAAGTTCCCAAACTTAGCCTATTATTGGCCTTCAAAAGTTGGAAATCTTATTTTTCCACCTTAACATTCTTTAATGGTCCGTATTTTTATTAATTCATGATCAGAGAGGTCCATAGGTGGTCCCGAACAAGTTTTGGGTTTTTTAGACCATGTTTAGACCACGTTTGGAAGCCCAAAATAGTGGACCAACATGATCTTGGTGCGCCGCGTCGCCAATCACATTGGTTGAAATTATTGCAGGTTGTCAGGGTCAAAGTACAGAGACTCAACTTGATGATGGCGCGATGCGTCGATGCCATCGTCGTGCCGCATCGATAATAGCATCGATGCCCAGTTTTAGTCATTAAATGTCCATATTTTTAAGGGCAGAAGGGTCAATTTTTCACCCTTATATAAGTCTAAAACACGAGATTTACCCCCAATTCAACCAAAATATAGTCTCTCTCAAGTTTCTCTCAAGAACAAGTTAGGGTTTTCAATTAAGGATTCAAATTCAATACTCAAATTCAAGAATCTCTCCATTAATCTTTGTAAAATCAAGAACTAAGGTATGTCAAGTGTTGATTTATGGATTCCTTTCATCTATAAAGTCCAAGAACCCTCTTTCAAATTATAAAATATGATATTTATGTTGTGGTTTATTTGTAACCATGTTTATCTTGTTGTATGATTCCCAAGTTGGAATCTTTATGGTTTTTTTATGAAACAACATTAGCATGCAAGTTGAAATTCATGAATTGAGTTGTTTATGATATGTAAGTTGATGATTGCACCTATACCCTAAGTTGTGCATGTAAGGTGTTTGACAAAATGTCTAAGAGGATAGAAATTATGTATTATAGCTCAATTGTAACTCAAATAACAAATGAATGCTTTACCCTTATGACCAAGAATGACTTCCATAATATTGTGTGCATTATTAGTATTTGATGGAATGTTCATGAGATTAGGTTAATGAAAGTATGACATATCTATATGCAATTCCATCTATGTACAACATTATGATAACCATGTGCTTCATGAAATCCCCAACTTATTGTATTATGAATTGTTGATATTGGTCACTTGTTCAAGAAGTGTCAAGTCTTATCAGTTTCATGTTATCGAGTCCTGGGTGTACTTGTACCCGACAATTTAGCTGTGTGCCTAGAGTGAGTGTCAGTTTTCATGATACTCTCAGTCAAGCCATGATCATTAGAATTCAGTCAGTTACATGACTCAGGAAAATTGAGTAATCTCAGTACCCTCGGTAATCTCAGTAATCTCAGTATTCCCAGTCAGTTATCAGATCTTATTAGTATTCCATCATTTAATGGAAATTTAGTGAACTCTGGTCAAATCAACTAAACAATACTATCAGTAACATTTTAGTTCAGTTTAAATCAGTTCAGTGTCTCTTCAGTTGAGAGTAGGATTCAGCACCGAGTGAACCCTAGGATGGGGACGCACATGTTAGCCAGTAGAGGGTGTGATCCTTAGAACCAATTCTTGTGTTCCAAAACTATGTAGCCATCATAGGTTGAGATGTACCCTATGAGTTTAGGGATTATACTCCTCATCCAAGTTTTCCTACTAGGAGGGGTTGACGGAATAGCTCCCTGCCAGAAAGGGTTTATTCACATCTTGTCTTTACCCGTGGCACAGTACTGACACCCTTCCAGCTGGGGTTATAGGTTGGATCCCACCAGTTCAATTTTGAGGCAAGTCGGTTAGATGATTACCTCCCACAGTCTCAGTTTCAAATCCAGTCTTAGTAACAGAACTTAGTTCAGTTCTACAGTTTCAGGACTGTCAGATATAGTTGCTCAGCTCAGTACGGAACTCAGCTAGTTCCATCAGAATCAAGACTGTCAGAAAAAGTCACCCAGTTAATAGTTTATTAATTATACCAAATTCATGGTACCAACATTCTGATTTTAGGACTGTTAGATACAGTCAATCAGACCAGTTCTTCATAATCAAAACAGTCATTCCTTTATCAATAATATGACATCATTTCCTCACTACTCAATAGACTTAGTCATTCAGTATCCCAATATTAGTACTCAGATATCAGTAAATCCACATTATCAAGATTTATGAGTCAGTGTTATCATGATATTAGTTACAGTTATGTATTCATGCATGTATTCTCACGTTCATGTTATTCATTCAGTTAGTATTGTTCATGAATATGAACCATTGCATTCAGCCTACCTCACTTGCATACCATTACACTCAATCATACTGACGAATTTACGCTATGGTTTCTTATACCATAGGTTCAGAAGCACGCACTCTAGAGTATCAGTAGCATTCCAATTTTAGCAGTCAGAGTCAGCAGTGAATCCTTATCATTTGCGCATGTTATTATTTGACTATTCCATTTTTTCATTACTTAGTTTATTTTAGCAGATGGATTTAGTTGGGGAATTGTCCCATCAACTCTTTATTCAGACAGTTCAGTTTTAGAGGCTTTCAGTCTACATCACGTTTAGACATTTATTTTAGTTTTATTTGTATTGTTATACCATATTTTTAGTTATGTATAAGTATTGAACCTTATGGCCTTTCATTTCATGTTTCCGCATTTACGATATTATTATTATTATTAATCAGTTCTCAGTAATAAATATCAGTCATGGGTTTGCTTGTGGTCCTTTTAGGATTATGAGCACCGTCTAGCATTTTGGGTACCAGATTTGGGGCACTACAAAGGGACATTGACTGAGTGTGTTCCTTCAAATTAACCTACATTGGTCTACTTAAACATGATCATGGGGATATTAATGAAATTATAATGAATTAAAATTTCATAAATGCTTGGGATCACAAATGGAAGTAACACAATAGTGAAGTTAATAAATTTTAACTCCTTGCAATCATGAGGATTTTTCGTGTGATTGCAATGAGTAACAGGGATCCTAGACCTCAGAAATTTAAGTCAATTTCGATAATGTCCATGCCAATTTTAGCGATCCAAATAACACTTTTGTTATCTGAACAGTCCCAAAATATAATCTATGTTCCATTTTAAAGGTAGTACAACCCCAAACTTCATTCCAAATTAACCATTTGCATACACACTCCAACAGAGTCTAAAACTTTAAGATTAGTCAAAAATGAAATCCTACACTAGTTTAAAAATTAGAAATTTTTGAGAATAATGAGTTACCTCCCATCAAGATCTTTAATTAACATTACGGCACGATACGAGCAACCTTACTATTTATCTCTTCACTTTAAGGATATGAATCTTGTACCCAACTTCGCAATAAAATTTTGATGAAGCTCATGGAGAAAAAGTAAGAAAGCAATAAGGCTAAATCGATCTCTCAATTTGGTTGATTTGAATCTCTTACGCAACTTCATATCATAATTTCATTGAGACTCATTGAAGTGGTATAAAAATAAATAGGTCACTTCTCAAACATCTAATTTTGCAATTTTTTCCTTCAAGTGAGAAACGTTATCTTACCTATTTTATATGACAAACTGCAAAATGTATGAACTTTGTCCCTTATTTACAATATTTCTTATTTTACCCAATGATTTTAATTTCCATTATGTCCACCAAGCACAATATCAAAAAATAGTCGGAATGAGGTTTAGGCCTCTCAGTTTTAGAATTTGCATCATTGTTGACATTCTCACCCAAAAATGAGATAGAGTCCTCAAAAATTATTTCATTGATTTTTTCATGCAACTCTAGCATCATTTCATTAATTTTGGCATCTTCCATTTTTTTTTTGATTAGTTGGCAAATCACCATGAATTCTTAAAAATCAGTCTTGCTAACTTGTTCATTGTAACTAAAATCGAAACTGTTATCCTTGACCACTTTAAGATGAGCATCACATACACCATGAGTTTCTTTTAATTGGTCTTCCAATCATAAAGAGAAATTTAAATTTAGATTATTTTGTGACGTCATTCAATGTGCATTTGAAATAATTCATACCTCATTTGGCAGATTCCCTCATGTAGTTCAACATAAACTTCAAGTTGTTGAGCTCGATTGAAGAGAAACTCTTAGCTTAGAATTTCCATTTTGTTGAGTTTTTCTTTATTTTGGGATATATCTTTACAAATGTCTTCTTCCTTGTCATACTCCATTCTTGATGCCAACATGGATCTATGCATGAGAGGTACCTTCTTACCCTATTTAGGTATCCGGTACATGTTAGTTTGAAGCATTTCTTGAATGTGTTTATGATCCACTCTTTGTTCCCCCATCTCCATGTTATTTCTCCTCTCTAACTCAAAAACATAATAGAAATTCATCAGAGCATGGGGAGGGAAAATTATTATCACAAGCAACAAAATATCCACTTTCACTTCTATGTTCACAAAAAGTAGATCCCACATAGGATCGAGATAGTGGAAACACTACTCTCACATGAGCATTTTCATATTTTTTTGTAAAGTGGGGTCCTCTATTGTCATGACCCGAACTAGGGCCTGGCCATGACGGATATCCCAAACCATAAAAGCCTGGAACGCCCTTCTCTATCTGGTAATCATGCACAATATTTATATAATAAAATAAAATACAGAAACATAATCTGCTACAGAAGCATGGTCAATTCTGAATTCAACATAAGTATGAAAACTGTAAATCAACTACATCTAAATAACATCTGACTCAGTCTGCGAAATCTCTACTACATGAAAATTTGACAACTGTCTGAAACTGGGACAAGGCCCCTAGTAGACCAAAACTGAAATAAGTGACATAATATGAAAAGACAGGCCTTCTGGAATAGAGAAGTCTCACCACTGCACAATCTGATCAGCTATCTAAATTATCTACTGTTTATCTGGACCCATAAACTAAGTCTCAGAATTTTAGAGGTAGGGGGAGTGGGGTCAATACAGATTTAATGGTATGTAGAGCATAACCAAAATAATCATTTATTATTCAACATATATGAGAGCAATTTAAAACAGTTCATAAGAATATAATATAGTAAGAATTCACATGGGCATTTTAAAGACTCTGTAAAAATCATCTCAACACTGAGAAATCTGTGTTACTTCTACGCTAGGTGGTATACCCTATATCTCTGAAAAATTCCAAGGGCTATATAGAAACTGCCATTAACTCGGCAACGAAGCCCCCAACCCAGGTGTGCTGTAAGGGTTGGAGTCTCTAAATTTACTACGCCACACGCCCGTCACCAGCGTACAATAATAATCTACCTGTATCAGCAAATATGGTTTCAGGCTAAGAGTTTCTTGAACTCGCGCCTTCTTCGGGTAACTACCTAACCCTATTCAAGCCCCTTTTAAATACTCTATCAAAACATACAGTCTCTGAAAACATAATTTATTATGGAATAAATACATATGGTATTGTCATACCATTGACTTGCAAGTCACTTCTCTGTGCCATTATTAGTCTATCATAAATCTCTGTTTTCAAAACACAAGTTTTGGGACCACCATTTTTATAATTCAATTCAAAGAAACTCTTTCTCAAACCTCATATAAACACATGCAAGGAACTCATCTTCGTCAAGCATTTCAGTAGCACAGTACAAGGTGGTCATGTCAAAGTTCTCAATTCACATGAAATTCTTTCTCTTAAATACAAGAAACCATTTATATCAAGAAACACCCTCCCAATAATTTCAAATTATGCTCAAATACTATAGTATTGAGAAAACATCTTACAAATCACAAAACCATAATCTTTAATTCAATGCGCGAGAGGGAGTTCATAATTTATGCTCTCAACGATCTTAAATCTAATATTCCATACATATGCGTATACATGTAAATCAATTTAGGGGTTAGGACCACAAGGTCAAGACAATAGTAACATTAAAACATTTGGAGTACGTAATTTAGAACATAGATTCCAAAACCCCATTCATGCTAAAAATCTAAAAATCATGCTCTAATGGTTTTAAGTCCATGTAGTTTTTTAGGATAAAACCCACGTACCTCTATATAGAAATTTAAAGGATGCTTCTAGATGCCCATGGCTTGGGGATTCCAAATCTTCAATTTGTTTTGAAAACCCACGGTTGAATCTTAATTTATTTAGATTATCAATATGGAACCCTAGAGAGTGCTCTTGAATATTTTTGGTGAATGTATGAGTAATATGCTCAATTAGGGTTGACATCTTGTGTTTGGACTGATAAGGGTGTGGGAAAATACCTAATATACCCTTAATGAGACCGGTATTAAAATATAACTGGGAGCCTGATTTCATGGGACACCGCGATGCGCCACTATCGGGGTGGCTCACTAGAAATTAACGAATAGGAATTTGGCCCACTCCGCGACGCGCCACCATCACGGAGTCCCACTAGAAATTGACCATTGTCATTTACACCCTCTCCGCAATGCGCCAAGAATAAGAATGACGGTGTTTTACGACTAGGACTTGAATTAACCATAACTCCTTCACCGAGTGTCCATTTTAGATTCATCTTATGTCGACGAAAAACTTATTCAATCGTCTATGAAATAAAAAGTTGAAATCTAAGGGATTCCACTAGGGAAAAAAGTATAAATCATTCTAGAAGCCAATGCTTGATATTTTAGGGATAAAATTTATCTAAGAAAAACTTCGGGGCATTACAATAACCCCCCCTTGGGAACATTCGTCTCCGAATATTGACGTTGTATACAAACAAGTATAATTTCAAGAATACTAAGGCATAGAAAGAATATGGAAAGGATTGTACCTTTTATTTCGTCATCTATTGGATCAAAAAGGTTTGGGTATCTAGCTGTCATGTCAACTTCTGATTCCCAAGTCACTTCTTTAATTTTCTGGTTTATCCACAATACTTTAACTAAGGTTATTTCTTTGTTCCTCATTCTTCTAACTTGGCGATCCAAAATCTCTACAGGATCTTCTTCATAGGATAAGAAGTCTTTCACTTTGATTTCTTCGACAGGCAATACTAAAGAATGGTCTCTAATACACTTCTTCAACATAGATATATGAAATACCGAATGAACCGAACCTAAACTATCTGGCAATTCTAACTCATATGCAACTCCACTTATAATACTCATAATCTAATAAGGTCCTATATAGCGAGGACTCAGCTTACCTTTCTTCCCAAATCTTATGACTCCCTTCATAGGAGAAACCTTAAGAAACACCCAATCTCCAACCTCAAACTTTAGATCTCTTCTCCTAACATCGTCGTAGGATTTCTAAAAACTCTAAGCTGTCTTAAGTTGTTCTCTAATGACTTTAACATCCTCCATTGCCTGATGAACAAGATCAGGCCCAAATATCTATGTCTCACCTACTTCATACCATCCTATCAGGGACCTGCATCTTCTCCCATACAATGCCTCAAAAGGTGCCATCTTAATATTGAAATGGAAACTATTATTATATGCGAACTCTATCAATGGCAAGTGCTCTACCCAACTACCTTTAAAATCAATCACGCAGGCCCTCAACATATTCTCAAGGGTCTGGATAGTGCGTTCAGCTTGCCCATCTGTCTGAGGGTGGAAAGTTGTGCTCGAATTCACTTGGGTACCTAAACCCTTTTTAAATGATCTCCAAAACTGTAAAGAAAACTGTGTACCTCTATCAGATATGATGGACACAGGTGCCCCATACAAACGAACTATTTCTGCAATTAATAGCTTGGCATAATCCTCTCCCGAATAATTTGTCCTGACAGGTAGAAAGTGAACTGACTTGGTCAACCTATCTACAATCACCCAAATGGAATCATACTGGTTTTGAGACCTTAGAAGTCCTATAATGAAGTCCATATTAATCATCTCCCACTGCCACAAAGGTAAATCTATCTCTTGAGAAGAACCACCTGGCCTCAAATGTTCCATTTTAACTTGTTGACAATTCAAACACTTGGCAACATAGTTAGCCACATCACGCTTCATATTATTCCACCAAAGAAATGGTTTTCAAATCCTGATACATCTTAGCAGAGCAAGGGTGAACAACAAACCTCAACGTGTGAGCTTCGTTAAGGATTATCTTCCTCAGACCATCTACATATGGCACACATAATCTACCCCGGTGTCTCAAAACACCATCACCACTAATTTCAAAAGACAAAACCTTTTGTTGACCCACATCTTTCTTAATCTGCATCAAGATGGGATCTTCAACCGACTTCTCTTTGACTTCTGCACAAAGGAAAGATTTAGCTCTCTCATGAACAACCACTCCATCCTCAGAATCCAAAAGTCGCATTCCTAGATTTGCAACTCGGTGAATATCCTTCACCATATCCCTTTTTTTCCCCACATGAGAAAGTCTGCCCATAGATAACCTGCTGAGGACGTCGGGTACCATATTTGCCTTGCCTGAATGATAGTGCAGGCTCAAGTCATAGTCTTTTAAAAGTTCCAACCATTCCCTCTACCTGAGATTCAATTCTTTGTACGAGAAAACATACTGTAAACTCTTGTGGTCAGTAAATATATCAACGTGTACCCCATACAAATAGTGCCGCCAGATATCAAGTGCAAACACTGCAACCGCTAACTCCAAGTCATGAGTAGGGTAGTTCTGCTCATGCACCTTTAACTGCCTAGATGTATAAGCCACTACCTTACCATGCTGCATAAGAACACACCCAAGTCCCACTCGGGATGCATCACAGTATACAACAAAACCTTCTGTACCCTCCAGAAGAGTTAGAACAGAAGCAACAGTCAACTTGTCTTTCAACTTCTCAAAACTATTCTCACAAGAGTCAGACCACAAAAACTTAACTTTTTTTGAGTCAACTTAGTAAGTGGTGCAGCTGTGGAAGAAAAACTCTCGACGAATCTTCTGTAATAACCCGCCAAACCCAAGAAGCTCTAAATGTCAGTTAGAGTCGTGGTTCTGGGCCATTTTCTCACTGCCTCAATATTTTTGGGATCAACCTTAATCCCCTCACTAGACACAATATGCCCCAAGAATGTAATAGCTTTCAACCAGAATTCACACTTGTAAATTTTTTCATACAACTTATGATCTTTAAGGGTCCGAAGAATAATTCGGAGGTGATTGGCATGGTCCTCCTCGCTCTTAGAATATACCAAAATGTCATCAATGAATACAATGACAAAAAGATCCAGAAACTGATAGAAAACCCTATTCATTAGATCCATGAAAGTTGCAGGGGCATTAGTCAACCTGAAGGATATGACTAAGAATTCATAATGGTCGTATCTGGTTCAAAAACTATTTTGGGAATATCTGACTCCCTAACATTCAACTGGTGATATCTCCAACGAAGGTCTATCTTTGAAAAACATTTATCACCCTGAAGTTGATCAAAAAGATCATAAATCCTAAGGAAGGGGATATTTATTTTTAATCATGACCTTATTCAACTGGCGGTAATCTATGCACATACGAAGGGAACCTTCTTTCTTTTGCACGAAAAGTATAGGTGCACCCTAGGGAGACACACTGGGGCAGATAAAACCTTTATCTACAAGATCTGCTATTTGTTCTTTCAACTCTTTTAGCTCTGTAGGAGCCATCCTATATGGTAGAATAGAAATAGGATGGGTATTTTACAATAAATCAATACCAAATCTATCTCTCTATCAGGTGGTATTCCTGGGAGATCATCTGGAAAGACTTTCAGGAATTTATTCACTACGGGGATAGATTGAAGAGGGAGACTTTTGGCACTAGAATCTTTAACCCGAATAAAATGATACAAGCAACCTTTGGAAATAAGTTTACGGGCCCTGAGATAAGATATAAAGTGCCCTCTAGGTGCTAGAGAATGTCCCTCCCATTCTATCATAGACTCATTCGGAAAAAAAAGGTGACTCTTCGGGTCCTACAATTCAAGGTGGTATAGCATGAATGGAGCAAGTCCATCCCTAAAATGGCATCAAAATCAACCATATCAAGTTCTATAAGATCTTCCTCAGTATCCCAGCTAAAAATAGACACAACACAATTTCTATACACCCTTCTAGCCACAACAGAATCTCCCACCAAGGTGGAAACCAAAAAAGGTTCAGTAATCACATCAGGCTCAAACCAAAAACCAACAGCCACGTATGGGGTCATATAAGACAAGGTAGACCCGGGATCAAGTAACTCGGGATCAAGTTATACATACACATCATGAGAAAATATTTGCAATGTACTGGTAACTATATTTGGTGAGGCCTCTGCCTACTAGTGGTTGGTCAAAGAATACAACCGGTTTTGACCATTTTTTACGGTTGAAGTGGCACCCTTCTGAGGTGGTGGTTCAGATGAATTTGCCTACGACTTGGCTCCTCCAACATTACTCTTTGTTGTCGAACGATCTCTCTGGATATGGCATGGCTAGCTGCATGAATAACACACCAAAGTGGCAAACTGACATCTCCCTGGATAATTTCTCCCGCATCTCCCACAGTGTGGATTGGACCGAGAGTTCTGGGCTACACTCTCTGCGACTGCGTACCCTGCATCCTCAGCCCCTGACTAGACTAAAAATTCTGGGTGCGCTGCTCAGCTGTGGGTCTGGACACTGGAGCACTAGCTGCCAACTATGCATTACCCTAATTCTTTTTATTTTGTCATTTTCCTCCCCAATTACCTCTCTTCTACTGACTATAACTCTGGTCTATCACTCTGGATGTCTTTGTCTGCCTGTTATTTTCCCTAAATTAAGCTATCTTTTTCTTTTTCTTCTTAACTTGCTGCATGTGGACTGACAGACTAGCAAAGTCCATATCCTTATTCAGTATAGCTCCCTGACACTCAAGAACCAGATTATCTGAAAGGTAGGAAGGAAACTTCCTCATTTGGGCCCTCATATGACTCGTCATCTCAAGATCATAATGGGCCAGCTGGTTAAACTTTAAAGTATACTCCTGAACACTTATCTTACCCTACTTAAGGTTCATGAACTCCTCTGTTTTAGCTTCCTTCAGCTCCAGAGGAAAGAATCGGTCAAGAAAAGCTTCCACGAACTTATCCCAAAACTGTGGGTTCAGCACTGTCACCCTTCGCATCTTCCCATTCGTTGTATAATTGGTTTTCTACATCCTTTAGCTAGTATGCTTCTAGATCAACACCCTCCACCTGATCAACAGGCATTACTTTGAAAATCTTCTCTATTTTATCTACGAACTACTGCGGGTCCTCTTCTACCTTAGCGCTAGAGAACTTGGGCGGGTTCATTCTCATGAACTGGCCCACTCTAGTAACTTCAGAAGTAACAGACGCAGACCCAATATCCTCCGACCTCTGAGTCTGTGCGGCTACAAGATGTGCCAGCATGTGAATAGATTGTCTGAATTCAACATTCGAAACCTCTCCTTCACAAGGTTGAGTACAATTGGCCCCGTCCGAGGATCTCAGGGAGGACTAGTCGGTACAGGAGGTACTCCCGGAGTAGGAATAGGTTTTGGGATATGATATCTATTATGGGTCTTCATACTATGGGTGGGACAAACTTTATCATCCTAAGCATTAACGTTGGAGCGATGGGGAGGCATTGCTGGTTTGCTGAAAAGAAAGAGGTCATTGATTCGGGGACAAATTTGACTCTGAAGCACCAACTAAATCACAAAGAAGAGAAACATTCCTAAACACCTAGTAGCCTCCTGCTTATAAGTGTGGTGTGCTACACACCCATAAACAAGACTCTACACGATGTGATTTCGCAGACACCTTGGGACCATGAATAATGCTCAGATACCAAGTTTATCACGACCCGAACTAGGGACTGGACGAGATAAACATCCTGAACCATAAATTCCTGGAATGCCCTTCTCTATGTGGTAATCATGCACACCATTCATATAATAAAAGAAGATGCGTAAATATTTTCTGCTACCAAAGCATGGTCAATTCTGAATTCAACATAAGTATAGTAACTACTAATCAGCTACATCTAAATAACATCTGACTCAGTCTGCAAAATATCTACTACATGAAAATCTAACAACTATCTGAAACTGGGACAAGGCCCCCAGTAGACCAAAACTGAAATAAGTGACATAATCTTAAAAGACAGAACTTCTGGAATAGAGAAGGCTCACCACTACACACAATTTGATTAGTTGTCTGAATTATCTACTACTTATCTAGACCCCTAGATTGAGTCTCAAAACCTAAGAGGTAGGGGGAGGGGGGTCAATATAGATGTTCAGGTAGGCAAAGCATGTCCAAAATAATCATTTATTATTCAACATATATGAGAGAAATTTAAAATAGTTCATAAGTTTATCATATAGTAAGAATTCACATGGGTGTTTTAAAGACTCTGTAAAAATCATCTCAACTCTGAGAAATCTATTTTACTTCTACGCTAGGTGGTATACCCTAAAACTCTGAAAAATTCCATGGGCTATATGGAAACTACCATTAACTCGGCAGTGAAGCCCCCAACCCAAATGTGCCGCAAAGGTCGGAGTTTCTGAATCTATTATGCCACACGACTGTCACCAGCGTACAACAATAATCTACCCGTATCGATAAATACGGTTTTAGGTTAAGAGTTGCTTGAACTCATGCCTTCTTAGGGTAACCACCTAACCCTCTTTAAGCCCCTTTTTATAACTCTATCAAAACATACAGTCTCTGAAAACATAATCTATTATGGAATAAATACATATGGTATCATCATACCATTGACTTGCAAGTCACATCTCTGAGCCATTATTAGTCTATCGTAAATCTCTATTTTCAAAACACAAGTTTTGGGACCACTATTTCAATAATTAAATTCAAAGAAACTCTTTCTCAAACCTCATTTAAACACATGCAAGGAACTCATCTTTGTCAAACATTTCAGTAGCACAGTACAAGGTGGTCATGTCAAAGTTCTCAATTCATATGTAATTCTTTCTCTTAAACACAAGAACACATTTATATCAAGAAACACCCTCTCAAAAATTTTAAATCATGCTCAAATGCTATAATATTGCAAAAACATCTTTCAAATCACAAAACCATAATCTTTAATTCAATACACGAAAGGAAGTTCATAATTTATGCTCTCAACGATCTTAAATCTCAAATTACATACATATACGTATACGTGTAAATAAATTTAGGGGATAGGACCACAAGGTCAAAACAATAGTAACATTAAAACATTCGGAGTACGTAATTTAGAACATAGATTCAAAAACCTTTTTGAAATTCATGCATAAAAATCTAAAAATCATGCTCTAATGGTTTTAAGCCCATGTAGTTTTTGTTAGGATAAAACCCACGTACCTCTATCTAGAAATTGAAATGATAGTTCTTGATGCCCACGGCTTGGGGATTCCAAATATTTAATTTATTTTGAAAACCCATGGTTGAATCTTAATTTATTTGGATTATCAATATGGAACCCTAGGGAGTGTTCTTGAATATTTATGGTGAATGTATGAGTAATATGCTCAATTAGGGTTGAAATCTCACAGTTGAACTGATAAGGGTGTGGGAAAATACCCAATATACCCTTAATAAGATCGGTATTAAAATATAACTAGGAGCCCGATTTCATGGGCCACCACAACGCGCCACTATTGCGGTGGCTTACTGGAAATTGATGAATGGGAATTTGTCCCACTCCGCAATGCGCCACCATCACGGAGTCCCACTGGAAATTGATCATCATCATTTACACCCTCTCCGCGATGCGCCAAGTATAGGAATGACGGTGTTTTACGACAAGGACTTAAATTAACCATAACTCATTCACCGAGTGTCCATTTTGGACGCATCTTATGTCGATGAAAAACTTATTCAATCATCTACGAAATGAAAAGTTGAAATCTAAGGGATTCCACCGGGAAAAAAACATAAATCATTCTAGAAGCCAATGCTTGATATTTTAGGGACAAAATTTAGCTAAGAAAAACTTTGGGGTGTTACATCCATAATATAGAAATAATGTATGGACTTAACATATTGTAAAACCTAAATAATCTAATATAAATTCCTATCTATTATTCAGGATGTGAAATCATATGATTTTTTCATATGTACTAATACTAAAAATAAAATTAATTATGAAAATATACCCAAATTCATGATGAATTTCTTGACTTGAAAGGGGAAGTTTTTTATTTCTTTTAAATTGAAGAACACGTTTCTCTCTTTCCTTAACTTTACATAACAACTTTTGATGGAAATATATGGTGTTCTCCTATTGGTAGAGAGAGGACCCTTTTATTGAGTCCAAGATAGTTATCTAAAGTTACCTTCAAATTGTAGTAGATAAGAGAGGTGGGAGTTACATCAGCAAAATAACTTCCTCTTATTCAATAGGAATTTAGCACATTATTTTAATATTTATTTATTTATTTACCATATAATAAGTTACCAAACGTGAGCCATAACTTACATTCTCCTACTTGGCACACGTAACATTTTTCATTTAATGGTTTTAGTAAATATTTCAATGGTCGTGTACACTATAGATACTAAATCCATCATTAATTGTTGCTATTGAAAAAATAACCACTATGAGTCATGACAGTCGTACATCATCTTTTCAAAATAGTTCCTTCCATGTACTACAATATTAGTTTATTTTCCAATACAACCTTTAGAAATCACAATGAGTCAAATAATAATACTTAGAATGTCTTTATCTAAGTCAAATCCTTTCATCAGCAATCTCAATAATATGTATACAAGAAAAAAAGGCGACAAAAACACATATAATTTGAGCTCAAAGTGTCAATTACATAAACATCATAAAGTCTTTACATAAAGTCATTCATTGCTATCAATAAGTCCCATTCTTTTAGCATGTTCAGCAAATATTTTGTGCGGTAATTATTTCATCAAAAGGTCAGTAATCATAAGCTTGGTGCTAATAAGTTCAATTGACACATTATGTTTTTGGACTTCTTCTTTAATCGAAAAGTATTTCAAATCCATATGCTTAGCATCCTTTGAATGTTAAATACTTTTTAGAGATAAAAATTTTTGTGGTATTATCACAACAAATTTCTAGCGGCCTAGCTTGTAACACCCTAAAATTTTGATTGCTTTTATTTTTGCCTCCCCAGTTTGAAACATTGATTTTTTACTTAAATTGTACTTAGGTATGAAGAATAGGTGTCCTAGAAGAGTTTCAAAATTTTCAAATGGGGTTCGGGGTGGTTTTAGGTCACTGAGGCAATAAGCCTGCGTGATATCGACATGCCACAGAGGTTGGATTCTGCGATTTCCTCTGTGACATGGAGGCTGGTCTCTAAGTTAAGGTCCGAAACATGAAGGTTAGTCTCTGTAATAAGGTCTATACCATGGACCTATTAAAAATTTTGTTATTTTGTTTTATTCTAATTGGGATGAGGGATAATGAGGTCCTTTCACTTATAAACAAACTTTAAACACTATATGTGCTATATCTCAGTAGTTTTCATGATATTAAGTGCTATTATTTCACTTCCAAAAATCCTCTCTTAAATTTCCCCTTTCAAGTCTAGGCTAGAGTTTCAAGTAGGTGGACATCTAGGGTTCTAAGGGTGTTATCTTCATCAAAATTTGTGGTAATTAAGTAATGTACCTCTTTCACTACACTTATCTTTCCTTTATGGAATGAATTGGTTATTATTATGCATGGTATTGATATTGGGTTTTGAACTATGGGTTGAGGGTTTTGAAGGTATTTGGTTTAAATGTTTTCCCATGATTATTATTAAATTGTTATGCATTGAATTGATTATTTATGAAATCTTTGGGTGTATAGGTATGGTGAATGAATTTAAAGGTACAATGGATTCCCAAAATGAATGGTTTTGGTGGGGAAATTTATAATAACCTCAACCCACTTGCATAATTGTCTTTGGAATCTGACTTATCACTTGGTTTGGCTATTATTTTTAAAAACTAGCATTCCATAAATGGAAAATTGAACAAGAATTGAATTTGTTTTGTTTTCAAATAGTTTTGGAAAGGCCTTGGTGGCCAAGTCCTTGGTTTTTAAATTTGAAAATATGGAGTCAACTTGGTTTAATGGTTTTGTATGGTAAAATGGAATAGACATACAAACTCTAAATTTTGGTAAGATGATACTAACAGTTAATGCCTAACTAAAAGACTCTTGTGTTAATGGATGGAAATATGTAAATTATTTTAATTAGCTTCAAAAAGGGTTGTGTAGCTAATCGTTGAAGGTGGAGTTCCCAAGTAGAACGATACTGGAAACTCAAGTTTTCCAACATAAGGGTTTGTCTTAATGATCATGTGCATATGTCACACTATATCTATATTTGTATTAAGGATGGAAAATTGTAAGGATTTCTCAGTTTTCTACAATACCTCCCATCGTATGACTAACACACACTGGGGAAATTTCAGTAGGGGGAGCTGAACCCATATAGACCGTAGGTATAGGTAAAGGACGGTCAAGCTACACAGTCTATGTTAATATTTTACTCTCATGCTAAGCCTTGTTCCCTTACCCTGATATATGGTATATATATGTATGTATGTATGCATTTCTTATGGTGTTTTACACTAGTTTTATTGGTTTTTGTATTACGGATCATGGCATTATTTTATTTTGTATCCCTAAGATAAATGCTAGCACTTCAATCACTAACCTTCTTAAGACATTGTGTCCCTATGCGATGCAGGAACTGGCCATGCTTTTACTTCTTTTGCATAGGTATTAGGTGTTTGTGGGATATCTCAGGTTCCAGAAATAAGTGGTAAGCTTGCATCCTTCTAAAGACTCCATTTCATGCTTTGGATTTTCTTATGTTTGACTTTTTGTTGGACTTGTTTTAGGCTATGGTATGGAGAATGTCCTGACCAAACTATCTTTGATTTTATAGAGGCTTTGTTGGACATTACTATGGTCATGGATATTGTGGTTGATTTTTGGGGTTAATCCTTTGTAGATTCTTTAATTTTTCCTCTCATTTTTTGATTTATGTTGGTATTTCTCCACTGGTAGGTGTACTTGGTTGTATTGGATTAGGATAAGGTGGTGGTCTCTAGTCCTCGATGGACATGCGATGCCCGTCATGGACACACCCTAGTTTGGATCATGATAAAGTTAGTATCAAAGCCTAGGTTCATGGTCGGTTGGGAATCAATAAATCCGTGTCAAGTAGAGTCTCTTTTATGGGTGTGTAGCAATGCACACTTATAAGGCAGAGGCTATGAGGAATTTAGGAATTTTTCCTTTTTCTTGTTGTCTTGTTTTCGGGCTCTAAATTCGATGGTCTTGGATTCCTCGAACTCCCATTTGTTCGCCTTTCAGATCAGGTATCCTCAATGATCAAAAGCTCTTGAAAACTCATCTATCCTACCTGAGGACAATGTGGGTGGATCTCCTTCCACATATGGGGTACAGAATCTCTCTAGGGTCGCTTCTTTTGATTGTTCCCATGGAGTTCCACCCATCTCTACTGATCCTCCTCCAATTGGTGACACTCATACCTAGTCACCTCAAGGAGATATTACTAATTCTTAGTTTTGTGAATCAATTCATCTATTGATCTAGTTGATGACATCTCAATATCGTCAGATGAGTTCTATAGGTATTGCTGGGAGTTAATCCAAGGCCATAAGATTTGGCCAATTTATGAGGTTAAGCCCTTCAACTTTCACAAATACTAAGGTTGAGGAGTATCTTAAAGTTTTTATAGATGATGAGATGGAGAAGATATTCTGAGTTATGCATGACACTGAGGTAGAAGGTGTGGAATTTGCAGCTTATCCATTAAAGTATGTGGTGTACCAATAGTATGAAGAGTGGGAGTGGCTTAAGGGTGATGATGCAGAGTCTGCTTTATGGGATGATTTTGCTAGTGCCTTTCTTGACCCCTTCTTTCCTCAGGAGTTGAGGGAGGTAAAAGCTGAGCAATTTGTAAATTTGAAGCAAGGCAGGATGACAGTAAAGGAATATGCCGTGAAGTTCCCCCAGTTGTCGCGATATGCTCCTTATCTAGTTTCTAGCATGAATCTAGAATGAGGAAATTCTCTTTTTGTTTGTATGGTGAATTGATTTTGGAGAGAAATTCTACCTTGTTTAATAATGATATGGATATCTCTCAATTGGTGTGTATATGCAGCAGGTTGAGGAGGAAATAAACAAGCAAACAGAGGTGGGGGAGAGGTTGAGTGATATGTTTTGGTATTTTGATAAGGGTAGAGGTCAGCAACTGATTCGTAGGCATTATGAAAAGTAGTCTAAGAGGAAGTGGGGAAACTCTGGTTCCTATTCGAACGTTAGTGCACCTTATCCAAAGTCGTTCGATGATCATACCCTGATGGTTATAGGGCACAGGGTGCCCAATCTCAAGCCAATGGGTCCCAATCAGCCCCATCATATCTTTTTTTTAAAACTTTGTGGTCGATTGTATCATGGTTTCTGTGACAAGGGAAGGAACCTATATGTCAACTATGTCAAGTCAGGACACATACTCAAGGATTTCCCTTGAGGCAAGGATACTATGGGGACTAACTAAATTTTAGTTTCCTCATCCTCATCTCCTACCCCAATAGGTGATACTTCTAGTACCGACACCAGTAGGAATTACTTGTATGCTCTTACTATCCATCAAGAGTCTGAGGCGTCCTCTGATGTTATCAATGGTATGATAATACTCTTCTCTTGTTGATATCCTATAGAATACCAAACACACAAAATGGACACTAAGATAACAAAAATCAGCAAGTAGAGAAAGGGGGATGAAGTAGAAGAACACAAATAGAAGGTTCAAAAGAAAAAGGATAGATAATGAGACATTTACCAACACTAATAAGAAGAACTAAAGTGTTTATCAAACACTTAAACACAAATCACCAACGTTGATTACACCTTATTCTTTGGTAGACACAAAGGAAGTCACCTTCCCCAAGCACCAACCTTTCTTGCCAATTTTTCAAAACAAGTGAAATCCATCAATTGTGGTAACCCTAATTTCGGTTTCTACACTATATTAGAAGACTAAAATTACAACAAAAGAATATCCTTTCAATATTCATCAAATCTAATTAAAAAATGGAAGCTAAGGTCTATTTATACTATTACAAGACAATGTCTAAAATACCCTTAATGAAGGGTGCTCCTTTAGAGTGTAAAAAGGGAGTCTCAAAAGACCATAATATCCCTAATTTGAAGCGCCTTTGGAGTGTATTCAAGGCTACCTTGGAGTGTATTCAAATATCTTCTTCACATTTTAGCTAATACACTCCCTTGGTTGAAGGTATCATGCTATCATAAGCTCCTATTTGCATGAACAAGGCTTGAAAAGGCTCCAAAAATGTTCAATCCGAAACTTGAACCTTTGACAATACCTTGTACTCTTTGTGATCTTCATGCTTGTATCATCCTATCCATCTTGAAAGGAATTTGTCCTCAAATTCACATCTTGCAAAACCAAAGAGAGAAGAAAACAAGTGCACAATCCTCTTGGTAGGAGGGTTAGTATTAGTACCACACTCATATCATCAACCCATGGTTGCTCACACTTGACATACACCCACATATCCTTGGTATTCAACATGAACAGATTAACATAAAGGATACCAAAGAAGTGAATAGTATCAACATTAAATGAATATGAGAATGAACCGAAACTACAACTCCCACACCCCACAAGTACATCGGGATCAAATCAAAATAGTAGACTAGGGTTTAAACCAAGAGGAACCATTCCTTTCACTAGTCTAACAAGCCAAAGAGGGTACATATTTGAAATACAACCAATAATCCTTTGTTATGATCATGAAACACCTACCACAAACATCACAAATGACATGGCTAAGGCAAGTATCAAGAGGTAAGGAAACTACAAAGGTCCACAAAAGCCATATAGCATTGTAACTCCGAGTGGACCAACAAACAAATGTCCTACCCCTACATAAAACATATCCAAGACTAGCATTGATATCATAATAAGCAAAGAGGTAGTATACAAAAGCATCAAGTGTAAAGGCATTATCCAAGGTGCTATCATCTATAAGAATGTCAATTGATTCAATAGTTTTAGCACATAAGGTTGGAATCAAGTCATTTAAACACATATGTCTTCCTTAGTTAAAGTTAAACATCAACTTGGCATCCATAAGTTGGGATTCATTCAATTCAAGCACAAGTGTGTCAAGCAAGGATGCACATTCAGAAGCAATATTCCAAGATTACAATAACACATTTGCCCTTGGGTTTTCAAGAATAATACTTTGCTTATCATGTAGACCAAGAAATAAGTTGGGTGTGCCAGCATCATCATATCCATATTTGGCACTGGGGTCAAATGGAAAGAGTGGCCTTAGACATGGATTTTTCCCCATAGGCTTCGCCCAATATAAAAGACATACTCTCTACAATAGCATACACATCATCAAAGGAAAATAGAGAGTAGAGAAAGGTGTCACACATATAAAATTTAACTAAGGTTCCCTTATGCAAGTACTTACTAGTTCCAAGTTCATCACCACTAGGATGCTCAACATAGGAAACATACAAAGAAAAAATAGATGGAATTTCTAAGCATGCACCACTTTCTATTTTAAGAGTGTAATACACACATAGATATAAATCACCATGAGCAGAAAAGGGATCACACAAAAAAACATGCTCACAAGAACAATCACAATTTGGTTTTCCTAAATATTCAAGGTCGACTCCACCCGATTGATCATTTTGCATACCCTCACTAGTTGTTGGCAACTCACATACAAATGTAGACTCACCTTGGTTTTCACAAGGGTCAAATAGTGTGTAAATACTCTTGTCACTTGGTAATGGAACCTTATTAAAGTTATAAGTGCTAACACTAGAAGGGCACAAATCATTCTTACGAAAAGAATTAATTTTGTAATCTAAAGGATCAACTAGTGCTTGCATACTCACAACAAGAGTTTGGTCCTTATGAAACCTAAAAACACCAAGATTATAACAAAAGGAAGATTCACACACTTCTTCACTAAGAAAAACCGAAACTACACCACTTTGGCCACTACGAGCCATATCACAATAATTCAAGTTTCTAAAGGTGTAGAAGATAACTTTATTACCTTGTAGATCATGGGAAGTGTGTTCTTCACTTGATTTTTCATCCTGGAATACCTCATTCTCCACTTTACAAGGGAATATGTCAATTTTTCCCTTTGGACTCACTTTTTCATCACTTATCGTAAAATTGGGAATTAGTGGACTAAGCATTTGGCGTATATCTTTTATGAAGCTATCACAATCGGCATTAATGTGATCAAACGTGGCATTAAAATTATTGGCATCCATGTTACCTAAAATAAAGAAACAAACCTACAAAACAAACAAACAAGTTAGTTCAAATATCTTCACCAACTCTCTCACTCTCGGATCTCACCTCACACTTGGTCTCACAAGTGTTCAATACTTGGAAATACTTGGCAAGTGAATTGAGTGGTGAATATGCCTTGTCCCGGAGTCAAGTTTTGTTTTATATGACTTAAATAAAAATACATACGGACTTGAACCAACAAACTACTACAAATTTAAAAATGAGAAAAACACACAAAAATTGAAGACACGAAACAAACGGACTCTAATCTAATTACCAAACTTGTAGGTAGTTACTTTCTTGCTAATTAGTGATAGAACCAACAAAATTGAAACTAGAAAAAAACAATTAGAAACTATAAAATCTAACTAGGAACTGAATTTGGCCATTTGGTTGATGATGACATGGCATTCATTGATTGGACGTTGAGTTTTCAATTTTTCTACCCAAATCCTCAAGTCTCGGCCTAGAACCCCTTTGGGGGAGAAGAAATTTTGTTTTGGGAGGGAAAAATAAAGGTTTTAAAGCCTTTTTAGAGCTTCAAATAAATTTAAAAACAATGGTCCCCCCTTTTGTACTTGGATTGTACTTGATTTTGTAATTTGATTATTCCTTTGTCTCTTCTTTCTTTGGATGAATATGAATATACCAAGGAATATTCCTTCATAAACACCAAGTACACTCTCTTTATTCTCCCTTTTTGGATCAAAAAAACTCTTTGAATATTCTTCCTTAGCAAGACTTGATGAACATGGAAGAACAAGATGAATATTTAAGAGTTGACCAAAGTTTGACCACTAACCAAATGAAATCCAAATCTGGATATTTTTTGTAGATCTAGGTTCCTTAGGCCAAGGTGAACTCAAATATGTAAAAATCACCATAAAACTCATCCAAATCACAAGGCCAATTTCGGATCTAGCTCAAAAGCTTCAAAAACACAATATCCATGGAGGTTCTTAGCTCAAACTCAACCAAATCTTGTTCTAAGTGTAGATCTAGACTCCCTAGGTGTTAGAGAACAAGAATCTAACACAAGAAACTTCCAAAAAAAAAGTAAAAATTGGTATATCTAAGTTGTTAAATTCGGATCTACTACCAAACAACAAACCAACACATAATTTTTTGAGTTTTTTGGATTTTTGACCCTTTTTGTAGATTTTTTTTTTACTCTAGACGCTTTTTTTGTGAATATTTTCTTAGATCCAAGACTTAGAGTTGTGAGAACAACTCTAATACATGTCTCTTTATACCAAATGATAGCCTATATACTACCAAAATCATGAAATATAAACTAAGATAACAAAAATAAGCAACTAGAGAAAGGGGGATGAAGTAGAAGAACACAAATAAAAGATTCAAAATAAAAAGGATAGATAATGAGACATTTACCAACACTAATGAGAATAACTAAAGTGTCTATCAAAAACTTAAACAAAAATCACCAACGTTGATCACTTTCCCCAAGCACCAACATTTCTTGCCAATTTGTCAACACAAGTGAAATCCATCAATTATGCTAATCCTAATTTCGTTTTTTACACTAAATTAGAATACTAAAATTACAACTAAAGAGTATCCTTTCAATATTCATTAAATATAATGAAAAAATGGAAGCTAAAGGTCTATTTATACTATTATAAGACAATGTCTAAAATACCCTTAATAAAGGGTGCTCCTTTGGAGTGTAAAAAGAGAGTCTCAAAAGACCATAATATCCCTAATTGGATGTACCTTTGGAGTGTATTAAGGGATACCTTGGAGTTTATTCAAAGCTATTCTTCATTTTTTAGCTAATACACTCCCTTGGTTGAAGGCACCATGATCTTATAAGCTCCCATTTGCATGAACAAGGCTTGAAAAGGCTCCAAAAGGGTCTTCAATCCAAAACTTGAACCTTTGACAATACCTTGTACTCTTTTTTATCTTCATGCTTGTATCACTTGTGATATGTACTATTTAATTAATCCAGGGTCTATGGTTTCTTATGTAACCCCATTTGTGAGCTATGCATTTTGGTTTCATCTTAAGCATATTTCGGGTCCCTTTTCTTTTTCTACTCTGATTAGTGGCTTGGTGGTTTCTAGAAGGCTCTATAGGGGTTGTGAGGTATCTATTAGTGGTAGGGAAACTTTGGTGGATTTGTTTGAATTAGACAGGCTAGATTTTGATATCTTTTAAGGGATGGATTGGTTGCATTCATGCTATACCTCTTTAGACTGTCGAACCCATAAAGTAATTTTCAAATTCCCTAATAAGTCGTTACTAAGTGGGAAAGGAGTTCCTTAGTATTTTTCTAAGATTCACCTTCAGTCGGGTTATTATCAGTTGAAAATAAGGGAAGAGGACATTCCTAAGACTCCTTTTTATACTCGTTATGCATATTTTGTGTTTTTGATCATTTCTTTTGGGTTGACCAATGCCCCAACGGTATTTATGGATCTCATAGACTAGGTATTCCTTTATTTTTGTACTTGTTTGTGTTTGTGCTTATATATGATATTTTGGTATATTCAAAAAGTGAGGTAGATCATTCTAATAACCTCAGTGTTGTGTTACAGACCCTAAAAGATCAGCAATTATATGCCAAGTTTTCAAAGTGTGAATTTTGGTTAAATATTATTAATTTTTTGGGTCATGTTCTTTCTAGTGAAGGGATCATAGTGGATCCACGGAAAGTTGCGGTGGTTAAGAAGTTTCCTAGACCCACAACTCCAACTGATATTCAGAGCTTATTGGATTTAGCTGGTTATTATTGGAGTTTTATGGAAAGTTTCTCATTGATCGCTGCACCCTTAACTAACTTAACTCTGAAGAAGGTGAAGTTACTGTGGTCCGATGCTTGTAAGGAGAGTTTTGAGAAGCTATAAGATAAATTGACTTCTTATCCAATTTTTAACCTGCCAGTGGGTAGTGATGACTTTATAGTTTATTGTGATGCATCCCGTGTAGGACTTGGTTATGTACTAATACAGCATGTCAAAGTGGTAGTATATGCTTCTAGGAAGTTCAAAGTTCATGAGAGAAATTATCCGACTCATTATTTGGAGTTGTTCGATGTGGTGTTCATATTATAAGTTTGGTGGCATTATCTACATGGGTTCCACGTTGACATCTATCTAGATCATATGATCCTACAATATGTATTCACCTAGAATGAGTTAAATCTAAGGAAAAAGAGATGGCTTTAGTTGCTCAAGCACCATGACATGAGTCTCTACTATCACCTAGGTAAGGCTAACGTGGTTGCCGATGCTCTTAGTAGGTTATCTATAAGGAGCCTATCCCAAGTAGATAAGGAAAAGTTGGACTTTATGATAAATATTCGTTGTTTTGCTAATCTTGGAGTCTGTCTATTAGATTGTAAGGATGGTGGTATATTTGTGGGAGAGGTGGCGAAAACCTCTATTTGTGCTGAGGTAAAAGAGAAGCAGTTGTTAGACCCTATCTTGATGCAAATCAAGGATGATGTAGGTAGGCAGAAGGTGATAGTTTTGGACATTAGGGGTGATGGTATCTTAAGGTACCAAGAAAGGTTGTAATTCTTGATATGGATGGGCTACAAGGTAGAATTTTAGTTGAAGTTCAAGAGTCTCATTATTTGGTTCATCTTGGTTCGACGACGATGTATCATGACCTTAAAGAGATCTATTAGTAGAATATCTTGAAGAGGTATGTGGCTAATTTTGTGGCTAAGTGCATGGTTTGTCAACAAGTGAAGGTGGAGAACATAAGGTAGGGTGTGTTGTCTAAGGACATTGAGTTAACTGTATAGAAATGAGATGTGATAAATATGGATTTTTTATTAGTATTTCGTGGATTCAAAACCAGTTTGATTCTATTTGGGTCATATGGATAGAATGACTAAGTCTGCTCACTTCTTACCACTGGGGACTTATTATTCTGTGAGGACTATGCAATGTTGTATATTCAAGAGATCGTGTAGTTGCATAGTGTGACTTTTTCTATTATCTTTGATAAAGGTACTCAGTTCTCATCGCAATTTTGGTGCTCATTCCAAAGAGATTTGGGGACTAAGGAAGCCTTAGTACTGCTTTCAACCCGGAGACGGATGGACAAGTAGAAAAAAATATTCAGACTTTGGAGGATATGCTTCTAGCTTGTGTAATTGACATTGGTGGTAGATGTGTTGATCATTTTTCTCTAGTGTAATTTGCATACAATAATAGATATCACTCTTGCATTAAAATGGCTTCGTTTGAGACATTATATGGTAAAAGATGTAGGTACCCTATAGGGTGGTTCGAAGTTGGTGAGGCAAGGTTATTTGATCCTAATTTAGTTCATTAACCTATAGAGAAAGTAAAGGTGATTCAGAAAAAGACTAAGATTTCCTAAAGTCGCCAAAAGTCAAATGAGGACGTGAGGCAAAGAAACTTGAAGTTCAATGTGGGTGATTGGGTGTTCTTGAAGGTGTCTCCAATGAAGGGAGTGATGTAATTTAGTAAGAAGGGGAAGCTTAGTCCCTATTATATTATCCCCTATTTATTTTGAAGAGAGTGGGAAATATTTCCTATGAGTTAGAATTGCCTACATGCCTATGTTCCATTCACATTTTGTTTTATGTGTCCATGTTGAAGAAATGTGTGGGTGATCCTTCCTGGGTGGGGCTTATTGATAATGTTGGTATCTCAGATTTCTATCATACGAGTAGGTCTCCGTGGAGATCTTGAATAGATAAGTTTGTAGGTTGCAGAATAAAGATTTAGCTTAAGTAAAGATCCTTTGGAGGAACCATAAGTTGAAAGAAGCCACTTGGGAAAGAAAGGAAGATATGAGGGCTAAGTACCTATTCTTATTCTATGTGTTGGGTAAAGGAGCTTAATGTATGAATTTCTTTTCCCTTTGTTGCTACTCGTGTTTATTGTTTGATTCTGGTGAAATATTGTCATTCTTGTGCGAAAGTATCCTATCTCGTCATTCGGGGAAGAATGATCATAAGGGGGAGATAATGTAACACCCTTAAATTTTGAGTATTTTTATATTTTTCCTTCTCATTTTCAAAACATCAATTTTTTACTTAAATTGTACTTGGGTATATTAAAGGGGTGTCCCAGAAGTGTTTCAGAATTTTTTGATGGGTTTCGGGCTAGTTTTGGGTCACAGAGGCATTAAGTCTCCGTGATATCGATGTAACTTGGAGGGTGTCATCAGAGAGAGCCTCTATGACATGAAGGATAATCTCCATTTTAAGGTTAGCAGTACGGAGGTTAGTCTTTGCCATAGACCTATATAAAAATACATCTATTTTGTTCTATTCCAATTGGGAAGAGGATTAATAAGGTCCTTTCATATATAAATGACCTTTAAACACTATATGTGCCAACTCTCATATATTTTCACGCTACCAATAGCTGTTACTTCACTTCCAAAAATCCTCTCTCAATTTTCCCCCTTTTAAGTCTAAGTTAGATTTTCAAGGAGGTGGTCATCTAGAGTTCGAAGGGTGTTATATTTTTCAAAATTCATGTTAATTAAGGCATATACCTCTTTCCCTATTCTTATTTTTCGTTTATGGCAAGAATTGATTATTATTATTATTATGTATGGTTTTGATGTTGGGTTTTGATATATAGTTTGAGGGTTTTGAAGGTATTTGGTTTAAATGTTTTCCCATGATTATTATTGAATTTATTATTTATGAAATCGTTCGGTTCATAGGATGGTGAATGAATTTATGGGTACAATTGATTCCCAAAATAAATGGTTTTGGTTTTGAAATTGATAATAACCTCTACCCAATTGTATAATTGGCTTTGGAATGTGATTTATCACTTGCTTTGGAAATTCTTTTTGAAACCTGCATTACATAAATGGCAAATGGAACAAGAATGGAATTGGTTTTGTTTTCAAATGGTTTTGGAAAGGCCTTGGTGGCCATGGCTTTGTTTTTAAATTTGAAACTGTGGAGTCAACTTGGTTTAGTGGTTTTCTAAGGAAAAATGGAATAGGCGTAAAAGCTCTAAGTTTTTGTATGACAATACCAACAATTAATGCCTAAATAAAAGACTCCTAGGTTAATGGATGGAAACGTGTAAATGATTTTAATTGGTCTCAAAAAGGGTTGTGTAGCTAACATTTTCCAATGTGAGGGTTGGTCTTAATAACTGTGTGCTTATGTGACACTATATATATATTTGTATCAAGGATGGCGAAGGGTAAGGATTTCTCAGTTTTCTATGACAACTCCAGTCATGCAGCTAACATGCACTTGGACCTTTTCACCAGGTGGATCTGAATCCATATAGACCGTGGGTGTAGAGAAATGATGGTCAAGCTACTTAGTCCAGGTTAAGATTTTTATAATGCCCCAACACTACACCGTGGGCGTAACACGATGCTTACAATCCCGAAGGAGCACAACCTAACCCATGAATGCTACCTACTATGACCATTGAATAAAAATACTACAAATATATGCGAAAGTTAGGCTAAAAATGCCATAAGGTTCATAAGCTGAACATAAATACTGAATACTGATAATAATACAAAAAATACTGAACATCTATCTGAAGTAATCTAGTCTGAAAGTCTCAAACTATCTGAATTGGATTTGATGGGAGAAGTTCCCAACTAACTCCGACTACTGAACAGACTAAATCTACTGAAATGCTGAAATAAAATAATATCCTCGAAGGATGAGGACTCACTACTGAATCTTTCGCTGATATCTTAAGCTGATAAATATGATCAGGAACCCGTACATTTGAACCAATGATATGAGACATCATAGCACAAAAAACAGTATGCGTCAGTACGTGGAATGCACTGGTATGATAAGTAAGGTTAGGCTGATATACCTAGGTTTATATGCATGATATGATAACTGACTGAATGAACATCATAAAGTGACTGCAAGAGTGTACATTTAAAACTATAACTGTTGACCGTGCAATACAGAGTAGGTAGATATACATCATGTATTTGAGATTATAATTAAATTGATTACTGAATTCTAATGGTTGAGTAACAGATAACTGATAGCAATGGTTCTATAGAACTGACTGAGTTCTTTACTGAATGTTGAGAGTGAAACTGTAACTATGGGAGTTATCATCTAACTGACATACCTCGATTGTAGACTGATTTGGGGTCCAACCTGTGACCCCAGTTTGAAGGGTGTTATCTCCTTGCCACGGGATACTAACAATGTTGGGTCAACCCTAATCTAGAAGGAAGACTCATGAAATATATATATATAATGGCGTCAACCCTAGTCTGGTAGGAGGACAACTTTTCTTACGTTGGCTACGTAGTTCTGTAATGCAAGGAATGCTACTAAGGGTCAAACCCTCTGCTGGCAGGAATACCCCCATCCCTGGGTTCGCTCGGTGCTGAATCCTACTCCAAACTGAATCGACACTAAACTGATCACTAGATTGTACTAGGTTTGGCTGAACTGACACTGATCGTATTGACTGACTGTCTTCGACTGAGTTCACTGAGTTCAGTTACTGACCGAGTACTACAGTTTTTTACTTTTACTAGGACTATTCTATAACTACTTTAATTAAATAAACAGCTAGATTTAGGGTAATAAATTCCCCCAAGACTCAATAGCATAAGTAATAAAACATAACAAATCTTGAAAGCATAACAATAGTCAATTGTTCACAATTAATTGAGTAAGACATTTTTCCAAACACTTGGATGTCATGAACTTGAACATTAATGAGAACACATGATAACATGACATAATTACACTATTCAATTCACATGGACATTCTATCAAACACTTGGGGAGCATAATTAATACATATGGTAATGAACAACATATAAGCACCATGACAACAACTTAAACATGCAATTTCAAGGGTTTTAACTTGGGAATTACATCAATCAACATACATGCTATCTTATGTTCATGAAACTTATAATTAAATCTTGAATTAAAACCCATACCACAACACAAACATGAATATAACCCAATTTGTGAATGTAAGTCATGAATCTAAAAACTCAGAGTTTTAAAAAGGGTTCTTGAACTCCAACAGTGGAAGGAAACCCAAGAATGAACACCTAACATACCTTGAATATTGATTTCGTGAAGATTTTTGGGGATTTTCTGGACATGAACTTGAACTTAATGAACCAGGGTTTGTTTCTTGAGAGGATATTTGAGAAAAATGATTTTTTTTGCTCTTTGAGAGGTTTAATTTAGTGTTTTGTCTGAATTGGGTAAGGGGAAAAGAACCTAAATGCCCTTGTAAACTTGTAAGTTAATGAGCAAAACTAGCCCAGTGATGCGATAGGCGACATGCCATGTCAATGGGGTCGACACGATCACTGACGCGTGCGTAGATGGGTACAACAAGATAGCCAATGCTCCACATCAATATTTCTTTGGCCTGCTATTTTGGCCATGGAAACATGACTCAAATAATGTCTAAAAAATTCCAAACTCACCCAATATGACCTATTGACATCTCTAATCATAAATCAACTTAAAAATCAACAATATAAGGCCGAAAAGATCGTAAATGATGCTATTGAAATATCGAGGCCAAAAATGAGACTAAGTGTCAACACTTAGCTAAAATTTTCCAAGTCTGGGACCTCTTTTGGCATGGTATATAGGACTGAAATGACTAGGAATTTGAGGTGTCTTACAATATCTCCCCTTTAGGAACATTCATCCTCGAATGAGACTAACTGAACTGAGGAACTGTACTTACACTGACATGAATAACTAATGCATGACTGAATTCTGGAGCTATTTCACTGATAACGCTCAAATTACACCTCTCTTACGAGAGAGTAAGTGATCGTTGTCAAATATATAGCCCAACTAGGTTGGGGTCGAATCCCACAAGGAATATGGTGTTAATTAAGTTGTGTGCAGATTAGTTGAATTTTAATCATTCATTTCCGTAAAATAAATAGGGGGGATTTGATTCAGTTCACAAATTAATGGTTTCATTTTAACAAGATGAAATATGTGTAGTAGTATTCAAATTCAGAGAAATAGCAAGCTAGGGTTATGTCCACCTTGTAGCTTTCAATACTTTCTAACTATGGGCTTTACAAATTCATACATGCATCGTGCTTACAGAGAAATATATTGTATTTAATAACATAATCCTAGTGTTTCTCAACCATCAAGGACTAATTCACTTCAGTTCTCTCGAATAAAAAGCGTTTACTAAAAATAATCCGAAATCTCCAAGTAGTTAATCCTGCTAAGGCATTAACATATGAAATAGGGATTGGAAATCCTATTTTCTTTTCACTACTCTCTTTTCTGAACAATAGCCTTTCTCTCGAATAAGTTGTGTTTAAAGGCACATTCTCTATGTTTGCAACCACGAGAATTCAAAATAAACTAAGAGAGTATGATGTAAACAAATCAATGCATGATGAATTCAAAACCCAAAGTAATATATTGTATGCTACAAGGCTTCCATAACCCTAACTAATAATCTTAGCTACTCATGAATAAAATGAAAAGCATCATAAATATATTCATCATACCAAAAACTAGAAGACGATCTTGGTGTGCGAATACTGAAAATAAGAGAGAAAAATATTTCTCTCTCTCCTCAAGCTAAGACGCCTTTCTTCTCTCTCAGAATAATACAGAATAATGAATAATGAATAAAAATTCAGCAATTAAGTCTTTTAATAATCTCTTCTCTCATAATTTCCTTCTAAGTCCCTGAACTAATTATAAATGACAAATTAGTCTTGGACATAGTTTCTAGGTGCCACATTTGGTCCAGATTGCTACTCTCTCTTGTGTCATATGCCATCCGCATTCCATAGTCCCATTATGTCTTCATCTACCTCATTAATACCTAAAATCATGCTAATCACATTGGTTAGATCAATTACATAGAAGTAGAGTAAAAACATAAGAAACTAGGCACTTTGTTCTCTAAACATAGCTAAAATATGGAAAAGTTATGGTGCTTAGGCGTATAAATACACCCAAGATCGGTCACATGACTGAATTATTTCATGAATGCATGAATGATATGATAATGTTATGCAACTGTAACTGAGCATGGAATAGAGTAAATCTAAGAAAGACTATTACCTTAGGCTGAGTCTGAGTTTGCGTAAAAGATGTGAGGATACTTTGTTCCCATGTTTTCCTCTGCTTCCCAAGTAGATCCCTTAACGGACTGATTCCACCAAAGAACTTTGACCAAAGGAATTTCTTTGTTCCTTAGTCTGCGAATCTGACGATCAAGAATTTTGACTGGGACTTCCTCATAAGAGTGACTATTCTGAACATCTACACTCTCTACGGGGACTACAACTGCTGGGTCACTTATTTATTTCTTTAGCAAGGATACATGAAACACTGGGTGCAGTGATGCTTAGTGTGTAGGCAACTCAAGATCATAAGCTACCTTATAGAAATGACTCACGATTCTTTAAGGACCAACATATCAAGGACTAAGCTTCCCCTTCTTACCAAATCTCTTCACTCCTTTTATAGGAGAAATTTTCAAATACACATAATCACCAATCTCAAATTCAAGGTCTTTCCTTCTCATATCTGCATACGATTTTTGTCGGCTCTGGGCTGCCTTAAGCCTCTCTCTGAATAACTGCACTTTCTCTAAAGCATGAAACACCAAGCCAGTCCCTACTACCACGGCCTCACCTACCTCAAACCAACCAATGGGAGATCTACTTCTTCTCCTATAAAGAGCCTCAAATGGATCTATCTGAATACTCGAATGATAGTTGTTATTATACGCGAACTCAATCAAAGGCAAGTGGTCATCCCAACTACCCTTAAAGTTAATGACACACGCTCTCAACATATCTTCTAAAGTCTAAATAGACCTTTTTTTCTTGACCACCAATCTGAGAGTGAAAGGCTGTACTGAGGTGGACTTGGGTACCAAGACCCTTTAGGAAGGCTTTCCAAAAGTGAGAGGTGAACGGCGTACCTCTATCCGAAATAATGGACAATAGGACACCATGCAACCTAACTAACTCTCTAATATAGAGCCTGGCATAGTCCTCAGCTGAATAAGAGGTATGAACTGGCAAGAAATGGGCTGATTTGGTCTTCCTGTCCATAATGACCCAAATCGAGTCATGCTAACGACGAGTACGAGACAAACCCGTCATGAAGTCTATGTTCACTTTCTCCCACTTCCAAGTGGGAATACTGAACTCCTGTATATACCCACTAGGCTTTTATTCATCAATCATAACGTAAATGTACATGGAACACTTAGCTACAAACTCTGTAATATCTCTTTTCATCCCACTCCACCAATAGATTTCCCTCAAATTGTGGTACATCTTTGTTGCCCCTAGAAGAATAGAGAATCACGCACTATACGCTTTAGCAAGAATCCATTGTATCACGCCATCCACACATGGAACACATAGCCTACCCTGTCAATGCAACACACTATCTCCCTTTTGGGAGAAAACCTCGACTTTCTGGTCTCTGACTGAATCTTTCAGCTTAACTAAATTGGGATCACTTTCCTGCTTTTCTTTCACCATGGAAACTAAAGAAGACTCCAAACTATTCTGCACCCAAACACTTTTCTCATCCGAATCAACCAAACGGACACCTAGTCTGGCAAGCTGATGAACTTCCTGAACTAATTTCCTCTTACCATCCTCAATATGAGAAACACTATCCATGGACAATCTACTGAGGGTATTTACCATTACATTGTCCTTGCCTGGATGATACAGAATGCTCATGTCATAATCTTTCAATAACTCTAACCACCTTCTCTGACACAAGTTCAGGTCTTTCTGCAAAAATGCACACTGCAGGATTTTATGTTCTGTGAAGACATCAACATGCACCCCATACAACTAGTGCCTCCAAATCTTTAAGGCAAACACAATAGCTGCTAACTCAAGATCATGGGTGGGATAATTCTTTTCATGGGGCTTATGTTGTCTAGAGGCATAGGCCATTACCCTTATACATCAAAAGAAATCCTAATCCAACTCTGGAAGCATCACAATATACAATAAATCCATCTGAACCATCGGGCAAAGTCAAAATTTGGGTTGTAGTGAGTTGAGTCTTCAACTCCTAAAAACTCTTCTCACAAGAATCTGACCACTTGAACTTGACGTTTTTTTAGCCAATCTAGACATGGGGGATACAATAGGAGTAAATCCTTTAACAAACCATCAGTAATAGTAAGCCAAACCTAGGAAACTCTTTATATCAGTTGGACAGATGGGTATGGGCTAGTTTTTCACTGCTTTGGTCTTTTGAGGATCAACTCTAATTCCATCACTAGAAACTATATGACTGAGGAATGCTACTGACCTTAGCCAAAACTTCTACTTACTAAATTTAGTGAACAACTGATGGTCTCTAAGAGTCTGTAATGCTATTCTGAGATGGTCTGCATAATCATATTCACTGCAGGAGTAGACAAGGATGTCATCTATGAAGACTATGAAGAACATATCCAAGTACTGCCTGAACACACGGTTCATCAAGTCCATGAAAGTTGTTGGGGCTTTGGTAAGACCAAATGACATGACTAGAACCTCGAAGTGACCATACCAAGTTCTGAAAGTTATTTTCGGAATGTCACATTCTCTGACTCTGAGCTGATGATAGTCGAATCTAAGGTCTATATTAGAAATATAACTAGCACCCTGAAGTTAGTTGAACAGGTCATCAATTCTAGGAAGTGCATATTTATTCTTGATGGTGGCTTTGTTCAACTGGCGGTAGTCTATAAACACTCTAAGAGAATTATCTTTCTTCCATATGAATAGAATTGGTGCACCCCACGGGGAGATGCTGGTCCTGATAAATCCATTATATAGGTGGTCTTTCAACTTCTCCTTTAACTCTTTAAGTTCAACTAAAGCCATTCTGTATGGCAGAATTGAAATAGACTAGATATCGAGAAGATGGTCTATTCCAAAGTCAATTTCCCTATCGAGCGGAACTCCAGGAAAATCTTTGGGAAAAACATCTGGAAATTCACTTACTATTTTAATTGACTCAAGGATAGGAGTCTTAAAACTAGAGTTTTTGACTCACACCTGATGATATAAACATCTCTTTAATATTATTATTCTTGATCAAAGGTATGAAACAAGTTGACCTTCAAGTGTTGTGGTACTACCCCTCCATTCAAGGACTGGTTAATTTAGGAACTGTATATAAATAACTCTGTTTCTACAATCAACTGAGGCATAGCATGAATGGATCCAATCCATAATGATAATGATGTAAAAATTCATCATCTCTAACTCTGCTAAGTCTACTAAAGTAACTTTCAAGATACCACAACCGGACAGTTCCTGTATACCCACAGGGTAATGATAGATTTACCCACTAGGGTAGAGACTGAGAAGGGTTCTGCTAAAA
Organism: Capsicum pubescens; assembly: GCA_030864215.1. Taxonomy (NCBI): domain Eukaryota; kingdom Viridiplantae; phylum Streptophyta; class Magnoliopsida; order Solanales; family Solanaceae; genus Capsicum; species Capsicum pubescens. The sequence goes on from CM061545.1 coordinate 138,127,846, forward strand.
TTTTGGGATTGACCCATAAGTTGATAGTTATACAAGGAGTTACAAAAGATATGATAATACTGAAAATACTAAAAATCTATCTAAAGTAATCTAGTTCGAAAGCCTCAAACTGTCAGAATGTGGAGTTGATGGGACAAGTCCCCAACTAACTCCAATTACTGAACATACTAAATTTGCTAAAATGCTTAAATAAAATATTATCTTAGATGGATGAGGACTCACTACTGAATCTACCACTAATATCCAGAGCTGCTAAGTATGATCAGGAACCCATGTGTCTGAACCTACGATATAAGACATCATAGCACAAAAGAAAGTATGTGTCAGTATGTGGAATGCACGGGTACGTTAAGTGAGGTAAGGATGATATACATGGGTTCATATACATAAGATGATAACTGACTAAATAAACATCATAAAGTTACTGCATAAGTGTACATGCAAAACTATAACTGTTGAACATACTGATAATGTAATACTGCGCATATAGATATACATCATGTATTAGATATTATACTGAAACTGAGTACTAAATTCTAATGGTTGAGTGACTGATAACTGATATACATGGTTCTGTATAACTGGTTGAGTTCTTTACTGAACTGAGACTGAAACTGTAACTATGGGAGTTATCATCTAACAACATACCCCGATAATAGACTGATTTGGGGTCCAATCTATGACCCCAGTTGGAAGGGACTTATAACCTTGCCATGGGATACTAAGAATGTTGGGTCAATCCTAATCTGGCAAAAAGACTCATGAAATACATATATGATGTCGTCAACCCTAGTCTAGCAGGAGAAAGACTTACCCTATGTTTTCTATGTAGTTCTATAACGTCGGTACTACTACTACGAGTCAAACCCTCTGCTGTCTAGAATTCCCCCATCCCTGGGTTTTCTCGGTGATAAATCCTACTCCCAAATGAATCGACAATGAACAGATCACAAGACTGTACTAGGCTTGACTGAATTGACACTGATAATGTTGACTGACTAAACTAGACTAAGTTCACTGAGTTCTGTTACTGAATGAGTACTACTGTTCTTGACCTTTACTGGGACTATTCTATAACTACTTCAACTAAGTAAACAAATAGATTTTAGGTAATAAATACCCCCAAGACTTGATAGCTTAAATAATAAAACATAACAAATCTTATAAACATAATAATAGTCAATTGTTCTCAATTCATTCACTGAGACATTTTGCCAAACACTTGGAAGTCATGAACTTGAACATGAATGAGAACAAATGATAACATATTCAATTCACATGGACATTCTATCAAACACTTGGGGATCATAATTAATGCACATAGTAATGCACAACACATAAGTATCATGACTACAACTTGAACATGCAATTTCAATGGTTTTAACATGGGAATTACATCAATCAATATAAATTCTATCTTATGTTCATGAAACTTATAATTAAATCTTGAATTGAAACCCATACCATAACACAAAAATGAATACAACCCAATTTGCGCATATAAGTCATGAATTTGAAAACTCGTAGTCTTAAAAAGGGTTTTTGAACTCTAAGGGTGGAAGAAAACCCAAGGAAGAACACCTAACATACCTTGATTATTGATTTCATAAAAATTGTTAGGGATTTCTTTGTTCTTTGACTTTAACTTGATGATCTAGGGTTTATTTCTTGAGATGATCTTTGAGAAGAATGAATGTATTTTTCCTTTTGGGGGGTTTAATTTCATGATTTGGCTGAATTGAGTTAGGGAAAAGGACCTGAATGCCCTTGGAAACTCATAAGTTAATGAGAAAAATTAGCCCAATGACACGATAAGTGACGTGTTATGTCGATGGGGTAGACGCAATCACAGACGCATTACGTCGATGGGTACGATGTAATAGCTAATGCGACGCATCAAGATCGCATTGGCTTGCTATTTTAGACATCCAAACACGACTCAAATGATGTTCGAAAATTCTAAAACTCACCCAATATGACCTACTGACATTCCTAATTAGAATCAACTTAAAAATCGATAATCTAAGGCCAAAAACATCATAAATAATGCCATTGAAATATCTAGGACAAAAATAAGACTAAGTGTCAATACTTAGCTAAAATTTTCTATGTCTGGGACCTCTTTTGGCATGGTATATAGGACTGAAATAATATGAAATTTTTAGGGTCTTACTATTTTACTCTCATGCTAAGCTTTGTTCCCTTTCCTCAGCATGTTTTATATATATATATGTATTTATTGCTTATGGTTTCATGCACTGGTTTTAATAGTTTTTGTATTATAGATCATGGAATTATTTTATCTTGTATCCCTACGTTACATGCTAGCTCTCCAACTGCTAACCATCTTCAGAAATTGTGTCCCCACTCGATGAAGGAATTGTCCATATATCTACTCATTTTGCACAGTGATTAGGTGTTTATGGGATAGCTCATGTCTCATACTAAAGAATTAATCTTCCATCCTTCGTAAGACCCCATTTCATGCTTTGGATTTCTTTATGTATTACTTTTCGTTGGATGTGTTTTTTGCTGTGCTCAGAGACATCTCCCGACCAAACTATCTTTAGTTTTGTTAGGGTCTTTGTTGGACATTACTATGGGAATGGGTATTGTTGTTGGTTTTTGGTGTTGATCCTTTATAGATTTTTTAACCTTTCCTCTCATATTTTGTTTTTTGGGTATTCATCTACTGCTAGGTGTACTTGGTTATATTGTATTATGCTAAAGGGGTGGTCTCCGGTCCTTGGTGGTCTTCAAATACCCATCATGGCCAGGCTCTATTTTTGGTTGTGACATGGCAATATTGTCGACTAGTCCAAGTCCTAAAATAAAGTTCCACAACCAATTAGCTTGAAATGTGGCCTCAAAGCACACCATAAACTTAGTTTACATAGTGGATGCAACTATAACAGGTTGCTTCACACTCTTTCATGTATTTCCCCTTCAACTAACAGGTACAAATGTCAAAATGTGTATTTTGTTGTATACGCACAACTAGCATAATCTGAATTTGAATATCAACCACATCGAGATGATCAGATCTTTTATAAGTAAGCATATGATCTCTCGTGACTTGTAAATATCACAACATTTTCTTTATAGATTTCTAATGATCCATTCAAGGATTACTTTGGTAGCATCCCAGCATCCCAACAAAAAAACTGATATCTATTCTTGTACATGTATGGGCATACATTAGACTCCCAACTATTGATGCATTAGGAGTGTATTTCATTTGTTTACGTTCCACGTCATTTTTGGACATTGAGTAAGACTAAACTTATCTTCTTTTTAAATTAGAACTGGACTTGATAAGAATTTTTCAATTCAATATCTCTTAAATATTTTATTAATCTAGGCTTTCTGAGACAACCCCAATAATCCTTGAGATCTATCTCAAATTTTTTCTATCCCAATCACATAGGATACCGTCCCATAGCTTGCATTTAAAAGTTTTTAGAGAGATATTTCTTGGTATCTTGAAAAAAACCAAGATCATTAGTAGAAAGAAAGATGTCATCAACATACTGGACTAATATAATAAAGTTACTACCACTGACCTTCAAATATATACACCGATCAATAGTGTTTTCCTTAAATCCAAAGGTGACTACCATTTCATTAAACTTAAGATACCATTTTCGGAAACTTATTTTAAGTCTGCATATTGACTTTTTAAGTTTATACACCATGTGTTCCTTTATTTTAATAGAAAACCCCTTAGGTTGATTCATATAAACTTCTTCCTCTAAATTTTCATTTAGAAAGGTTGTTTTCATATCCATTTAGTGTATTTCAAAGTCATAATGAGCTAACAAAGCCATTATAAATTTGTTTGAATATTTTCTAGAGATATATGAAAATGTCTATTTATAGTCCATGTCATATTTATAAGTGAAACCTTTGGCAACAAGTCTGGTCTTGTGACGTTCGATGTTGTCAGTTGAATCATTTTTGTTCTTAAAGACCCATTTACAACAAACACTTTTGCAACCTTTGGGTAATTTAAAAATGTCCCAAACTTCATTCCGTTCCATAGATTTTAACTCATCTTTCATATCATTTATCCATCAGAATTGTTATTTACAATGGCTTGTGAAAATGAAACTGGATCAATATCAATTCCAAAGTCAATTTCTGACTCATGTAGATATACCAAATAATCATCAAAAATAGCAGGTCTTATTTGTATTTGAGATCTTCTCGACGATACTTCTTGTGGTTTATCTACTGCAGATTAATCAATTTTGTCTTCATCATGATTAGCAGGAGCATTTATTTATTCTTTTTATTGATTACTTTATTGTACAATAACTTTAGGAACAACAAAATTAAAAGAACTACAGGGTAGAGGAATTTGCACCCTAACTTCATTAATTTCTACGTTACGTGGTTCTTCACTCCCACTAACTTCACTATTCTCAAGTAACCTAGCATTTCCAGTTTCAACTATTTTTGTACTATGACCAGGAAAGTAAACTCTATACCCTTTTGATTTTTCTAGATAACCAATGAAGAAACCACTAATTGTTCTTGAAACTAGTTTCTTTCTTTTGGATTATGAACTCTAAATTTTGTCAGGCAACCTCAAAGATATAGGTGCCTTAGACTAGGTTTCCTACAGTCCACAATTTAAAAGGTGTCTTTGGAACTACTTTACTAAGAACCCTATTAAGCAACTAAACGGTAGTTTTTAATGCATATATCCACAACGAAGGAGGTAAATAAGAATTGCTTAACATAATTCTAACCATATCTAGTAATGTTTGATTACATATTTTTGGCACACCATTTTGTTGTTGTGTGCCAGGGACTGTATATTAAGCACATATGCCACATTTTTTTAGAGAATTAGCAAATAAACCAGGTTGTTGTCCAGCTTCATTATATCTTTTATAATATTTACCACCTCTCTCAAACTTTATTATTTTTGCCTTTCTGTCTAATTGTCATTCAACCTTGGTAATAAATACCTCAAGGAATTAATCCCTTGAGATTTTTCATACAACAAATAGACATACTCATAACGTGAAAATCCATCAATAAAAGTGATAAAATATTTTTCATTACTGAAAGAAGAAATATCAAAAGGACCACAAATATCATAATGTATAATTTCAAGAAGTTATTTTCTTCTTGTGGCTCCTTTCTTTTTGTTCCTTGTTTGTTTTACTTAAAAACCATCCACACAAATGTTAAGGTCAGTAAAATCCAAATCTAGAAGATTTACATTCTTAACTAGTCTTTCCAACCTTTCTCTAGATATGTGACCTAAATGTTTATGCCACAAGTTAGCAGATTATTCATTCACCAAACTACGTTTGGTTCCAAGATTATGATGCAGAGTTAAGAGTGTTTCAAAAAATAAATTATCAAGACTCATCTTGTATAAGTTATCACAAAGAGTACCGGTACGAATGAGATAATTATGTTTAAACAAACAATAAAACTATTACCAAAATTAAAAGAGTATCCATTTTTTTCTAACTTAGGCAAAGAAACAAAATTTCTTGAAAGAAAAGGTACATAACATATTTCAAATAAATCTAAGTGACATCCAGTATCAAAAATCAAACAATATGTTCAAAAATCTTCAACCAGAGCCTTCACTCTATTCCCCATGTATACATATCTTTCATTCTTGTTTATGGTCTGGGTTGTAAAGAATCCCTCCATCATATTAGAAACACGAACAGTAAAACCAGAGTTCACCCACTAAGTATTATAAGGAACAATAGTTTAATTTGATTTGAGACATGTAAAATCACTAGGCTTACCTTTATTCTTGAACCATACCTTACATTTTAAGCAATTTTTTTAGAAAGTATCCAGATTTTCCACAGAAATGACACTTATCATTCTTGTGTCCCTTCTTACGTAATTGAGAGAAGGACTCATTATCATTAGGTTGATTCTGTTTTCCCTTACCATGCATCATTACTTTATTTTAAGCTCTTTTATGATTTACAAATTTAATGAAGTGGGTTCCATAATTCTTCAGTCTTATTTTCTCCTGGACCAATTGTAATACCCGATCATTTCTTAAGCCTAAATCCATCTTTTAAGTGGATATGTATGACTTCCAGAGTGATTGTCGTGTATAGCATTAAATTTTCTTTCCATCGATACCAACTTCATTGAAATCCGACATCGAACGAGGGAGTTATGGCCGTTTTACTGAACAGTATGGGATCACCCAGGTTTGACGGTCGACCTGGCGGACTGTTAGGTCCCTGGTGGACCATCAAGTTCCCATCAAGCCAAGTTAGTGACTCCTTCTTCAGGCCATCGTATGATGGACCATCAAAGAGTTGACGGACCATCAAGGGGTCTGTCAGGTCGAGACAGAATATCTCGTTTCTGGCCCTCTAGTGACGGACGACTTGGTGGTCCATCAGTTTCCTGACGGACCATCACTTCGACTGTCACATCAAGGAAGAACGTTCTAGTTTTGTCACTCGAGTTGTGGATGATCTAGTGGACCATCAGGAGACTTGATGGACCGTCAAATCGACCGTCACAGGCCCCGATCAACGAATTTTATCTTTTTCAAAAGGGCTTTTTGGTCATTTCCTCCCCATAAGGTCTTATATATATCCTAGTAGAGAATATACCTTCATTTTATCCTTTACTCTACCAAGAAACATCTAGAAATTTGTGTTTCTTCCAAAACCCAAAAATTCAATCTTCTTCCAAGAAAATTCAAGAATCTTCCATAGAGATTCAAAGTGATCCAAGAATCAAGCTTTCCTAATAAAATGCATCAATAAATTTAGCTCAAGAATGCTATAAATAAGTTTATATCAAGTTTCTACATCTCCAAAATCATAATCCAAGTTATGTGGAGTTTGAACAAGAACGCTCCTTTCGTTTTTGTGCCTAAAGATTGACTTTCTATTATTGATTTACATGATTTTGCAAGTGGGTTTACACCCAAATTTCTTTATTTATGATTTATGATATTTGATTGAATAATTTTGATGTTTATGATTATTTCACCATCATGTTTCTTAAATTGAGAATTTATTCCATGAGTTGTATAATGTCATTACGTATTGATGATTTCTAAGCGATTTAAGACAAGTGTCATGAGTTATGCCTCTCCATGAGAAATTTGACTATTAAATATATATATATATTTGAGATTGAAAGTCAAGAATGATTCCTATGATGGTTCCTTGAAGCTTTTGATATTTGAAAATAATTCGAAAAGCAAATGTACTTGATGTTGAGAAAAATTATTTTGATTTTGAGTCGAGTTAGGAATCCACAGTTGTTTATGATTTACAGATGAGATATATTTATGTTTTGATCTCTATGATAGACCCATGATATGATATTTATTAAGGTGTATTTCCTAACGCGTTCTAATCTGAGTCTGGGAGGAGTATTTAGCACCGAGCGGGAAATATTAAATTTCCCTTAAACTACGTGCCACCATAGGATTGATGTTGATAATTGTGGGATAGAGGCCGAGTATGGAATTTTAATAATGAGATTGAGGTTGTACTCCTTCGAAAGAGTATAACACCCCCGCCAATGTGGGGTTCTCTCCTTATGAGGGCAAAACGTTGGACTCCATGCGGTTCGTATGGTGTAGTTATGTCGGTTATAAGAAACTCCCATGTCCATAATGATCTATGTACCATGAGATACCGAGTCACTCTAAGTCATGATTCAAAGAGTTTCAGTTGAGTTAAATGATTTATGAGATTTATGAAGCATATGTTATTACTGATGACTTACAAAAATAATGTTTTAGATAATTCAAGCGAAGAGAGTTATTATTGTCAGCATGTATGATTTTCTTATACGTTTATGATATTATTTAAAATGTTGCATCCACCCCCACATACTCAGTACATTCCCAAGTACTGACTCCCATACTCTTTTGTATTCTATATTTCCTCATGATATAGGTTCAGGTGCTCAGTCTCAGCAGGGACAGTGATTTTTGGGTACCTTCATCTATATTTCTACGGTTGGTGAGTCCCCATGGTTAGAGTACCTATATCTACGATTTTCTCTTATTAATAAATGGTTGTTTACTTTCAGTTCAGTACAAGTCAGTTGGGGATCTGTCCCAATGGCTCCTTAGTCCTATGAAGTAGAGGATTTGTCAGACTAGTATGCCAGCATGTACAGAGATTTCAGTATTTTCTTTGTACAGAACCGTATTACTTCGTATCTCAGTATGTTCATGGTGTGATGATTCTTCCCTACTTTAGTCGTAGAGAGTTCTGAAGGTGATGACAGTCTTAGAGGGTTAGCTTGAGGCCACGTGTGTCCTTGAGCACCATGTGATGTCTCGAGATAGGTTCTCAGGGCATTACACAAACATACCGTACAATTCATTTACGTTCTATTTTTTTTCATGGTGTTGTAGATTATTTGAAAAAGTCAAAAATAAAATTATAATGAGTTGATGATGAATTACACAAGAAAAGTTTTTCCCAGTTCTATTCCCAAAGACTTAAGTCTTGCTGCTATGTTTGTCATTTCAATGACATGCTCATGCATAGTAGGTGAACTATCAAACTTCATGGCGGTCAAAGTACCCATAGTGTCCCAGTAAGAGACTTATCATAAGTTGGAGAGGATTCTTCCACAAGTTTTATAAGGTCTTTTGCATTTTATGTTTTTAAAAGAGTAGTCTTAATATTGCCCACTATATTCACTGAGGTGAACATTAGGCTTAATATGTTATACCGATCCCAATGCTTATAATAGGACATGTCTTAATCACTGCTAGTTTCAGTAATAGCAGTTAGCTTCTCAAAGTAAACCGCAACATCAAGATTAAAATCAAAAGATGGAATTTGATTTGTTCGCACCAATCTAAAAAGTTAAGACCGTTAAATATCGTAACAAAGGCAGAGTGCAAATAAAGATCTAATGTTAGAAGTAGAATATGCTCAACTGTTAATACTTTGAGTAATGAGTTTAAACATATTATCAGATTAAGAAATGGTTTACTTTCTTAAAATGTATATTGATCTTCTCCTTTGGGCAAAACATCAAAATACAACTTTAAACATAATGATGCTTATAAGTGTATTTAACATAATTTGATGATATTTTATGCATCAATTAATAATATTTATCACATTTGGATAAATAAATAAAGTTAAGGATACATCAAAATTATCTCCTTAATGTTAATTGGTTATAAAAAGAAATAATCAGCCTTTAAGTGATTAATAAATATCTTATAACCAAAAACTTTAATTGACCAATAGTTGTTACATCGATTATGAGCGTCGAACTTAATTCTGTTCCATAGATTTGAACTCATCTTTCTTAGAATTTATCAATTTATCAAAATTGTTATTTCCAATGGCTTGTGAAAATGAAATTAGATCATTCTCAATTCCTTAAGTTAATTTCTAACTCATGTAGATATACCATATAATATTCAGAAATAGCAGGTCTTCTTTTTCTTTGAGATATCTTGATGCTACTTCTTGTGGTTAATATACTGTAGGTTCATCAATTATGGGTTCATCATGATTAGCGGGAGCACTAATTTGTTGTTTTGTTGATTACTTTATTGTACAATATCTTCACGAAAAACAAATTTAAAAGAACTGCGAGGTTGAGAAATTTGCACCCTAACTTCTTTAATTTCCACGTTATGTGGTTCTTCACTCCACTAACTTTACAATTCTCAATGAACCTAGCGTTTCTAGTTTCAACTAATATCTAACTGTTCCTAGGATAGTAAAATCTATACCCATTTGATTTTTCTGGATAACCAATGAACAAACCACTGATTGTTCTTGAATCTAATTTTTTTTCTTGTTGATTATGAAATCTAACTTCAGTCGGGCAACCCTAAGCATGTAGGTTCCTTAGACTAGGTTACCTACTAGTCAACCCTATTAAAAAAGTAAACGGTATTTTTTAAATAATACATCCACAATGAAGGAGCTAATAAATTACTTAACATACTCCTAACCATATCTATTAATGTATGATTATACATTTTTACCATACTATTTTATTGTGGTGTCTGATAATGCTCAACTTACACTTCAATTTAGTGCAAGGCGGTCTTCGTCAATATATTTACCCAACTTTGGAGTCGGGGTTAAATCCACAGGGAACAATGTGAGTGGTGATTAAACTAATTTGAAACTAAAGCTACAAGTTCAATTCAAACCAATGATATGAAAAGATAAAATGGGGGAGGGTTTGATGATCAAACAAATAATTTTTAGTTACATTAGTTTCAGTGTTAGTAATAAAGTGTTTATGAAAAACCAGAATTATGTTCAGTAGGGATTTTGGTACTTGACGGATGCTACAAGTGGTTCAGGATTTTAACGGTAGGTAGACAAAAAGTTATCTTTATCGAAGTTATTCTTAAATGTCTCTCAACCTACATAAGCATTTAATTACCTAATCCTCTCGGACTTAGGGAATTTATATTCACTGCCCAGATTTTACCTCAGGTTAACAAACCTTGTTACAGTGCTGATTATTAAACGGAGTATTTCCAAGTCCATGTTGATTATTCACTTCCTAATATATTTGATTTCTTTCTCAAGCAAATCAAAGTAGGTTTTATTTATTTTTTGAAACCAACAGACGTTAAGTAAAGCCTCAGAATTATGAAGAAGTCCTACCACCTTTCGAATCCTGATCACTCAACACCTTATCAAGACCTAACCCTAGATCCCATAATTCAGGTTAAAGGAATTTAGCTTCTCATGATGTAATAATCGACACAACGAGATGAATTCATACTTTGAAAGATAAACTTACCACAAGATAAATAATAACTAGTGAATCTCATATTAGATCACAACAGAAAATCCCAAAATAATGATTAAATTCACTTCAAAATAATTATTTTTTCAAGCCAAGAAGTTAGAGAGAGAAAATATCAAAGTATATGTCTCAAAACTCAAGGTTCGGACTCCCCAAGAAAACCTTAAACAAGGCATTAAATAGTTCACCCTAAGTAAGGAAACAAAATAATAAAATTTTAGAAATCCCTCCGATTAGGTGACGACATTTGTGATAGCCTATCAGGAGGCTGACGACTTACCACAAATGTCGTCAACTCCTTTTTCAGTTTTGGCTCTTCCTACTTAAGGCTGATGACAATATTGATGACTTATCAGCTCCTTGATGACCTATCACAAAATGTCGTCAAGACTTTGCTTCAGTTCTTCTGTGCTGCCTTAGGCTGATGACATTCTTAACAACTTATCAGACCCTTGACGACCTATCACAAAATATCGTCACAGCTTTCAACTTAGGCCAATTCTCTATCTACTGCTGACAATGAAGCTGATAGTTTATCATGGGGATGACGACTTATCACAAATGTTGTCAGCCATACTTTTCTTTAGATTTCTTCAGATTTCAACTTCTTTTCTTCCATTCTTGTTGGTTCTCTATCATATCAACTTAAACTGCAAAATCAAACATAAACCAATCAAAAACGACAAAAGTTTCTTAAGACTTCGCAATTATTCTTGGTTAAAAGCCTCAAATGTGTTAGCATTAGCTCACACATCAACACCCTCAACTTAAATCAATTGCTTTTCCTCAAGCAACTCAACACAACTAAGAGATTACAAAGTACATTTGGCAGTCAATCATCCATATCATCTTGAAACACTTTTACCATCTCCAAGGTCACTCAATTCAAGAAATATTAAGAACACCAATGCAACACACAGAAATTAAGATACGACATCAATTCAGTTATAACAACTATTCATAGACCATTATTACACTACCCGAACAAGTCAGTAACTAGTATTGTAACCATTGTGCCCTCACAGCAAAGGCATCCCCCTCATCTCATATAAGGAATTATATATGTAACCATGGGGACAATCAAAACACTCACTCTCAGAACGAAGTTCCAATCAGTGTATGCCAAGTACCATAGGCTTGCCCTTATTTTCATTACCCAGATCTTTAGATAGGTCAGCTAGGATCACTATATGTCTTATCTTAGGCTTGTAATGTAGGTTAGGGGTTGGTATGATACTTGATGATATTTAAAGTGACTAAGCCTCCTTGACACTTCACTAGCTTTTAGGGGTTACACTCATTAGCCTTTTCCGCTCTTCTCTTTCCTTGATCACACTTATTTAGGTTGGGTACAGTTTTTTCTCAATTACTTATTCTTTTTCACAATTTTTCTTTTTCTTTCCCTTTCTTCTGCACCCAACTTTTTATTATTTTCTTTTATGATAAATTTCTTCATACTCATTCTATATCACGCACCCCTATGATAGCCACCCGCAACTTAAGATGTTTGCCTAAGTCAAGGTGCACAGTGTCCAAGGAGGACCAGGTCCAAAACAGGTTTATTATGATCTAAATGAGAAGGGGATATATGTCATTCAAAGAAATAGGCTAATTAAGCTCAAAACAGGGATCAAGGGATATTATGCACATAGGGAAAGTCATTTAGGCTAAAGTGAGCTAAAATCAAAACGGCCTATGATCCGTTCCTAACCTCTATCCTTCAACCTAGGTAAGACTAACTGGGCAAGTTCTGGTTTCACCATACAGAGGGAACTAAGTAACATCTCACACACACTTGGCACACCGGTATATCGCAATCTACTACTCATTCATTTCATGCAGCTATTTAGCAATGATTATTATGTTACTAGAACTAATGTCATACAAAGATGCACAGTGGTCACACTTGAATGCAAATCACACAGTTAAAGAAGTAGACCACTTGAAGAGGTGTACAAAAATCACAAAAATAATTCAACTTCCTCAATTATATGTATTTCTCCTAGTTGACTACAAAACTTTACAAAACAAACACATTACGCCTAAACATGCCGGCTCTACTAGGAACAAGACTCTGGGAAAAAAAGGTATGGCAATAAAAACCCCAAGAGGACATCAACACCCATAAGTAGCTCCACCCTCAACTTAAAATCATGCAATGTCCCCAATGCGTTAAACCAAAATGAGAGATCTAGAAATATACCTGTGGCATCATGGGTGGAAAGATCTGATGTCAATCATATAATACGAATACAAACAAGAAAATACCTTGGGTTGCCTCCCAAGAAGCACCTAATTTAGTGTCGCGGCATGACTCAGTTATCTTGACTACTCAGACTTCATCAAGATACCTTGTTGATAATTATTTATGTCTCCACTTCGAGTATTTGAAACATCGACCCAACTTTTGATCAATACATCATCGAGGCGATTGGGAAAACGTACGGATACAATGACACTTCTTTTATCTCGTCACTTTGATGACTCAAATCTTTTACCTAACTTCATATCAAATTTCTAGATACGCTCATTAGGTATTGATGAGATTATCAATAATCCACTTGATGCACATTAAATTTTGTCTTTACTGACCTTCAAGTGAGAGGTTTTATTTTGCTCTTTTTGAATTCCAAACTCCAAAATATAAGGATTATGTTCCTCATCTTCAAAACACCTCAGTTGCTTGGGTAGGGGGACTTTTATCTCATCCACTAAGCACAATGTTGAAAACTGCTTCGAATAAGGTCTTCTCTTTAATTTCGGAGTTGCATACTTTGGGGCATCCTCACCCCAAATTGGGCTAGAGTCTTCAGAAGAGATTTACTTGGTTTCTTCCCTTGCCTCTAGCACCATTTCCTCAATCTTGGTATCATCCCTCATGGTTGGTTCAGTTGGTTAGAAAATCATCAAGGATTACTCAACATTAAGCACAACATCGATATAGGATTCTTGTTCCACATCTTCACACTCGTCAATTATGTTAAATGATTCCACAGACAAGATATCATCTAAACATAATGTGGAAAAGTTCTTTGAATGCTTAACCTCTATATCCATATCCTCTATCATTCTTCTTTCCTTGTTAATTTCCCTTATGTGTTGATGTATATCACATATGATATCATTAGTTGTGTCCACACAATCTAACATTAGTTAAAGCATAGCTTTAATGTCACTTTTTCCAATGCTTTGTTCTTTTTTTTTACCATAAGACCTATCAAAATCATAAGAAGAACCAGAATTTGGGTTAGCATACCGGGGGGAGGGGGCATTTAGAAAATCACTCCAATGTCATCTTGACCACCATATGAAGAATAATCATACACCTAGTAGGATGGAGATGGTGCATATATCTCTCTCCGAGGAGCATATCTACAATCTTACAAAAAGTGAGCTCCATCACAATATGGACATGGATCTTCAAGATACGATTTCCAACCACCAAGCTCATGTTCATTCCAAGACGCCATAGTAATAAGTAAACTAAAATAAAAATCTACCTAACACCAAAAATAAAAGAAAACTAAAAACAAATATTTACAAGTTTAAATTCAAGCAAGTAGGCTAAAATTCCAAACCAACTCAATACGCTAAATTATTCCCCGACAACGGCACCACTTTTGAAAATGCTCAACTTACACTTTAATTTAGTGCAAGGTTGGCGTCGTCAATATATTTACCCAACTTTGGAGTCGAGGTCAAATCCACAGGGAACAATATGAGTGGCGATTAAACTAATTTGAAACTATAGCTACAAATTAAATTCAAAACAATGATACGAAAAGATAAAATAGGGGGTTTTGATGATCAAACAAATAATTTTTGGTTACGTTAGTTTCAGTGTTCGTAATCAAGAGTTTATGAAAAACCAGAATTATATTCACTAGGGATTTTGATACTTGACAGATATTACTAGTGGTTCAGGATTCTCACGGTAGGTAGGACAACAAGTTATTTTTATCGAAGTTATGCTTAAGTGCTTAAATGTCTCTCGACCTACTTAAGCATTTAATTACCTAATCCTCTCGAACTTAGGGAATTTATATTCACTACTCAGATTTTACCTCAGGTTAACCAACCTTGTTACAGTGCTGATTATTAAACGGAGTATTTTTAAGTCACTATTGATAATTAACTTCCTACTATATTTGATTTCTTTCTCAAGAAAATCAAAGTAGGTTTTATCTATTATTTGCAACCAACAGACGTTAAGTAAAGCCTCAGAATTATCAAGAAGTCCTACCACCTTTCGAATTCTGATCACTCAGCACCTTATCAAGACCTAACCATAGATCCCATAATTCAGGTTAAAGGAATTTAGTTTCTCATGAAGTAATAATCAAAATAGTTAGATGAATTCATACTTTGAAAGATAAACTTACCATAAGATGAATAATAACTAGTGAATCTCAAATTAGATTACAACAAAAAATCCTAAAATAATGATTAAATTTTCTTTAAAATAATTGCTTTTTCAAGCCAAGAAGTTAGAGAGAGAAAATATCAAAGTATATGTCTCAAAACTCAAGGTTTTTCCTCCCCAAGAAAACCCTAAACAAGGCTTTAAATAGTTCACCCTAAATAAGGAAACAAAATAATAAAATTTCACAAATCCCTCGGATTAGGTGACGACATTTGTAATAGCCTATCAGGAGGCTGACGACTTACCACAAATGTCGTCAACTTCTTTTTCAGTTTTGGCTCTTCCTACTTAAGGATGATGACAATATTGATGACTTATCAACTCCTTGACGACCTATCACAAAATGTCGTCAAGACTTTGCTTCAGTTCTTCTGTGTTGCCTTAGGCTAATGACATTCTTAACAGCTTATCAGACCCTTGACGACCTATCACAAAATATCATCACAGCTTTCAACTTAGGCTGATTCTCTGTCTACTGCTGACGATGAAGTTGATAGTTTATCACGGGGTTGACGACTTATCACAAATATTGTCAGCCACACTTTTCCTTAGATTTCTTCAGATTTCAACTTCTTCTCTTCCATTCTTGTTGGTTCTCTATCATATCTGCTTAAACTGCAAAATAAAACATAAACCAATCAAAAATGACAAAAGTTGCTTAAGACTTCACAATTATTCTTAGTTAAAAGCCTCAAATGTGTTAGCATCAGCTCACACATCAGTGTGCCAGGCACTGTGTATTGAGAACTTATGCCACTTTTTTGAGAAAATTAGCAAATAGACTTGGGTGTTGTCCAGTTTCATCATATCTTCATGAAAATCACCACCTCTGTCAGACCTGATTATTTTCACCTTTCTGTATTATTGTCATTCAAACTTAGTAATAAATACCTCTAAAGAATTAAGCGCTTGAGATTTTTCATGAAATAAATAGACATATTTGTAACGTGAATAGTCATTAGTAAAAGTGAGAAAATATTTTTCCTTAATGAAAGATGAATTATCAATAGTACCACTATATCATAGTGTATAATTTCAAGAAGTCATGTGCTTCTTGTGGTTCCTTTTTTGTGCCTTTTTTGTTTTTCTCTAATACAATCCACGCAAATGTTAAGGTCAATAAAATCTAAATTTTGATGAATTTCATTCTTATCTAGTCTTTCCAACCTTTCTTTAGATATGTGGCCTAAATATTTATGCCACAAGTTAGAAGATTATTCATTCACCAAACTTCTTTTGGTTCCAACATTATGATGCTGAGTTAAGAGTGTTTCAACAAAAAGATTATCAAGACTCGATTTGTATAAGTTATCACAAAGAGTTCAAGTACCAATGAGATAATTATGATTAAACAAAATAAAATATCCATTACAAAAATTAAAATAGTATTATGTCTTATCTAACTTAGGCAAATAAACAAAATTTCTTGAAAGAGAAGGTACATAACATATTTCACGTAAATCTAAGTGACGGCCAGTATCAAAAATCAAATGATAAGTTCTAAAATCTTCAACTAGAGCGTTCACTCTATTCCCCATGTATACATATCTTTCATTCTTGTTTATGGTCTAGGTTGTAAGGAATTTCTGCATCATATTAGAAACACGAACAGAAAAACCCGAGTCAATCCACCAAGTATTATAAGAAACATCAGTTAAATTTGATTCAAGACATATAAAAGAACTAGTATTACCTTTCTTCTCTAACCATACCATACATTTCAATCTTTCCAAAAGTGTCAAGATTTACCATAGAAATTACACTTACCATTATTGTGTACCTTGTTACGTACTTTAGAGGAAGACTCATTAACATTAAGCCGCCTATGTTTTCCCTTACCATGCTTCTTTCCTTTCTTTTCAACTCTTTTTTGATTTACAAAGTTAATAGAGTGGGTTCCTTGATTCTTTAATCTTGCTTCATCCTAAAACAATATACTGTACAATTCATGCACGGTCTATTTGTCTTTCATGGTGTTGTAGTTCATTTTGGAAGAACCATACTCAGACGATAATGAGTTGATGATGAATTGGACAAGGAAATTTTTTCCCACTTCTATTCGCAAAGACCTATGTCTTGCTTCTATGTTTATTATTTCAATGACAAGCTAATGCATAGTATATGAACTATCAAATTTTATGGTGGTCAAAGTAGCCATAGTGTCCTTCAGAAGTTTAGGAGGATTCTTCCACAAGTTTCAAAAGATCTTTTGTATTTTCAGTTTTAGAAAGAGTAGTCTTAGTATTGCCCGTAATATTCATTTGGATGAACATTAGGACAAATCTGTTAGACTAATCCCAATGCTTATAATAGGACCTTTCTTCATAACTGCTAGTTTCAGTAATAGCAGTTGGCTTCTTAGAATAAACTGCTACATTAATTTATAAAACCACAAGATGGGATCTGATCTGTTCGCACCAATCTGAAAAGTTAAGGTCGTTAAAATTCGTAACAGAGGCAGAGTGCGAATAAATAACAAATGTTGCAAGTACACGATACTAATTTATTAATACTTTGAGTTATGAGTTTAAATATATTATCAGACTCAGAAATGGTTTACTTGCTTAAAGTGTATATTTATGTTCTCCCTTGGGAGAATCATCAAAATATAACTTTATACATAATGATACTAAAAGTGTATTTAACATAATTTAATAAGATTTTATGCATCAATTAATAATATTTATCATCTTTGGATAAATAAATAAAATTAAAGTTACATCAAAATTATCTCTTTAATGTTTACTGGTTATAAAAATAAATAATCAACCTTTGGGTGATTCATAAATATCTTATAACAAAAAACTTTAATTTACCCATAGTTGTTACATCGATTATGAGCATCAAAATAAATGGATAATTGAATTAAGTTAAATCATTATTTTGTAATTAATTTAATTAAGATTCAACCATTTTGGTGATTAACGAATCTTACATATATAATTTCAATAAAAAAAAAAAAAATTATCTAAAGTTAAGTCACTATATAAAAATTGGGTGCAAATGTTTGAAACCAAAGCTTCCAATGTTTCTTTTCAATTTTTCTATGATTTTTAATTTAAAGAATAAAAATTGCAGAGATAATATGCTCCATCAAAATTTAACCATAACAGACAATACAACCAAAAACTAAACAACATATAATTATCTCTATCTCATTCATATTCTATAGTTACACTAATACATGTTTCATGAATGCATGTGATAAACTAAAACATATCGAATTCCTTAAAAATGAGTAAAAAAAGTTATAAGCATCAGCCAAATTTTCCAAATAAAATGAAATTAAAGTAGTGGGTAACAAACCGTATCATGAATCAAAATGATACAATTTATATTATTGAGAAATTTTTGAAATTGTAAAAATAAATTGGTCTTAAAAAATTCAAACTCATATTCATAAACTATGAATCCTAAAACGTCATAATTAGGGTTCATAAAATTTAAAGGAACCATTAAGTTTAGCAAAACATCATTAGTTTCTAGAATCAGGCTCAGATACCAAATGTAAGAATTTAACAGATTGTAAAACCAAAACAATCTAATACAAAATCCAATCAATTATTCAAGAACATGAACTTATATGATTTTTTCACATATACTTATACTAGAATTAAAATTAATCAAGAAAATATACCCTAATCCATGAGAATTTTCTTAACTTGAAAGCGAAAGACTTTTATTTTTTCCAATTAAAGAATACATTTCTCTCTTTCCATAAATTTATCGAACAACTTTTGATGAAACAATACGATGTTCTCATACTATTATAGAGAGGACCTTTTTATTGAGTTAAAGACAGTTATCTACAATTACCACCAACTAGTAGAAGATAAGAGAGGTGGGAGTTACATCAGCAAATAACTTCCTCTCATCTAATGGGAATTTAGCACATTATTTTACTATTTATTTATTTATTTATTACATAATAAGTTACGAAACGTGATCCATAACTTACAAATGGGTCATCAACATATGACATGCAACCACCTCGCTCATTTTTATCCAAAGATTCCATAGTAATAAGTATAACAACACAAATATTTAACTAACACAAGAAACAAAAGAAACTCACAAACACATATACACAACTTTGAATTAAAGAAAGTAAGCTCAAATTCCAAACTAACTCAATATGCCACAGTATTCTCCGATGGCACCATTTTATATAATGGTCAATTACACCCATCAAAAGATGTACGCGGTCGTTAGCACTTTGTTTACCCAATGATAGAATTGGTTTTGATCTCACAATGAACTGTGACTAAAGATTAAAAAAAAAAGAAATAAAAGTACTTCACACAAATCCAAACAATTGATACAAGTGTTGTTTTGAGGGGTTTTCAATATAAAAATTAAACAAGGATATTACAAATAATAATATGAATAATTTGATGAATGACATTCACAAATAATGAAAAAAAGGTATTAATTATAGAGAACTAATTCTATCAATTATCTATTATATTTATTACTTACCAACTACTTAATCACAAATATAGCAAATTAGCCTCGAAACCTCAAGAATCCACTCATGTCTCTCGATTAAAAGTGAATATTTTTTAGCTAAATTATCTCAAATATTATTCGAGCAACAACAGAAATAGTTTTAAATTTTGAGCTACGCTAGGAATTCCTTATCTATAGTTCAATTCCATTATATGAGTCATACGTCATAAATTATGCAAATTAACTTTTTCCAACCTCTGTTAACTTTTTTTAGCATAATCAAAGTAAATGAGTGAGTCCTTAGGTTAGCTAATAAAACAACTGTAGTTCTGAATTTTACCTTTTTGTGTTTTGATCATTCTTTTTCTCATAGTGTCACTGTTGACACCCAATTTTAGATTATCTTTTTTACTTTAATTATTTTTCTATGATTCTTGGTCCTAAATAATTTTATAAATAATTTTCTTTTTATTTCTATGAATTTTTGAAAGAATCAAAAAAAAGTTTTACTATTCCCCTATCATATTTTGAAATATTTTAATTAACAATAATTGGTCTTCTAATAATAAATTATATTAAATAGTATATATATACATATTAATTATGAAGTTATTTAAGTTACATATGTTGATTAAATTATTATATATTAAAAAAAAAGTTAGAGCAAAAAAGCATTGTTTAAATTAGTTTTAGTAGATAAAGAGTATTTAAGCTAAATATAATTAAATCCTAATTATATTTTCTTAAAGCCCAATTTTCTTCACCCATCAGACTAAAGAGGCTCAAAAATTGGCCCAAAACCCAGTTCATTTAAAATACAAATCAATCAATCATATGTCCGACTGATTAATCCACACCACATCATATCCATCAATCACACACCGCCACGTTAGCAAAGAAACACAAATCTTCACCCAACATGCACAAATGAATCTTAGCCGTTAAATCTCCTTCAATCCAATGGTCACTATTAAATAAATTCATATATATATATATATATATATGGATAGATAGATAGATATATAGATTAATCTTAAATGTCTTATCAAAAGATTGGACGTTCCAAATCACGGTCAAAAACTCAAGAACCAAAACACTTATTACTCCTTCCCAAAAATTCGATGCACGTGTTTACGTCTCTCCAATGAATCATCATCATAGCTCTATCACTTTTTCCAAAATACACAGAAAAACCATCGACACTTTCCTCCTCTCTCCTTCCTCTAATCCACCAACCCAAAAAAATGAAACTCTAGAAGTCATAGTTGATTTTGCCTGTCAAAGATTCACCTCTTCTTATCATATTCAACTCACGAATCCCTAAGGATGATAGAGTATCAGTCCCAAATTTTTGAAAACACTCATTTTTATCTAAAATCAGCATTAAATCACGATGGCAGTGGACAAGACATAACAAAATTTGAATACAAAATTTGAATCTCCCATTTTTGTAAAGATTTTAGTTTCAAATCCGGACATTCAAGTATGTATTTTCAACTATATATATATAGTATATTTTTCCGAAACTCTAACGAGGAAGAGGCTTTTCAAACTGTCATTTAGAGGTTTTAACAAATTGTTAATTCTAGAAATAAAATCTACTGTATAATTGACACATTCTAAAATACTTTAGAGTTGAGTTTTATATATGTATATATGTGTATTTATATATGTATATGTATAAGGATTTTCTCCATCCACATGCGAACAAGTTAAATTTTGGGAAAATAAGTAGATATTGAAAGAAAGCGAGCGGGGGTGAAAATTGGGAGAAAGTGATTGAAAATCAGAGAAAATTAGTGAATGTTTGAAAAAAATTAGATAAATCAGTGATTTTCAAATTGTTGGTTCCTTCATGTGATTTTTGAAATATTTCTGGAGTTTCCGAAGTTTGATTTTTTTATCAAAATCTTGATGGAAAGCCTCGGTTTCCCTACCCCAAAAAAGGTGTGAATATGACACCTTTAGGTTCACCTTCATCTCCTTTTATTTTATTTTATTTTGTTTTATTAATAGGTGATTTTACTCCAACCTTAAGCTTTGTTATTGTAGCTTTTCATCATCTTTTCTAGTAAAATATAAAATTATCATTTTTTTGATATTGTTTTGTGCGAGAATATGAAAGTTTGTGGTATACGAACATGTTGTTCATCTTGGTTTCATGTTTGTTATGATGAAGTTGTCATCATTTACATAAAGGATTCATGAATATGTGTTTTAGGCTATGTCATTTCACTACGAGCAACCATTTTTCAATTTTTATTAGAGTGTGAGTTTTATGAAAATATGACCAATAAAATTATGTTTTCTCGTGTAACTCTACTATTCAGTGAACACCTTTTTTGACTTTGTCACACAAACCTGTCTCTTTATTTCACTTTTGTTTTCCTCCTTTCCATTTGTTCTTGAATTAACAAATATGTGATTTGATTACTTTTTGAGTTTATGTTGGTACTTCTTTTTTGTATCTCGAAATGAGTCTCAACTAAAAATGGTTTTGTCCTAAATCCTCTTTTGCATCTAATTTGTAAATGTGAGATTTACATGTGTTTATTGTATTTTAGAATTGTTGGTTTCTATCGTTGTTCTTGAATTTGGACTTGAATATAACTCTGGGTATTAAAAAAATTGCATCGTAAACATACGGGACAGTAAAAACGTGAATATGGGACTTGTTTTACAATTGAGTTTATATTATTAATGTGGCCCCTATTTTGAGTTTAAATTATCTGATTTAATCTCAATTTTCATTGTCATGGTTGTCCCATGTTCAATGTATTTGAATATGTGATTCATTTCAATTCCAAGTTTTGTCATGGTGTTGTTCTTTAAATTAATTTCTGGATTTGGTTTCAACTAAATTCTGATTTTCTTTAAAATATGGTGGTTCTATTTTTAAAATAGGTGATATGTTTTGTTCTTTATGAAGTCAAAATATGAAGTTAGTAGATTAGTGTTGGTGTTGAATATTTATGATTTTTTATTATTTTGGTCTTGGTTATTCACATCATATAATGACCTTCATAGTCATTTTCCATGTATATATATTTTCAGTGTCTAGAGCTTTCTACAAATGCTCCAAGTTATTTATGATTTTTTAGGACTGATAGTTTGGTTTCCGGGCGATTTATTTGAGAATTGAAGTGATACCAAATGTATTGTGGGATATTTAATCTAAATTAGTAGTTGGTTGAAATATAATTTATTGCTCTTCTAAAATATTTTAAGTTTTATAAGATTCATTAGTTATATTACATCTATATTACTTTATAAATAGTTATATAACTTATTAATATTTTAATCAAAGATGGTGAATCTAGATAAGTTAAAATATTATTATTATATAATAGACATTTTATTAGAAACAATATTCTATTAATTATGGTATATTAACTTATTTTATC
Source organism: Capsicum pubescens (assembly GCA_030864215.1). Classification (NCBI taxonomy): domain Eukaryota; kingdom Viridiplantae; phylum Streptophyta; class Magnoliopsida; order Solanales; family Solanaceae; genus Capsicum; species Capsicum pubescens. The sequence continues at coordinate 138,150,898 of CM061545.1, forward strand.
ATAAACCTATGTAATACCCAGGTATGAATTTAACAGAAAGGAAGAGCTTGAGTTGCCACATAACTCCACGTGGATCCTCGAGAAAGTGTGGTGGCATCATTTTAGTACTACAGAAACAAATTACTAGAAATCTAAGTGTATGTAAATATGAACTTCTTTTTAATTTATGTACTTATAGGATTATTTATCCATTCAATGTTTTAATTTCAACAATTTGTTCTTCACACACAACTTTTAAGATTCCTACAAATTAATTTTCATTCATTTCTTCTTGGTTCCATCACAAAGAGAAGTTTAAGTTATTGCTCTACTTATTCAAGCTCATGTTCTAGTAAGGCACTTTCTTGAAGGCTTCACGAAGAGGCTTTTGGCTTTGGTGTCCACGTAAGCTAGACTTATCATATATTTAGATTGAGCTTATTTATGGTATTAGTATAATATTATGCTAGTGTTGGGCAGGTGGTTGTAGCTCAAGTATCGTTTAAAATATTTTATGCCCTATTTATCCTGTTAAGACCCCGTTCTATTAATTTTTTATCCTATTATCTTTTAATATGATATAGCATATAAGACCTTAGGACATGGAATTAACTTGCAGAACCTTGGATTCATCTTTTTTTAATTAAGTTATGCAAATGTTTATTTAAATATATTTTAGTTATAGTTTAGGGCTCACATATACTTTATTTTTTCATTTATTGTGAACTTTTACACCACTTTTGCATTAGTTTGGATTTTAATTTTATAGTTGGGTATGGTTACTATAAGTTTTGGTTTGAGTTAGGCATCCGGTTATGATGATTTTAATGTTTTGGTAGAGATTACTGTTGTTTTTGGAGTTGTGGTTCCTTTGAGTTCAGGTTCAAGTACAACATCTGATTATGAGTACTATTTTATATCTTGTATGTGGATTCTTATTATTACCCACTAATTTTTTATTGAATCTGGCATGTGGCCTCTTGTTGTTATCCACCGCTACAAGTTCAATTTTGGCGTCTGGCCTCTCGTCACTACCCATTGGTGTTGGTTCGAGCCCGGTGCACATCTGGAGGGATACTATGCTTTCATGGGATTGGTTCAGTTATGGATTATTTACATTTTTCATTAAAAAAATTTCATGTGTGTCCCATCGTCTTATGGGGGAATGGTTGGTTTAATTGTCTTATTTAGTATGCCTGGAGGGCTTATTGGGACCCAGTTAGGTTATATTTAGTTTGCTTTTTACTACTATTTTATTTATATTTTCGGATTTCTTTTACTTATTTCTTTATCGCATTTGTATAGATTGATAGTTGTTTAACTTTCTATCTCTATTTATTGTTGAATTAGACTACACCCTTGCATTTTAGATATACTTCTCTTGTAATAAGCTTAATCAGCTTATGATGCCTACTGATTACCCATTACTTTGGTACTAATACTACACTTTTGAATCTTTACAAATTATGTAGATCCGAGTTTTAGCAGCTAGTGTTGACGTGATTCCTATTTTTCAGTACTGATCTAGAGCAGGGTGAGCTTTATGTCGTCTGAGGCTAATCCTCCACTATATGTTCTAATTTAGTCTTTTGTCTTCCATACTTCTTGTATATATTATCTAGTATTCTGGGTCTCATTTTGTTGTGGATCTATTACTAACCTTACTACATCTTGGTAGAGATTCATTTGTATATTTTGGTTTTTTACCTTCTCTCGTTTGATATACTTTATATGTTTCCTCTCAGATTATCGCATATTATTACTACTATTATCATTATATTTGGTGTTTTTTGGTTTCTGCCTATTAAGCCATTACCTATCATTCTAGGCTATGGCTTCGCTTACCTAATGGTGGGATAAGGTAGGCGCCGACATGACATGAGAAATCGGGTCATGACATCTTGGTATCAGATCCTAGGTTTTACTGCAATTGTTGATACTAGAGTCAATGTTTAGTAGAGTCTCGTGGATTGGTACAAAGATGTTTGTACCCTATCTTCTGGAGGTTACGGAGAATTTCTAGGGAAAATCTTATTTCTTTGATCTAATTCAATGTATTAGGTCTAAGTTGGTTTTTAATCTTTATTGGTACACTTTTTATGCAAATGTCTATGACATAGGGTGCGTGTTATGACCCAATTTCATAGGTCATGATGATGCCTATTATAACCTTCCAGTAGATAAGCAAACCCCATAGTCTTTAACTACTAGTAATGCACTACTACGAGAATGAAGGAAGAAATACGGAATAGATATAATAAAAGATGAACTTACATAAGATAATCCCAAAACCTAGTGAAATCAGTACAAGTGAATCTACAATTAACGAGGATACAACTATGGTAATAAATGAATATATAGATACAACCATCTCTGAATACAACTTAGAGACTAGTCTAGTACATAAGAGGGAGAAAGGTAATTTGTAATACCCGTGTTTTTTTCTTTTCTTGAAAATCATCTCAAGGATGTTAGAACTTTCTTTGGAATAATAATTCATTATTATAGACATGGTATTTCCATAATTTTCACCTCCTATCATGTGGGAAATTGAATAATCTTTCCATCGATTTATAATTCGCCTAAATCCGACACCCGGGCGAAGAGTTAGATCCTTTTTAGTGAGACAGTGTTTGACCGGAGCCTTCAGCGCGTCATAGAGATAGCTCAAATGGAAATTGTCAAATTCCAGTGTTGCTCAGCGATACTGGCGCATCATGACAAACTTACAGGTCGTAGACAAGGTGGCAACACGATAGCTCCACGTTGCGCTACCGTGCAGTTTCCCAATTGTCAATTTCCAGTGACACGGCGCGATAACGCCGCGTCGCGCCAAGGGCCCATTTGGAAAATTTTACTGAAAATTAAATTACGTGTCTAGGGTTAAAAGGTTCAATTTTTCCACCATATATAATATTCCAAACATGGGATTTAGCCCTTATTCATCCAAAATATTGATGTTTTTCTCAAATACTCTCAAGACTCTCGCTAGTGTTTTCACAGAAGGTCCAATTTTAAGAAGGTTTCACCATCAATCTTCACGAAATCATGAACTAAGGTATGCATAGTATTCATTCATGGGCTCCTTTCTTCCATGAAGTCCAAGAATCCCTTTTCAACTACAAGTTATGGATCTTCTTCATATTTTCATGCTTTGTATGTTCTCTTTCATGTTGATAAATGAGGAATTTATTTCTATTCCATGTTTTGATGATAAATTCCATGTGGGTTGATTAGTATAGATAAAGATTTATGAAATCTCATGACTAAAACCTTGTATTATGAAATTGGAAGTGAACCATGATGTTTAATTGCTATACCATGATGTTAACATGTACTATGCCTGCCATATGTTTGATAAAATGCCTAGATGAAGGAAATTTTCCTAACTAGCATGATATCATGAAAATCCCCATAAATGTACAAGCTTATGCCTATTTGACGATTGATGAAATGCTTCAATAAACGTATTGTGGTGATTATCATATATTCAAGATTATCAAGTAATGTCAGTTTCCTTCCATCGAGTCCTGGGGGTACTTGTACCCGAAATATTAGCTTTGTGCCTAGATCCATGTCATGTTTTCATGATACTCTCAGTCAAGCTATGAACTCTTAGACTTCAGATAGTCTTATGGCTCAGGAAAAATCTCCATGATCTCATGAATCAGTCAGTTGTCAGATATCAGTAGTATTCCGTCAGCTACAAAAATTCAGTAACTCAATCCATGCTCAGTTCAGTTGAGTAAATCATATTCAGTGTCTATTCAGATAGGAGTAGGAATTATCACCGAGTGAACCCAAGGATGGGGACTCACCTATTATACGAGGGCGTGATTCCAAAAAGATATCCTTGCATTTCAGAACTATATAGACAGCATAGGTTGAGACATCGTAGCCTGCTATATGAGGGTAGATGAGGTGTCTTAACCTATTATGTGAGGGTTCCCACCGTTCTCTCTAGAGCTACCTGTTATATGAGGGTTACTCACATGTTGTCCTTACCAGTGGTCCGGTATTGATACCTTTCCAATCAGGGAAAATATTGGACCCAGCTCAGCTATTATAGCACATTTTGGGTATTTCGGTTAGATACTACTATAACGCCCCAAGAACCTATTCCGAGACGTCACATGGTGCTCAAGGCCACACGTGGCCTCAAGCTAACCCTCTAAGCTTGTGATCACTTTCAGAACTCATTATAGCGCAAACCATGCTAAGATAAAGAGGAATAACCATGTCATGAACATACTGAAACATGAAGTAATACTACCCTGTACAAACAAAATACTGAAATCTCTGTACACGCTGGTACACTAGTCTGAGAAAACCTCTACTACATAGGACTGAGGAGCCATTGGGATAGATCCCCAACTGACTCGTACTGAACTAAAAGTAAACAACCATCCATTATCAAGACAAAATCAGAGATACAGGTCCTCGAACCATGAGGACTCACCAACCGCAGAAATGTAGATGAAGGTACTCAAGGATCATTGTCGCTGCTGAGACTGAGCACCTGAACCTATATCATAAGGAAATATAGAATACTAAAGAGTATGGGAGTCAGTACTTGGGAATGTACTGAGTATGTGGGGGTAGATACAATATTTTAAATAATATCATAAATAAATAAGAAAATCATGCATGCTGACAATAACAACTTTCTTCGCTTGAATTATCTAAAACATCATTAACGAAAATCATCAGTAATAACATATGCTTCATAAATCTCGTAAATCATTTAACTCAAAATCTTTGACTCATGACTTAGAGTGACTCGGTAACTCATGGTACTTAGATCATTATGGACGTGGGAGTTTCTTATAACCGACATAACTACACCATGTGAGCCGCACGGATTCCAACGTTTTGCCCTCCTAAGGAGAGAACCCCATATTGGCAGGGGTGTCGTATTCTTTCTAGGGAGTACAAACTCAATCTCATCATCACAATCGCATACTCGGCCTTTGGCCCAGAACTATCAACATCAATCCTACGATGGAACGTAGTTCTGGAGAAATATCAAATTTCCTGCTCGGTGCTAAATACTCCTCCCAGACTTAGCTCAGAACTCGTTAGGAAATCCACCTCAATCAATTTCAACTCATGGGTCTATCATGATGGAAAAAACTATAGTATATATCATTGATAAATCATATACGACTGTGGATTCCTAACTAGACTCAAATTCAAACAATGTTTCTCAACATCAAGTACATTTGCTTATCAAATCATTTCAAATGCCAAAGCTTCAAGGAAACATCATCAAACTCATTCTTGACTTTCAATTCAAATATCGATATATATATATTCAATAGTCAAATTTCTCATAGAAAAACACAAATCTTGACACTTATCATAAATCATGTAGAAATCATCAATATATAATAACAATATACATCTCATGGAATAAATACTCAATTTAAGAAGTATGATGGTGAAATAACCATAAATATCAAGCTTATTCAAATCAAGTCTCATAAATCATACATAAAGAAATTTGGGTGTAAACCCACTTGAAAAATCATGTAAATCAATAATAGAAAGTAAATTTTAAGGCACAAGAACGAAAGGAGTAATCTTGTTCAAACCCCACATACCTTGGATTTTGATTTAAAGATGTGGAAACCTTTTTGGCACTCTTCTCACACTTTTAGGCCAAGATTCTTGATGCCTTTGACTTGGGAAACTTAGTTCTTGAACAACTTGGAGAAATTCATGGAAGATTTTCTGAATTTCTTGGAAGAGTATTTGGATTTTGGATCTTGTAGAAACCCTAGTTTCTAGGAGATTCTTGGAGGATTGGAAGAGAAAGGAGAAGGAAATGAGTGGATCTTCTCCACTTTGATATATATATATAATACCACATGGGGAGGAAATGAACAAAATGCCCTTTTTTCAAAATGCTGAAATTTGATGATTGGGGCCTGTGACGGTCGATCTGACGGTCTGTCAAGTCTCCTGACGGTCCACCAGATCATCCATCACTCGAGTTCCAAAACTGGAATGTTCTGCCTCGACGTGACGGTCAAAGTGAAGGTCCATCAAGAAACTGACGGTCTACCAAGTCGTCCGTCACTCGAGAGCTAGAAATGAGACATTCTGTCTCGACCTAACGGACCCCCTGACGGTCCGTCAACTTCTTGATGGTCCACCAACTTGGCCGTCGCACGATGTACTAAGAAAGTAGTCACTGCCTTGTCTTGACGGGGCACTTGACAGTCCACCAAGGATCTGACGGTCTGCCAGGTCGACCATCAGACCTGGGCGATCCGATACAGTTTAGTAAAACGGCCATAACTCCCTCGTCCGATGTCGGATTTCAATAAAATTGGTATCGATGGAAATAAATTAGAGAAATAAAATATGGTTTAAACATCAATCACTTTGGAAGTCATACATATCCACTAAAAATATGGATTTAGGCTTAAGAAATGATCGGGGTATTACAATATCTCCTCCTTGGACATATTCATCCTCGAATGTTGCTAGATAGGCCAAGAACAAGAGACAATAAGGACGCCTAGCTGTAATGACTCATATTAAAGGGGTCAGTTTACTCTAAATCTTTGAGTACTTCAGCAAATGCACAAATCATAAACTTATGGAGAAACGATGAGGATAACTGGCTCGCATATCCGCTTCTGCTTCCCAAGTGGCACCCTCTACTGATTGATTTTGTCACAGAACTTTAACCAAGGGAACTTCCTTGTTCCTCAATCTACGGACTTGATAATCTAGGATTTCAACTGGGATTTTATCATACGAACGGCTATCCTGAACATCACAACCTTTTGACGGACCAACAATAATGAAGTCTCCAATATGCTTCTTGAGCATAGAAACATAAAACATAGGATGGACAGCTGACAACTCTGCAGGCAACTCAATGTCATAAGCTGCTTTCCTAACACGATTCAAAACTCTATAAGGGCCAACATATCTAGGACTCAGCTTCCCTTTCTTTCCAAATCTTTTTACCCCTTTCATGGATGAAATTTTCAAATACACGAAATCATCGACTTCAAACTCAAGAGCTCTTTTTCTCACATCTACATACGACTTTGGTTGACTCTGGGCTATCTTTAACCTCTCCATAATTAACTTAACTTTCTCCATAGCCTCAAATACAGCATCAGGTCCAATCATAGTAGCTTCACCCACTTCGAACTAACCTATGGGCGATCTATATCTTCTTCCATACAAAGCTTCAAATGGAGCCATTCCAATGCTAGCATGAAAACTATTGTTGTAAGAAAATTCAATCAATGACAAATGTTCATCCCCACTTCCTTTGAAATCAAGAACACAAGCCCTCAATATATCCTCCAAAGTCTGGATAGTCCTCTCATCCTGACCATCTGTCTACGGATTAAAAGTGGAGCTAAGATAAACTTAGGTGCCAAGACCCTTCTGAAAGGCTCTCCAAAACTGAGAAGTAAACTGAGTACCTCTATTGGAGATGATAGACAATGGAACTCCATGCAACCTGACTAACTCTCGAATATACAGCTTAGCATAGTCCTCCACGGTGAAAGATGTATGCACTGGCAGAAAATGTGCTGACTTAGTCAACCTGGCTACAACAACCCAAATAGAATCATGATGACGACGAGAGAGGGGTAAACCGGTCACAAAATCCATGATCCCCACTTCCCACTTCCAATTAGGAATGTTAAATTCTTGCATCACACCACCGGGTCTCTGGTGCTCTATCTTTACCTGCTGGCAAGTTGCATACTTTTCTACGAACTTCGTTATATCCTTTTTCATACCATTCCACCAATAAATTTCCCGCAAATCGCAGTACATCTTGGTAGCACCGGAATGAATAGAATACTGCGTGACATGCGCCTCAGCCATAATTCTCTACCTCAAATCATCAACATCAGGCACACATAATATATCCTGAAATCTCAATACACCATCACCCTCTTGGGAGAAAACCTCCACCTTTTGGTCTTTGACTGATTCTTTCAGTTCGACCAAAAGAGAATCTGTATCCTGCTTCTCCTTCACTTCAGAAACTAGGGAAGATTCAGAACTACTTTGGACCCAAGTATTACCCTCAACTGAGTCAAGCAATCTAACACCTAACCTAGCCAAATGATGTACTTCACGGTCTAAGTCCCTCTTATCTTCCTCGACATGTGCTACACTACTCATGGATGACCTGCTAAGAGAATCTGCCACTATATTGGCCTTGCCCGGGTGATGTAACACACTCATATCGTAATCCTTTAGTAATTCTAACCATCGCCTCTGCTGAAGATTCAACTCTCTCTGAGTGAACACATACTGTAAACTCTTATGATCCGTAAAGACACTAACATGAACATCGTACAAATAGTGTCTCCAAATTTTTAAAGCAAAAACCACTGCAGCTAACTCGAGGTCATGGGTCGGATAATTCTTTTGATGAGGTTTTAACTGCCGGGAGGCATAGGCTATAACTTTACCCTTCAGTATCAACACACAACCAAAACCAATTCTGGAAGTATCACAATATACCACAAAATCATCTACACCATTAGGCAGGGTCATCACAGGGGATGAAGTGAGTCGAGTCTTCAACTCCTGAAAACTCTTCTCGAAAATATTTGACCACTAGAATTTAACCTTCTTTTGGGTCAACCAGGTCAAAAGAGTAGCAATGGAAGATAAACCTTCGACAAAATAATGGTAGTATCCAGCTAAACCCAAGAAACTCCTAATATTAGATGGGGAAATAGGTCTAGGCCAATTCTTTACAGCTTCTACCTTTTGAGGATCAACTCGAATACCATCAGGAGAAAAAATATGACCCAGAAAAGCAACTGACCTTAGACAGAATTCAGACTTGCTAAATTTGGCAAACAACTATTGATCCCTAAGGGTTTGTAAGACAATTCAAAGATGATCTGCATGGTCGTTCTCACTTTGGGAGTATACAAGAATATCATCTATGAACACAATAACGAACATATCCAGGTACTATTTGGACACTTGATTCATGAGGTCCATAAAAGTTGTCGGGACATTTGTTAGCCTGAAGGACATGCCCAAGAATTCAAAATGACCATAATAAGTGCGGAAAGCTATCTTTGGAATATCATACTCTCTGACTTTAAGTTGGTGATAACCGGATCTCAAATCTATTTTTAAGAAGTAGTTGGCACCTTACAGCTGATCAAATAGGTCATCAATTCTAGGAAGAGGGTACTTGTTCTTGACTGTGACCTTGTTAAGTTGATAATAGTCAATGCACATGCGTAATGAACCATCTTTCTTTCGCACGAATAGCACGGGTGCACCCCAAGGACACACACTAGGCCTTATAAAACCCTTATTAAGAAGATCTTTGAGTTGCTCTTTCAACTCCTTAAGTTTTTTGGTGGACATACGATACAGAGGAATAGAAATAGGATGTGTATCAGGGAGAAGATCAATTCCGAATTCTATCTCTCTATCGGGAGGTATCCCTGGGAGATCTCCCGGGAAAACATCAGGAATCTCATTGACAACACTAAGAGACTGAATAGTTGGAGTCTCAGACTTAGTGTCCTTAACTCGAATTAAATGATAGATACAACCCTTGGATATCAATTTCCTAGCTTTTAGATAGGATATGAAATGACTTTTAGGAGATATAGAATTTCTGGACCACTCAAAGACTGGCTTATTGGGAAACTAAAACTTGACTACCCGGGTACGACAGTCTATAGACGCATAATAAGAGTGTATCCAATCCATACCCAAAATAATATCAAAATCAACCATGTCTAGCTCAATCAAATCTGCAAACATGACTCTATTAAGAACAGTGATAGGACACTTCTTATATACTTGATTAGCAACAACAGATTTACCCACTGGTGTAGAGACTAGAAAAGGCTCGGAAATCATTTCAGCACTAATTTTAAAATTCACAGCCACCAATGGAGTCACATAAGAAAGACTTGACCCAGGGTCCAGCAACATACACACATCGAAATGAAATACACGAAGCATACCAGTAATAACATCTGGTGAATCCTCCTGCTCCTGGCGTGGTGATATAGCATAAAAGCGATTCTGGCTCTGACCACCTGCAGTACTAGATGAGTCACCCTGAAGAGGAGTAGGACGAACTACAAGGGTTGGAGCACTAATAGCATGACTCTGGGGACGAACATCGTGGCTCCCCTGTATAGCATAAGGGTAATCCCTGAACTTGTGGCCCAACTTACCGCAACCAAAACAACCCCTATGGCCGACTAAGCACTCACCGAGATTGTCTCTACCGCACTTCGGACATGGGGGAGGACAAGGTCTGTTACTTACACTATCCTGGGACCTGGACATAGTAGGCCTATTACCCTACTCCAACCTAATTCTGAATGCAGAAGTACAGGTTGATGAAGGCACTGGCATAAGAGAAAGGCTCTGGGACTGAGGGTGGATCCCTCCAGAAAATCTAGTCTGACTATACCCCTGTTGCTCTGATCTAACTCTCTTATTCCCTCTCGCTCTCTCCTTCACTTTATCTTCTTCAATATGCTGAGCATGAATCATTAGTCTTGAAAGGTTCATGTCCCTATTAAGCGGATCTACACTTTTTCACAACATAACCAGATACACCAGCCAAGAACTTACTCATACTAGTTCTAGAATCAGTCATCATACCGGGAGCATATACTTAGATAACTGATTAAACTTATGGAAATACTCTTTAACTATCATGGGGCCCTATCTCAAGTTTATAAATTCTTCTAATTTTGCTTCCCTCAGCTCCGGGGGAAAGAATTTGTCTAAGAAGTCATCTTGGAATAATTTCTAAGTCACAAGAGTATCATTCTCCCCTCTACTCTTCCTCCACATCTCCACCCAATCATAAGCAATATCTTTCATTTGATAGGCAGCTAATTCAACACTCTCTTTCTCAGTCACGTGAATAATCTGAGTGATCTTTCTCACTTTATCTAAATATATTTGTGGGTCTTCACCTACTTTCAACCCAAAGAACTCAAGTGGATTCATTCACATAAAGTCACGAACCCGGGCTGAAGCAGAATTATTCCCTTACGGAGGTGGAATAGTAGCCTTGGTGTTGGCTTGAGCGTTGGCGGTGGCTGCCTGGGCTAGTGCTTGGAAAGTTGCCTAGAATTTGGCATGGGACACCATCTCACCTAAAGGATCAACGAGTTGAGGTCGTTCGTTATTTCTGCGAGCTCTACAAGAAGGCATTTTCTGTCATAAGAGAGCACGAATTAACAACAGAGAGAAATAGTCATAGGCACAATAGACTCTTGAAAAAAAGAAACAACTTTTCCTAAAACATCTCGTAGCCTCTTTCTCAAAGATGTGGCGCGCTATACACCGATGATCAAGGCTCTACGTAACGCATTTGGTCAGACTCCCTAGGACTCCTTGAACATTAGGCTCTGATGCCAAGCTTGTAACGCCCCAAGAACCTATTACGAGATGTCACATGGTGCTCAAGGCCACACGTGGCCTCAAGCTAACCCTCTAAGCTTGTCATCACTTTTAGAACTCATTATAGTGCAAACCATGCTAAGATAAAGAGGAATAACCATGTCATGAACATACTTAAACATGAAGTAATACTGTCCTGTACAAATAAAATACTGAAATCTCCGTACACGCTGGTACACTAGTCTGAAAAAGCCTCTACTACATAGGACTGAGGAGCCATTGGGACAGATCCCCAACTGACTCTTACTAAACTAAAAGTAAACAACTATCTATTAATAAGACAAAATCGAAGACACAGGTCCACGAACCATGAGGACTCACCAATCGTAGAAATGTATATGAAGGTACTCAAGGATCACTATTGTTGCTGAGACCGAGCACCTGAACCTATATCATGAGGAAATATAGAATACAAAAGAGTGTAAGAGTCAGTACTTGGGAATGTACTGAGTATGTGGGGGTGGATGCAACTTTTTAAATAATATCATAAATGTAAAAAAAATCATGCATGCTGACAATAAAACTCTCTTCGCTTGAATTATCTAAAACATCATTTTCGGAAGTCATCAGTAATAACATATGCTTCATAAATCTCGTAAATCATTTAACTCAACTCAAACTCTTTGACTTATGACTTAGAGTGACTCGGTAACTCATGTTACTTAGATCATTATGAACATGGGAGTTTCTTATAATCGACATAACTACACCATGTGAGCTGCATGGAGTCCAACGTTTTGACCTCCTAAGGTGAGAACCCCACATTGGCAGGGGTGTCGTACTCTTGCCAGGGAGTACAACCTCAATCTCATCATCACAATCGCATACTCGGCCTTTGGCCCAGAACTATCAACATCAATCCTACGATGGAACGTAGTTCTGGAGAAATATCAAATTTCCTGCTCGGTGCTAAATACTCCTCCCAGACTTAGCTCAGAACTCGTTAGGAAATCCACCTCAATCAATTTCAACTCATGGGTCTATCATGATGGAAAAAACTATAGTATATATCATTGATAAATCATATACGACTGTGGATTCCTAACTAGACTCAAATTCAAACAATGTTTCTCAACATCAAGTACATTTGCTTATCAAATCATTTCAAATGCCAAAGCTTCAAGGAAACGTCATCAAACTCATTCTTGACTTTCAATTCAAATATCGATATATATATATTCAATAGTCAAATTTTTCATAGAAAAACACAAATCTTGACACATATCATAAATCACTTAGAAATCATCAATATATAATTACAATATACATCTCATGGAATAAATACTCAATTTAAGAAGCATGATGGTGAAATAACCATAAATATCAGGATTATTCAACTCAAGTCTCATAAATCATACATAAAGAAATTTGGGTGTAAACCCACTTGCAAAATTATGTAAATCAATAATAGAAAGTAAATCTTTAGGCACAAGAACGAAAAGAGTATTCTTGTTCAAACCCCACATACCTTGGATTTTGATGTGAAGATGTGGAAACTTGTTTTGAACTCTTCTCACACTTTTAGGCCAAGATTCTTGATGCCTTTGACTTGGGAAACTTAGTTCTTGAACAACTTGGAGAAATTCATGGAAGATTCTCTGAATTTATTAGAAGAGGATTTGGACATTGGATCTTGTAGAAACCCTAGTTTCTAGAAGATTATTCGAAGATTGGAAGAGAAAGGAAAAGGAAATGAGTGGATATTCTCCACTTTGATAGATATATAAGACCACATGGGGAGGAAATGACCAAAATGCCCTTTTTTGAAAATGCTGAAATTTGCTGATCGGGGCCTGTGACGGTCGATCTGACGGTCCGTCAAGTCTCCTGACAGTCCACCAGATCGTCCGTCACTCGAGTGCCAAAAATAGAACGTTCTTCCTCAACGTGATGGTCGAAGTGATGGTCCATCAGGAAACTGACGGTCCACCAAGTCGCCCGTCACTCGTGGGCCAGAAATAAGACATTCTGTCTTGATCTGACGGACCCCTTGATGGTCCGTCAACTTTTTGAAGGTCCACCAACTTGGACGTTGCACGATAGCCTGAAAAAGGAGTCACTGTCTTGTCTTGACGGGGAACTTGACGGTCCACCAAGGACCTGATGGTCCGCCAGGTCGACCGTCAGACCTGGGCGATCCGATACAGTTTAGTAAAACAGCCATAACTCCCTCGTCCGATGTCGGATTTTGATGAAATTGGTATCGATGGAAATCTTATTCAATGCTCTTCATTAAAAAATTAGAAATTATAGAAATACTACATGGTTTAAACATCAATCACTTCGAAAGTCATATATATCCACTCAAAAAATAGATTTAGGCTGAAGAAACAATTGGGGTATTACAACTACTTCCCACGGTTTCATGTTATAGAATCAGGACTGTCAGATACAGTCAATTAGACTCTATAATAGAACTTAGATAGTTCTTCAGATTTTATAACTGTCAGATATAGTCAACTCAGATACAGTACGGAACTCAGATAGTTTTGTCAGATCCAGGACTGTCAGCAACAGTCACCCATGTTATTAGTATTATTTAGATATAGTCCTTCATGTTATCAGTCATATCAGTTACTAGCATGTCACGTTATCAGTATAAAGACTCAAAACTCAGGAAATCACATTGTTAGTTACAGTTACGTATTTATGCATGTATTCTCACATTCATGTTAGACAGTCAGTTAGTATTATTCATGCATGTGAACCATTTCATATATTCTACCTCACATGTCTACTCAGTACATATGTACTGACGCATTTGCGCTATGGTGCTTTTTTTATGTTACACCATAGGTTCAGAGACATGAGTTCTAGATCAGTAGTAGATTCCAGATTCAGTAGTCAGAGTAGAAGTGAGTCCTCATCCTTCGATCACATAATGATTGTCTAGTATCTCATTGATTAGCGTATTAGTTTGAATTAGTTGGGGACATATCCCATCAACTCCTTATTTAGATTCTTTAGACAGTAAAGGCTTTCAGACTAGATACATACTAGATATAGACTATCATGTTTTAGACTTTAGTTTTGTTTTGGGTATTCTATTACCCCACACAGATGTTATGTTATTCAGTTGTGTTCATGATTGAACCTTATGGCCTTTCAGTGTATGTTTCCGTATTATTAAATTATCTTATGTAGTATACAGGTATAGATATCAGTCATGGATTAGCTTGTGGTCCCTAGGGGTCATGAGCACTGTGTAGAATTCCGTTTCAGCAAATCGGTTCATTACAAAATTGGTATCAGAGCCTACAGTTCAAAAGAGTCCTAGGAAGTCTGAAAGCCGCATCTATTAGAGTCTTGTACATGGGTGTGTTGTGTTCCACATTTATGCGCAAGAGGCTATGAGATGTTTAAGAATAGTTTCCCTTCTTTTAGTATTCATGTCGTGCCTTTGAGCATAATTACAATTCAGTCTCTCAGTCTAATCCGTTTCTCCCTTTCTTCTACAAAACATGCCTTCTAAAAGAAGAAATAGAAATCAGTTAGCCCCTCAGCCCGAAGAACCATTGGGCGATCATGTTTTTCATGCAGAGTTCAGGACCGCATTTACCACTCTTTCTTAATCAGTCGTTGCTTATAATAAATAGCTAATAGTCATTCCGACCAACCAGTGGCCTACTCAGCCGCAACTTGAATTCGGGACTTCACCCGAATGAATCCTCCAACCTTCCTTGGGTCTAAGGCAGATGAAGACCCTCAAGAATTCTTAGTTCAAGTACAAAAAGTGACAGACGTCGTGGGGGTGGCTACTGTTGAGGGTGTTAAGGTAGCTTCTTACCAGTTGTAGGATGTGGCTCATGCTTGGTTCAAACAGTGGAAGTCCAAAAGATCAGATGATGTAGGTCCTATAGAGTGGGAGGCATTTGTAACTATATTCTAAGACAGATTCTTTCCCCAAAAGCTTAGAGAAGCCAAGGTGCTAGAGTTCATCAACCTCAGGCAGGGCAATATGACAGTGAAAGAGTATTCTTTTAAAGTTTACTCAATTAGCCAGATATACCCCTCATGTGGTTGCAGACGGTAGAGCTAAAATGAGTAAGTTTGCATTAGGGGTGAATGACAGCATGGTTAATGAGTGCAGATCCACCATGCTAAATAGTGACATGACCTTAGCTAGACTTATGACTCATGCTTAGCAGATAGAGGAGCAGAAGATTAAGCAGAGGGAGAAACAGAATAAGAGAGCGAAGATAGGTAGTTTTAACTTTGCTCAACCTAAATTAGAAGGAGGAAACCGTTCTCAATTTCATCTGAAGTCATCAGTTCTAGATCCCTCTACAGCCAGTGCTCCAGTTCCTAAGTTCAGGGAGGGTAACAAAGATCGAGCGCCAGGATCTAAGACCCAGGGCAGTGTTAGCAGTGCCCACACCTATCCTCTTTACCAAACTTATGGTAAGCACCATCAGGGTGTGTGTAGAGAAGGTAGTGGCATTTTTTTTGGTTGTGTAAAGCTAGGCTATAGAGTTAGAGACTGTCCACAGCCAGGTCCTCAGGGTCAACAGAATCGCTCTTCAGCTCAGTCCGATTGCCCAAATTAGCAGGGTGCCACTTCCAGTGCTACTAGCGGGAAATGCCCAAATCATCTCTATGCTCTTCAGACTTGACATGATCAGGAAAATTCTCCTGATATAGTTACTGGTACATTACAGATCTTTCATGTGCAAGTTTAAGCTTTGTTAGATCCAGGATCTTCCTTGTCTTTCATTACTTCTTATATAGTAGTTGATTTTAAAATCAGTCCCGAAATTCTAGCAGAGCCCTTTTATAGTCTCTACCCCAGTGGGTAAAATCATCATAGCCCGATGAATATATAGGAACTGCCCGATTATGATATCTCAGAAAGTCACATCAGCAGATTTAGTCGAGTTAGAGATGACTGATTTTGATTTCATTCTCGGCATGGATTGTCTTTATTCATACTATGCCATAGTCCACTGCAGAAATAGAATAGTTCAGATTTAGTTCCCGAATGAACCCATCCTAGAGTGGAAGGGTAGTGTATTTGCTTTCAGTGGTCAGCTTGTTTCCTACCTTTGCATAAGGAAATTGATATCTAAGGGATGTCTTTATCATCTAGTTCATATTAGACATTCCAGTTCTAAGGCTCCCAGTCTCAAATCAGTCCCAGTAGTGAATGAATATTCAGATGTCTTTCCCAAATATCTTCCAGGAATTCCTCCCGAAAGGGAAATAGACTTTGATATTGATTTGTTTTAGACACTCAGCCTATCTCTATTCTGCCATTTAGAATGGCACCAGTAGAACTCAATGAACTTAAAGAATAGTTGAAGGATCTGTTAGATAAGGGATTCATCAGACCCAGCATTTCCCCGTGGGGTGCACCAGTCTTAGTCGTATGCAAGAAAGATGGTTCACTCAGAATATGTATAGATTACCATCAACTCAATAAGGTTACAGTCAAGAACAAGTATCCTCTTCCCAGAATCGATGGCTTGTTTGATCAACTTCAGGGTGCCAGTTATTTCTCTAAGATAGACCTCAGATCCGGCTATCATCAGCTCAGAGTTAGAGAATATGACATCCCAAAAATAGCTTTTCATACTTGGTATGGTCACTTTGAATTTTTAGTTATGTCCTTTGGTCTTACCAATGCCCCATAAGCTTTCATGGACTTGATGAACCCCGTGTTCAGCAGTACTTGGACATGTTCGTCATAGTCTTCATAGATGATATTCTAGTCTACTCCCACACTGAGGGAGATCATGCAGACCATCTTAGAATAGCACTTCAGACTCTCAGAGATCATCAGTTATTCTCCAAATTTAGTAAGTGCAAATTTTGGCTAAGGTCAGTAGCATTCCTTGGTCATATCATTTTTGGTGATGACATTAGGGTAGATCCTCAAAAGACCGAAGCGGTAAAAAACTGGCCTCTCCTTATTTCTCCATCAGATATCAGGAGTTTATTGGGTTTGGCTGGGTTACAGATATTTTGTTGAAGGATTTTCAACCATTGTATCCCCTATGTCTAGATTAAATTAGAAGAAAGTCAAGTTCCAGTGGTCAGATCCTTGCGAGAAGAGTTTTCAGGAATTGAAGACTCGACTCACCTCAGCTCCAGTCTTAGCTCTTCCAGATAGTTTAGATGGGTTTGTAGTGTATTGTGATGCATCCAGAGTAGGTTTGGATTATTTTCTCATGCAGGATGGTAAGGTGCTATCCTACGCCTCCAGACAACTTAAACCCCATGAGAGGAATTATCTTACTAATGATCTTGAGTTAGCAGTCGTAGTCTTTACCTTAAAGATTTGGAGGCATTATCTCTATAGAGTTCATGTAGATGTCTTCACAGATCATAAAAGCCTTCAGTATGTATTTTCTCAGAAAGATCTCAATCTTCGTCAGAGAAGGTGGTTAGAGCTCTTGAAAGATTATGACATGAGTGTCCTCTATCATCTGGGCAAGGCCAACATAGTGGTTGACACTCTCAGTAGACTATCCATGAGTAGTATTTATCATGTTAAAAATAGTAAGAAGAAGTTAGTCCAGGAAGTCCACCAGCTTGCCAGACTAGTGGTTCTCTTAGTTGACTCTTCAGAGGGCGGTGTATGTGTTTAGAGAAGTTTAGAATCATCTCTAGTTTCCAAGGTGAAAGAAAATAAAGATAAGGATCCTAGCCTTTTCAATCTAAAAGAGTTAGTTCAGAATCACAAATAGAGCTTTTCTCCCAAGGGGGAGATGGCGTCCTTCGTTGTCAAGGTTGTCTCTGTATTCCAGGCATAGATGACATAAGGCATGAATTCTTATAGAAGCACATGGTGTATGATACTCTATTCATCTAGGGGCCACAAAGATGTACCGCGACATGCGGGAGATCTATTGGTGGAGCGAGATGAAAAGAGATGTTGTAAAATTTGTGGCTAAGTGTTCTAGATGTCAGCAGGTTAAGATAGAGCATCAGAAGCCTAGTGGGTCCATGAAGGAGTTTAGTATTCCTACCTAGAAGTGGGAAGTTGTGAATATGGACTTCGTGATAGGTTTGCCTCGAACTCGTCATCAGTATGATTCAGTTAGGGTCATTATAGACAGGATGACCAAATTAGCTCATTTTCTTCTAGTTCATACCTCTTATTCAGCCGAGGATTATGCCAAAATCTATATCAAGGAGTTGGTCAGATTTCACGGTGTTCTGTTATCTATTATCTTGGACAGAGGTACACAGTTCACCTCTTATTTCTGGAAAGCATTCCAAAAGGGTCTCGGTACCTATATTCATCTCAGTACAGCCTTTCATCCTCATACAGATAGTCAAGAAGAAAGGACCATTTAGACATTAAAATATATGCTAAGGGTGTGTGCAATTAATTTCAAGGGAAGTTGGGATGACCGACCAATTGCCTTTGATTGAGTTTGCATACAACAACAGCTATCATTCCAGTATTCAGATGGCTCCATTTGAAACTCTCTATAGTAGGAGATATAGATCTCTAATTTGTTGGTTCAAAGTTAGTGAGGCCTCAGTCATAGGTCCTGACTTAGTATTCGACGCCTTAGAGAAAGTTTAGTTAAATAGAGAAAGACTCTGGGATGCTCAGAGCCGACAGAAGTCTTATACAGATGTTCATAAAAAGGATCTTGAGTTCTAGATTGGTGACTATGTCTTCCTCAAGATCTCTCCTATGAAGGGAGTGAAGATATTCGGCAAGAAAGTAAAGTTCAGTCCCCGATATGTCGGTCCCTTCAAGATTCTCAGTCGATTCGGCAAGGTAGCATATGAGCTTGAATTGCCTTTAGATCTAACCTCAGTTCATCCAGTCTTTCATGTCTCTTTTCTTAAGAAGTGTATAGGTGACCCATCGGTCGTAGTCCCTATTCATAGCATTGATGTTCAGAACACCCTCTCTTATGAAGAGATTCCAGTTGAAATCTTAGACTATCAGACTCGTAGATTGAGGAACAAAGAAGTCCCATTGGTTAAAGTTCTTTGGAGAAATCAGTCTGTCGAGGGAGATACTTGGGAAACAGAAGAAAATATGCGTACCAAGTATCCTTACCTTTTCCCCGCCAACTCAGATCAAGCTCAAGGTAATAGTTCTCCTTAAGCTTACTCAGTTTCATGATTAGTGTGCATCACTAACTTAGTATACCATGATAATCTTGGAATCAAGTACCACCGCATATTCAATCATGCATTCATGTATTAGATCAGTTATATAGTTATGCATCAGACATGCATTCTCGTTGAGAGAAAACTTAGTTCTTCAGAACTTTCAATTATGCATCTATGAATCAGTTACGCATGCATCAGATATACATGTTCAGTATGTTATGTTTAGCTTGTCAGTCACGTCTGTCATGAGACCATGTTCCAGTTATTCATTTTCAGCTCATTGTTTCCCCTATCAGTCAGTCTTATTCGAGGAAAAATGTTCTCAAAGGGGAGATATTGTAATACCCGTGTTTTTTTCTTAGCTTGAAAATCATCTCAAGGATGTTAGAACTTGTTTTGAAATAATAATTCATTCTTATACACATGGTATTTACATAATTTTCACTTACTATCACGTGGGAAATTGAATAAGTTATCCATCGATATATAATTTGCCTAAATCCGACACCCGGGGGAAGAGTTAGGTCCTCTTTAGTGAGACAGTGTTTAACCTGAGCCTTCAGCGCATCACGGAGATAGCTCAAATGGCGGTTGTCAAATTCCAGCATTTCTTGGTGATACTGGCACATCGTGCCAAAATTCTAGGTCATAGAAAAGGTGTCAACGCAATAGCTCCATATCACGCCACCATGCAGTTTCCCAATTGTCAATTTCCAGTGACACGGCGGGATAACACCGCACGCGCCAAGGGCCCAATTTGAGAAATTTTACTGAAAAATAAATTACATATCTAGGATTAAAAGGGTTAATTTCTCCACCCTATATAAGCTTCCAAACATAGGATTTAGCCCTTATTCATCCAAAATATTAATGTTTTTCTCAAATACTCTCAAGAACTCAAGCTAGGGTTTTCATAGAAGGTCCAATTTTAAGAAGGTTTCACCATCAATCTTCACGAAATCATGAACTAAGGTATGCATAGTATTCATTCATGGGCTCCTTTCTTCCATGAAGTCCAAGAATCCCTTTTCAACTACAAGTTATGGATCTTCTTCATATTTTCATGCTTTGTATGTTCTCTTTCATTTTGATAAATGAGGAATTGATTTCTATTCCATGATTTGATGACAAATTCCATGTGGGTTGATTAGTATAGATAAATATTTATGAAAACTCATGACTAAAACCTTGTATGATGAAATTGGAAGTGAACCATGATGTTTAATTACTATACCATGATGTTGACATATACTATGCCTGCCATATGTTTGATAAAATGCCTAGATGAAGGAAATATGCCTAACTAGCATGATATCATGAAAATACCCATAAATGTACAAGCTTATTCCTATTATACGTTTGATGAAATACTTCAATAAATGTATTGTGGTGATTATCATATATTCAAGACTATCAAGTCATGTCAGTTTTCTTCCATCAAGTCCTGGGGGTACTTGTACCCAAAATATTAGTTGTGTGCCTTAATCCATGTCATGTTTTCACGATACTCTCAGTTAAGCTATGAACTCTTAGACTTCAGATAGTCTAATGGCTCAGGAAAAATCTCCATGATCTCATGACTCAGTTAATTATCAGATATCAGTAGTATTCCGTCAGCCACAAAAATTTAGTAACTCAGTCCATGCTCAGTTCAGTTCAGTAAATTATTTTCAGTGTCCATTCGGATGGAAGTAGGAATTAGCACTGATTGAACCCAAGGATAGGGAGTCACCTATTATACGAGGGTGTGATTCCTAGAAGCAATCCTTGTATTCCAGAACTATGTAGCCAGCATAGGTTGAGACATTATAGCCTGCTATATGAGGTGGATTAACCTGTTATGTGAGAGTTCCCACCATTTATGCTAGAGCTACCTGTTGTATAAGGGTTATTAATATATTGTCCTTACCAGTGGCATGGTATTGACACCCTTCTAATTAGGGCAAAGATTGGACCCCAGCTCAGCTATTATAGCACATTTAGGGCATGTCGGTTAGATACTACTTCCCACAGTTTCATGTTCTAGAATTAGGACTGTCAGGTACAGTCAATCAGTCTCAGTAATAGAACTCAGATAGTTCTTCAGATTTTAGGACTGTCAAATACAGTCAACTCAGATATAGTATGGAACTCAGGTAGTTTCATCAGATTTAGGATTGCCAGCTACAGTCACCCATGTTATTAGTATTATTCAGATATAGTCCTTCATGTTATCAGTCATATCAGTTAGTAGCATATCACGTTATTAGTATACAAACTCAGAAATCAGGAAATCAAGTTGTCAGTTACAGTTACGTATTTATGCATGTATTTTCATGTTCATGTTAGACAGTCAGTTAGCATTATTCATGCATGTGAACAATTTCATATAGCCTACCTCACATGTATACTCAATGCATATGTACTAACGTATTTGTGCTGTGGTGCTTTCTTTTTATGTTATACCATAGGTTCAGAGATACGAGTTCCAGATCAGCAGTAAATTCCAGATTTAGCAGTCAGAGTAGAAGTGAGTCCTCATCCTTTGAGGACATAATAATTTTCTAGTATCTCATTGATTAGCTTATTAGTTGGAGTTATTTGGGGATATGTCCCATCAACTCCTTATTCAAATTCTTCAGACAGTAGAGGCTTTCAGACTAGATACAGACTATTATATTTTAGACTTCAGTTTTGTTTTGGGTAATCTATTACCCCACATAATTGTTATGTTATTCAGTTATGTTCATGATCGAACCTTATGGTCTTTCAGTGCATGTTTCCGCATTATTAAGTTATCTTATGCAGTATACAGGTACAGATATCAGTCATAGGTTAGCTTGTGGTCCCTCGGGGTCATAAGCACCATGTAGTGTTTCGATTCAGCAAATCAGGTCATTACATAATTGTAATACTCTTTACTTCTACCTAGATTTGATTCATCACACTAAATCCGACACTCTGGTGAAGAGTTAGAGCCATTTTAGTAAGACAACGTACCACCTGGTACTTTAACACGTCACGGAGCGAGCCAAAATAGCAATCGTTAAAATCCAATGAACCCCCGAAATTATGGCGCATCGCACCAAGGTTCAATTTCCAACTTTTTAATTTCCTGTGCACCAACGCGATTCCACCTCGTCGCGGTGCCTTTTAAGTTTGCAACCAAGGTGGAAATACGATTTCCACCGCGTCGCGCCACCAACCGTTTCCCAGTCGTCAAGTTTCCAGTGAGCTGGCGCGATTTTACCTCATCGTACCAGCATGAAAAATTGAGATTTTTAATTTCCTAAAGCCCCAAATCAGCCTATATATGGGATTTAAACCCTTAATCGCGAAAAATTGCTCATTATTTTCACTATTCCTCAAGAACAAAACCTTTCTCTCTCACAGAAAAATAGAAAACCCTAGACCCCAAGTTTCAAAAGCAATCTCAAGAATCCATCCAAGAGGCTTCAAGAACTTCAAGAATTTAGATTTCCAAGTGTGTTAGATGTCGATTCTTGGGTTCCTTCCACCCAAGAAGTTCATGAATTTTTTTTTAAATTATAAAGATTGTTATTTATGAGTTTTCATTATTTATATGAATTAAGAATTGAAGTTGATGATGTTGTTGAGTTTTAATTCATGTTTTGGTTACAAATTTCCAAAAATTGGTCCTAGTATGAGGTGAATTTCATGATATTCCTAATAAACCCTATAAGATGCGTGTCGATTGATTTAACCATGTAAATTAGGTGTATTGAATATTTTATGACCAAAGTATGCTTCCCATATGTTTGATAAAATGTTTGTGTGAAAGAAATAGGGTCATTATAGCATGTTGACAAGAAACTCCAATTATGTATGCGTTCATACACGCCAAGTGTTTGTTGAAAGGCTTTAGTGAATGACTTTGATATGTTACATGAACTCCTATTCATGTGTATTCATTATTGAATGAGTTATGAGACCACATCATGCTTCTCTATACAATTAAATATTTAAGACCT
Source organism: Capsicum pubescens (assembly GCA_030864215.1). Taxonomy (NCBI): domain Eukaryota; kingdom Viridiplantae; phylum Streptophyta; class Magnoliopsida; order Solanales; family Solanaceae; genus Capsicum; species Capsicum pubescens. Next base: position 138,174,384 of record CM061545.1, read on the forward strand.
CCAAGTTATTGAAGAACTTGCCTCATTGATTGTATTGTGAATGATAGCCTATTGCTATGTTATGTACGATTTTTCCTGTCTTGTGTTATTTATGTTATCCAGTCTTGGGGTATTTATACCTGATAATTAAGTTGATTTTCTAGAGACAGTGTCAGTTTTCAAGATAATCTTAGTTGTGCCAATCAGTAGAACTCAGACAATTACAAAACTTAGGAGATCTTAGTGATCTCAATATCAGTAGCATTACAACTTTAGTTCAGTAATCAATTGATAACTCAGTAGTGTTCCCCCAGTCAACAAAACCAAGTGAACTCAGTTTAGCTCGATTAATCAGTACAATCAGTAATAGATTTATCTTAGCCTAGTACAGTTTAAGAATCAATTCAGAGTCTTTCAATTGGGAGTAGAATTCAGCACCGAGCAAGCCTAGGGATGGGGGCTTACCCGTTAGATAGGACTGATATCCCTAGAAGAAATCCCTAAGTAACAAAAATACGTAGCCAGCGCAGGTACAAGATATCACCCGTTAGATAGGACTGACATACTCAGGGATAACCCGCTAATACAGAACTGATCTCAGGGGTCACCCGCTAGATTAGGAATGACCCCATAGCAGTTTTCCTTACTCGTGGCATGGTACTAACACCCTTACAGATGGGGTTACAGGTTGGACCCCACCAGTTTAGATTCAGGGCATGTTGATTAGTTGATTACCTCTCACAGTCTTAGTTTCAGTCTCAATCTCCAAAATAGAACTCAGATTAGTATTACAAAAATCAGGAATTTCAGATATAGTCACTCAGCTCAGTAAAAAACTTAGATAGTTCAAAAGATTTAGTGATCACCCATTATATAGGCTTGATCTCACATTCAGTCAATCATATTCACTATCAGTAGATTCATAGATCACCCACTGCTGGGCCTGATCTCAGATATAATCAAGCAGTATCAGTAACCTCAGCTATTAGTTATCTGTAGACCTAGTTATTCGGTATCTCAGTATTAGTAAACTCAGTAATCTGTATTACTATGATTTTAGTTATAGTTTATGCATTTATGCATGTATCCTCTTTAAGCATACTTGTGTATTCAGTCCGTATTGTTCATACATATGAACCCTTGCATTTAGTCTTACCTTATCTAGTGTACCAGTACATTCAAAGTAATGATGCATACTTTTCTCTTGCACTATGGTGTCTTCTACCATAGGTTAAGAAGTACGAGCTCCGGAGCATCCTTAGCAGTTTAGACTCATCCAGCAACAGTAAACTTAGAAGTGAGTCCTCATCATTCGAGGATGTTCCTTCTTTCAGTATTGCATTAGATTTTGTATTTCATTAGATGGAGTTCATTGGGGGTTTGTCCAATCAACTCCAAGATTAGATAATTTAGAGGCTTTCAAACTAGAAGTTCAAAAAGTTGTTTTAGTTTTGGTATTGATATATTTTATATAGTTGTAATTTAATTTGAACCTTATAGAAAGTTTTTTACCAGTTTTATGCATTTTTATAGTATATTATTTAGTGCTCAGTTACAGATATCATCATGGGTTAGCTTGTGGTCCATCGGGGTTATAAGCACCGTGTGGCATCTGGGGTTCAAAATTTGAGGCATTACAAAATTGGTATCAGAGCCTATGGTCCAATAGTGTCCTAGGAAGTCTAAAAGCTGCATCTAGTAGATTCTTGTGCATGGGTGTGTTATGCACCACGTTTATGTAAAGGAAGCTATAAGATGTTTTAGTAATAGTTTTCCTTCTTTCAGTATTCATGTCGAACAAGTGAGCATGAGCTCAAGTTAATTCTTAGTCTAACCTTCTCTTCCTTTCATTTACAGAGTATGCCTTATTGCAAAGCTAATGCCCGTAGGAATGATAACCAGCGACCTCAGCCCACAGATTTTTTGAATGAAAATATGTCACATGCAAAGTTTTGGGAAGATTTTTAGGAGCTAGCCCAAGCTGTGACAACTAATGTTCAAGGTAACCGTCAGGATGCAGTCTCACATCAGTAAGATGGGGGTCTAGCCACAGCCAGAATCATAGACTTTATGAGAATGAACCCACCAAAATTATTTAGGCCGAAGGCAGATGAGGACCCACAACTTTATCTTTATAAGGTGAAGAAGTTCACCCAAGTTATGCATGTGTCTGAGGATGAGAGTGTAGACTTGGCATCCTATAGGTTGAAGAATATTTCTTATGATTAGGTAGTGATGTGGAGGAAGAGTAAAGGGGTGGATGCAGCTCCCATGACTTGGCAGATATTTTAGGAAACGTTCTTAGATAAGTTTTTCCCACTAGAAATGGGAGAATCGAAGATAGAAGAGTTCATGAACCTTAGGCAAGGCTCTATGACAGTGAAGAAGTATTGTCTCAAGTTTAACCAGTTGTCTAAGTATGTCCCTGATCGGATAGCTGACCCTAGAGCAAGCATGAGTAAGTTTGTGATCGGTATATCTGGGATGGTGGTTAAGGAGTATAGGACTTTATGCTCAATAGAGACATGGAACTTTCTAGATTGATGATGCACTCTCAGTAGATTAAGGCAGAGAAAGCTAAAGAGAGATAGAGTAAGTAAAATGGCCAGAACAGGTAGTTTTAGTTATTCTTAGCCAAGGTCACAAGGTGGTAATCGTTCTCAACATAGTCAGAAGTTTTTAGTCCCAGCTCCATCCTCAGCTTGTGTATCCACACCAAATTTCAGGAATTTCAGTCATGATGGGGCGCCAGGCTCCAAAACCTAGGGTAGTGTGAGGAGTGAGCATACCTATCCACTTTGTGAAGAATGTGGTAAGAACTACCTAGGTGCTTGTAGAGCAGGAAGCGATGTATGTTTTGGATGTGGTAAGCTAGGTCACAGGCTGCGAGATTGTAGAGAGCTAGCTTAGAGGGGTAAAGATTTGCATCAGCAGGGCACCATTCCCAGTACCACTAGTGGTCAGCGTAAGAATAAATTGTATGCACTGCAGACTCACCATGACAAGGGAAGTTTCCCTAACATAGATTCGGGTATATCGTGAGTCTTCCATCTTCATGATATACATTGTTATATCCTTTGCTCTTATTTGAGCTTAAATTTTCAGCATGAGTTAGTTAGTAAACCCAGCAAGTCAGTTTAGCAGTCAGATCCATATAGTTTATTTTCTCATCTTTCCATCTAGTCATACTATCAGGAATCCCAGAATAAAACTATTCCAAGATAGAGAGTCCCAGTATTTGTAAGATCAACTCAGTTCATGAGTCATGCATTAGTTTCAGATCCTAGATATTCAGTCATGATTTAGTTCGTAGGTGCCCTGTGCGTCGCCCCAGTATATCAGTGAAGTAAGCATTCTTAGAGGGATATAGTGTCCCAAGGGGGAGATACCCTGTGCTTCCCTGATTCTTTTGTGTCTTTAAATTCATCAGTTGCATGTTCAGATGTTCCTTACAAATTTAGTATTAGTTATCATTGCATATTCAGTCATGCATTCAAGAGTCGGCGCAGTCAGATATCCATGCAACAGTTATGCATGTTCAATATAAAATCTCAGTATACTAGTAGTTCCATTCATATAGTCATGTTTTAGATGCTCACGTCCAGTAAATAAGTTTAGCCTGCTACTATTCTCAGCTTAATCAGTCTCATCCGAGGACGAATGTTCTGAATTATAATACCCCATACTTCTACCTAACTTCGATTCACCACTAGAACATCAAAGATATTGCTTCATAGATGAATATCTTTTATTACTTATGGTATTTTTAAGATTTTGACTTTTTATCATGTGGGAAATTGAATAAGCTTTCCATCGATACCAAATTCGCCCAAATCCGACAGTCGGGCGAAGAGTTAGAGCCATTTTAGTAAGACAATGTACCACCTGGTACTTTAGCGCTTTGTGGAGCCAACAAAAATGGCAATTGTCAAAATCCAATGAGCCTCCGTGATTGTGGCGCGTCGTGCCAAGGCTCGATTTCAAACTTGTCAATTTCCAGTGCACCAATGTGATTCTACCGCGTCGCGGTGCCTTTTCAATTCGCAACCATGATGGCAATGCAATTTTCACCACATCGCGCTACCAAACAATTTTCTAGTCATCCAGTTTCCAGTGAGCTGGCGCAATTTCACCATATCATGCCATCATGAAAAATTGGGATTTTTAGATTTCGTTATTTAATTCCAAGGAGCAATTGGTAATTTTCTAAAGACCCTAATCATCCTATATACGGGATTTAAACCCTTAATAGCCAAAAATTGCTCATTATTTTCACTATTCCTCAAGAACAAAAGCATTCTCTCTAAAAAAAATAGAAAACCCTAGCCCCCAAGTTTCAAAAGAAATCTCAAGAATCCCTCCAAGATTCTTCAAGAACTTCAAGGATCTAGATTCCTAGGTATGTTAGATGTTGATTCTTGGGTTCCTTCCACCTAAGAAGTTCAAGAATCCCTTTTTAAATTATAAAGATTATTATTTATGAGTTTTCATGATATATGTTAATTTAGTTTTGAAGTTTATGATGTTGTTGAGTTTTAATTCATGTTTTGGTTACAAAGGTCCAAAATTTGGTCCTAGTATGAGGTGAATTTCATAATATTCATAATAAACCCTAGAAGATGTGTGTCGATTGATGTAACCATGTTAATTAGGTGTATTGAATATTGTATGACCAAAGTATACTTCCCATATGTTTGATAAAATACTTGTGTGAAGGAAATATGGTCATTATTGCATGTTGGCAAGAAACCCCAATTATGTATGAGTTCATGCATGCCAAGTGTTTGTTGAAAAGCCTTATTTAATGACTTTGATATTTTAAATGAACTCCTATTCATGTGTATTCCTTATTGAATGAGTTGTGAGGCCACAGCATGCCTTTATATACAATTACATGTTTAAGACCTCCAAGTGCTTGAAGAAGTGGCCTCATTGATTGTATTATGAATGATAACCTATTGACATATTGTGTATGATTCATCCTGTCTTGTATTATTTATGTTATCGAGTACTGGGGGTATTTATACCTGACAATTTAGCTGATTGTCTAGAGCCAGTGTCAATTTTCAAGATAATCTCAATCATCCCAATCAGTAGAACTCAGACAGTTATAAAACATCGGAAATCTCAGTGATCTCAGTATCAGTAGCATTCCAACTTTAGTTTAGTAATCAATTAAAACTCAGTAGTATTTTGTCAGTCAACAGAACCAAGTGAACTCAGTTTAGCTCAGTAATAAGTACGATCAGTAACAAATTCAACTCAGCCTAGTACAGTCTAAGAATTAGTTCAGAGACTTTCAGTTGATAGTAGAATTAAGCACTGAGAGATCCTAGGGATGGGGGATCACTCGTTAGATAGTACTGAGATACCTAGAAGCAATCTCTAATTTCCAGAACTACGTAGCCAGCATAGGTATGACAAGTCACCCGTTAGTTAGGACTGACAAACTCAGGGATCACCCATTAGTACAGGACTGATCTCCCCGCTAGATTAGGAATGAACCCATAGCAGATGTCCTTACCCATGGCATGGTACTGACACCCATCCAGCTGGGTTTATAGGTTGGACCCCATCAGTTCAGATTCGGGTCATGTCGGTTAGATGAATACCTCTTACAGTCTCAGTTTCAGTCCCAATCTCCACAATAGAACTCAGATCAGTATTATAGAAATCAGGACTTTCAGATACAGTTACTCAGCTCAGTAAAGAACTTAGATAGTTCAAAAGATTTAGAGATCACCCATTAGATAGGATTGATCTCACATTTAGTCAATCATATTCACTATTAGTAGATTCAGATATTACCCACTAGATAGGCCTGATCTTAGATATAATCAAGCAGTATCAGTAACCTCAGATACTAGTTATTAGTAGACCCAGTTATTCAGTATCTCAGTATTAGTAAACTCAGTAATTTGTGTTACTACGATTTCAGTTTTAGTTTATGCATTCATGTATGTATCCTCATTTAGCATACTCGTGTATTCAGTCAGTATTATTCATGCATATGGACCCTTGCATTTAGCCTTATCTTATCTAGCATACCAGTACATTCAAAGTACTGATGCATACTTTTCTCTTACGCTATGGTGTCTTATACCATAGGTTCAGAAGCATGAGCTCCAGAGCATCCTAAGCAGTTCAGTCTCATCCAGCAGCAATAGACTTTGCAGTGAGTCCTCATCATTCGAGGATATTCCTTATTTTAGTATTGCATTAGATTCAGTATTTCAGTCGACGGAGTTAGTTGGGGATTTGTCCCATCAACTCCAAGTTCAGACAGTTTAGAGACTTTCAGACTAGAAGCTCAGACAGTTGTTTTAATTTTGGTATTAATATATTTTATACAGTTGTAATTCAGTTAGAACCTTATGGCAAGTTTTCCACTAGTTTTATGTATTTTTACAGTATATTATTTAGTGCTCAATTATAGAAATCATCATGGGTTAGCTTGTGGTCCTTTGGGGTCACAAGCATCGTGTGGCATCCAGGGTTCAGAATTCGGGGTGTTACAGTAATGCTTTGAACACCAGGAGCTCAACCTACATTTTCAAAATTTAGGTGCTCCAGATGACGCACACAATAATAGTGATACTTGTACTATTATCTCAAGGCTGCAGAAGTATAGTATAAGTTGATTAAGCTCTAAAGATACAACAATTATATATAATGTATTAACAGAAAGGTAAACTACACTTAAATATCCAACAATCTGCATAATAAAGCTAATGAGATAGATTTGATAAGCTATCCAATACATGTCCAAGAAACTAACATAATAAGGCTAAGAAGGTATTAAGGATAAACTATCCCATTATAGCCATACTTAGAAACCTAAATGTTATACCGTATATTGCTGACCAATATAAGAGTGAAGGGGCAAAATAATGATATATAATAGTATACATGGCCATGGAATGAATATACAATCTGAATAAATGAAGGGAGAAAGGGATATACGATAATACCATAGATACTTATATATAAATATACATATATAAAAACAAGGACCACTCATAATACAACCTAAGTCATCATATTAGCATCTTTAGGCCTCATAATCAAAGTGGAAGCTGGTGCTAATTTTATCAGTGTCTCTAATCCATATGTCTAGGCATGATCTAACTATCAAAATAAAGAGACGGTAAGGAAAGGAATTAGAATAACAAGGTCTAAAACCATACTACCTAACTAATGGATAATCATGCATATAAATATAATCGACAAGTAATAGTGCCAGAATTGTACCTCAAATCGCAATATCAACCTTATACAGACTAATCATAATAGAAATAACAGTCATAATCCAAGGTAACAATAAAAACACAAGTAATTGGCTAATATAGACAAACAATACCTAATTGAGCCTTTCATAAATCCCTACAGCCATAGGCTCAGAAGGTTAAATCAACACTCAAGAAAATAATAATACGATCTCATACCTATGCAACCCCTCATAAAGTTGATAGATATAAGCTCCAAATAATATACTGCAAGCAACACTCAGACCTACACCAATGCAATTCCCCATATGACTGATACATATAGGCACATACTGGTGATAGGCAATGATCATGCATGAATAGATGTGAAGTGATTCTTTAATATCTTAACCACAATAACATCATCAATATTATAATTAATATCTAGACTTGAATCGATAGATGTATATATATAAAATAAACATTATAATTAATATCCTCAACATCATCGATATCATCAGCATCATCAATCATCGGTCTTGACCCAAAACTCATATCTTCAATCATCGAGCTTGACCAGAAACTCATATCATCAATACTATCAACAATCATTGGCTTGACCTAAAACTCATGTAATTAAAGCCAGAGATACATGTATATATATGTAAGTGCACAGCAAAATCTGTGGCTAAAAGAGTGTAGATCTATAAATTCATTATCAGGGGTAAACTTTTGGACTAAATCATCATAAAAGTGTAGAAAGGTTGGAAATCTCTCTTGAATAGAGTAAATAGTAGAAGTAAAACTATAGAATTTAATCTACCTCGATCAAATCTTTAAAACACTATTTTTAATTTCAATGCACATAAGTCATACATTAAGATTGTATGGTTCCTGTTATGAAGTAATCTATTTTTAAAGCAAAAACTGGGATTTAAGCCCTTTTTAGGAAAACTATAGTAAAATCATGTCCTAGTGATAATGAATATACCAAATCCATGCATTTGATCACTAGAATTTAAATAATGAAATCTTAAGCATCAATATGTCAGTAAACTATGAGAATTTTTTATAAGAGGATGGAACACTTCCAAGAACCAAATATGCAATATAATGAATACGACCTCGGGCCTAATAATATGTCCGAAATAACTATAACATCATAATCATGACCTAAGGCCCAAATGTATATATTCTATAATCATACATTATATTCTTTTCCACACTCGAAAGCTATATCAAGACTTACATCTATAAGCTATAACATTAAGCATATTCAAAATTGATATAAATAATCATGTCCATAAGACACCTCAACTTTTAAGGCATCTCATGTTCATAAGGCATATCATATCTATAGGCCACATAATATATATGAGGAATATAATATTAATGGGCCAAATCATATCTATAAGGCATATCATTTAGCATATTGGTAGGCCAAATCATTAATCAAATTTGAAAGTTATATCATGGCTATGAGCTATTAATCATAATCTAAGAAAACCATTACCATTCATTAAGTCACAAAGTAACCTTATACTAAAGGGACAATAGTCTAACTATGTATAGCATGCGTAAATTAGTCCAGAAGGCTAACACAAGTCTTGGCCTAAAGTGGATCGGAGGTACTTACTTCTAATCCTCGAAATCCATACTTTGGAAATTTTTACCCCAGACTAGGCTAGGGTATCTAAATTAACTTCTAGAGGGTACATAAGCCATAATTATCACTAAGATAGGAATTTCACCTAGCACATGATAAATTATGTCAACTCCACCTAAATTATGGTTTTAAGATAGATAAATAGTCCAAATAAGGCTAATCGTACTAGTCACATTTCTTGTAATGACCCTTGAGCTTATTTCTCGCAATTCTTCTTATTTTTGTCGTTACTTCTTTTCCATAGATTCCCCAAGTTATTTATGACTTGATGGAACTAATAGTTTGGTTATCGGGTAGTTCATTTGTTTTTTAGAACCATTTTCTCATTTAGAAGTCTTCGCTAGTTCTAAATGACCATCGAGTAAAAACTTTACTAGAACAATATCGAATGAAAATTTTAACTGCGCCATCAGCTCCAAAATATAAATTTTAGGTTGGGAAGACCTATATTGGGTCCCGCTAAACCCACACTCATTTTGACCTGTTGGTCGAAAAGCTAATATATTAGAAATTTGATTGTGGGGCCCACATATGGTCGAAACAACCTCGGATGGAAAATTTAATTTTTCCATTGCATCCAAAATATCAAAAATAGTGTGGTTAAATGTTTCATTTTCTCATATTAGATTCCAGATACATCCTGAGGCATTGGCCAAAACTTGGAATCAAATTCCAAGTTTCAGTTATCGTCTAGTGCATCAAGGTACCACAATTATGGAGGCCTTAGAGCAATCACAATTTTGCAATCATGGCTAGCGTGGTGTGCAATCACCCTAATTTAAATCCTAGGAAGGTACTTTTTAAATACTATTTTTGGTCGAGAATTAGCCATTTCTCCATAGTCTTGAGTCCCATAAACCCTATAAGGGTGTGTAGTCCAAAAATTAAGTCTTGGGTGTTGATTAGGAGCTTGAATAAAGTGATTATTCATGTTTAATAGCAAATTTATGGTATGAATACTTTAATTATAAGTGTTGAATTCTTGATTTATATGACCCCAAACTCCTAATGACTTGAGGCATTATTTTAGCCCAAATATGCTTGATTAGAACTAATTTTTTTGAGGGATATAACTCCCTAATGGTATTTGAACAATTGGTTGGTCTCGGAAACTCATTTTCCATATATGAGATCCACTTGGGTGTTTTTGGTTTCATTTTGGATTCGAAGCACAATGGTGCAAAATGGGTATTGATATTCTCGTAATAATGCATAGATTGCATTTTTGATAGATTGACTATTAAAGAAGCTTTAATTAAAGGGAAAGCAAATACTGTTGGTTCATGAGCTATATTTAGATTTGAGGTAGGTTAAGCTTACTTATCTTATATTGAGGTTTATTGTAGTGTAATTGTTATATCTAGATAAAATGGGTTGGGGTCTTAGATGTTGAAATGGTAGATGGTAATGTTTGGGATTAGTTGAATAACTTAGGATTTTGAACACATAAAGTGTGATATTTGACTCATAGTGTACAACCTTGGTTAGTTTGACTTGTTATCTCATGAATAGCATGAGACTGCCCTAGTTGCTCTAGTTAGACGGCAGTGACCTTGTTCACTCATCTTAAGATTAAATTGACCTAGATATGCATAGTTGTGAATTGGCCTTAGCTTCTTTGGATTATTTGAGAGTAAGACTTGAAGAAAAACTGTCCTATAGAACTAGTGTGTATTGTTAAACCCTTGAGACATGATTTATATAACTTAGTCTAATTTCGAGTAGAAGTTAGACTTGAATAAGATAATTTGGGATATTAGAATTCGAATTTGACCCGCCTTAAGCTTGGACTATGTAGCTTCAATAGTGACCAAGATACTTTCTAAACGCTTAGAATATGCCCTTGGTAATATGTTGTCTAACCTCAGTAAATGATTTATTCATGGTATTGGTATTGGAAATGATATGCAAGATTGGTTGCTAGATTATTGATAATGCTTGGATAGGATTAAATTGCCTTATAGATTGAGCCCATTAATATTCTATTACTTAAATTATTAAATAAATTACCATATGAGCTTTGTATTATGTTATTACTCATTTTATGTTCAAGAATGATGACTAAACTAAGGGTTGTGCTAAAAATCCTCATGTACTAATAATATAAAACATGCTAATAAAGAGGGGCTCTAGAAGATGTAATTAAGTCTTGTACTTGGAAATGCTAATGATTATGTTAAGCCCGGTTAAGTAGTGAGTGTTCATATCATATGAATATACTTATCCATGTACCTAGTAATATATTGAGTGTATAATGAATGATGAGGTATGAAAATATGTTTTCCTTTATGCCTCTTTCATTCTATCCCTCGTGGGGCTTGCAATTACTATGGATTTGATTGCACATATGTATATATATGTTATGATATATATTGATGTTATGATGAATATTGATGTTATGGTGAATATTGATGATGTGATAATGCCCGGTAAGTCCGGAGGACATATTGATAATATTATGATGCCCGGTAATTGCGAAGGACATATTGATTATATTATGATGCCCGACAAGTCTAGAGGACATATTAATGATAATTCTGGAGGATATATTGATGATATTATGATGCTCGGTAAGTTCGGAGAATATATTAATGATATTATGATACCTGGTAAGTCCGGAGGATATATTGATGATATTATGAAGCTAGATACTAAGAGACGTTGGTTGATATACAGATATGTGCATTTAATGATATGTAACCTTTTTTCTATATGATGGCTAGTGCGCCTAAGATACTAGAAATAAGCTTTGGTCAATGGCATCTATGGATTTGTAGTGCATCTTGACTAGATGTGGATATTATTTATTTAGGAGTAAATACATAATTACCCCACTAATGTTGGCCGAGATTTTCAAAAAGACACCTAAACTTTGAATTTGACCTGTTACCCTACGATTCTTTTTTATTTTGTTGCAAACACACCATTTTTTCTGAATCTCAATCACAACAAGAAGAGTGAAATACACGCACCAATCAGGTGCTGCCACGTGTCAAATACATTTAATTTATATTTATTTTTATTTTTTTCATCAAATTTTACTTTTTATTTAATTTAACACCCCACCCCCCTCTTCCCCCACCCTACCCCATCCAGAAACTCCCCCTCCAGCAGCTCTCCTCCACTCCCCCCCATTCAGCACCCCCCCGTCCAATACCCCCACCCCATTAGCATCTCTCCCAAGCACCCCAAACCCTCTCAGTCCGTCACCATTCTCACTCCCCATCCATTTTTTTTCAAATCAATTCAAAAAATAGTTTTATGATTAAATTGAGAGTTTTATGATTGAATTGAGTTTTAAAGATAGTTAAATGATATGATTTAACTGAAAAATTGAGCTTTAATGATATGATTTTAAGAAAAAGCTTCAATGGAGGAGCTTTAATGGTGACATTGTGTTAACGAGCTTTAATAATGTTGAAGAAGATATTGTGTTGAAGAAGAAATAATAGGTAGTTAAATGATATGATTTAGGTATAAAATGGAGCTTTAATGAATGATTTAAAAAAAAGTTTCAATGGAAGCTTTAATGGTGAATTGAGTTGAAGCAGAAAGAGTGGGTGGGTTGGGGGGCGGAGAGGGTGTAGGGATAATCTTAAAAAATAAATAAATATTATTTTAAAAAAAAATTATAAATTATATATTAAATTATTTTACACGTGGCAGCTTTTAATTGGTCAAAAAAGTCAAATTCAAGCCCTTTCACGCGCATGTGGCGCGTGTATACACGCAGAGCGTTAAAATGGTGTCTCTGCAATGAAATAAAGAAGAATCGTGGGGTAATAGGTCGAAGTTAAAGTTTAGGTATCTTTTTGCAAATCTCGATCAAGATTAGGGGGAAATTATGTATTTACTCTTTATTTAGTGAATAGTAGTTATTCCTAACTCATGAATAAGGCTTATGTAAAGAATCAGTGTAATACCCCATACTTTTTCCTAGATAATTTCATCTCAAGAATGTCTAGTATTATCTTCTAAATTGAATGATTTTTATTCTATGAGGAATTTTCAAGATTTTCACTTTTTTCATGTGGGCAATTCAGTAAGCTTTCCATCGATATAAGATACACCCAAATCTGATAACCGGGTCAGAAGTTATGACTATTTCAAGTTTTCATCATAAAACAGTGTCATATTGGTCAGTGGCGTGCTGCGCCACAAGATAAAATGGCAATTTTCTTTTTCCAGTATCTCAGCGTGATTTTCTCCGCATCGCGCTAAAGTTCTATATCGCAAAAGAAGGGGCAATGCGATGGCTCCACGTCGCGCCATCCCTTAATTTCCCAATTGTCAAAATCTAGTGACACGACGCGATAGCACCGCGTCACGCCAAGAATCCAATTCGGGAAATTTTCACTGAAATTAAATGACGCATCCAAGGTTAAAAGGGTCAACTTCCCACCCTTATTTAAGCCCTTTAACACATGATTCAGCCACTTTTCACCTAAAATATACTAGTTTCTCTCAAGTTTCTCTCAAGAACAAGCTAGGGTTTTCATAGAAGATCTAATTTTAAGAAATTTTCACCGTCAATCTTTATAAAATCACAGACTAAGGTATGCATAGTGTTCATTCATGGACTCCTTTCATCCATGAAACCCAAAAATCCCTTTTCTAAATTCAAGTTTATGGATATTTTTATGAATTTCATAATTAGGTTTCTCTTGTTCATGTGGATAATTAGAAATTGAATTCTACTCCATGTTGGGTGATAAATTCTATGAGGGTTAAATTATTATAGATATAGATTCATGCAAACCTATGACTAAACCCTTGAATGATGAAATTAGAATTGAACCATGATGTTTAATTATTGTACAATGATGTTTACGTGTACCATGCCTACAATATGTTTGATTAAATGCCTAGATGAATGAAAAGTGCCTAACTAGCATGATACCATGAAATCCCCATGTATGTATAAGTTATTCCTATCACACGTTTGATGAAATGCTTCTATAAATGTGGTATGGACTATGGTGTTAGTTATATGTTCAAGTAAGTTATGCATGGTCAGTTTCCTTCTATCGAGTCCTGGGGGTACTTGTACTCGAAACATTAGTTGTGTGCCTAGAGCCATGTCATGTTTTCACGATACTCTCAGTCAAGCTATGATCCTTAGACTTCAGACAGTCTTATGACTCAGGAAATCTCCATGATCTCATGAACTCAATCAGTTGTTAGATATTAGAAGTATTCCGTCAGTCAACAGAATTCAGTAACTCAGCCTATGTTCAGTTCAGTAAATCATGTTCAGTGTCTATTTAGATGGGAGTAGAAATTAGCATCGAGTGAACCCAGGGATGGGGACACACACTATCAGATGAAGGTGTGATCCTTAGAAGTCATCCTTGCATTCCAGAACTATGTAGCCAGCATATGTTGAGACATTAACACTATCCGATGAGGGTTGATGAGGTAGATAAGCACTGTTAGATAAGGGCCCTACTATTCTCGTATAGCAGACACTATCAGATGAGGTTCATCCATAACTTGTCATTACCAGTGGTGCGGTATTGATACCCTTCCAATTAGGGTTATAGATTGGACCCCAACTCAGCCATAATGGCGTATCAAGGGCATGTCGGTTAGATAACTACTTCCTACAGTTTCATGTTACAGAAATAGGATTGTCAGATATAGTCAATCAGTCTCAGTAATAGAAATCAGATAGTTATTCAGATTTTAGGACTATCAGATACAGTCAACTCAGATACAGTACGGAACTCAGATAGTTCTATTAGATTTAGGACTGTCAGATACAGTCACTCATGTTATCAGTTATATTCAGATTCAGTAATCATGTTATCACAGTATTAGTGTCAGTTGTTAAGTCTCATGCATGTATTCTCACGCTCATGATAGTTAGTCAGTTATTATTATTGTTCATACATATGAACCCAAAGTATTCAGCCTACCTCACATGCATACCAGTACATTCAAAGTACTAACGCATTTGTGCTATGGTGTCTTATACCATAGTTCAGAGACACAAGCTCCAGAGCAATAGTAGATTCCAGATATCCGTAGACAGAGTTAGAAGTGAGTCCTCATCTTTCAAAGACATGATTATTTCCCTATTATCTCATTAATTTTTTTATTAGTTGGAGTTAGTTGGGGACATGTCCCATTAACTCCTTACTTAGATAGTTCAGTCAGTTAGAGGCTTTCTAGACTATCATGTTTCAGACTTCAGTATGTTTAGTTTTATTTTGGGTATTCTATTACCCCACACAGATGTTATACCATTCAGATTATGTTCAGTATTGAACCTTATGGCCTTTCAGTTCATGTTTCTGAATTATAAAGTATTTTATACAGTATACAGGTACAGATATCAGTCATGGGTTAGCTTGCGGTCCTTCGGGGTCATGAGCACCATGTTGCATTCCGGGTACCATATCCAGGGCGTTACAATCATTTAGGCTATAATTTAAGGTCCTGTGTTGACTAGTGAATTAGTAGTTTAGTAATGGTAAGTGTTGGTTAATTAATAATGACTAGATAGAGTGATAGGCATGGCCTAGATTTCTAAATGTCTATATGACTATGGTATGATTATCTTGGTATATGTTATTTCAATTGTGGTAATTGATGATGATTAAGATGATTGGAAAATGACCATGGGTTCAAAATGTGGTGAACCATGAATAATAAGAAGTTGGTTATTGGTTTACATACTTGATGATTTGATCTTTAATGCACTCTTCGGTAGAATGGGATGCCGAAATGAGTTATTTACTTTATGTTCTTTTGGGTGTACTTCTTGGTGGTATGGGATGACGTGGAGAGTTTTTTTACTTTATGCTTCAATGGATGTATATGGGTTGAACTTGGTATTTTTGCAATTTTAATTGTATATATGTCTCTTTACGCTTCTAAATAGATTACTTATTTTATATGAGGGTATTGGTATGTATTGATATGAGAATTCATATTATTGTTATCGTTGATTAGTTATTTTGTATAGTGATGATAAAAAAGATTCATGTTCCATTATGTACCTTGACTTAGAGTTATTATCTTAATTTTTATCATCTTTGCATCATAATTTAGCTTAGTCGGCTAATGATACCAACTGGAGTACCCGTTGTTTTGGTACTCATACTACACTTCTGTACCCTTTTGGTGCAGACCCAAGTACTAGTTTCTTCCACTAAGTTGGTGTCATATAGTATTGATCTTTCATAGACAGGGTGAGATCTTGGATATTTGAGTTTCCCATCTTCGTCGTATCTTTATTCTATTTTTTATATTAAAGATGAATGTATAGACTATTTAGACTTTTGGGTTGTATTTCCTATTGTCATACTTAGATTTTCTTGTACTGATATTACCAGGTCATGTGATTGGTATCCAT
Source organism: Capsicum pubescens (assembly GCA_030864215.1). NCBI lineage: Eukaryota > Viridiplantae > Streptophyta > Magnoliopsida > Solanales > Solanaceae > Capsicum > Capsicum pubescens. The sequence continues at coordinate 138,190,594 of CM061545.1, forward strand.
ATTTGATTGTCTTTTGTGGAAGATTGTTGAATATGATTGTGTTCATCTATTTAGGCCCTTGTCGGGCATTTCTACCGAAGTAACCCATTTTCTTAGCTCTGGGTCATGGTGTTGGCTTACCTACTAGTGGGTTTTAGTAGGTGCCATAATGACTTGTTAAATTGGGTCATGACACTTTTAACACTTAAACCACATTCCAAATCTAGCATAATTTCATAATTATACTATGAATTATCTCAATCTATAAAAAAAGCAACAGGATTGTAGAAGTATAGCAAGTATTTCACCTTATGGGTCAAATCACTCATCTAATCTCCAAACTTTAATATTCAACACTAATTCATAATGTTCTACCCATAATAAATCTTAACATTCTCATTTACATATAATATACAAAACACATCTTATGGTAAAGAAGAGTAGATAGAAGCCTACCTCGATGCCAAACCGAAAATCCTTGAATCATCCAAAAAATGTTCATCTTCACTCTACTAACTTGAAATTCCACTATGTAATGAAAATTATAATCTATCCGTCATTAGGGGTCAAGCGAGACCCATATTCTCATATACTGGGCCGGGTCAAAATTTTAGTGCCCGTAAATGGAATCCAAAATTAAACTTGTCATGAGGTCCCTCGAAGGATAAGGAATGTGTGATCCAAATTTTAGCACAAATGGGACACGAATTAGGTCTCAAATCAACACTTAAAGTTTAGGAATTCAAAACCCTAATATCAACGAATTTAACATGAATTTGGGTGGAAATAAAAGGAAAATCAATGAGATATGACCAAAAAGGATTTGGAGAGATTACCTTATCTTATTTTGATGTTTTCCCACTCTTTTACCTTCCTTGAGCTCTTAAAATGGTGGAAAGAGTGTTGGAAAAGTGGGCTACAAAAGGTGCTTAAATATGGGATCGATAGCCGCAATCATGACTCAAAACCATGATCACAATCTAAAAGGCATAAATACATGTAGTGATTGCATTTTACCCTTGTCGATCGCGATCGGACCAACAACTTGATGCACCAACCATGTTAAAAAAAATTGACCCTCAAAACTAATCTGAAACCCTATGAACATAAACAAATAATGAATTTTAATTGTAAACCACATTCCAGATCCAATGGAATTATTGAAACTTCTATTTGAAATCATTTATACTGAATGTGTCACCTACACCTTTAGTTCCATTTTACACACAATCACCCAATAGTCCAAAATAAGTTTGGAAGCCTCGGGACCTGAACTAAGGGTTCCCCTAGCCTAAATCAACTTTCAAAGATAATGGCACTGTTGAAATTCTCATCCAAAGTTATATACTAGCAATTTTTGTAAAAGACCAAATTTTATATGGTAAAAACTCCAAAAATGGGAAATGAGCCCAAAATCCAAACAAAATACCCAATCACCAAACCGACAGTTCTGGCAAGTCATAAAGGACCTATAGCCACTGTAGAGAGTCTTAAATTATTAGAAATGCATGAAAAGCGAGGAAATAACCTAGAGGGTCATTATAGTATGAGATCTAGGGATAAGGACCCCAAACCTTCTGCTAGAGTTTCAGTTAGGTGTCGAGGTCAGCCTAGAGGTTGTGGGAAGGATAGATCAGAAGACCTAGTTTGAGATTAAGACAAAGATACATCACCTAATATTGTAATAACTCCTAAGATTGAGGGAGCTCCAGGTATTTTACCACCACAAAGAAGATGGGCTAGTGGGCAGCCTCCGCTCTACCTAGTTTTATATATTCTTCAGTCCTTTGGTGTAATTATTAGGTTTAGTTTTTGGTCCACCAACTGAGGGAGATCAGCCCATAAGATAGGGTGGCTTTGATTTAGTGGCCCAACCTGCAGCAGTGGCGTACATGGCGGAGGTTTCCTCCAGCACTATTAATCCCATGACCAATAGTAGCCCAACCAGTTATGTCTTGAGAGAAGCTGAAGATGTTGGGCCAATTTTTGAGATTGACTTCAACTAGGTTTCTTGAGACCCTATGAAAGGAGTTCTTATCCAATTGCAAAGAGATATTACAGAATTTAGGGTTAGTTAAGTCACGTAGAGCAGACTATGTTGCTTATCATCTAGACACAATACCGATGAGGTGTTGGAGTGGTTATCTTGATTTCATGCAATTTTGATACAAGTACGAGCGCGTAGATGTACTTATGAGGGCGTATGTTATACTCGAGACTTGGTGTGTTCAAATGAAGTGCAAAGGATCACCTAAATGAACTCCAAAACCATCCATACATAGCACTCCAAGGGCGCCTATTGAAGCATTTGACTAAGAGGTCATTTTGGATATTTCACACTTTATTTTGTAACCTACTATAAATAGAATAATGTAGGATTTTAGTCATTAATTTTGATGAATATTGAAAGTTGTAGACACTTATACATTTCTCTCTTGTAAGAAAGGCCTCTATGGCCAAACATTGTAACTAGTTATTTCAACTTTAGTGTGGAATCACTCGTGTTGGATTCAAGCTTGGAAACGTTGGATGCTTTGGACATCGAGGTCTCTCTTGTGCCATGTAAGAGATAGGTAAATTGTAGTGTGTAGTGTTAAGGGTTCAAGAATGGAATATTCTCTTGGGTTCTTAAGATTATGTCTTCATGTAGTCTATCTTTCTATCCCTTTGTTTAGTGTAATCTTTTGTTGTTGTTTCTTGTGTTGTTGAAACCGTTGGTTATTATTATTTTAATCCTCTTTTTCTTCGCGTGTTGATGCTGTTTTGGGTGTTATATACATCATTGAATCTTGTATTCTTCTTATTGGTAGCGAATCCAAGAGTGGTCTCCAAAAAGGTCCTCGGATCCTTAAGATTAGTGGACTGATTTGGAGTTTGTTTCGTGTTCTCCTTGTTTGTATCGTACCATTTTGTATCAAATAATGGCTTGATATTGTTCCCACAAGATCAATCTTGGGCTTGTTAGTTGAAAAATCAAAAAATAAATTGTTAAAAAAAAAGTTGAAATCTTAAAATTCCAGAAAAATAGCAATCTGTCCATTTTGTGTTCTTGGCTGAAAAATGTGTTCTGGTTGTGTATTGGCCAATATTTTTACTTGTCTTTGTTGTCTATAAGTTTTAGTTTTGTTCCTCACTAACACGTTGAGTTTATATCTTAGATTTGAGCTTGAAATGTTGATGTTGTTAATGTGAACAAAGTGTGGCCAATTGTTGTTGGTATTGTTGTTGCGGGTTCAAGAGTTGAACGTGTGATGTGTTGTTGGTTCAAGTTTTTAACGTGTATTGTGGAGATTATGTTGTGGAATTTATTCTTGGGAAGTTGTTGTTGTTGTTTGGGAGGTCCAACTTGAACCTTAGAACTTCAAGACTCAAAGATTGTGTTCTTGGTGTTCTTCACCATCTCCATATATTGTTGAAAAAAATGTTGTTGTTGATCTTAGAAGTTGAAGAAAAAGAGTGTGTATTGTGTTAGTCTTGAAAGACATAGATCCAAGTTTCAAGGTGTAGTACTTGTGACTCAAAGACTTTTCCTACACACTAAAGACTTTACATCACTTCTCAACCACTTTTCCATGAAACAAGGGTTCATGTTTTAAAGAAAAGTACTACAAAAGTCAAGTCTTGAAATTTGAAACATGAAAAAAAGGCTCCAAGACTTATTCTTCCCTCCTTAAAACAAATTTCACCAATCCAAATTAAAATTGGTCAGACTTGGACTTTGGAAAATAAAAATTGTAGAAACCGCAATCAATACGTGGCTGCCACATCATCAAGTTACTGTTCACGCATCAAATTTTGGCTCAAATTTCAGATTTTCTTAGTTTCTTTTATTGTTCCGTAGTTTCTCTTTTTGGTTCCAATACTAATTGGCAAACTAGTACTCATCTACTAGATTGTTAGTTAGTCTTTGTGTTCGTTCATTCGTGTTTACTATTTGTTGTGTGCTTTTTTTTTCTTTTTTGTGAATTTGTTGTGTCTTGTTGGTTCAAGTTCGTAAATAATATTTCTTTTGAGTCAACTCAAACAAAAATCTATTCTAGGCAAGAGTAGACTAGACCCTTAATCACTCGCGAAGTACAAGCCGACTTTCAACACTTGTGAAACCAAGTGTGAGGTAAAAATCGAGAGTCAGAGTGTGGTGAGGCATTTTTGAGCTAACAAGTTTGTTTGTTATTTGTTTTTGTCCTTTGATTTGGTACCATGGCTGCCACTAATCTCGATGACACACTTGATCGCATCAATGATGATATTAAAGAAATGAAATGGCACGTGGAAAGGCTACGCCAATTGTTACCTAAACTTATCCCACAAAATCCAACTTTCCTTGTCCAAACACCGTGTACCGAGAGCTTCCCGAATGAACAGGTGGGCTTCCCCAACCCACACCAACGTAAAGAGGAGATTGAAACATCTTTGGTACTTGATAGTGAATTTATAGAGAGTGAAGCACTTGCTAGTTCCAATTTTTTCCGTGAGATAGATCATGCTCTCTTTAGGTTTAATATTTTGTTTGAAGATGATATAAACACTCCTAATGAACCTTGTGGTGAAAAGATGGTATAGCTTTCCTTGAAGGATATAGTCAATATGCTAACCCACTATGGTGTGACAACATTCCTCCTAAAGATGCAAATCTCTTCTTGGAAGATGATAGTACTCTTATGGGCAAGGAATGTATAGTCTCGGAAATGAGTACTCTTAGTAGTACTCTTGGTGTTCATGATGATCAATTTACTCTTAAATGTAGTTCACTACTTGGGCATGTTAATGAAGTGCTTAAAAATTTGCAAGTTAGTGATAGTGTCTATAGAATTGATCTTGATAATAGGTATGACTCTTTGAACATCTTGTGTGGTAAAAGCTTTGCGATTAGTTTTGCTCATAGAGATCATGTGTATGAAAATATTTTTGTGTGTGAATGTGGGACTGACATTCTAGGGGAATGAAGTGCTAGCCTCGGCTTAGGCCCTTGGCTAATTCTTCCATTTGATCCCGGTACCATCTTAGGGTGGGAAAGGATAACTCTTGTCCTATTTTCATTTTGTTTTGGTATTTATCCAAGCCACTTCCTTTGTCACATTTGTACTAATATTTTCATGTTTAATACAAAGGACCCATGGATATACTTCAAATTTTTTCCCCCTCGGCATGGCATATTAATGTGTTTATTTTTGCTAACCCTAACCCTCGTGTCATGAGGATGTGTGTTTGTTTGTCTTCTCTTGATTTTGCAAGTGTAACGCCCTGAAATATCATCCTGAGATGCCACACAGTGCCCAAGGCTACACGTAGCCTCAAGCTAACCCTTTAAGCCAAAACACTACTCTTAGGTTCCAACACAACAACATACACGCTACGCTAAGGATATATATATAAGTACATATCATATCACATCGGACATGGCACGGAATATCGTTAGACTGTACATATATGAATATCTATACACAAACCAACCCAACAATACACTAGTCTGACATAGCCTCTATACATCAAAATCAACGAGCCATTGGAACAAACCCCCAACTGACTCAACAGACCAAAGGGATCATAAAACAACAGCAGCAAAACTAGCAACTTGGTCCTCGAACCATGAGGACTCACCACTGACGGAACGTAGATGCGGCACTCGAATATCACTGTCGTGGCTGCGGCTGAGTACCTGAACCTACATCATGGTAAGAATGTAGCCCATAGAGAAATATGTGGGTCAGTACAAGATACGTACTGAGTATGTGGGGGCGCATGCAAAATATAAATAATATCATAAATTTTGTAAAAACGTACATTCGGACCATAATGACACACCTGGCTTGAGTGGCATTGAATCATGCAACTCATACATCTTAGATAGGAAATGTAAGAGAAAAAACTCATAAATCATTATAGATCATCATAGGCAACTTGACTTGCCACATCAAAACTCGGAGTGACTCGGTATTTCAATAAACATGACTCTTATGGACAGGGGAGTTTTCTATAACCGACAACCCCACGTGAGCTATGTGGATTACCAATGTTTGAAACTCCCATTGGCGGGAGCGTCATACTCTTTTCCAGGGAGTACGACTTTAAAACTGCAATAATCACAATCGGGCTCTCTGGCCAATAATATCATCATCAAATAACCCTACAATGGCACATAGGTTTGGGGAAATACAAAATTTCCCTCTCGGTGCTAAGTACTACTCCTCGACAAGCTCAGAAGGCGTTAGGAAATACACCACAACATCACAAGGCTCTATCATAAAGACCAAATCAAATCTCTTTCTCATTTATCAAATCATATCAATTTGTGGATTCCTAACTCAACACATTTTAGCTCAAAATATTTTAATCTTCCTCAACATCAACAAGGGATCAATGCATTGGATCATAACCGACTCGACATTTGGACAAGGATATGAAGACTCAATACATAATATTTTAAACAATTTAACTCATCAAAACCATCCAGAAAATACCAAGACTCATTGCAACTTCAATATCAATATTTCTCAATTTGCCATCCAACTCTCATTTAAAGGTACTTGAGATATCAACCCATATTAGGGATATAGAATTTCCAATATCAATTATAAATTCATAATAAGAAAATAGTGGAATGATAGTATAAATCAAGGCTTAAATAATTAAATCATCATACTCTCATAATCAAATACTTTTTGGACATAATTCCATCTTAACATCATACACATATCGGATGACATAATCCCATAGCTCATGGACAATAATATAAGATATAAAACCATATTTCCAATTCATGGTAAAACATGTAAAATCTCATGTCAATGTAATTCAACAAAAATACTGGGCATAAGATCGAAAGGATAATCTTGTTCAAAGCCCCACATACCTAAAAATGAAAGATGAATATGAACTTCCGACTCTGGAACTTTATTCACGAAAATAAAGGGTGCTTCTCGAAGCCCTTAACATGATCAACTCGAATCCCAAATCAATTTGAAATTTCTACGGTTCAATCAAGAGACATAGAAGGATGAAATTTGTAGTAGGGTTGGGGTTTGAGCCTTAGGAAATTTTGGAGAAAAATGAGCTATTGAATGCTCTTAATGGACTTAAATCCATGGTTTACCCGGATGGATTGGAGTGGGAATGACCAAAATACTCTTAAAAATCAAATAATGTCAAATCTGTCCTTTGCTGGACTGTTTTGATAGGCTGAAGTAGATCGACCATAACATTTTTCTCCGATGGCCAAATTAGATGAAACCAAATTCATTGGAAAGAGGAATTTCAGATATTTTTGTTGATATATAGTAGCTCACCCAGATCATTATGTACAAGGAGTTATGATCGTATGAAGTTGACCCAAAAATTCGCCTAGCCTCAGTAATTTTTTCCTGCATATTTACTGTTCATCACTATTCACGGTTAGATCGGAATGATCATAACTCATCGCTCGAGTGTCCGTTTTGGATGATCCATATATCGTTGGAAAGATTATTCGATGATATACGCGATGACAAGTCGTCTGAGATCTTAATGGAATTTTTTTTTTGGGGCATCACATCATCTCCCCCTTGGAAACATTCTTCCTCGAATGTTGATAAGTAGGTCAAGAATACTATGGAAATGAGTATATAGTGAAAAACCATCTTGGCCAAGCATATACTCCATTCTAGATTTTTTTGGATATCGTAGAAAACACACTTGCCAAGATAAACATAGCAATAAGGATTAAATCAAAAGAGAACGATACTTTTGACATGCTCAGGATTCGTAGGAAAGAGGTGGGGATATTTGGCGCACATATCCGCTTCGACTTCCCAAGTATCACTCTCCACGAATTTATTTTGCCAAAGCACTTTAACCAAAGGAACTTCCTTGTTTCTTAGCCTACGAACTTGAAAGTCAAAAATCTCAACCGGAATATCTTTATATGAAAGACTATCTTGAATACCCGAGCTTTCAGAAGGATCAATCACAACAGAATCACCAATCGACTTCTTAAGCATAGAAGCATGGAAAACCGAACGAACGTTAGATAACTCCACGGGCAATTCAACCTTATACGCTACCTTCCCAATGCGATCCACAATCTTATAGGGACCAATGTAATAGGGACTTAGTTTCCCTTTCTTCCCAAATCTCTTCACCCTTTTCATGGGTGAAACTTTCATGTACACTAAATCACCAACATCAAATTCAAGGTCTTTCCTCCTTACATCTGCGTATGATTTTTGATGACTTTGGGTGGTTTTCAACCTCTCTAGAATTAACTTAACCTTCTACATAGCCTCGAACACCGCATCCAGTCCAGTCACGGAAGCCTCACCAACTTCAAACCAACCAATGGGTGATCTACACCTTCTACCATACAAAGCTTCAAGCGAGGCCATTCCAATAGTAGCATAAAAATTGTTATTGTAAGTAAACTCGATTAATGCTAAGTGCTCATCCCAACTACCTTTAAAATCAAACACACAAGCCCTCAACATATCTTCTAAAGTCTGAATGGTTCGCTCGGCCTGACCATCTATTTGCGGATGGAAAGAAGAACTTAAATGAATTTGGGTACTGAGACCCTTCTGGAAAGATTTCCAAAACTGAGAGGTAAACTGAGTACCTCTGTCAGAAATAATAGCCAAAGGGATTCCATGAAGTCTGACGAGTTCCCCAATATATATTTTAGCATATTCTTCAGCTGCATATGATGAATGCACAGGCAAGAAATAAGATGATTTCGTCAGTCGATCTACGACAACCCAAATTGAATCATGATGGTGACGGGAAGGAGGCAAACCAACTATGAAGTCCATATTCACTTCTTCCCACTTCTAAGTAGGAATGCTAAACTCTTGCATCATGCCACTGGGCCTTTGATGCTCTATTTTAACCTGTTGACACATGGAATATTTCACCACAAATTTTGCTATGTTCCTCTTCATACCGTTCCACCAATAGATTTCTCGCAAATCATGGTACATCTTGGTAGCACTAGGATAGATGGAATATCGCGTACCATGGACTTCTGCCATAATCCTCTGCTTCAAGTTATCAATATCAGGAACACATAATCTTTCTCGGAGTCTCAAAATACCATCTTCCCCTTAGGAGAAAACCTCCATCTTTTGGTCTTTAATTGACTCTTTTAACCTAACCAAGGTAGGATCCCTGTCTTGCTTCTCCTTTACTTCCAAAACTAAAGAGGATTTGGAACCGTTTTGCACTCCTATACTACCCTCAGCATCACCAAACAACCTAACCCCCAATCTAGACAAACGATGTACCTCATGGGCCAACTCCTTCTTACCAATCTCCACATGTGCTACGCTACCCATGGACTTCCGACTAAGGGCATGTGCTACTACATTGGCCTTGCCCGAATGATATAGCACACTCATATCATAATCTTTCGACTATTCTAACCATCGTCTCTACCTAAGATTCAACTTCTTTTGGGTGAATACATACTGTAAGCTCTTATGGTCAGTGAAGACGTCGACATGGAGACCATATAAATAATGTCTCCAGATTTTCAAAGAAAAAACCACGGCAGCTAATTCAAGGTCATGGGTAGGATAATTCTTCTCGTGAGACTTTAGCTGCCTGGAAGCATAAGCTATAACCTTGCCCTTTTGCATCAATACATAACCCAAACCAACTCTGGAAGCATCGCAATACACCACAAAACCATCAATACCGTCAGGCAAAGTCAACACAGGGGCTGAAGTAAGTCGAGTCTTCAACTCCTGGAAACTCTTCTTGCAAGATTCGTACCACAGGAACTTCACTTTCTTCTGGGTCAAACGGGTCATAGGAGACGCAATAGATGAAAACCCTTCAACAAAATGATGATAATAACCAGCTAGACCCAAGAAACTTCAAATATCAGAAGGAGAAATAGGTCTAGGCCAACTCTTTATAGCCTCTATATTTTGAGGATCAACTCTAATACCTTTGGAAGAAACAACATGACCCAAGAAGGCTACAGAGTTCAGCCAGAACTCACACTTACTGAACTTAGCATAAAACCGATGAGTTCGAAGAGTTTCCAACACGATTCGGAGATGATCCACATGATCACTCTCACTTCAGGAGTAAATAAGAATATCATCAAGGAACACTATTACAAATAAATCCAGCTATGGCCGGAATACACGGTTCAAAAGATCCATGAAAGCCGCTGGAGCATTAGTTAATCCAAAAGACATCACTAGAAATTCAAAATGACCGTAACAGGTTCGGAAGGCTGTCTTGGGGATATCACATTTCCTAACCTTAAGTTGGTGACAACCGGATCTGAGGTCTATCTTCGAAAAGTAGCTCGCACCTTGCAATTGATCAAATAAATCATCAATTCGAGGAAGAGGATATTTATTCTTGATAGTAACCCTATTAAGCTGTCGGTAATCAATACACATCCACAAAGAACCATCTTTTTTATGCACAAACAGGACAGTGAACCCTACGGGGACACACTAGGTCTGATAAAGCTTTTGTCTAAAGGATCTTTCAATTGCTCCTTCAACTCTTTAAGTTCCGCGGGAGCCATGCGATACGAAGAAATAGAAATAGGCTGAGTATCGGTAAAAAGGTCAATCCCGAACTCTATCTCTCTATCAAGAGGTATTCCAGGGAGATCTTCTGGAAAGATATCAAGAAACTCATTAACGACATTAATTGACTGAATGGTTGGGGTTTCATACTTAGTGTCTTTAACCCAAACCAAATGGTGGATGCAACCCTTGGAAATCAACTTCCTAGCTTTGAGATAGGATATGAAACGACTCTTAGGAATCACAGAACTCCCGGACCATTCGAGGATAGGTTCATCAGGAAACTAAAACTTGACCACACGGGCACGACAATTAATAAACACATAGCATGAGTGAAGCCAATCCATACCCAGAATGATATCAAAGTCAACCATATCTAGCTCAATCAAATCAGCATACATAACCCGATGAAAGACAGTAATAGGACATTTCTTATACACCCGCTTAGCAATGACAGACTCTCCTACAGGAGTAGAAACCAATATAGGCTCAAAAATTAGTTCAGGATCCATTTCAAAATTTACAGCAACCAGAGCTATCACATAAGAAAAACTTGAATCGGGGTCTATCAACACATAGACATCAAAATAGAAAACATGGAGCATACCAGTGACAACATAGGGAGAGTCCTCCTTCACCTGATGAGGTGGTATAGCATAGAAACGATTCTAGTGTTGACCGCCAGCAGTACTAGATGAAGCACACTGAGGAGGAACTAGACGGGCTACGGGAGGCGGGGCACTGGTATCCTGACTCTGGGGACGGGCATCACGACTCCTCTGTCTGGCATACAGGTAGTCTCTAAGTATGTGGCCCAACTTGCCACAACCAAAACAACCCCGCTTCCCTATATAACACTGCCCAAAATGGTCTTTACCACACTTAGCACATGAAGGAGGATGAGGCCGGTTGCTTATACTGTCCTGAGACCTGGAAGGTACTGACCTATTCTCGATCTCTTGTCTGCCCTAATATATAGGAGTACTAGATGAGAAAGGCATAGGTATAAATAGACGTCTCTAAAACTGAGGGCGACTCCCTCTGGAGAATCTAGTCTGACCAGACCCCTATTTCTCCGATCTAACTCTCTTAATCCCTTTTACTCTTTCTCTTTTCTTTATCTTGTCTAACTCAATCTGTTGGACGTGAATCATTAACCTAGGAAGATCAATCTCCTTGTTGATCATAGCAGATCTACATTCTTTTACCACATAACACGATACCCCAGTTAGTAACTTGCTCATACTAGTCTTCGAGTCAGCCATCATATTGGGAGCGTACTTCGATAGCTGATTAAACTTAAGACAATACTCCTTAACCGACATGGAGCCTTGTATCAAATTTATAAAATCCTTTATCTTAGCTTCCCGTAACTCAAGAGGAAAGAATCTATCCAAGAAAGCATCTTGGAATAATTTCCAAGTCACCGGAGCGGTATCTTCCTCTCTACCTTTATTCCACATCTACACCCAGTCATAGGCAACATCCTTCAACCGATAAGAAGCAAGCTCCACACTTTATTCCTTGGTCACGTGCATAATCTGTGTAATTTTCTTCATTTCATCAACATACATCTGCGGGTCCTCACCTGCTCTCAACCCATGAAACTCTGGCGGATTCATCCGTATAATATCACGAATTCATGTTGTTGCCAAATTATTTACCTGCGGAGGTAGAGCGTTGGCCTGAGTATTGGCGGTAACTGCCTGGGCTAGCGTCTGAAAAACTTCCCAAAATTTGGCATGGGATACCGTCTCATGTAATGGATCGACGGGTTGAGGTTGGTTGTTGTCTCTGACAGCTCGACGTGGAGGCATTTTATGTAGTAAGAACGCACGAATTAATAGCAGAAGGGAATAGTTGTAAGCATGATAGACTCTTGTAGAAAGAAAGAAATGACTTCTCCTAGAACTCCCCGTAGCCTCTTGATCATAGGTGTGGCGCGCTACACACCGATGCTCAAGACTCTACGTAACGCGGCTTGTCAGACTCCCTAGGACTCTTCACAACCATTGGCTTTGATACCAAGTTTTTAACGCCCCGAAATATCATCCCGAGATGCCACACGGTGCCCAAGGCTACACGTAGCCTCAAGCTAACCCTTTAAGCTAAAACACTACCCTTGGGTTCCAACACAACAACATACACTCTACGCTAAGGATATATATATAAGTACATATCATATCACATCTCACATGGCACGGAATATCGTTAGACTGTACATATATGGAATGTCTATACACAAACCAACCCAACAATACACTAGTCTGACACAGCCTCTATACAGCAAAATTAATGAGCCATTGGGACAAACCCCCAACTGACTTAACAGACCAAAGGGATAACAAAACAACAGCTCCAAAACTAGCAACTTAGTCCTCAAACCATGAGTACTCACCACTGAAGGAACGTAGATGCGGCACTCAGATATCACTATCGCGGTTGCGGCTGAGTAACTGAACCTACATCATGGTAAGAATGTAGCCCATAGAGAAATATGTGGGTCAGCATAAGATACGTACTGAGTATTTGGGGGCGCATGCAAAATATAAATAATATCATAAATTTTGTAAAAATATATATACGGACCATAATGACACACCTGGCTTGAGTGACATTGAATCATGCAACTCATAACATCTTAGATAGGAAATGTAGGAGAAAAAACTCATAAATCATTATATATCATCATAGGAAACTTGACTTGCCACTTCAAAACTCGGAGTGATTCGGTATTTGAATAAATATGACACTTATGGACAGGGGCATTTCCTATAACCGACAGCCCCACGTGAGTTACGTGGAATACCAATGTTTGAAACCCCCATTGGCAGGAGCGTCATACTCTTTGCTAGGGAGTACGACCTTAAAACTGAAATAATCACAATCGGGCTCTCTGGCCAATAATATCATTATCAAACAACCTTACGGTGGCACATAGGTTTGGGAAAATACCAAATTTCCCTCTAGGTGCTAAGTACTACTCCCCGACAAGATCAGAACACATTAGGAAATCCACCACAACATCACAAGGGTCTATCATAAAGACCAAATCAAATCGCTTTCTCATTTATCAAATCATATCAATTTGTGGATTCCTAACTCAACACATTTTAGCTCAAAATATTTTAATTCTTCCTCGACATCAACAAGGTATCAATGAATTAAACCATAACCAACTCGAGATTTGGACAAGGATATGAAGACTCAATACGTAATATTTTCAATAATTTAACTCATCAAAACCATCCAAAAAATACCAAGACTTATTGCAACTTCAATATCAACATTTCTCAATTTGCCATCTAACTCTCATTTAAAGGTACTTGAGACATCAACCCATAGTAGAGATATAGAATTTCCAATATCAATTATAAATTCATAATAAGAAAATAGTGGAATGATAGTATAAATCAAGGCTTAACAAATTAAATCATCATACTCTCATAATCAAATACTTTTTGGACATAATTCTATCTCAACATCATACACATATCGGATGACATAATCCCATAGCTCATGGAAAATAATATAAGATATAAAACCATATTTCCAATTCATGGTAAAACATGTAAAATCTCATATCAATGTAATTCAACAAAAATATCGGGTACAAGATCGAAAGGATAATCTTGTTCAAAGCCCCACATACCGAAAATGAAAGATGAATATGAACTTCCCACTCCGTAACTTTATTCACAAAAATAAAGGGTGATTCTTGAAGCCCTTAACATGATCAACTCGAATTCCAAATCAATTTGACATTTCTATGGTTCAATCAAGAGACATAGAAGGATGAAATTTGGAGTAGTAGGGTTGGGGTTTGAGCCTTAGGAAATTTTTGAGAAAAATGAGCTATTGAATGCACTTAATGGACTTAAATCCATGGTTTACCCAGATGGATTGGAGTGGGAATGACCAAAATACCCTTAAAAATCAAATAATGTCAAATTTGTCCTTTGTTGGACTGTTTTGGTAGGATGAAGTAGATCGACCATAACTTTTTTCTCCGATGGTCAAATTGGATGAAACCAATTTCATTGGATAGAGGACTTTCATATATTTTTGTTGATATATAGTATATCACCCAGATAATTATGTAAAAGGAGTTATGATCGTTTGAAGTTGACCCTAAAATTCTCCTGACCTCAGTATTTTTTTCCTGCACATTTACAATTCACCACTATTCACGGTTAGATTGGAATGATCATAACTCATCGCTCGAGTGTCCGTTTTGGATGATCCACATATCATTGGAAAGCTTATTCGATGATCTACGCGATGACAGGTCGCATATCCAGAAATTCCACACCTAAAAATTATTAATCATGATAAAGAACTGGATTCAACACATTTTCATCCAAGATCTTAACGGAAATTTTTTTTTCGAGGCATCACAACAATGTACGGATTTGAGGTTGAATCCTTTTAAATAAGGGGAGGATGATATGAGTATGATCACATAGATGGACTTATGAGGGCGTATATTAGACCCGAGACTTGGTGTGTGCAAATAAAGTGCAAATAAGCACCTAAATGGACACCAAAACCATCCATACATAGCACTCCAAAGGCGCCTATTGAATCATTTAACTAACGGGTCATTTTAGACATTTCACACTCTATTTTGTAACCTACTATAAATAGAATAATGTAGGGTTTTAGTCTTTAGTTTTGATGAATATTGAAAGTTATAGACACTTAGACATTTCTCTCTTGTGAGAAAGGACCCTATGGCCAAACATTGTAACTAGGGATTTCAACTTGAGTGTGGAATCACTCGTGTTGGATTCAATCTTGGAAACATTGGATGCTTGGGAGATCGAGGTCCCTCTTGTGCCATGTAAGAGATAGGTGAATTGTAGTGTGTAGTGTTAAGGGTCCAAGAGAGGAATATGCTCTTGGGTTCTTAAGATTATGCCTTTATGTAGTCTATCTTTCTATCCCTTTGTTTAGTGTAATCTTTTGTTGTTATTTCTTGTGTTATTGAAACAGTTGGTTATTATTATTGTAATCTTATTGTTCTTCACGTGTTGATGCTTTTTTGGGTGTTAAATACATCATTAAATCTTGTATTCTTCTTGTTGGTAGCAAATCTGAGAGTGGTCTCCAAAAAGGTCCTCGGATCCTTAAGATTAGTGGACTGATTTGGAGTGTGTTTCGTGTTCTCCCTGTTTGTCTCGTATCATAGTTGGATCTCTAATGGTGACTTGGAATCAAATTTTAAGGCTTTCTTGGGGAATTACATACCTCATAGCATGTGCTAGCATCTTTAAAATAAGTTTTTTACTCTGAGATAGGGTTCTATGTCTGTGGATGAGTATGAAGAAAGATCTCATTCGTTACCTAGGCATGCCAATATGATTCTTCTAATAGTGTATGAGCATATTTTATGTATCATTAGGGGATTATGATTACTAGTTCATAGAGATACATAGTGTACGGTGAATTCAGAAAAGTATTTGTTTGATATTTTAAGCCTACTTATTCTATAGATGAGATAGATTATGATTCCCAAGGGGGACATAATAAGAGACTTTGTTACCAAGGCAGTTACAATGGGAGCCACAATGTATCACAATTTAAAGGATGAGGGTTTCAGTATAGGTACCCTCAATAACAGACTTATCAGTATCAGGGTCTAATTAGTAGGCCAGTTTAGGCATCGATTTAGATATTAGACAATAGTTAGCCCAATTCATATAATTCAAGTGGTAAGAGTGGTAATCAGACTCAGAGGGGTACTCAGTAAGGATCATTGAGTCAGAATGGTCATTCTGGATTCATCATACCTTCTAGACAGAGTAGTGTGCCTAGGGCTTATTATAACTCTAGGATTGTTGGTAACTTTTCATATAAGTGTGCCATTGTGGCATGATTGTGCCGTCAGTTCTGACTAAACAGTTGATCAGATCAATATCACCACCATCTAAGGGTGGGGTACAGGGTTTTGGGGTTCATCCCTGGGGTTCCAGAGTTGATCCATGAGGTGGTAGGGCAGGCACCCATTATAATAGTAGACAAGGTTATATGTATTTTGTACTAGGTAGGCTAGATACTAAGGCTTTAGATGCTATGATCATAGGTACAATTTTCGTATGACATTCGCTAGCTTCGGCTTTGTTTGATCTTGGTTACATATTTACATATGTTTAGCTTATTTTGCATCGCAGTTGGGTTTATGTTTAGAGTATTTATCTGTTCTATTGCATGTAGCTACCCTATGGGTGATTTTGTAGTAGTTGATCTAGTATATAGATCTTGTCTGGTAATTGTGTTAGAGTTTCACATTCGTTTGATCTCATTGTGTTGTATATTGTATATTTTGATGTGATTTAGGCATTGATTGGTTATCTCCTTACTATGAGGTCTTGGATTTTTTTTGCTAAGATCATTACCTTAGCCATGCTTAGTATACCCTCATTTGTGTGGCAGGGTCCTATTAGCTGTGCACAGATGGTGATTACTTCATACATTCAATCTTAGAGGCTAATATCGAGGGGTTGTCAGTCATTTCTTACTTATGTTCGGGATATTAGTGCTAAGAGTCCACCACTTGACTCTATTCCTATTGTTCATGATTTTCGTGATATTTTTTTCATATCGACCTATCTGGCCTTCCTCCTAAGTATGATATAGATTTTATTATTGACCTCGAGCTAGGCACCCAACCTATTATATGGCTCCATACTGTATGGCTCCTATTGAAATAAAGAATCTTAATAGTCAACTTCAGGATCTTTTGAGTAAGTGTTTTATCAGACCGAGTGTATCTTCTTAGAGTTCTCTAGTTATATTATTATAGAAAAAGGATGGCTATATGCATATGTGTATCGACCAGGCAGTTAAATAAGGTCATAGTAAAGAATAAGTATCTTATTCCTCATATCTGTAATACCTTGTATCTTGTGTGTACTTGTTCTACTTATATGGAATTTTATATAGAATTATCGTATAGATAATGGACTAGATTTTTTTATTTTTATGTGAGTATTGATGGCGTAAATGGGTTTCTACATACTGCACGTACGTTTAATGTGATGCGACTAAGTTAACTCGATACAAATTATTAACATCGAATGGTATGCTGGTATTTGAATCTAATGTTTAAAGTGATGTGTATACAATATTAAGTTAGATTAAAGGGATTAAGAACTAAAAATGGAATAAAATATTGAGGTACATAATTTTAAGTTAAATTAAAGGGATTAAGAACTGAAAATAGAATAAAATAATGTGGTGCTTTCTTGACTTAATTAAGCTAGCAGGGACTCACCTATTTATCTATATAAACCAAGTTAATGGAACCAAGGTTATGGATCAGATTAGGGTCTATAATAATGTACTCATTTGATCCTAAACTAAGTAAAAGAGAAAGAAAATAGAGACCGGGCCCAACATTAAAATCTGCCAAGGCCCAATTTAACTGACCCCAACAAAGAATCAAACAAGCATCACTTACTTTTACCATTGATTAGCTTGAACACCTTAGGCAGGTGCATCGCCTACATGGACCATTCTGACCAATTTGAGGTCCCAAATTTACCTAAAGAGAGAACAAAAATAGGGCCTTTATAAAGCCAAGTTGTTTGTCATTCCATAATTTCTAAGTCAAAAAAAGGATCATATTTCATAAGTTCTCTCAAGTTTTCTCTAAAACAACAAATGACAACCCTGGTTCTCTTTCTAGGGTTTTTGAAGAAAACCTCAACTTTTCAAGCCAAGGTAAGTGAAAACACTTATGGCTTAGCTTAATTCTCCCATGGAATATTAAGAAATCATGTTATTCATGCTTAATTATAAATTCAAGGAATAATGTAAAGCAAGCTAACTGCTCACTTTTCCTTCTTATTAAGATACTTCTCTTCTCTTCTTTGGTTTAAAGTGTGAAGGAAAATTCAATTTCTAAAGAAGTTCAAGTTAAAAGGACAACTTACAAAAAATTGAGGAAGGTGAATTCTCTATTTTATCCTCATTTTGTATGAGTTTGGGTTAAGAATTGTGGATGTGTTCTTATTAAGAACTCAAGGAATGATGAGTTCAATATTTGGTTGCTAAGATATAGGAAATTTGTGGACACTATGTAGACTGTTTTATGTGTATATGTTGGGGACTATTGGGTTGATATTGGGGAAAGGTGTGAGTTGTTTATATTAGAATATTGAAGAAGGTTGTAGTGGTACACCACCGAACTAAATGTTGTATATGTTTTTCTGCCCATTCTATTTTTTATACTTTTTTAAGGGTATAATGAAGCCAAAGTTGTTTTAGAGGATCTTATAAGAATTTGCATGGTATGTGGACATAATTGGAGGAGAAAAGGGTTAAGATAACACCCTTGATTTGATAAATTATGGGCTTACTTCTAGGGTACTTTTTTGTAAATTTAAGTAGCCCAATGTTTTATGTAGTTACTAATACAATTTTTACCATATACTTTATTATAGATAAATAATCCAAAAGGTAGGACGTTAAATTGGGTTAATATCATAGTTACACAACAAGGTATGCAAGGCATACTCTATTTCGTATTCTTTGGCATGAAATCCAACAATTGTATTGCAAAGTATGCTTCTAAAGTTTCATGTAGCAAATGATACATAGGGGTAGGGAATGATTTCCCATGTAGCTAACGATGTTTTCCCCACTCTCTAATATGTTAAAACACCTCAATAGGTGAATATTATCAAGTATACATGTCTACTTTCACTGGCAAGTTTTAGGAGATCTCCTGTAAGTCAAATAAGACCCATGTGTTATTTTTAGCTCCTTAACATTTCATTTGTGAACAAACTGCTCCCTACCTCATTGTTAAGGCATTAAGTGTTTATTCATATGTATCTTATTGGTAGATTATTGTTCAAATGTAAAATAATGGTATGACCACCAAAATAACAATCTCAAAGGTTAGATAAACTAAGTAATGCAAATCTAAATTATACAGGTGGAAGCTCAGGAACATCAACCTACTATGGGCCGATCCCGATACCCTTATATGTTGTGGTAGCTCTGGGGCAAAAGCTTAGCATGTGCTGATTCTAATCTATTTATATATGGGTGGCAACTTAGGGGCGTAAATATATCATGAGACTATCATAATTTATTTATTTACCACTATAACTTGGTCAGTTGTACCATATGGCATACAAAGATTATAAAGTAAAAATGGTAAAATGAGGAAAAAAATGTAATGTACATGGTCCTACAAGCATATGTAAAGGTGGGTCTACTAGCAAAATTTATACACTTGTATATGATTTCAATTGAGCTCTTGTATTATTTGTAATTACTTTTAGCCTTACATATTCAGTACATATTTCTGTACTGATGTCCCTCGCGGGGGACCTATATTTCATGCTGCAGGCACAGGTGCTTCAGCAAGTATACCTCTCCAGGTTAAGTACAGGATATTCAACGACTATTAGTCTGCTCAAGGTTTATTCGAGGCTCTTTGCATCTGTTATATAAGTGTTGGATTTGTATAATAGTTAAAAGTAAGGTGGGGGTTTGTCCCAACCATAATTAAGTCTATGTATCTATTAGACGCTTCATTGAATAATGTAAAGTTAAGCATGCTAACGTCTTATTCTTAGATATTATGGACCCAACAACCAAGTCTTTTATACATAGTTTTGTTCTTGTTGTTTATTCTCATTGATGCATTACATCCACATATGGATGAACCTTTAGGTATCATAGTTACATGCACAAGAAGTACAAGGTTATAGGTTGGTATTCTCGGTCTTTTACGTCTATGGGCACCTATCCACACCAATGGAATTTGAGGCATAACAAAAGTGGTATTAGAGCAAGTCGTCCTATAGGGTCTACAAAGTCATATCCTTCTTCATCACATCCATAAACAGGAGGTTATGGGACATTTAGGTGTTATTCTCTTTTTCTTCATATCCTAGATCGTGCTATAGAGCAAAGTTGTAGGTGGAGTCATTTTGAATAATTGAATCTGATTTTTATCATTATGGTAAAGATGTCGGTTGCAAGGATTAAGAATACATGTAAGAAAGTAGATGTGTCTTCCGGAGAAGAGACCATCTTGTCACTACTTAGAAAAGCTAATTAAAGTGAGGCTTAAGCTGAATTTGTATCACAAACTACTACTCCTCCATCTCTAGAAGATCTAAGGGGGATAACAACACCCTCAGAATCACCTATTAATTCTACTAAGCAAGATTTAAGGAATGCGGTGAAATTGTTGACTTGTATACTTTTTTTACAAGCTTCGGGACGACAGGCTAGTCCAACTACAATTTCTAGAGGTCGGATAAGGCAGCTAGTATATGGACGCACGATTTTCTTAAATTAGATCCTCTCACATTCACTGGATCAAATCTTAATAAAGACCTAAAAGTCTTTATTGATCAAATCCTAAGGGCTCAAGATGTCATGTAAGTATCTAGTAAAGATACAGATGAGATAACAACATATAGATTAAAAGGGGAGGATATAATGTGGTATAAAGTCTGGAAACGATCTAACGGTATTGATGTACCTTCATCTACTTGGAAAGAGTACATTTATTGATCATACCTTTTGTTTATGATCTTAGAGGCCCATGCAGATCAATTTTTAAATCTTTAGTAAGGGAATTTAAGTGTGAGGGAGTACAGCCTCCGACTTAACTCTTTGGTCAGGTATGTTCCTAATGTAGTTGCTACTATGGATGATATAGTTCATCAATATATGGATAGATTGGATTTGTATCTAATTAGAGATTGTATTATTATTGCTATGAACAAACTCATGGATATAGTAAGAATACAAGGTTTTGAACAAAAAATAAAGGATTAGAGGCAATGAAGAAGAACACAAGAATTAGAAAGAGGGATTCAAAGAGGGCCAGTGTCACAACCTGATTTATATGATGGCACATGCATCATCCTTCCAATAGGTTAGACGAACCATAGACCAGAGCTATTTGCAATGGGATAACTTGGTGGAAATGTCCAAGAAGGGGAAAAATAGACTATACAATTCAAAAATAAGAAAAGTAATCTGAAAGGCAGCCATAACATAGAAAATCATCCCACGACCTGGTAGAGTCAGTACAAGAGCTACTACAGCACACCATAAGTTATGTAATAATAAATATAATCTATCTCAAAACAAGAGACTAGACATAGATATATAGAAGGAAATGGGGAAACTCTGACTCCAAAAGCTTACCCTATCTCCAAATTCCACCACAACATGATCCTCGAATCAACGGAGACAACTAGTACTCGGATCTAAACCAAAAAGTTATAGTAGTGTAGTATGAGTACAAAAAACATGGGTATTCAGTAGGTATTATTGGCCGACTCAGCTAAATCATGATATGAATATGATAAAATCCAAGATAACATAACTAAGTCTTTAAAAAAGGAAAACCTGAGAATAACTAACATATCACTGTACACAATTAAATAAATAAACCAAAACAATAACATAAAGAACAAGAAATTAGCACTACAAAATTTGCCCCCATAAGCCAATAAGTGTAGAAAAGTAAATAACCCAAAGCAGGCCTCCCTAAGCCATGAGGGTACAATCAAGTAATGTATAATCCAAACCATCATCATTTACCAACCTCTATGATATAACTAGAATTCATCTATGTCATGCCACACAATAGCAATTTTCCTATTTCTGGACATGAACCGATATCCATATTATCAATATCATACTCCGTTATCGAACTTGAACGGCAAATGTATCATCATAGTCATAATCAATATTCAGATTCAAATAGGTAATTATATAGTAAACAACATAATCAGTACCTAGACTTGAACTGACAAACATATTATCAGTATTGTAATCAATAGCCGAACTCAAACCAGTAATCATTATCATAGTACCAATAATCATCAACAATACCAAACCATCATAATAATTAAGTGGCAAATATCCCCGTTTTTCCTTAGGAAGAATTTAAATGTGTATACAATCTAATAAAAATGTTAAAGGATCAAGACGAAACTTGGCATACGGTGTGTTGAAGAGCCCACTTCTAAATCCTCATAGTCCATTACAAGGTAAATTCTACCTTGTACTAGGATAATGTATATAAATCCATTTTTAGGGTTTAACAAATCCCCAATCAACCCTAAGATAGAAATTTTAACTAATGCATAAGCAACTAAGCCAATTAATACTAAATTATGATTTTCGAATAACCTAAATGGTCCAACGAAACCAAGCATTTAAAATTCCATCACCAACACCCAAAACCCATCCCAATTCTAACAAAATATCATAAAAATACTATGAATTAACTCAATCTATGAGGAGGGAAAAACCTAGCCTACCTGCATGCCATAGAAAGCTTGATGGATCTGCTAAATCACCAATTTTATCTTTAGAGAAGCTTCTGAAAGGTTCCATGCTATAAAAATCTGAATATACTCATAAAAACAAGAATAATTATACCCATTTTGCACTTGTAAGACCCCGCAAAATTCTCTCGTAGTCTGAGCCTTAGAGCATGTCAAGTGAAGAGTAAATCAGGTCCTAAAAGATTGAGAAGAACCTTCCCAAGTAAGAAATATTTTAACCATGTTGAACTTCCCTAATGTCGACATTTTTTCACATAAATCATTGAATAATCTTTCCATCAATACCAATTTCTTCAAAATCCGGCATCGAACGAGGAAGTTGTGGTTGTTTTACTGAAAATAGTCGGAACCGCCCAGGTGCGATGGCTGGGTTGACGGACCATCGATCTTGCGACGGAACATCTCCCAGCCCATCACAACCAAGGCAATGACTCTCTTTCCTGGTCCAATTGTGATGGCTAGGACAACGGACCATCGAGGCTGTGATGGACCGTCGCTGGGATCATCGCGCTGAGGCAATATGACCTCATCTTGGCCAACGTGCGACGGACGGTCCGACGGACGGTTGGGTTTGTGATGGACCATCACTTTGAACATCACCTCAAGTCAGTGTATTCTTTTCTGGGCCAATGTACAACGGACCGTCAGACTAAGCGACGAACCGTCACTTCGACCGTTGCAGTCCCCGATTGGTAATTTTAACTCGATTTTTAAAATGGTTTTTTGGTATTTTTCCCACTCTTTTAAGACCCTATTTATAAACTATCAAGGCTCACAATTTCATTTTTCATCCTCAACATCAAAAACTAGGGTTTCTACAAAATCCAAACCCTTCTTTCTTCTTCAAAAAAAATCAAGAGAAATCAAAAAATCAAGAATCTCTCTAAGAGCCTTCATGAAAGAGTTTCCCTAAGGTATGTAAATGTTGATTCTTAAGTCCCTTTCATATAATAAGCTAAAGAACCCTTTTAAAAAAATTAAAGATTTTATGTTTATGGTTTTTCATGAGTCATGTGTGTTGAAATTGATTTTCATGCTATTATTGAGTTTTGATTCATGTTTGTTTGCAAGGTTTTCAAGATTTGACCCTAGTATGCAATATTAATGTGATGTTCATGATAAACCCTCTTTAATTTGCTTGTTAAGTGATGTGTTCATGTCAATTAAGTGAAGAAATTATTGAATAAGCAAACCATGCTCCCCATATATTTGATAAAATGCTTATGTAATGGAATTAGAGCCATTATAGCATGTTGACTAGAAATCCCCCAATTGTGTACAAGCCCATGTATGCCAAGTGTTTTCTGAAAAGCCTTAGTGAATAAATTGTGACATGCTAGCATAAAATTCCCTAATTATGTGCTCTTCGATACATTCTAAGACTTTAATACAGTCTAAGTGTTTGATGCAAGACCTTATTGAATGGAGTATGAGCCAATAGCATATCTCCCTATACTATCATATTTTTATGATTTCTAAATGCTTGAAGATATGTTTTAGTTATTGTGATGGTGAATGAATTTCCATGGTATTGATAATTCAAGAATGTTTATGCTTTACTTTTAAGTTATCGAGTCCTGGAAATATTTATATCCGACAATTTAGCTGCTGTCTAGAGCCCATGTCAATTTTCACTGTAATATCAGTATCGCTAGTATTCTAGCCTCAGTTCTGTATGCAGCTTAGATCTATTAGTATTCGAGTGTTATCATCAGTCAAATAATAAGATTCAGTAGTATTCCGTCAGATACAGAACCAAGTGAATTCAGCTTAACTCAGTCAGATCAGTCGAGAAATTGATCAGTATCAGATTCAATTCAGTTTAAGTTGAGAATCAGTTCAGAGTTTTTCAGTTGGGAGTAGGAGCTAGCACCGAGCGAGTGTGGGGATGGAGGATCCCTGTTAGAGAGGCAAATTCGTTAGGAGCAATCCTTAAATTCTTGAACTGCGTAGCCAGCGCAGGATACAGGAATCACCCATTAGAAAAGGCTTGTCACCCGCTAGATAGGCTTGACTATTATACTAACTTAGGCTTGACTTCCTGCGAGGGTCACCCGTTAGAGAGGCTTGACCAGAGAGGTCTTTACCCATGGTACGGTATTGATACCCTTCCAGCTGGGGTTACAGGTTGGACCCCACCAGTTCAGATTCGGGGCATGTCGATTAAGTGAGCACTCCCAAAGTTACAATTTCAGTATTAGTCTTTATAAAAGAACTAAGAAATCAGGACTATCAGATACAGTCATCTATCTCAATGAGAAACTCAGATAGATCCATTGATTTATGGGACACCCGATAGATAGGCATGGTCCCACATAAAGTTGTTGAGTAATCTCATTATGAGATCTCGATATCACCAGATAGATAGGCTTGATCTTAGTATCAGATTCAGTTGAGTAATCTTATTATCAGATCCAGAGATCACCCGCTAGATAGGCTGATCTCAGTCACAGATTCAGTTGAGAAATCTTATTATCAGATCCCGAGATCACCCTCTAGATAGGCTTAATCTCAGTCTCAGATTTAGTTGAGTAATCTTGTTATCAGATCCAGAGATCACCTACAAGATAGGCTTGATATCAGTCTCAGATTTAGTTGAGTAAAATCATTATCAGATCCTGAGATCACCCATTAGATAGGCTTGATTTCAGTCTCAAATTCAGTTGAGTAATCTCATTATCAGATCCAGAGATCACCCGCTAGATAGGATTGATCTCAGTATCAGTTTCAGTTGAGTAATCTTATTATCAGATCCCAAGATCACCCGTTAGATAGGCTTGATCTCAGTCTCAGATTCAGTTGAGTAATCTCGCTATCATATCCAGAGATCACCCGCTAGATAGGCTTGATCTCAGTCTCAGATTGAGTTGAGTAATCTCATTATCAGATCCTGAGATCACCCACTAGATAGGCTTGATCTCAGTATCAGATTTAGTTGAGTCATCTCATTATCAGATCTAGAGATCACCCACTATATAGGCTTGATCTCAGTCTCAAATTCAGTTGAGTAATCTCATTATCAGATCCAGATATCACCCGCTAGATAGGCTTGATATCAGTCTTGGATTCAGTTGAGTATTCTTATTATCAAATCCAGAGATCACCCGCTAGATAGGCTTAATCTTAGTCTCTAATTCAGTTGAGTATTCTTATTATTAGATTTAGTGATCTTCCACTAGATAGGTTTGATCTCAGATATAATCTTTTTGTATCATTGATAGTAGATTCCGGAATCATCCATTAGAGAGGTTTGATCTTTGATGCAGTCAGTCGAGAGTAGAAATCTTAGCTTTCAATTATTGATATAAGTAGATTTAGTTATTCAGTATCTTAGGCATTAGTAGTGAGTTTTTATGACAGTAAAGCAGTATCCGAGTTTTAGTACTTCGAGTTGCATTGTTTTCAGTTATGTTTTGTGCATTCATACATATGTCCTCATTCATTATTCTCATGATTATTCAGTTAAGTAATTGTTCATGTATATGACCTTGCATTTAGCCTTACCTTATCTTCATACTCGGTACATTCCCGTACTGACGCATTTGTGATATGGTGTTTTATTTGACACCATAGGTTCATAGGCACGAGATCTAGAGTACCCTTAGTAGCTCAGTCCCAGTCAGCAGCAGTAGACATAGCAGTGAGTCCTCTTCAGTCGAGGATGATTCTTATTCTTATTATTATCGTATCAGGCTTAGTTTATTTTCAGTAGATAGAGTTAGTTAGGGATATGTCCCATCAACTCCACAGTTCAGACATTTTAAAGGCTTTCCAAATAGATGTATCAGTATTCAGTTTTTAATTTTGAGTATTTTTAGATGTTTTGAACCTTATGGCCAGTTTTTGCATTTATTATCTATATTATGCAGCGTTCAGGTAGAGATATCAGTAGAGGGTTATCTTGTGGTCCTTTGGGATCATGAGCACTGTGTGACGTTCCGTCTCCATAAAATTGGGTCGTTACAAACTTGGTATCAGAGCCTAAGGTTCAATAATGTCCTAGGAAGTTTGAAAAGTCCCATCTATTAGAGTCTTGTACATGGGTGTGTTGCGCGCCACATTTATGTACAAGAGGATATAAGATGTTTTTAGGAGAAGTTACCCTTATTTTAGTATTCATTTCATGCGAGTGAGCATGAGCTTAAGTTGATCCGTAGGGTTGATGATCAGCCCCCTCAGCCAGTAGCCAGTAGATCTTGAGAATGAGAATGTATCACATGCAGAGTTTCGGGCATCTTTTGAGGCGCCAACCCAAGATGTGACTAATGTTCAGGGTAAATGTTAGGTTGTGGCCCCACCTTAGCTAGAAGGGGGTTCATCTGCATCCAGAATTAGGGATTTTATGTGAATAAGCCCGCCATTATTCTTTGGATCAGTAGCAGGTGAGGACCCACAACGTTATATAGAAGAGGTGGGGAAGATTACCCAAATTATGCATGTTTCAGAGGAGGATAGTGTAGATTTAGCGTCCTATAGGCTGAAAGATATTGCTCATAAGTGGGTAGTGATGTGGAAGAAGGGTAGAGGAGAAGATTCATCTCCCGTGACTTGGCAAGAATTTTAGGATGCCTTTCTAGATAAATTTTTCCTATTAGAGATGAGACAGGCTAAGGTAGAAGAGTTTATGAACCAAAGGCAAGGCTTTATGATAGTGAAAAAGTATTTTCTTAAGTTAAACCAGTTAGCTAAGTATGCTCCGGACTTGATAGCTGACCCTAGAGCGAGTATGAGTAAGTTTGTGACTGGTGTATCCGGGTTAATATTGAAGGAGTGTAGGGCTGCCATGCTCAATAGAGATATGGAACTTGCTATACTAATGATGTATGTGCAGCATATTAAGGCAGATAAGGCGAACGAAAGAGAGAGAGTGAGTAAGAGAGCTAGAACAAATAGTCATGGATTCTCTCAGAAAGGATCCCAGGGTGGTTGCCATTTTTAGCATAGTCAAAAAATTTTATTCCCAACTCGATCCTCAACTAGTGTACTCGCACCAAAGTTTGGGGATGTCAGTTATGATGGGGCACCAAGCCCCAAAGCCCAGAGTAGTGCTAGTGGTGTTCGTACCTATCCTCCTTGTGGAGAGTGTGACAAGAGCCACCTAGGTGTATGTAGAGTCGGTAGTGATGTGTGCTTTGGGCGTGGTAGGAAAGGCCACAGAATGCAAGAATATAGATTTCTAGATCTATGGGGTAGAGAGTTTCTTCAGTAGGGTGCCCCTTTTGGTGCCAATAGTGGCCAGCATCAGAATAGACTCTATGCGCTTCAGACCCACCATGATCAGGAAAGGTTCCCTTATATAGATTCGGGTATGTTATGAGTCCTTCATCTTTATGATATGCATTGTTAGATACTTTGCTCCCATTCTGAGCTAATATGTTAGCATAAGTCATGCATTAGTTTTAGATCTCAAACAATCAATCATGACCCAGTTCATAGGTTCCCCGTGCACTACCCCAGTATTTTCAGCGAAGTGTTTTTAGAGGGACATACAGTCCCAAGGGGGAGATACCCCAAGATATTATGATGTTTTCATATCCTTAGAATCATTCATTTGCATGTTTAGACTCTCCTTATGAAGTTAATATCAGTTGTTATTGCATAGCCATTCATGCTTTCGAGAGTCAGTACAGTCAGACATTCATGCATTAGATATGCATGTTCAGTAGAAAGAGTTCATCTTTTCAGTGTATTCAGTCATGCATTAATGAAATCAACTTAGTTATGAGTCCATGCATCAAATATGCATGTCTATTGTGAGAATTCATCTTATGTGTAGCTTCAAGCGAGTATTCCATACATCTGATATGCATGTCCAGTATGAGAACTCAGAGTATTAGTGGTTCCAGTTGCATAGTCATGTGTTGAGATGCTATCGTTACTTGAGTAAGTTAAGTTGATCAGTATTCTTAGCCTATCAAGCGACATTCAAGGATGAATGTTTCCTAGGGGGAGATATTGTAAGACCCTGCAAAATTCTCTCGTAGTCTGATCCTTAGAGCGTGTCAAGTGAAGCGTAAATCCGGTCCTAAAAAATTGAGAAGTGCCTTCCCAAGTGAGAAATATTTTGAATCATGTAGAATTTCCCTAATGTCAACTTTTTTTTTCATGTAGAGCATTGAATAAGCTTTCCATCGATGCCAATTTTTTCAAAATACGACCTCGAACGAGGAAGTTATGGCCATTTTTACTGAAAATAGTTGAAATCGGCCAGGTGCGACGGCCGGGTTGACGAACCGTCACGCTTGCGATGGACTGTCGCCCAGCCCATCGCAATCAAGGCAGTGACTCCCTTTCCTAGTCCAAGTACGATTTCCAGGACAACAGGCCATCAAGGCTACGATGGACCATCGCGCTGAGGCTGTGTGACCTCATCTTGGCCAACGTGCGATGGACCGTCGGGTTTGCAACGGACCATCGGGTTTGCGACAGACCATCACTTCGACCGACACCTCGAGGCAGCATATTATTTTTTGTGCCAATGTGCAATGGATGATCCAACAGACCATCATTCTGAGCGACGGACCGTCACTTCGACCGTCGCATTCCCCGATCGGTAATTTTAACTCGATTTTTAAAAGGGATTTTTGGTCTTTTCCCCACTCTTTTACGCCCCTATTTATATCATACCAAGGCTCACAATTTCATTCTTCATCTTTAATATCAAAAACTAGGGTTTCTACAAAATCAAAACCCTTCTTTCTTCTTCAAGAAAAATCAAGAGAAATCAAGAAATCAAGAATCTCTCCAAGAGCCTTCAAGAAAGAGTTTCCCTAAGGTATGTAGATGTTGATTCTTGGGTCCCTTTCATCAAAGAAGCTCAAGAACCCTTTTCAAAAATGCAAATATCTTATGTTTATGGGTTTTCATGATTCATTTGTGTTGAAATTGATGTTCATGCTATTATTGAGTTTTGATTCAAGTTTGTTTGAAAGGTTTGCAAGCTTTGACCCTAGTATGTGATATTCATGTGATGTTCATGATAAACCTTCTTTAAGTTTCTTGTTAAGTGATGTGTTCATGTCAATTAAGTGAATAAATTGTTGAATAAGCAAAGCATGCTCCCCATATGTTTGATAAAATGCTAATGTAATGGAATTAGAGCCATTATAGCATGTTGACTAGAAATCCCCAATTGTGTATAATCCCATGCATGCCAAGTGTTTGTTAAAAAGCCTTAGTGAATGAATTGTGACTCGATAGCATGAAATTCCTTAATTATGTGCTCTTTGATACTTGCTAAGACTTTAATACATGCTAAGTGTTTGATGCAAGACCTTGTTGAATGGAGTATGAGCCAATAACATGTATCCCTATACTATCACATGTTATTGATTTCAAAATGCTTGAAGAGATGCTTTAGTAATTGTGATGATGAATGAATATCCATGGTCTTGATAATTCAAGAATGGTTATACTTTAC
This sequence comes from Capsicum pubescens, assembly GCA_030864215.1. Taxonomy (NCBI): domain Eukaryota; kingdom Viridiplantae; phylum Streptophyta; class Magnoliopsida; order Solanales; family Solanaceae; genus Capsicum; species Capsicum pubescens. Next base: position 138,220,848 of record CM061545.1, read on the forward strand.
TTTTATGTTATCAAGTCCTGGGGGTATTTATACCCGACAATTTAGCTACAGTCTAGTGCCCATGTCAATTTTCACGGTAATCTCAGTGTCACTAGTATTCTAGCCTTAGTTCTGTACGCAGCTCAGATCTAGTAGTATGAAAGTGTTCAATCCAGAACTCAGCATCATCAATCATATTGGGAGATTCAGTAGTATTCCATCACATACGGAACCAAGTGAATTCAGATTAACTCAATCAGATCAGTTGAGAAATATGATAAGTATCAGATTTAGTTCAGTTTAAGTTGAGAATCAGTTCAGAGTTTTTTAGTTGGGAGTAGAAGATAGCACCAAGCGAGTGAAGGGATGGAGGCTCCCCGTTAGAGAGGAAGAGTCGTTAGGGGAAATCCCTGAAATCCAGAACTGTGTAGCCTACACAGGATGTAGGAGTCACCCGTTAGAAAAGGCTTATCACCCGCTAGATAGGCTTGACTATTATACTGCCTTAGGCTTGACTTCCTGCGAGAGTTACCCGTTAGAGGGGCTTGACTAGAGAGTTCTTTACCCATGGCACGATATTGACACCCTTCCAGCAAGGGTTACAGGTTGGACCTCACCAATTCAGATTCGAGGCATGACGGTTAAGTGAGCACTCCCACAGTTACAGATTTAGTATTAGTCTTTAGAAAAGAACTCAGAAATCAGGACTGCCAGATAAATTTATCTATCTCGGTGAGGAACTCAGATAGTTCCATTGATTCATGGGCTACCCGCGAGATAGGCATGGTCCCATATAAAGTTATTGAGTAATCTCAGTATTAGATCCTGAGATCACCCACTAGAATGACTTGATCTCAGTGTCAAATTCAGTTGAGTAATCTTATTATTAGATCCAGAGATCAACCGCTAGATAGGCTTTATCTCAGTCTCAGATTCAGTTAAGTAATATTATTATCAGATACCGAGATCACCCGCTAGATAGGCTTGATCTTAGTCTCAGATTTAGTTGAGTAATCTCGTTATTAGATCCAGAGATCACATGTTAGATAGGCTTGATCTCAGTCTCAGATTTAGTTGAATAATCTCATTATTAAATACAGAGATCACCCGCTAGATAGGCTTGATCTCAGTCTTCGATTTAGTTGAGTATTCTTATTATCAGATCTAGAGATAACCCACTAGATAGGCTTGATCTAAGTCTCAGATTCTGTTGAGTATTCTTATTATCATATTTGGAGATCTTCCAGTAGATAGGTTTGATCTCAGATATAATCTTTTCTTATCATTGATAGTAGATTTTGGAATCATCTGTAAGAGAGGTTTGATCTCCGATGCAGTCAGTCGAGATTAGAAAGCTCACCTTTCAGTCATTGATATGAGTAGATTTAGTTATTCAGTATCTCAGGCATTAGTAATGAGTTTAGATAACAGTAAAGCAGTATCCGAGTTTTAATACTTTGAGTTACGATGTTTTTAGTTATGGTTTGTGCATTCATGCATATGTCTTTATTCAGTATTCTCATGATTATTCAGTTAAGTAATTGTTCATGCATAAGTCCTTGCATTTAGCCTTACCTTATATTCATACTCGGTACATTCTCGTACTGACGCATTTGCGCTATGGTGTTTTATTTGACACCATAGGTTCAGAGGCATGAGATCCAGAGTACCCTTAGCAGCTCAATCCCAGTCAGCAGCAGTCGACATAGCAGCGAGTCCTCTTCAGTTGAGGATGATCCTTATTCTTATTATTATCGTATCAGACATAGTTTATTTTTAGCAGACAAAGTTAGTTGGGAATATATCCCATCAACTCCACAGTTCAGACAGTTTAGAGGCTTATCAGACAAATGTATCAGTATTCAGTTTTCAATTTTGAGTATTTTTAAATGCTTTGAACCTTATGGCCAGTTTCCGCATTTATTATCTATATTATGCAGTGTTTAGATACAGATATCAGAATAGGGTTAGCTTGTGGTCCTTTAAGATTATGAGCACCGTGTGATGTTCCGATTCTAAAAAATTGGGTCGTTACAGCACTATTATGATTTGGATCAAAACGCATGTAAAATCCCATGGGGTCCATTTATGAAAATCATATTTCAGAAACCAATTCAACATCCCTATATGCTTAAGAAACATTTACCCTCAGAATTGGGTGAATTTTAGGCTATATTAGGGATAAAATCAATTCACCAAGGTTTAGAGATTTTACAGAAAAAAATTGGGTATTAAAACATGGAAATAGTTGAATTTTAGCTCAAATTTGATGAAAAAAAATGCATAATCGATCTTTACCGAAGTTCCCAAAAGCATCCACAATGCTATCCTAAGCTAGTCCATGTCTTAGGATTTAAGTCTCTTAAGAATAATTGAGAAATAGGCAAAAAGGGGATAAAATGTGGTATTTATAACCTTCTCAGGTGCCCGGGAGTCTCAATTTATTTTTTGTTGTTGTTATTCTCGACACTCAGCTAAAGGGCAAAAAGTCGTATTCATGACATAGCAAACGAATTCGCGATAGTGGCCTCACTAGTAGGGGTGCTTATTTCACAACAAAGAATGTCACGTTCACGACTCTTACTGAAGGTTGCCATATCGCTATCGTGATCCATGGCTCATGATCGCCGGTGCACCAGCACTAGCACCAGCTGTGACTTAGAAATTTCCAAGTCTTCAACAACCCCTTGGAATTTATTTGAAATCTCGTATACATAAATAGACTATGTTAACCTATCAAATTTGACATTCTGAACTCAATGGCGCAATCAAACTTTACATTTGAGGTCATTACGACAAAAAAGGATCCCATACCCAACTTGTTATTTTCATAACTTTCGACCAATAGCTTAAAATGAGCTTGTGTGACTTAATACTGGAACCAAAGGTCCACTAAGCCTAAAAGTGAGATTTAAGAGCAGTTGGAATAGTGAGATTTACCATAGAATATCCTTTGACTAATTTTTTTGCCTAGTAGCTATTTTGAACTAGCAACGATTTTAAAATAAGGAATTGGCTCTAAAAAACAAACAGTATTTTTGATAACCAAACTGTCAGCCCTAGAAATTCATAAATGACCTAAGACAGCTATAGGAACGCTCTAACAATGAAAATACGTGAAAATATAGAAAATGACTTGAAGGGTCATTATAATATCCATTACTATAAGGAAAGAATTATGATGTACCTGATGTCCAGAATAGGTGAGGATACTGATCTGCATTTTACTCTTGATCTCCTAAGTGGCCTTTTCTACTAGATGGTGCCTTTACTGAACCTTAACTATAGGAATGTCTCTAGTGTGCAAACACTGGACATCACTACCCAAAATGAGAATAGGATCCTCCACGAAGGCTAATCGCTCAACCAAATGAACTGAATCATATCTAAGCATATAGGAATGATCAGGAATGAATTATCATGTCATAAAAACATGGAAAACCGAATGGACAGTAGAAAAATCTGGGGGTTGGGATAACTCATAAGCCATCTCCCTCGTGTACAAAAAATCTTGAAAGGTCCAATGTATCTAGGGATTAGCTTTCCCTTTCTTTTGAATCTCATCACATCCTTCATGGGCAACACATGGAGGAATACCCAATCAAAAACTACAAATTGTAAGGCACGAAGTCTGTGGTCTACATAAGTGTTCTGCCTACTCTAAGATACTCTCAGCCTGTCCTGAATCACCCTGTCTCTATCCAACGACTCCTGAAGTAATTCAATACCACAAGGTCTAACCTCGAATGTCTAAAACCATCAAATCGAGAAATAATACCGCCTACCATCCAAAGCTTCAAAAGGCGCCATCTCAATACTTGAATGATAAATATTATTTTATGCAAACTCTACCAAGGATAAGTTCTTGTCCCATTGACCTCCAAAATCCATAAAAAGGATCAAAGAATATCCTCAAGATCCTAAATAGTCCTCTATAACTAGCAATCAGTCTACAGATGGAATATTATACTAAGTTCTACCTGAGTCCCCAACTCCTCTAGGAAAGCTCTCCAAAAGCTAGAAGTGAATATGGAACCTCAATTCGAAATGACGGATATAGGAATACCATGAAAATGGACTATCTCACACACATAGATATGGGCTAACCTCTCAACACTACACCTGAATATGAATGAAATACACCATATTGGTTAACTGATCCCCAATGAACCAAATACCACCGGAACCTCAGAAAGTACAAGGCAAACTACTAACAAAGTCCATGGTAATCTAGTCCCATTTCCACTGGGAATAAGAAACCTCAAAATTGATCCACCAAGTCATTGTGCTTAGCCTTCACCTACTGACAAAATAGACAATGAGCTAAATAGTCATCCATATCACTCTCTATGCCACTCCAACAATAATATTGTCCCAAATCTCTATACATCTTAGCAATACCTGAATGAATGGAATATCTAGAGCTATGAGCCTTGTGTAAAATCAACTATATCAAGTCATTAATCCTCATCAATCCTCAAAACACAAATGCGACTATCAAATCTCGAGACACCCTAAGAATATATGGTAGCCCTCTTGAATTCACCACTCAACACCTGATCATGAAGGATTCAAAATCTATTATCCTAACACTAATGATCATAAATCTATTCAAATAGTGAGGACCAAGTCTAAATACTAGAATGAATCCTCCTAAGGTCTGAAATGTCAAGTCATACCATCAAGTTGGCTAAGGACTGAATGTCCCATGACAACATACTTTGAGAGAATGAAATACAATCCAAGCTACCCATAATCACAGTCTTTTGGCATAAGGCATCTGCTACAACATTTGTCTTTCTCAGAGGATACAAGATGAAGATATCATAGTACTTAAGCAACTTAATCAATTCATGTTTCCTAGAATTAAGCTCTCTTTGGGTCCTAAGATATTAAAGACTGTGATGATCTCTGAAAATCTTAAATGCACACCATAAAGAAAATCCCTCAAAATCATAAGAACAAAAACTACCGCCTCCAACTCTAAATCATGAGTTGGGTAGTTGCACTCATGTAACTTAAGTGCCTCAAAGCATAAGCAATAACATGACCCTATAGTGTAAATGCATAACTCAAAACAACACTAGAAGCATCACAATACATGATGAATCCCTCACCCTCAATAGAAAGACCTAAAATAGGAGTCGATGAAATAAACTTCTTAAGATTACAAAAGCTTTACTCACACTCCTCAGGCCATTGGAAAGGAACCTCCTTTCGAGTCAATCTGATTATCATTGCTAAAATAATGGCAAAACCCTTGACATAACGTCTATAATAACTGGCCAAGCCAATAAAATTACAAACTTTAGTGGGGATGTGGGCTTGGTCCAATCACGAATAGCCTCAATCTTTGTTGGGTCTACCATAATCCCATCCTTAGACACCTCATTCCCATGGAATGTCCCAAATCAAACCAAAACTCACACTTAGAGAACTTGGCAAAAATCACATGATATCTTAAAGTCTGGAGAATAATCCTCAAATGCTATGCATGTTTCTCTTTACTTCTCAAATACATAAGGATGTTATCGATGAATACAATCATGAAGGATTCCAAAAAAAGTCTTGAACACTCGATTCATAAAATAAATGAATGTGGATGGGGCATTAGTCAACCCAAAAGACATCACTAGGAACTTATAATGATAATAACGGGTCCTAAGGGCTGTTTTTGAGATATCTTTAGTCTGAATCCTAATCTAATAGTAACCAAACCTCAAATCTATCTTAGATAACATTGTTACACTATGAAGATGGTCAAACAAATTATCAATGTAGGTCATAGGATAACGGTTTTTCATCATCACCTCATTAAGCTTCCTATAATCAACACACATGTGCATGAAGCCATTTTCTTCTTCATAAACAATACCAGAGCTCCCTAAGGGGACAGAATCAGTCTAATAAAACCCTTACTAAGAAGATCCAAAAGCTTAGAATTTAGATCCTTAAGCTCGAAAGGAGCCATACGATAAGGTACCATAAATATAGGCCGAGTGTTGGGCTCAAGATCAATAACAAACTCAATCTCATGGGTAGGAGGTATGCCAAGAAGATCTATAGGGAAAACATCAGGAAATCCATGGACAATAAGAACAGAGTCTAGTGATGTACTCTCCACACTAACATCATGAATATAGGTAAGATAAGACTTGCAACCCCTCGAGATAATTCTCCTAGCACACATATAAATATTCCCCGTTGGTTCGCAGCTAACAATTTTCCACATAATTGGGGGTATGTCAGGCATGGATAAGGTAACAGCCTTGGAAAAACAATCCGTGACTGCATGATAGTAGGATAACCAGTCCATGCCTACAATCACACCAAAATCTACCATGTCCAATATATTGAGATCAGCTTGAGTATCAACACCTCTAACAGTCACAGCACATGATCTAAACACCCGATCCACTACTAAATAATTGCCAACAAAAGTAGATACACATAAAGGAACAGACAATGAATCTTAAGATAACTCTAACGTCGAGGAAAAATAGTCATACATGAAAGAGTAAGTGGATCCTAAATAAAATAATGCTAAATCCAAATGTTGGCACACCAGAATTACTCATGTGATAATATTATTTGAAGACTTATCCTTGGGTCTAGCAGGTACTGCATACAACTAATCATACCTGCCCATCTAGATGGGCTCCTGACTGATCTCCTATCCTACCATCATATGAACCTCCTCGAGTTTCTTTGGAACCACCCCTATGACCATGCAAACCACCTCTACCTAAGGGATTAACTGCTCTAATAGGGGGAACACTCAAAGCTACGATAATAATCGCCCATGACTAGGGAACTCTCACTAGTAATGACTAAAATCTCCACAAGCATAACATATCACATATGTTAAACAAAAACAAGAAGATCTAGTAAACCCAAAATAGCCACTATGACAAGAATAACAAGAAGACGATCCCCTCAACGAGTAACTATCACCCTGAATAAGGCGATCACTAGCATAAAACTAACCTCCATTAGTAATCTAGAGCACTTCCTGAATGGGTCTACTAGGCTGACTCTAAGGTTGATACATCTGATGCAGAAGGTATCTACTCTGAGAACTGCCACCTTTGAATCATCAGATACTATGACTCCCACTAAAACTACCCTGATATAGAGGCCTCCTATTGCTGGCCCCTTGTGCCTCGTGATGCATCTCCTCCATCAACTGGGTGTGGTTAGAAACCTCAACAAAAGACCTACTAACAATTACAAAACTCTGAGTAGACATTTAAAGAGGAAGTCTCAATCCACGAACAAAGTAACAAACCGTTTCATACACAGTAGACTAAATAGAAGTAGAATGTCTAGCCAACTCATGAAAATGAGCCTTATACTTCACAACAATCATGTAAACCTTCTCCAACCTTGAGAACTAATCTCTCAAATATCCCTAAGACTGCAAGGCAAGCACTTATCTAAGAAAATCTTGGAGAACTATGCCTATGTCAAAGAAGAAGATACAATTAGCCTAGAATTAAGGTGACCTCTCCACTAATTTCAAGCTGCCAATTCATACTAAAAAGTAGTGTAATCAACACCATGAGTCTCCACCAGGCCTAAATTTTAGAGCCTATCCTCAGAAGCAATCAAAAACTCATATAAATTCTCGCCCGATGCACCAAAAAACCTAGGCATAGCAAATCTAAAGAATCTTCCCAATATCTTCTTATCTTCAACATACATAGTAGGTTGGACAACCACTGGAAAAGTAATTACCAGCATAGGAAAGACCTCAGTTCTGGGAGCCGCAGCTAAAGTTAACATCTCTTCCCCAGTACCATTTTATCTGTAGACTATGTACTATTAGATGGTGCACCACAGACCAACCCTAAGTACTTAATCAAAGTATCCCTGAATACTGAAGAAGAAATAAACCCTAATGGAGCTTAGGTTTGTGCCTAGCCTACTGATGGTTGGGGCAAAAGGACCTTAGTCTTAGGAGCAGGAATAAGGTCTAGTAAAGTCCCCCTATCCTGGCCCTTGGCTAGGGAGAAATATCAAGGTTGTCTATGACCTTTAGGCCATCCACAAAGAATAACAGGATCCATAGGTTCAGTCTTGGGACAGTCATCTCGTGTACTGGTAGAACATGTCTTAGACATCTACGAAAGAGTGAAACTAAAGTAGTGCTTTAGAAAGTAACTCAGACACTTTGCACAAAATAAGTGAATAAAGTAAAGAACTCCTAAGAATGTCATATAATTGATAATGCTCAACTTATATGTCAAATTAAGTGCAAGGCAGTCGTTGTCAATATAATTACCCAACATTGAGTCGGGGTCGAATCCACAAGGAACAATGTGAGTGGAGAATGAGTATGTTCGAAATGAAAGTTACTTGCTTAATTTGAATATAGGATACAAATATTTAGGGGTTTGAACATTTTTGAAATTATCAATTAGGAATGGATCTTGGGGTTATGCAATTCTAGGTGTGAATTCATACATGGGTAATTGAGAGTTTATCCAAATTTAGAAAGGAATAATGGGTAGATTAGATTTAAGGTATTAGCATTAGTCTTTCAACAAAACAATAAATTGCACTCATGGATTCTTTTGAATACATCATGAGCATGCCAAACTTACAAATCCAAAATGTCAACTTAGCATCCGTATTTCTAGGATGATGCCCATCAAGCTAGCTAAATCACATAACATCCTTATTTCAAAGATAATGCTAAGAAAATAACTAGATCCAATAGTTGTTCACAATTACTCATCACCCACACCCTTCTTTCAAGGATGATAAGGGACCCAAGTCAATTTGGGGTTTTCATGCATAATTCTCATTCAATTTGGGGCTTTCACCCATAAATCTCGATTCAAAACTAGGGTAATAGAAAAACCCACAACAAATAGCTAATTAGGTAGATAAATAAACAAAACCCATACACAAATAACAACCTATCCAAGCATAACCCTAATGGAAGAACTAGCAACTCATAAAGATAATAAATAAGAATATGCCAAAATGCCAAACCACATATTAAATTCCAATAAATCTTCAATGGGATTTGCCAATTCTTTACTTAGGAGCTACTCTAGTGTCTTCATAGCTTAAGATTAGTACAATAGTGTTCCCCAAAGATGATAAATTGATAATGAGTAAAAAGTGGTGAAAATAAGCTAAAAACCCCTATTTGATCCCCAATTCCACATTTACCAAATATTACAAAAATGCCCTTAAAACTTTTATGCTCTACCATGATTGCCATCTCTTGACTGTGTTTGTGACTCCCACGATTACTGTAGTCATATCACAATCGGCCTTATATTGACTTATTGACTTATCGCGATTCCAACCCCCCAGGATGCAATCGCGGTGAGGGTCGATTTCTGGGCTTGCAATTCAACTTTTGTTCTTTTTTCTCACATTTCTTCTCTTTCATCTATTCCTCAGCTAATTTTTATCAAGTTTTCTTTCTTATCTTCCCATTTCAACTTTTACCTACACAAATGAGCATTAACTAAGGAATTTATGGAAAATTAGTTAAACGCATGATAGTTTAGGCTTAAAAGGTGATAGACATTTGGAAAATTTACCACTCATCAATAGCCTACCGAAGATATGAAATGGACATCACCTTTCCTATCTGTGGGGCTCTACTAGACATTTTCTCTTGTACTAATAATAATGATAAAACCTAGGGTCTTATAACAATTCATCACAACCCAATTTATGAGTCATGATGGCACCTACCAAATCTATCCATTAGGTAAGCCAAACTGTAGCATTGATCTATTTGTAATGGGCTAACTTGGAACACCATAGAATACTCAGAAATGTACCCATAACATAGAAAACCATCACATGACCTGGTAGAGTCAGTACAAGAGCTACTTAAAACACACCAAAAGTTCTAGAATAATCAATACTATCGGTCTCGAAACAAAAGACTAGACATAGATATATAGATAAAAATGGGACAACTCCAACTCCAAGATCTTATCCTATCATCAAAATCCACTAGAGAACGTCCTTGAATCAAATGCAAAAACTAGTACTTAAACCTACACCAAAAAGGTAAGAATTATAGTATAAGTACAAAAACTATGGTTACTCTATAGGTATGATCAGCGGACTGAGCTAAATTATGATATGAATATGGCAAAATGTAAGATAACATAACTATGTCCAGAAAAGGGGAAAACATAAGAATAACTCCCACATCTTTATACACAATTAAATAAATAAACCAAAATAATAACATAAATAATTAGCAATGAATACTAAAAATTAGCCCCCATAAGCCTATAAGTGCGGAAATATAAACAACCCAATATAAGAATCGAGGGTACAATCAAGTAAAGTATAATTAGAACCATCATCTCTTACCAACCTCCATGATCAAACTAGTATTTGTCTTTTTCATGCAAGACTATTGAAAGTTTCCCATGTCCGGGCTTGAACTGGTATCCATATTATCAATATCCTACTTTTTTTCAGACTCAAATTGTACATTAATCATCATAGTTATAATCTATATCTAGTCTTAAATTGGTAATTAAATAGTTAACATCATAATTAGTACCTAGACCTGGATTGGTAAATATATCATAAATATTGTCAATAGCCGGACTAGAGCCAATAATCTAATAATAATTATCATAGTATCAATAAGAATCAAGTCCCAATACCAATGCATCATAACCATCAAGTGCCAAATCTCCTCATTATTTCTTTAGTAAGAATTTTCAAGGTGTATAACGAGTGTATTACAAGGTTACAAGGATCAACATAAATCATGGACTAAGGTTGGTTGAAGAGCCCACTTCTAAATCCTCAAAGTCTATTACAAGGAAAATTTGACCTCGTACTACGATAAGGTATCTAAATCCACTTTTTGGTTTTCATTAAGATGCAATCTACCCTAAGATAGAAGTTTTACCTAAAGCATGAGCAACTAAAGCCAAATATGCCTAAGTTATAATATCCAAATAGCCTAAACGGTCCAACTAACCCAAGCATTTCAAATTCCATAACCCATACCTAAAAATCAACCCAAATATAACACAATATCATAAATATACTATGAATTATCCCAATCTATAATGAGGGAAAAAATCCATCCTATGCAAACACCATAGAAAGCTTGAAGAATTTGCGAAATCACTGATTTTCCCATCCAAAAAGCTTCTGCAAGGTGCCACACTATCAAAATCATAATCTAGTCATTAAAACAAGAATAATGGTACCCATATTAAACTAATGTGCTTCGGGTCCAAACACGCAAAATCCCATGTAGGCCGATTCATGGAAATCACAATTTTGAAACCAACTCAACACCCCCATATGTTGAAGGAACAATTAGCCTAAAATAGGTAAATTTTGAGAAATATTAGTGTTAAAATAAAGTCGCCAAGGTTTAGGAATTTTAGAGAAGAAAAGGGGAACTAAACCATGGAAATAGAGGAATTTTACCATAACTTTAAAGGAAAAAACCCGTAGTCGATCTTTACCGATTTTCCCAGAAGAAACCACAATGCTATTCCTAAGAGATTCCACTCCTTAGGGTTTATGTCTCTTTTAAGTAGATGAGGAATGGGAAAAAGTAGGCTGAAATGGGGTACTTATACCTTTCCTAGGTGCTCAGGAGTCACATTCGTGTTTTGTTGATCGCTATTCGTGATAATCAGCTAAAGGGCCAGAAGTCACATTCACGATATTTTCCTAACGGTCACGATACTAGACTTACTATCAATCAGGGTTTCAGTTTTCGTGACCAAGAATATCATGTTTGCGACTCTTGTTGGAGGCTACAGATTGCTATCGCGATCAATGGCTCGTGATCGCTGATGCACCAACACATCCTAAGACTTGTAATTTCCATGTCCTATCCAACCCATCGAGGTTTAGTTGAAATCCCATAGATATAAATGAATTATGCTACACTATCAAATTAAATTTTTTGGAATCAATGACACAGTCAAGGTTTCCATCAGAGGTCATTTTAATGAAAAGTGGGTCCCACACTGAACTTGCTATTTTCTTAACTTATGACCAATAGATCAAAATGATCCTAGGTGCCTTAGGACTCAAATTAAAGGTCCACATATCCTAAAATCAACTTTTTAGAGTTGTTGGAATAGTTAAATTTAGCATATGAGATTGTTTCACTGATGTTTTTGCCTGATGGCCATTTTGAACTAATAAAGACTATGGAATTGGCTCTACAAACCAATCAAACTACCCGATATCTTAACTATCATTCCTAACAAGTAATAAATCACTTAGGGAAGCTATAGAAAAGCTCTAAAAAAATAAGTAGAAATACAAAAAATAAGTTAATGGGTCATTATAGCCAAATCTATGGGACATTTTATTCCATCCTAAGGAGAGTTTAGGCCTTAATTTTCTAATAGACCATCTAGGGAATCATATTCTTACTCTGGAACTAGTGCTCCACTACAATTTCAAGTGTTTAAGGGCAATCAATTTGGGCAAAGAAGTGAGAGTCAGAGTTCATGAATAGTGGGGTATCAAAATCAAGAAAGTATGAGCCAATCATGACCTCCTCAGTAGCCATGTAAATAATATAAAAAGATTCATAAAGGTGCATATTTGTTCGATACAGATGCTTGGTTTTGGTGTTGTATGTCAAGGGATATGAAGAGAGAATGACCACAAATGGTCATGAGTGGTATGGAACAACCACTAGATCAGCCATTGCATCATTATCATCGGTGCATTCTTAAGGTAGGGCATACAGCCTATAGGTTTGGTAAAAGTGACAAAGGACTAACTTATTCTAGTGGAGTTTAGAATCATACATATGCTCTTGCAGATCAATAAAATTTTTAGGCTTCTCTTGATGTAGTTACAGGTATATTGTCCATCTTTTCACATAATGTATATACATAAATTGATCCAGATTCTACGTTATCAAATGTAACTCTATTGGTTGCTAGAAAGTTCAAGAGAATATCAGAATTACTAGTCAAGCCAATTAAAGTTTCTATGTCGATTAGTGAATCTACTATAGCTAAGAGAGTGTATCAAAATTGTATAATAACTATTTGTGGTCGTGATACAATGGCTGACATTGTTGAGCTAGAAATGGTACATTTGGATGTTATAATGGGTATCGATTGGTTGTCTTCTTGTTATACCATAATAGATTGCTAAACTAAGAATGCATATTTTTATTTTCCAAGAGAGACAGTCCTTGAATGGTGGGATAATATTAGCACGCCAAGAGGTAAATTTATTTATTATCTTAAGGTAAAAAGGCTGATTTCCAAAGTTTACATATGTCATCTAGTTAGAGTGTAATGTCCTCTAGTTAGAGTGAATGATACAGATGTAGAGCCACCAATTCTTCAAACAATTCCAGTGGTAAATGAATTTCCTGATGTATTTCCTAAAGATCTTCCATGTTTTCCTCTAGACCAAAAAGTAGATTTTTGTATTGATGTAATTCTTGGTACTCAACCAATCCCAATTCATCTGTATAGAATATCCCTAAAAGAAATATAGGAGTTGAAAAAGGAACTAAAATACTTGCTAAAAAAGGATTCATAAGGCCAAGTATCTCCCCTTGGGGTGCACCAGTATTATTTATGCATAAGAAAGATAGCTCATTTAGAATTTGTATAGACTACTGACAACTAAATAAGGTGACAGTTAAGAACAAATATCCCCTTCAAAGAATTGATGATTTGTTTGATCAGTTAGAAGGTCCCAAGTGTTTCTTAAAGATTGACTAGAGGTCGAGTAACCACCAAGTGAGGTTTAAAGAGAAAAATATACCCAAGATAGCTTTTCAAACATAGTACTGTCATTACGAGTTTTTACTTATGTATTTTCGTTTAACTAATGCACATGCAACATTTTAGGATTTGATGAATAGTATGTTTAAGACATTCCTATATGTGTTTTTGATAACATTTATTGATGATGTTCTTGTTTATTTAAGATCAAAAGAGGACCATACTAGTCATTTACGACAGTTATTATAGATTCTTTGTGATCATAAGTTAAATGCAAAGTTCTCTAATTATGAGTTTTAGTTAATATTTATGGCATTATTATGTCATATTGCATCTAATGGAAGAATAAAGAAGATTGAATAAGTGAAAAGTTGACCAAGACCTGCAATGCATATAGAAGTTCATAGTTTCCTTGGGTTGTTAGGTTATTAAAGAAGGTTTGTTTAAGGATTTTCTTCAATTTCTTCACCATTAATAAAGATAACACACAAAGTATCCAAGTTTCAATGGAATGGCGCATATGAAATGGTTTCCCTAAATTTGAAGCATAAGTTGACTTCTACACATATATTAGTACTTCAGAAGGCACAAAAAGGTATGCAGTGTATTGTGATGCTTCAGGAATTAGCTTAGAATATGAATTGATACAACATGGTAATGTAATATCTTATTCCTCAAGACAATTACAGCCATGTGAGAAAAATTATCCAACACATGATCTTGAGCTAGCAAAAATTATATTTTCTTTAAAGAGATGTCGCCACTATTTGTATGTGATTCATGTTGACATATATATCTACCATAAGAGTTTACAATATATCTTTAACCAGAACAACCTAAATTTAAGGAAGCTAATGTGTCTTGATCCATAAAAAGACTATGATGTTGATATCTTGTATCATCCAAGGAAAGCAAATGTAACAGTTGATGCTTTAAGTCATAAGAAAATCGTAATAACTAATGGGTATCCAATGAAAATGCAAGGAATATCTAATAATTCACACCAACTAGATAATTTGGGGGTTTGACTTCTTGAAAATCCAAATAAGCGAGTTATTGTGCATAATACATCAGAATCTTTATTAGTAGCTAAAGTAAAAGTGATGCAATATGTAGATCCTATTCTGTTACATCTTAAGGAGAATGTACAACATGATATGATAAAAGAATTTGACCTTGTGCAAGAGGGAGTAATTTGCTGCAAAAATAGATTATGTGTGCCTACTGTAGATGGGCTAAGATAGAGGATTATGATAGAGGCACATAATTCAAGGTATTCCATCCATCTGGAGTCAACTAAGATGTATCATTATTTGAAAGAAATGTATTAGTTTGGTGACATAATGAAGAAAATTACTATAAAATTGTCAAAGAGTTAAAGTAGAGAACATAAATCCTGGGGGATATATGAAACATATAGATATACTAATTTGGATATATGACATAATCAGCATAGACTTTATCACTAGTTTGTCTCGCATATCTCCAAAATTTTATTCTATATGGGTAATAGTTGATAGACTTACCAAATCAACATATTTCCTACTAGTTAACACCACTTTCATAGTTGAAGAATATGTGAGATTGTATATTAAAGTGATAGTTTGGATAAATGGAGTCCTAATCTCTAAAATATTTAATGGGGGAGATTAATTTACTGCAAATTTTTGGAAGTATTTTAAGAGAAATTTAGAAACATAAGTGAATTTAAGTACAATGTTTTACTCTCAAATAGATGGACAAAAAGAACATATCATTCAAACACTTGAAGTTATGTAACAGCTTATGTATTAGTCTTTGAAGGTAATTGGGATGATCATTTACCTCTTATTTAGTTCACCTATAATAATAGCTTCATTCATGTATCAGAATGGCATAATATGAAGCTTTATATGAAATAAAGTGTAGATCACCAATTAGATAGTTTGAAGTGGGTAGAACTGCCTTCTTTGAGAAAGATATTGTTCATCAAGCTATGGAAATGTATAAGGTGATACCAATGGATACAAATAGCCCAAAGTTGACAGAAATCATATATGGATGTTAGAAAAAGGTGGCTAGAATTTTTTATAGTTTATTGGGTATTCTTGAAGGTATAACCAATGAAAATGGTAATGATATTCGATAAGAAATAAAATCTAAGTTTGTGTTTTACGAGGCCATAGAAGATTATTGAATGGTTTGGCTAAGTCACATTTGAGTTAGAGCTACCCCAAGAGATCTCAATTATTCATCAAGTGGTTTGCATCTCAATGCTTTGAAAGTGTATAGTGGATCCATCTTATATTATTCATACTAAATATGTACAAGTTATGAAAGATTTCACCTATGAAGAAGTACCTATTTGTATTCTAGATTGACAAGTTAAGATGTTAATAAATAAGGAAATATCGTCTATAAAAAGTACTTTGGAGAAACTAGCAAGTAGAAAAGATCACTTGAGAAGCTTAAATAGCAATGAAATCCAAGAACCCTCATTTATTCAAATACAAAGAGAGAGTCCAAGATACTAAATTGGAGAAATAACAAGTAAGTATAATTTATATGTATTATGTGTTAACAGAAAGATTAAAAAAAGGCTTGGACTTGTATAGGTTAGACAATTATTCTAATATTCGAGGACGAATTTTCCTAAAGGGAGGAGGATGAAACACCTCATATCTTACATGTACTTGTTCTTATTAGGTAATGGAATAGATATGTTATGTGAGTATGGATTGTGTAAATGGGTTTCTATATACTACTCGTATATTTTAATGTGACACGACTAAACGAACGTCGATATAAATATTTACTTGGAATCATAAGATGGTATTTTAATTTAATGTTTAAGTGACTAAGTGTAACAAGTTATAAGTTAGATTAAAGAGATTAAGAACTGAAAATAGAATTAAAAATTGAGGTGCTTGTTTGACTTAATTAAGCTAGTAGGTGAGTCACCTACTTGAGATACATAAACCAAGTTAATCAACCCAAGGCTATGGATCATATTTGGGCCTTCATTAATGTGCTCATTTAGGCCCAAACTAAGTAAAAGAGAAAGAAAATGGAAAAAGACCCCAAAACTAAAATCTGCCAAGGCCCAATTTCATTAAACCCAACAAAGAATCAAGCAAATAGGTTCATCACCTACTTTGAACTTTGAACTCTTGAAATTCTTAAGAATGTGCATCACCTACTTTGACTAATTTGACCAATTTGAGGTCCAAAATGCAACTAAAAATATATCCAAAATAGGGCCTATGTAAAGAGAAGTTGTTGGTTATTTCCCTCATTTCTATGTCACTAAAAGTATAATATTTCATAAGTTATCTCCATATTTCTCTAGAACAAAAAAGAGAAACCTTATTTCTCCATATAGGGTTCATGAAGAAATCCCACCTTTGTAATACAAGGTAAGGTAAAACACTTATGGTTTAGCTTAATTCTACCATGGAAGATTAGGAAATCATGTTATTCATGCTTAATTATAAATACAAGGAAAAATATAAAACAAGCAAACTGCCCACTTTTCCTTGTTATTACGAGACTTGTCTTTTCTTCTTTGGTTTAAAGTATGAAGGAGTGTTCAAGTTCTTAAAGATTTTGACTTAAATGGATAAGTTATAGAAAATTGAGGTAAGGATGCTCTATTTTATCCTCCTTATATATAAATTTGGATAAAGAATTATGGTTGTGTTGTTAATAAGAAGTCAAGGGATGATGAGTTCAATATTTGGTTGCTACGATAATGTAAATTTGGGGCTATTTTATGGACTATTTTATATGTATAGGTTGAGGACTCTTAGGTTGATTTTGGGGAAAGGTATGAGTAGTTTGTATTGGAATATAGAAGAAGGGTGTAGTGGTACCCACAAACTAAATATTGTTTATGTTTTATTGCCTATTCTATTTTACATATTATTTTTAGGGTGAAATAGAGCCAAAGTTGTTTTGGAGGATCATAGAAGAATCTGTATAGTATGTGGATGTAATTGGAGGAGAAAAGGGTTAAAATAACACCCTTGAATTGATAAATTATGGTCTTAGTGTCCGGTTATTGTTTTTGTAAAGTTAAGTAGCCTAAATATGTTGGTTATTTACTAATACTAGTTTTACCATATTCTTTATTGTAGATAAGTAATCTAAAAGTATTGATGTTAATTTGGGCTCATATCAAAGTTATACAATAAGGTATCTATGATACTCTTTTTTGTAGTCTTTGGCATGAAATCCAACACGTGTTACAAAGTAAGCTTCTAAAGTTGTCCTAGAGAAAATGATACATTATGGAAGCTCATGATCTTCTCTGTAGATAAACACTTTTTCCTCATTCTTTAATGTGTTAAAACACCTTAATACGTGCTTATTATCAAGTTTGCATGTCTAGTTTTATGAGAAAGTTTTAGGATCTCTCCTTTAAGTCAAATAAAACCCATGTATTATTTTTAGCTCCTAAATATTATATTTGTGTAAAAAATGCTTCTTACCTCATTATTATTGCATTAATTGCTTATCCACATGTCTTTTTCTTGCAGATTATTGTTCAAAAGTACAACAATGTTATGACCAGCAAAGTAACAATCTCAAAGCTTAAATTAACTAAGAAAGTATAAACTGTATATGTGGCAGCTCAGGGGCATAAGACAAGCATGGGACGATCTCGATTCCTTTATATGTGTGTGGAAAATCAAGAGCGAAATCCTAGAAGGTGCTAATCTAAATCTATTTATATATGGATGGTAGATCAGGGGTGTAAGCCTAGCATGGGTTGATCCAAATTTTTGTATTTACCACTGATTAGCTTATCATTCATAACATATACATTACAAAGATGATAAAGTAAGATGGGTAACATAAAGGAAAGAATATAAAGTACCTGATCCTACAAGCATATATAAAGGTGCTCTACTATCACCATTCATACACTTGTATATGATTTCAATTGAGCTATTGTATTATATGTAATTAATTTTATCCTTATATATTTAGTACATATTTTTTACGGATGTCCCTTACAGGGGACCTTTATTTTATGTTACAAGCATAGGTTCTTCATCTAATGCACCTCCCTAGTAGGGTATAAGATATCCAGTGGCTATTGGTGCGCTCCAAGTTAATTTGGGGTTTTTTGAGTCTGTTATATATGTTTTGGCCTTGTGTAGTAGTAAAAAGTATGGCAAGGGTTTGTCCCCACCTTAACTAAGACTATGTGTATTTTTTAGGCTTTTAGACCAATGTAAAGTTAAGCATGATAGCATTTTATCTTTTAGATATTATGGCCCCAACAGGCATGTCTTGTATACATAGTTTTAGGCTTGTAATATATTCTCATTGATGTATTATATTATCATAGTTACATATGAGAAATGTAAGGTTATAGGTTGGTGCTCTCTGGACTCTATGACGATGGGGTGACTTTTCTCCCTAATAAAATTTAAGGCGTGACAGTATCAATGATTTGTTTAACCAACTTCAATATTCAATAGTGTTTTCTAGGATAGATTTAAGGTGTTTTTACCATTAATTGAGAATTAGGGATGCACACATCCTTAAGATAGCCTTCAAACTCGTTACTATTATCATAAGTTCTTAGCGATATCTATTGGGTTGATCGATGCGATAGCATCTTGTATAGATCTAATGAACCATATGTTCAGGTCGTATTTGGACTCATTCATGATAGTATTTATTAATGACAGTCTGGTATATTCAAGGAGTAAGAAGAAGCGTGAGAAAGATTTAAGGACTGTGCTCCACATTTTTAGAGATCACAGGCTTTATGACATGATCTTAATGTGCTAGTTTTGGATTAAGTCTATAGTTTTATTGGGGCACGTAGTGTACAAGGATGGTATTATGGTGGGCCCAATAAATATTGAGGCTATTCATAGTTGAGCTAGGCCTATGTCGCCTATTGAGGTTTGTAGTTTTGTTGGGTTGGCAGGTTACTATAGTTGGTTTATTGAGGGTTTTTCTTAAACAGAAGCACTTATTAATAGATTAACCAGGAAAGAGTTTTTATTTTAGTGATCCACGAGTTGTTTATGATATTTCTAAAGCTCAAAGATTTTTTTACTTCTACTTTTGTTCTGACTCTTCCAATTGAGGGTGAGAGTTTTACCATATATTATAATGCATTTATTGGTTGCTAAAGGTTTTTTTATGCAGAGATGATGTGTACTTTTATATGTATCGAGGAAACTTAAGGTTCATGAGGGCAACTACCCCACTCATGACTTGGAGTTGACAACAGTAGTGTATGTATTTAGCTTTGAAGGCGTTATTTGTGTGGGGTTCATTGTGAGATCTTTATTGATCACCCAGTCTTAAGTATATTATGTATCAGAAGGAGCTTAATTAGAGACAGTGTAGATGGATTATGTTGCTGAAGGACTATGATATCACCTTTCTCTACCATTCAAGCAAGGGAAATATGGTAACGGACACTTTGAGCTGCAAATCAGTGAGTATGGGTAGCTTAGCCTTTATTTCAGTTTCTCAGTGGTAATTGGTTTTGATCATCTAGTCCTTATCCAACTTGATAGTTTTTTTGGATATTTTTGACTCTCGGAGATCATTCTAATGTTAGGGCCAAATCTATCATGTTGGAGCAGATTCAAGATCTTCAGTTTAAAGGTAGAAGGCTTTGTAGAATTCAAGGACATGTGTTAAGAGTTGAGTCTAGGACGGCTACCATAGATTCTGATGGTGTCCTAAGGTTTAATGGTCATAGTTGTGTTCTAATGATTGAAGATTTGATTAAGGTTTTTCTTTGTGAGGCGCATAGCTCTATATACTCTAATAATCATAGGAAAACTAAGATATATAGGGATTTGAGTCATCATTACTAATGGAGTGGTATGTGGAGAAATATAGGAATATTTATTGCTCAATTCCTTTGTTGTCAGCTGGTAAAGGCCAAGTATTGAAAGCCCGATGAATTGATTTAGTAGCTACCTATCCCTTAGTGGAAGTGAGAGAGAGTTACTATGGATTTTGTAGGTGGAGTAACTCACAATTCCAGTGGTTTTTATATCATTTGTGAAACACCTTAGTTTTTGGACCTTAGAAAATTTCCTAGAATTTTAATCTTTGGAACCAATATGACTCATGGGTACGGGCTGTATGTTGGGGTACAGATGGTATGGTATGGTCATATCTTAGTAGTGTTGGTTGGTGTGATGGATTTTGGTTACTAGAATGGATACAACTTAGGGGTAAGAGTCATATGGATGGTTACAGATTGCTTGGTTCCTTAACTTATTCATAGACTATGTTACTTAGGTTGGATCTGAGTATAAGTGGCTCACCATGAGCTGTAATCCAGGGTACAAATCATACCGAAGACTTGTATAGTGGAAAATGTCTAAATCCTTCTGCTCTTTTATTATGCCAGGGATATGGGTCATGGATGCGAATTGTATCCTATGCTTATGACTTGGTTGGATGAGTTGTATACTGGACATTATTTGATCCAAGAGTTGAGGCTTGGGTACTAGTGGTGCATACCAATAGTATTGGGAGGGTACGACTGGTGAGGGCTAGTTGTTTCCCTGTGATGGGAATTTTATACAATTTAAGTAGGGGTATTCTGGATATTTCCCTACTTATTCTAATAGGGTCCTGCAACCTCTAACAAACTTAGGAGGACTTTTACCCTAATATTCTATTAATTAACACTTAGAAACTCTTCCTAAGCACTCCATAATTCTCTTAAAAGCTTTTGGATAAGAAAAGTTAGGGTTTCAACTAAGGGATCAATTTGGGGCTTATGTTGGTGATTTCTTTCCATCATCATCTTGGTTTAAGTCAGTTTTGTCTTCCCTCATTGTTAATGTAAATAAAGTCATGGTTTATATGAACGTTTTCATGGTTTTACTAGTGCATGACTTTGGCTTTCCAATATGATTTGGGGGTTTTGATGTTAATTACTTGGTTATGGTTTCCCGTGGTTTTAATTATGCTTTTTATTAATGGTGGCTTTTAATAATTGGATTGAATGGGAATGTTTTATTGGTTATTGGAATAGGTTGGTGATATTATGCCCCAAATGTGTTTGACAAAATGCTTATAAATATATGTTCATTGCATTGACTTCTTTTAATGGAACTGTTGCATGTTTAAAACTTGGTAAAGGAATTATGCATGGTTTAAATAGTTTGGAAAGGATAAATACTAATTGTTTATGCTTGTGGGGAACATGAAAGTCTCCTAAGTGGTTTAATATGGTAAATGGAAGGGCACTTGAAAGTCCCCTTAAACCTATAAATGGTTAGCTATGGATGATATATACAAGTAAGGGGTGGTATGATGAGACCAATATTAATGGCCTTGGGTAATAAATGAATAATGGTTTAGTTATTTGGAAATTAGTTTTAATTGGGAAATAATGGCAAGAGGTGTAGATTAGCCATAGAAAGTGGAGGTCCCGGGGGAACCAAAACTAGAAACTCGTATTTGCTAATATGAGGTCGGTATATGTGACCATATGCATGATGTCACACTTTAGTTTAGGGATGTACTAGACATCCCATGGGATACTTCCCTGGTCTTACGGCTAAACGCACTGGAGCCCTTTCAAAAGGGGGAGCTGAACCCATATAACCCGTGGGTGGTTTAGTAAGGCAAAGCTATACAATCCAGGTAAAGGTTTTGAAGTCATGTTAAACCCGGTCCCTTTTACTGGCATAGTTATATATATATGTATGGTTGTGTGCATATGGATAAATTTTACTTGGCTTTATAAATGACATTATTTTATCCTTACCTTGAGATCATGCAAGCGACCACTTGCTAACCCTCTCTACTGGTGGTTGTATACCCATGCTATGTAGGAACTGACTATTCTACTCCTCTTATATAGTGATTTACTCAAGTACAACATTTTGAATAATGGTTTTGGCTATAGTTGGGGGCATCTCCCAATCGTATTGCATTACTCTTTTGGATAGAGGCTTTGTGGTACTTCTATGGGTTGGTATGGGCAGGATCAATCATGGTGTCATCTTTGGCATTGGAATAAGATGGGAGGCTTTCATTATCGGAAAAAAGTTCTCGCTGTTTCATCATATTTCATTTTGGAATTAATTATACTATGTTCTGGAACATCCTTGGTTTATGGCTTTGTTTGGTATTGTTTTGTATGGTTGGACTATTGGTCTGAGATGGATGGACTAGGTTGGGTTGTCCATGGTTGTGACCTATTCCTAGAGTCCTTATATGAGCTTTTACACTAACTTGTTATATGATAAAAATTTAGCAAACTCATGGCAGGAAGGCTGGAGGTTGGGTTAGGTAACGGGGGTTGTCTCCGTTCCTGGTCAGACTTGGGATATCTATTACGACAAGTCCCCAGGGAAGGTCATGTCAAGTTGGTATCAGAGCCTAGGTTCATGGTCAATTGGGAGTCCATAAAGACGTGTTGAGTAGGGTCTCTTTTAGGGGTGTGTAGCTTTCCACAATTATAAAAGAGTGTCTACAAGGCATTTAGGAATGCTTTACTTTATTGGTATTCTATCTTCAAGCCTTAATTCTCAATCCTGGAATATTCTCTAATCCTTGTTTATTTGTCTTTCAGATCATTCATGCCTCGTATATCTGGAACATAAGGAAATTTTTCTATCCTATATGAGGGTAATACTGAAGGAGTGCATCCTACTTCTGGGGTTTATGTTTGATATCACGGTCCTATCCCTGATAGTTTTAGGATTCCACCGATTGCTACTAGTCTTTCTCAGGACGAGGTGACTAATGTAGAATTCCGTCAGTCTATTCATGCTATTGATAAGTTGGTTGCTGCTCAGGCTGAGCGGGATGTTTTTGGTTCTTTGTTTGCTAAGGCAATGATGGTTGGCCAATTTATAAAGATGGGTCCTTCCACTTTTTCTGGAGTGAAGGTAGAGGAGGATCCATAAGGCTTCTTGAATAAGATGGAAAAGATACTGTGGGTGATGCAGGCTACTAATGAGAAGGGGGTGAAATTTGTGGCTTATTAGCTTAAATATGTTGCATATCAATGGTATAAAGAGTCGGATAGGGATAGAGAAGATATGGAGGAGTCATCCTTGTGAGATGCCTTCTCTGGTGCTTTTCTTGATTGTTTTTTCCCTAAGAGTTGAGAGAAGCAAAGATAGAGGAGTTTGTGAACCTCAAGCAGGGGAGGATGTCTGTAAAGGAATATGCCTTGAAGTTTCAACAATTGTTAAGGTATGCTCCTAATTTAGTGGATGACATACGGTCTAGAATGAGGAAGTTTGCTTCTGGGTTAAATAAGGATCTTATTTAGAGAGAAAAACTGCCTTGCTAATTAAGGATATGGACATCTCTAGGTTGACTATTCATATGCAGTAGGTAGAGAATGAGAAAAGGAGGTAGGAAGAGTTTAGAGATAGGTAGGAAAAAAAGAGTATATTTTCTGATCAGGGAGGTGCTCAGTCTAAGAGTGGTAGACATGGTGGAAAATGGAAGAAAAAAAAGTTGGGGAGTTCTGGTTCCTACTCTTCTACAAGTTCTCCTTATCATTCGGGCTATAAGCGTCATCAAGGTGGTGACAATTCTCAGGCACAGGGTACCCGATCATAGGTGAGCGAAGGTTTGTTATTTTTTCATGTCCTTCTTGTTGGTTCTATGGTCTTTTTCATCGGGGTTATTACGATGAAGGAAGGGACAAATGCTTCAAGTGCGGTCAGGCAAGACAGTGGCTTAGGGATTTTCTGGTTAATACGGTTGCTATGGGAGTGAAAAAGATTCATATGCCTATATCTTCTACTCCTGCACTTGGTGGTGTGGCATCTGCTTCTATTACTGTTGTTGGTTCTAGTATAGGTCAAAATAGGTTGTATGCTTTGGAATCCCAACAGTAATTCTTGGTATCACCTGGTGTCATTACTAGTATGTTACATCTTTTCTGTCATGACGTATATTGTTTGCTTGATATAGGGTCTACTTTTTCTTATATTACTCCTTATGTTTCTTTATCTTTTAGTTTTTATCCGAAAGTTAGTTTGTATCCTTTTTTTATTTCTACCCTGATAGGTGACTCAGTTATTGCTAAGAGATTCTATAAAGAGAGAGTGTTATCTGTTGGTGGCAAGAAGTCCTTGGTGGATCTGTTTGAGTTGGATATGGTCGATTTAAATGTTATTCTGGGTGTGGAATGGTTATGCATTTTTCTATGCGTCTTTGTATTGTCAAACCCATAGGGTTAACTTTAGGCTCCTTAGTGAACTGGTTATAGAGTGGGAGGGTGTTTCTTTAGCTCCTAAGGGTAGTTTTATTTCATATCTTAGAGCTCGTAGACTAATCTCCAAAGGTTGTCTTTATCACTTGGTTTGGGTTAAAGATTCTAACTCGGAAGGTCCTTCTTTTCAGTCAGTTCCGGTGGTTAATGAGTTTCCAGAGGTTTTTCCAAATGATCTTCCTGATGTACCTCCAGGCAGGGTAATAGAGTTTGGTATTGATTTCCTGCCAGACCCTCATCCAATTTATATTCCTCTAAATAGAATGGCTCTGACTGAGTTAAGGGATCTCAAGTAGAACTTAAGGATCTTCTGGATAAGGAGTTTGTTCATCCTAGTGTATCTTCTTAGGGTGCATCGGTGTTTTTTGTGCACAATAAGGATGGTTCTCTTCGGATGTGAATTGACTACAAGCAGTTGAACAAGGTGACATTCAAGAACAAGTATCCTCTTCCAAAGATAGATGATCTGTTTGACTAGCTTAAAGGTTCCAAGTTCTTTTATAAGATAGATCTTTGGTCTGGGTACCATCAGCTAAATATTAGGGAGGTGGATATCTCTAAGATGACTTTTCGTACTTGGTATGGGCACTTTAAAATTCCGGTGATGTCATTTGGGTTAACTAATGCTCTAACAACATTTATGGATCTGATTAATAGGGTATTCATGCAATATTTGTATTTTTTTCATTATTGTGTTGATTAATGACATTCTGGTTTATTCAAAGAGTGGGATGGATTATGATAATCACCTGTGTGTGGTGTTGCAGACCTTAAAGGAACAATAGTTGTATGCCACGTTCTCCAATTGTGAGTTTTGGTAAAATATTGTGACTTTCATAGGTCATATTATTTCTAGTAAAGGGATCGTGGTGGATTCACAGAAGGTTAATGTGGTGAAGTGGTGGCCTAGACCTAAAACTCCATCCGATATTCTGAGCTTCTTGGGTTTAGACGGGTATTATAGGTAGTTTATGGTAAGCTTATTATTGATAACTGATCCTTTGTCTAAGTTCACTCAGAAGAAGGTCAAGTTTTTTTGTCAGATGCTTGCAATGGGCGTTTTGAGAATTTGAATGATAAGTTAACTTCGGCTCCAATTTTGATTTTCAAGAAGGCAATAATGGGTTTGTGGTTTATTATGATGCATCTCGGGTAGGTCGTGGTTGAGTGTTGTGTAACATAGGTAGGTGATTCTCTATGCTTCCAGATAGTTGAAGGTACATGAGAGGAATTATCCTACTTATGATTGGGAGTTGTTAGTGGTTGTGTTTGCTTTGAAAATATGGCGGCAGTATTTGTATTGTGTCCATATAGATATCTTTTCCGATCATAAGAGCCTACAGTATGTGCTCACCTAGATATAGCTTAATCTCAGGCAGAGGATATGGCTTGAGCTTTACAAAGATTATGATATGAGTGTTCACTACCACCCAGATAAGGCTAATCTAGTTGTTGATGCTCTTAGTAGGTTATCCATAGGGAGTTTGGCTCATGTGGAGAAATAAAATTAGGAATTGGTGAAGGATATTCACCATTTGGATAATATTGAAGTTTGTCTCTTATACTCAAAGAATGGTGGTGTGGTGGTGCAAGAAGTGGTTCGGTCATCTCTTGGTACGGAGATCAAGGATAAGCAAGTTCTAAATCCTATCTTGATGAAAATTAAGGGTGACGTTGGTGGGAAAAAGGTAGTGGTGTTTTGAGATTGGTGGTGACGGTACTTTACAGTATTAAGAGAAGATGTGAATTCCTGATGTTGATAGGTTACGACAAAGGGTTTTGGCAGAGGCACATGAGTAGCGTTATGTTGTCCATCCTGTCTCGACTAAGATGTATCATTATCTCAAGGAGATCAATTGGTGGAATGGTATGAAGAGAGATGTGGCTAATTTTATAGACAAATACATGGTGTGTCAATAGGTTAAGGTTGAGCATATGAGCCTAGGAGGGTTGTATCAAGAAATTGATTATCCCGAATAAAAGTGGGAAATGATCAATATGGACTTTGTTACTTGTCTACCTCAGTCATAGAATCAGTGTGATTTGATCTGGGTCATCGTGGATAGGATGACTAAGACTGCACACTTTTTTCCAGTGCAGACTACCTTCTTGATGGAGGATTATGGGAATCTGTATCTTCAGGAGATTATGAAGCTGCATGGGGTGCTTGTTTCGATTATTGTTGATCATGCCATGTAGTTTACATCTCTCTTCTGGCGGTCTTTCTAAAAAGGGTTGGGGACTAAGGTTAGTTTGTGTGCTATTTTCATTCACAAATAGATGGGCAAGAGTAGACAACTATTCAGACATTGCAGGATATATTTCAGGCATTCGAGGATATATTTCATGCCTGTATAATTGATTATGGTGGCAATTGGGTTGAGCATCAACCTTTGGTAGAGTTTGCTTACCACAATAGATATTATTTTAGTATTGGTATGGCCCCTTTTGAGGAGTTGTATGGTAAGAGGTATAGACCTCTTATTGGTTGGTTTGAGCTTGGTGAGGTAGACATGTTTGGTCCTTTCTTGGTCTACCAGGCTATAGAGAAGGTGAGGATGATTTAGGGTAAGTTTAAGGCTACCTAAAGTATCCAAAATCCTATGCGGATGTTAGGTATTGAGACTTGGAGTTTGAGGTTGGGGATAAGGATTTCCTCAATGTATCTCCCATGAAGGAAGTAGTGCAGTTTGGCAAGAAGGGAAACTCTATCCCAGGTATGTGGGTCCTTATAAGATATGGCGGAAAGTTTGTAATGTATCTTATGAGCTAGAGTTTCTTTCTAGCTTAAACTTGGTTCATTCGATCTTTCATGTTTCTATGTTCAGAAAGTGCATTGGTGATCCTTCTTCGATAGTTCCTTTGGAAGGATTGGGTCTCACTAATTCTTTGTCTTATGAAGAGGTTCCAGTTGAGATCTTGCATAGGCACGTTTGTTGGTTACAGACCGGTGATGTGGCTTCGATTAAGGTTCTTTGGCGGAACCATAAAGTGGAATAAGCTGCTTGTGTAACAGAAAAGGACATGAAGTCCAAGTATCCGCATCTATTTCTTGCTCTTGGAATTCGTGCAAAAGGTATGTGTCTCCAACATATCTTTATTTTCAGAGTTTGTTAAAGAAAAGACTTATATCTTTGCCTCATTGTTTTTTAACTTTGTTAGAGATTAGGAATATGTTTGATAACTGAATGCAATTGACTCTAGCGTGTGGTTACCCCTTACCTTGTCCATCATTTGGGGATAAATGTTCATATTGGGGAGACTGAAACACCTTAGTTTCTGTACTTTAGGAAATTTCGTAGAATTTTGATCTCTAGGACCAATACGACTTATGGGTACAATTCATATATTGCGGTACAGATGGTATGGTCCAGTCGTATACTGACTACTGTTGGTTGGTGTGATGAATTTTGGTTATTGGAATGGATACAAATGAGGGGTATGAGTCATATTCGTTGTTACAGATTGCTTGGTTCCTTAACTTAATCTTAGATTTGGTTACTTAGGTTGGGTCGGAGTACGAGTTGCTCACCTTAAGCCATAAGCCAGGGTACAAATCGTACCCAGGTCTCATATGGTGGACAGTGTCTAAATCCTCATAGTATTTTATTCTGCAAGGGATATGGGTCATGGATACGGATCATTTATTGTGGGTACGACTTGGTTGAATGAGTCGTATACTACACAATGTTTGATCCAAGGGTTGAGGGTTGGTTACGAATAATGGATGCCAATCGTATTTGGGAGGGTACGACTCGTGAGGGCCAGACGTATCCCTGTGACGGGAATTTTGTATAACTTAAGTGGGGGTATTCTGAACATTTCACTACTTACCCTAATTGAATCCCATGGCTTCTAACCAACTTGGGAGGATATTTACACTAATAGTCTATTCATTATAACTTAGAAACTCTTCCTAAACACTCCACATTTCTCTTTAAGAGCTTTTGGAAAAGGTAAGATAGGGTTTTAACTAAGAGATCAATTTGGAGCTTATCTTGGTGATTTCTTTCCATCATCATCTTGGGTTAAGGCATGTTTCTTTTCCCTCGTTGTTATTTTAATTAAAGTCATGGTTTATATGAATGATTTTATGGTTTTACTATTGCACGACTTTGGCATTCTAATATGTTTTGGGGGTTTTGATGTTAATAGCTTGATTATAATTTCCCATGATTTTAATTATTCTTTTATATGTATTAATGGTGGTTTTTGAAAATCAGATTATTTGGGAATGCCTTGTTGGTAATTGGAATTGGTTTTGGTCATATTATTCCCCTAATGTGTTTGATAAAATTCTTATAAAGATATTTTTATTCAATTGGCTTCTTTTAATGGAACTTCTGCATGTTTTAAGCTGAATAAAGAAATTATGCATGGTTTAAATTGTTTGGAAAGACTAAAGACTAATTGGTTATGCGTGTGGGGGAACATGGAAGTCTCCCAAGTGTTTTAATATGGTCAATAGAAGGGCACTTGAAAGTCCCCTTAAACTTATAAATGGCTGGCTATGGATGATACTAGCATGTAAAGTTTGGTATGACGATACCAATATCAATGTCCTCAGTTAATATATGAATAATGGTTTTGTTATTTGGAAATTATTTTAATTGTTCAATAATGGAAGGAAGTGTTGCTAAGCCAGGGAAACCGGAGGTCCCATGGGGACCAAACCTAGAAACTCATATTTGTCGATATGAGGTTGGACTTAGTAACCGTGTGGATGATGTCACACTTTATTTTAGGGATGTACTAGTCATCCCATGGGATACTTCCCTGGTCGTGCGGCTACACGCACTGGTCCCTTTCAGCAGGGGGAGCTAAACCCATATAGCTCGTGGGTTGTTTAGGACAGCAAAGCTACACAACCCAGGTAAAGGTTTTAAAGGCATACTAAACTCGATCCCATTTCCTGGCATGGTTATATATATATGGTCGTGTGCATATGGATTAAGTTTACTTGGTTTTATAAATGGCATTAATTTATCTTTACCCTGAGATCATCCTAGCGGTCACTCGCTAACCTAGTCTACTGGTGGCTGTATACCCACGTTATGCAGGAATCAGCTGTTCTACTCCTCCTACATAGTGATTGACTCGGGGACACAATTTGGAATGAAGTAGTGAGCTTCCATCTTTTAGGAAGGCATCATTTGATGTTATGGATATTTTTAGACTTTTGACTTTATTTTGGATATTGGTTTTGGCTATAGTTGGGGGCATGGCCCAACTGGATTTTAGTACTCTTTTAGATAGTGTCTTTGTGGTACTTCTATGGATTAGTATGGGCTGGATTGGTATTGGTGTCGGCCTTGGCATTGGAATAGGCTGGGAGGCTGGCATCATCAGACAAAATTTCTCATTTTTCTGACATAGTTCATTTTGGGATTAATTATATTATGTTCTTGAACATCCTTGGTTTATGGCCTTATTTGGTATGGTTGGACTATTGGTCTGGGATGGATAAACTCATTTCGGTTGGTCACGGTTGTGATTTATTCCCAGAGTTTTTATGTGAGCTATTATACTAACTTGTTATATGCTCAAAGTTCAGCCAACTCATGGCAGGCGGCTGGAGGTTGGGTTGGGTAATAGAGGTGGTCTTCGGTCCTGGTCAGACCTGGGATGCCCATTAGACGAGGCCCCAGGGTGGGTTGTGTCAATTTGGGTCATAATGGATCAATTGACCAAGACTACATTTTTATCCTCGTTTAAATTTCCTACAGTGTCGAGAGGCTAGCCCATGTTTATATTTAGAAGGTGGTTTGCTGACATGGGGTACCTATCTTCATTATTTCAAACCAAGTCTCTTAGTTCATTTCTATCTTTTGGAGGACATTTTAGGGGGAATTAGTCACCCAGGTTGGCCTTAATATTGCCTTTCATCACCAGACTGATGGGAAATAAGAGAAAATGATTAACATCTTAGAAGACATGCTCTATTCTTTTGTGTTAGATTTTGGGGGTCAATGGAACCGGTTTCTACCTTTGGTAGAGTTTGCATATAATAACAACTTTTATTAAAATATTTAGATAGCCTTATTTAAGGCATTATATGGTATGCGATGTTGATATTTTATTGGTTAGTTTGAGATTTCTAAAGGTAGGCCTCATGGAATAAATTTTCTTTGTGAGTCATTGGACCAAGTTAGGGTGATTTAGGACCGAGTACGAGTATCTCGGAGCTGAAAAAGGAGCTATACTGACAATAGATATCATCTATTGAGGTTCAGAGTTAGTGATAGGGTCTTCCTACAAGCATTGCCTATGAAGGGCATGATGAGGTTCTAAAGTAGGGTCTATTTTATCCTCAAATATAGTTGATCCTTTGATATCTTGCAGACATTTGGGGAGGTAACATTTGTGTTTATATTTCCCTTGCCTTTTAAGCCATCCACCCAGTGTTTCATATATCTATGTTGCGGCTGTACATTTCAAATGAGTTGAACGTAGTTTGGTGGGGCTCGGTTCTATTGGACGAGAGGTTGGAGTTTGTAGAGGAACCAATGACCATTTTTCTTGAGATGTCAGACGTTGCGCTCTAGGGATATTCTGGTAGTTAAGGTTCAATGTCATCATTATCTGCCTGAGAGGCCAAGCATGAGATATAGGCCTAGTATCCCTACTTGTTCTAGCTTTTAGGTACTTCCTTAACCCTTGAATTGGTAGAGGAAAGTCCTTTTAGTAGTTCATGTTGTAATAACCCTCACGATCATTTTTATTGTTTGACATATTTATTCATGTCTAGAGCTTTTCTATAACTGTCGCAAGTTATTTATGACTTATTAGGACTGACAGATTGATATTTTAGTTATTCGTTTGACAATTTATTAATAGCAAATATATTGTGAAATATTTTATCTAAATTAGCCTTTGATGAAAATATAATTTATTACCCTTCTAAAATATTATTAGCATTTGGTAGAAATATAATTTATTACTCTTCTAAAATGTTTTGAATTTGTATAAGATTCTTTAGTTATAATATATCTACATTACTTTATAAATAGTTTTATAACTTAATAATATTTTAAGGGGAGATGGTGAATCTAGATAAGTTAAAATATCATTAATATATAATAGAGTTTTTATTAGAAATAATTTTATATTAATTATGATATATTCAAGATATTATATTTATTTTACCACGAACCTATAAAATATATGAATACAAATATATCAGAGAAGAAAAGCTTGTGTTGCCACTCAAATCCATGTGGATCCTAGGAAAAAGGGCACAAGTAAAGTGATGGTGTGGTGACATCATTTTAGTACTACATACACAAATTTCAATAAATCTAAGTGTAAGTAAATATGATATTTTTTTTATGTTATGTACTTGTAGGATTATGTATCCATTCAATGTTTTAACTTCAACAATTTGTTCTTTACATACAAATTTTAATATTCCTACAAATATCTTTTCATTCATTTCTTCTTGGTTCAATCACCAAGAAAAGTTTAAGCTATTTCTATACTTATTCAAGCTCGTGGTCCAGTAAGGCATTATCTGAAGGCTTCTCGGACAGATTTTTAGCTTTGACATCCAAGTAGGCTAGACTTACCCTATATTTGGATTGAGTTTATGTAAAGTATTAAAATACTATTATACTAATTTTGGACAGGTGGTTGTAGCTCGTGTATCATTTAAAATAGTTTATACCCTATTTATCTGGTTAATACCCTCTTCTAGTAAATTTTAGTCTTGTTATCCCTTAATATGATAGAGTATCTATAACCTTAGGACATGTAATTAAGCTACGAAACCTTGGATTCATCACTTTTTAATTATGTTCTGCGAATGTTTATTTAAATATATTTCAATGATGGTTCAGGGCTTGCATATACTTTGTTTCTGTCATATATTATGAATTTTTGCACCACTTTGACATTGGTTGCGGTATGGTTTGAATTTTAATTTTATAATTGGATATGATTACTATACGTTTCGGTTCGCATTCAGCATCTAATTATGATGATATGGGAGTTTCGGTACTGATTACTGTTGCTCTGGGAGTTGTGGTTCTTTTAAGTTTCGATTAGAGTCTAACATCTGATTATGAATTTTGTTGTATATCATGTGTGTGGCCTCTAGTTATTACCAACTTTTTTCAATTCGTAAATGACATATAGCCTCTTGTTATTATCAATTGTTACCGGTTCAAGCCTGTTATCTGGCCTTGCATTACTATACAATGGTGCTGATTTGATCCCGGTGCACATTTAGAGGGATACAATGGTTTCATGGGATTGGTTCAGATATGGATTATTTACATTTTTCTTTAAAATTGCTACTTGTGTGTCCCACAACTTATGAGGCACGTTTGGGTTAATTGCCTTCTTTAGTGTGCCTGGAGAACTTATAGGGGCCTTTTATTAGTGTGTTATTTAACTTTTTGTATCGATTTTACTTATTCCATTATTGCATTTGCATAACTTGATAGTTGTTTACCTTTCTACCTTATTTACTGTTGACTTAGACTACATTCTCACATTTTCGTTATACTTTTCTTTTACTGAACTCAGTAGGACTATGATGTCTAATGAGTACCTGTTTCTTTGGTACTCATACTACATTTTTTCATCATTACCCTAATGCATATCCAAGTACTAGAAATCGATATTAACATGATTCATATTATCCAGTACTGATCTGGAGCAGGGTGAGTTTCAAGCCAAGAAGATTTTGAGTTTCAAGTAAATAAACTAGAGTGTGTGTTGATTTATGTAAATCTCATGTTAAATCTTTTAATTGTGATGTTGAATATGGTAGTCATAACATTCATATATTACTCATTCTCATGTACAATAATTATACATCCTAGGTGTTTGAAGAAGTGTCAATGTGAATGAATTGTGCATGGTAACCTATGTGTGATGCTTTTAAAGTAGAGATATGGTTTCATTATATATGCTATCGAGTCCTGGGGTATTGAATACCCAAAATTAGCAGTTTATCTAGTCTTCAGTTAAAATAGAGTGATTTTGTGGTATCCCAAATAGTAGCATTTGGTCGATTAACAGAATCAGTGTATGTTCGGTTAAGCCTAGTATAGTTTAGTGATCAGTTCCAGTGATGATTTAGTTGGGAGTAGGATTCAGCATCGAGCGAACCTAAGGATGGGGAAATTCCTGCCAGTATAGGGTTTGACCTTTTGTAGCAATCCTTGAGTTAAAGAACTATGTAGTTAACATAGGTTGAGATATCTTTCTGCCAGATTAGGGTTGACGTATCTCGTATGAGTTTTCCTGCCAGCAAGTATTGACAAAATGTCTTCCTACTAGTTAGGGTGACTCACAACTAGTGTTAGTACCCAAGGCACGATATTAACACCCTTCCAACAGGGGTTATAGGTTGGACCATAATTAACTTATTTGAGGCATGTCGATTAGATTATACCTCCCACATTCTCAGTTTCAGTATTTAGTATTTAGTATTCAGATAGAACTTAGTTCACTTCTTCAAGATCATGACTTACAGTTATCAGTTATTCAGTTATCAGAAATTCAGAACTTTAGTTTCAGTCTAAACTTTCAGTTATCAATATTCAGTTACCAGAACTCACTACTTTAGATTTAGTCTAATTCAGACAGATGATATATGCTTGGCATTGTATATTTAGTACTTTCAGAAGTTCCAGTCTTGCATATACTCTTATCCAATTACTTCATGATATTTAGTCATTATTACTAGTTCACATGAACCCATGCATATTAGCCTGTACTTATTTATCATACCAGTACATTCAAAGTATTGATCGCATACTTGTTTCTTGCGCTATGATGTCTTATATCATAGGTCAAGATGCTTGGATTCCTAACCGTACTTAGACATTTCAATGCATTAGCAGCAACAGCAGCAGGGGTGAGTCCTCATCCTTCGAGGATAAGTTATCTTATATTATGTTATGTTAGTAGTTTAATTATTTAGTCAGTTGGAGTTAGTTGGGGGCTTATCCCATCAACTCCACAGTTAGTCAGTTTAGAGGCTTTCAAACTAGTACAGACAGTTGATCAATTTTCAATTGTTATTATCAGTTGTTTTATTAGTATTACCTGTACATTTTTAGACGTTTAAAACCATGATTCAGTTTTGTTTTCGAATACTAAAACCTTATGGCATTTTCAGATAATTTCTGCATATGTTGTTCATCAGTTTTACCTAGTTCTCATCGGAGGTACCAACTCATAGGTTAGCTTGTGGTCCTTTGGGGTCGTAAGCACCGTGTGATACCCAGGGTATACTATCAGGGCATTACAAACTTGGTATTAGATCCTAATGTTTTAAATATCCTAGGGAGTCTAAAAGCAGCGTCGAGTAGAGTCTTGTACGTGGATGTGAAATGCATCATACTTATCACAAGAGGCTACAAGATGTTTGAGGAAAAGTTTCCCTTCTTTCAATGTTCATATCGTGCGAATGAGCATGTGCTCAATATAAAATCTCTGTCTAATTCCAATCTTTCTTCTGTTTACAGAATATGCCTCCTAAAAAGACTAATAAAGAAGAAATGAGAATCAACCCTCACCTCCGTCCATTCAGAAAGATCATCTAGCCAAGCATGTCTCTTACGCTGAGATCATAGTTTCCTTCACTACCTTTTCTCACTAAGTAGTAGCTCAGAATAATCAGAAGGCTGCTACTTCCCCAAAGGTTGATACTTAGCCAAAACAAGATTTGGGAAATTAAAAATTTGTAAAAGTAAAAACCAACCACATTATGCCATGTCATCACTAGTGATCAACCAAATTAATCTCTTAAATTATATTTCTTAGTTTCACCTTTTTTATTCTAGTTTTTTTTAAGCTAATTCAAACACTAATTAGCAAGCTAGTAAGTTCCTACTAGATTGGTAATTAGTCTAGAGTTCATTTAATTTGTGTCTTCGATTTTTGTGTGTTTCTCATTTTTAATCCGTAGTATCTTGTTGGTTCAAGTTTGCAAGCTATTTTTCTTTGAGTCGTCTAAAACAAAAATCGATTTTGGATCAAATCTTATTCACAACTCAATTCGCTTACCAAGTATTTCCAAGTATTCAACACTTGTGAGACCAAGTATGAGGTGAGATCCGAGTGTGAATGTGTGAGGTTATTTGAACTAACTTGTTTGTTGTTTTGTAGGTGTTTTTTCTTAGGTACCTTGACAATAGAAGGAACAACATCATCCACCCCAGAAAGTTATAGTATTATACTACCTCAGATTCTTTTGAAATTTTTTATCAAAACCTTGAAGGTCTACGCCAATTGATTATTCATGCATGCCATCAAAGCCAAATCACCACTAACCAAGATACTAGAATTTTGCCTTGTATCAATTCTTCTTGGGTGTAGGTTCAAGATAATATACTTCCACCGGAGGATTCAAGGAGAGTTCCTCAAGAACACATGGTTGATGATCAAATGGAGCTCTAGGCTAAGAATTCCAACTTTGGGAAAAATGACGAAGAGGTGATGCAAGGAAGAATTCTTGACAAACTCCCTTGTAATGAGATCTTTCCAAAGGAACAAATGGTCTGCCATGATCCAAACCTAGGTGAAGGCCATACCTTATGTGAGCTAAAAGGTAACAATGTTATCTCTTACACTCTTATAAACTTAGAATGTCGTGATGTGGTTAGTAGTAGCCAAGTGGAAGTAGTTGATGGTTTGCTTGGAGGAGAATCTCTCGAGTCTTCCCTTTGTGATACTCTTGGTATTTCTAGATTGCATGAAGACCAAATTCTTATTGTAAGTTTACAAGAACTAGTTGATCCTATAGATGACAAAATTGATTCTTTTCATAAGAATGATTTGTGTCCATCTAGTGCTAGTACTTATAACTTTAATAAGGTTCCATTACCAAGTATTAAGAGTATTCACACACTAGTTGACCCTTGTGAGAACCAAGGTGAGTCTACGTTGGAATGTGAGTTGCCAACAACTAGTGAGGATGTGAATGATGATCAACCTACTTACGAATGTATTCCACTACTTGAGGATATGTGTGGCGTGTTTGATAAGTCTCAAGTTAGTAATGATGCTGATGGAGTTGATCATGGGATTGGAGATGATTTTTTTAGCATGTTGTATGATGAAAGCCATATTGATATCTTTTCTCAAAGAAACCAAGAAAAGGCACAATCGAGTGAAGATGACCTTGAAATGCTTGAATATTTAGGAAACTCGAATTGTAATTGGTCTTGTGAAAATGTTTTTGTGTGTGATCCCTTTGATTCTCATGGTGATTTATATCTATGTGGGGATTTCTCTCTTAAATTATAAAGTAGTGCATGCTTAGAAATTCCATCTACTTCTTCTTTGTGTGTTTCCTAAGTTGAGCATCCTAGTGGTGATGAACTTGGAACTAGTGAGTACTTTGATAAGGGAACCATAGTTGAAGTTGAAGTTTAATTGATATTATGTAGAGGTATTAAGTTTGGTGTCTTGTTTCCTTGCTTGAATGATGATGATTGTGAGTTTGGTAGCCTAGTGAAAGGAGTGAGTCACCTCGGATTAACCCCTTGTCTTCTACTCCTATTTGAATCCAAAATACTTGTGAGTTGGGGAAGGTGTAGTTTCCGTTCATGCTCAATTCCTTTTGATTTGTATGCCATCCACTTCTTTATTCCCTTTTATGCAAAGCTTTCCATGTCAAATTTTAAAGATGGGTGTATGTCAAGTGTGAGCAACCATGGGTTGATGATATAAGTGTGGTACTAATACTAACCCTCCTACCAAGAGGATTATGTACTTGTTTTTCTCTTTCTTTGGTTTTGCAAGATCTGAATTTGAGGACAAATTCCTTTCAATAAGGAGAGGATGGTACAAGCATAAGAAGCACCAAGAGCACAAGATATTGTCCAAGGTTCAAGCTTCAGAATTGGTAAGCAATTGAAGTCCTTTTTAGAGTATTTTGAAGACTTTTTCAAGAAAAGAAAAAGAGGAGGACTTATACACTCAATAGGCGCCTCAAGTAAAGGGCATTGAAGATATTTTTCACTCCAAAGTAACACTCAAGAGGCACCCCAATTCCCTCCCTCATTAAGGGTGTTTTTGACATTTACTATGTAATAGTATAAATAGACATTTTATCTTCCATTCTCATTAGATTTGATGAATATTGAAAGTATATCCTTTAGTTTGTAACTTAGTCTTCTAGTTTTAGCTTGGAATCTGAAAATTGAGTGTTTAATGCATTTGGAAGGTTTTTCACTTGTATTGAACATTTGGCAAGAAAGGAGGAGTCGAGCGAGTGTGAATTCCCTTGGTTCACCTAAGAGAGTGGTTTGATCTTACATTGGTGAGGTGTGTTTTAAGGTTTGATACACATTTTAGTGCTAATCATTAGTGGAAGTAAGGGTCTCTCTACTATCATTACTTTATGCATCTCTTCTTCATCTCTTTTCTTCTAAGTGTGTTGTTTTTCCTTTTGTAGGCTTGCTGATTTTTTCTATCTAGTGTCCATTTTTGTGTGTTGATAGTAATTAGGCTATCACAAGGTATGTTAAATATTCATCGATGGGTTTCTTCCACCCTTGGAGTTTGAGAATCCTTTTTCAAAAATTAGATTATGATTTACATTCTTGAATAGAATTGTGTTCATGTATGTGTTGTTGTGTGCGTTTCAAGCCAAGAAGTTTTTGAGTTTTAAGTAAACAAACTAGAATGTGTATTGATTTGTGTAACCGTCATGTTAAATCTTTGAATTGTGATGTTCAATGTGGTAGTCATGACATACATAAATTACTCATTCTTATGTATAAGAATTCTGCATCCTAGGCGTTTGAAGAAATATTTATGTGAATTAATTGGGCATGCTAACCTATGTGTGATGCTTTTAAAGTCATGATATGGTTCCATTATCTATGCTATCGAGTCCTGGGGGTATTGAATACCCAAAATTAGTCGTTTATCTAGTCTCCAGTTGAAATAGAGGGATTCCGTGGTATCCCAAACAGTAGCATTCGGTCGGTTAACAGAATCAGTGTATGTTCGGTCAAGCCTAGTGATCAGTTTCAGTGTCGATTTAGTTGGTCATCCCCAAGAAAACCCAAGGATGGGGGCATTCCTGCTAGTATAGGGTTTGACCCTTAGTAGCAATACCTGAGTTACATAATTATGAAGCAGCGTAGGTTGAGATATCTTCCTCCCAGATAAGTGTTGACACATCTCGTATGAGTTTTCCTACCAGCCAGGGTTGACAAAATATCTTTCTTCCTGTTAGGGTGACTCAAATCTAGTATTAGTATCCATGGCACGGTACCAACAACTTTCCAACAAGGGTTATAGGTTGGACTCTACTTAGCTTATTTGGGGATCAGTTAGATGATACCCCCCATAGTCTCAGTTTTAGTATTTAGTAGTCAGTATTCAGTTATTAGAAATTCAGTACTTTAGTTTCAGTCTAAACTTTTAGTTATCAATATTCTGTTACTAGAATTCAGTACGTCAGTTTCAGTCTATTTTCGACAAACGATATATTCTTTGTATTGTATGTTCAATACTTTCTGTAGTCCTAGTCTTGCATATACTCTCATCCAATTACTTCATGAAGTTTAGTTATTATTACTCATGCTCATGAACCCATGCATATTAGACTGTACTCATTTATCATACCAGTACATTCAAAGTACTGATCGCATACTTGTTTCTTGTCCTATGATGTCTTATATCATAGGTCCAGATGGTCGGATTCTCGACTGTACTTAGACATTTTAGTGCATTAGCAGCAACAGCAGGTGTAAGTCCTCATCCTTTGAGGATGAATTATCTTATATTCAGTTATGTTAGTAGTTTAGTTATTTAGTTAGTTGGAGTTAGTTGGGGGCTTGTCCCATAACCTCCACAGTTAGTCGGTTTAGAGATTTTCAGACTAGTACAGACAGTTGGTCAGTTTTCAGTTGTTATTATCATTTGTTTTATTAGTATTACCAGTACGTTTTCAAATATTTAAAACCATGATTTAGTATTGTTTTCAGATACTAAAACATTATGGCATTTTCAGATAATTTTCGTATATGTTGTTCATTATTTTTACCTAGTTCTCATAAAAGGTACCAACTCATAGGTTAGGTTATGGTCCTTTGGGTTCATAAGAACCGTGTGACACCCAGGGTGTACTCTCGGGGTATTACAAACTTGGTATTAGAGCCTATGGTTTTAAAGTATCGTAGGGAGTCAGAAAGTCGCGTCGAGTAGAGTCTTAAGCATGGGTGTGAAGCACTCCATACTTATGGACAAGAGGTTACAAGATGTTTTAGGAAAATTTTCCTTTCTTTCAGTGTTCATATCGTGCAAATGAGCATATGCTCAAGTTAAACTCTCTGTTTAATTCCAATCTTCCTTCCGTTTATAGAGTATGCCTCCTAGAAAGACTAATGAAAGAAGACTTGAGATTCGGCTCGCACCTCCGCCCGTTCAGGAAGATCATCTAGATAAGCATGTCTCTTATGCTGAGTTCAGAGCTTCCTTCACTACCTTAGCTCACTCAGTAGTAGCTCAGAACAATCAGCAGGTTGATATCCCAGCCAATCCAGTGGCTAATACATCTGCAGCTAGGATTAAGGATTTCACTGGAATGAACCCTCTTTTTTCCAGATCTAAGTCTGATGAGGATCCGCAGGAGTTTCTCAATATGGTTTCGAAGGTTACTGACATCATTGGTGTCACTCCTAGTGAGAGTGCAGAGTTGGTTGCTTACCATTTGTAGGATATAGCGCACACCTAGTTTAAGAAGTGGAAAGGGGATAGAGGCACAGATGTAAGGCATATAGAATGGGAGGAGTTATCTAAAGCCTTCTTAGATAGATTCTTCCCTTTGGAGAAGATGGAATCTAAGGTGTTAGAGATCATCAACCTGAAGCAGGGAAACATGAGAGTGAAAGAGTATTCCCTCAAGTTTACCCAGTTGGCCTGGTATGCTCCTCATGTGGTAGCTGACAGTAGGTCTAAGATGAGCAAGTTCATGTCTGGAATATCTAATAGTGTGGTCAGGGAGTGTAGGACCGCAATGTTGATTAAGGAAATGGACTTGTCTTGACTTACGGTCCATGCACAGTAAATTGAGGAGCAGAAGGTTAAAAAGAAAAAAAAGATAGTAAGAGGGCCAGGAAAAGTAGTTTTAATTTTTCTAAGTTAGAGGGTGGTACCATTCTCAGTTCATCTAAAAGTGCTTAGCCCCAGTTTTGACTTCAGCTAGTGTGCCAATAACAATGTTTAGGAGTGATAGTCGGGATAAGGCGCCAGGATCCAAAACCTAAGGTAGTATGAGCAGTGGTCATACCCATCCGCTTTGTGGG
This sequence comes from Capsicum pubescens, assembly GCA_030864215.1. NCBI lineage: Eukaryota > Viridiplantae > Streptophyta > Magnoliopsida > Solanales > Solanaceae > Capsicum > Capsicum pubescens. The sequence continues at coordinate 138,262,055 of CM061545.1, forward strand.
GAGTGTAGTATAAATCATAAGGGTATGTGTAAAGCGGGCAGTGATGTGTGTTTTAGATGTGGCAAGTAAGGACACGGAGTCAGAGAATTTCCTAACGCTGGTTCGTGGAGTCAGCACAATCATCCTCTAGTTCTATCCGGTCGCCTGACTTAGTATGTCGTAACTTCAAGTGCCACCAGTGGTCAACGTCAAAACAGACTTTATGCACTTCATTCCCAACATGATCAGGAAAGTTCTCCTGATGCGGTTACGAGTAGGCTTCAGGCCCTTCCTATTTTGTGCATGTATTACTAGATACTAGAGCATCTCTTTCTTTTATAACCCTTTACATAGATTTCAACTTCAAAGTTATTCCCAAAACCTTAACAGATCCCTTCTCAATATCTACCCCAGTGGGTAAATCTATCATAGCACGGTGGATATACAAAAACTACCCGGTTATGGTGTCTCAAAAAGTTTCTTTAATAGACTTGTAGAGTTAGAGATGATGGACTTTGACATCATTCTCGGTATGGATTGGCTCCATTCATGCTATGCTTCTCAGAATCCTATGATAGCATATGATCTAGAATTGGAAACATGAAACCTTGAGTTTAGCAGTAGTAATAGAGTTAGGATAGTGTTATCTGAATTTGAGCAGATTTTATAGTTCATGGGACTAGTTATATGAAAGGTAAATCAGTAGGCTTGAAGCAGTGTATGCAAGAATTTTAAATTGGTTGATTAAAATCACATGTTGGGGATATGATATTTGTAGGCTATGACCAAAGTAGTGTGGTTATTAAAGATTTGGGGATATCCTTGTTAAGTGATAGAATCTAAGTTTGAATATTTAAAGATTGAGCAAGTAGATAGAAGAGTTGTGAATTCTAAGTTAGTTAGTGTTAAGGTTGTCATAGGAGGATTGTTGGGACCACAAAATGGTAAGAGTTGTATCTCAGAAGAAAGTACTAGAATCAAGTTTTACATTATTGGGCATAGTCGTTTAGATGAGTTTACCAATTATGCATATTATATACCCCAGATTCTAGAGTAAAATGGTGGCAATTCAATTTAGAGATGTTGATTAAGTGGTTCCCAAACCTATAATGATGGTTTTAAGCTAAGGGGGAGATGGTAGGACAAGTGACCAAGTCAGGCTCTTAGATTCTACTAGCGATACCAGTATACTGATGTCCTATTCAGACCATGTCCAGGATTTCCTGCTCTTTAACATCATTAGAACTTCTTAGAAAGAGAGTTGAAGAAATGCTCCAGTTAAGTGTGGCCATTTCAAGGGGAAACCTATCCCCATCCATGTAAACTACGAATTCATCTCAGTTCATACATAAGACATCAGTTTCAAAATCTAGATATTCGATCAGGGTTTAGTTTATAAGCATTCCGTGCATGGTCTTAGTTTTCCATGTATTTCGGCCAAGTCAGTATTATTCGCTGGTTGAACTATTCCTATGGGGAGATGTAATAACCTTGATATTTTTATGTACTAAATCTCTAATCTTTTCTTCACTAAACCAGGTCCAGACTGAGGTAGTGGTTACTCATAAGTTGACTCTCTTATTTCTATATCAGCCTTAACAATTCTCATGTCATTACATGTGTTCAAGAAATTAGTTTAGTTCATGATATCCAGTTCATGTTTCATGTTTCAGACTCAGTTATGATCTTATGCTCCCATTCTTGCTTGTTCAGTAAATGATCTGAGATTCTCAAGTATTCTCAGCTTAAGGTAGCAATTTTTCTTAGAATTTCTTTTTTCTATACTCAATTTCAGCTACATATAATTCTCATGTCATTCATCAATTCATGAATCATTTCGGCCAGTAACCATGTGTCAGACTCAGTCATGTAGTCATGTTTTAGTCATGCGTATTCAGCAAGTAATCTCAATACCTCACTGCCTCTTAGTTTACCCAATCTCATTTGAGGACAAATATTCACAAGGGGGAGATATTATAAGACCCCGTAGGAATCATATCTCATTTTTGTCTTTTATTACATACTAAAGGTGTCCAAGACTAGGAAAATTTAGCTATGTTAAGACTTAGTCTCATTTTTGGTCTCGATATTTCAATGGTTTTATTTTTTATATTCTCGTCCTTAAATTGTCGATTTTTAAATTAATTCATGATCAGGATTATCAATAGGTCATCTCAGGTGAGTTTTTGATTTTTTGGACAACGTTTGCGGAATGTTTGGATTGCCAAAATAGTTAAACAATGAGATCAAAATGTGTTGCATTGTTCATCACGTCGTCACCATCAATGCAATGCATCGGCAATCATGTCAACACCATCGATGCGATGCATCAGTCGCAGCATTACTGGGCGCATTTTATTTAATAAATTATGAGTTGTGGGGGTAATTAGGTCATTTTCCTCTTACTTTACCTCATCCATAACACTAAATTAAGATTCAAAATGGGCAAATTCACTCCTTTTTTCACAAATTCTCTCAAGAGAAAAATCCTAGATTCATTAAGTTCAAGTCCAAGTTTCAAGAAATACCCAACAAACTCACATGAATTTAACAACCAATGTATATTAGGTGTTCATCCTTGGGTTTCTTTCACTCTTGGAGTTTAAGAATCCTTTTTCAAAAATTAGATTATGATTTACATTCTTGAATGGAATTGTGTTTATGTATGTGTTGTTGTGTGGGTTTCAATCCAAGAAGATTTTGAGTTTTATGTAAATAAACTAGAATGTGCGTTGATTTATGTAACCCTCATATTAAATCTTTGAATTGTGATGTTCAATGTGGTGGTCATGATATTCATTATATATTACTCATTCTCATGTAAAATAATTATGTATCCTAGGGTTTGACATAATATCTATGTGAATTAATCTTGCAAGGTAACCTATGTGGGATGTTTTTAATGTGGAGATATGGTTCTATTATCTATGATATCGAGTCATGGAGGTATTGAATACCCAAAATTAGTTGTTTATCTAGTCTCCGATTGAAATAGTGGGATTTCGTGGTATCCTTAATTGTAGCATTCAGTTGGTTAACAGAATCAATGAGTTTGGTCAAGCCTAGTGATTAGTTCCAGTGTCGATTCGGTTAGGAGTAGGATTCAACACCGAGCCAACCTAGGGATGTGGGTATTTCTTCCAGTATAGGGTTTGACCCTTAGTATCAATCCCTGAGATACATAATTACGTAGTAGCATAGACTGAGATATCTTCCTGCCAGATAAGGGTTGACACATCTCGTATAATCTTTTCTGCCAGCAAGGGTTGACAAAATGTCTTCCTACTAGTTAGGGTGACTCACAGCCAGTGTTAGTACTCGTGGCACGCTAATATTTAGTCATTATTACTCATGCACATGAATCCATGCATATTAGCCTGTACTCATTTAGCATACCAGTACATTCAAAGTACTGATCGCATGCTTGTTTCTTATGCTATGATGTCTTTTATCATAGGTACAAATGCTCGAATTCCCCACCGTACATAGACATTTCATTTCATTAGCAGCAGCAGTGGCAGGGGGAGTCCTCATTCTTCGAGGATGAGTTATCTTATATTAAGTTATGTTAGTAGTTCAGTAATTTAGTAAGTTGGAGTTTATTGGGGGCTTGTCCCATTAATTCCACAGTCAGTCGATTTAGAGGCTTTCAAACCAGTATATTAGTTGGTCAGTTTTCAATTGTTATTATCAGTTGTTTTATTAGTATTACCAATACATTTTTAGGCATTTAAAACCATGATTTAGTTTTGTTTTCAGATACTAAAACCTTATAGCATTTTTAGATAATTTTTGCATATGTTGTTCATCAATTTTACTAAGTGCTCACAGCATCTACCAGCTCATGGGTTATCTTGTGGTCCTTCGGGGTCGTAAGCAGCGTGTGATGCCCAGCGTGTACTCCTGGGGCATTACAAAAATACAAATTTAGTAACAAATTTCTTGGTGTTTAACGCATTAGGGAAGTGTTAAGTGCCCAAAATATATTAGAAATGACTGAAACCTCAAGTACACACTACGTATTTGATTCTTTGTTTGTGAAGAATTTTGTTGTTTAATTTGTTGGGAATTCATGATTTAGGTCTTAAATTATATTATAACTGTCTCTTTAGTAGTTATTAATGGTGTTTGTGCATCAATATGGTAAAAAAAATTGATTCTAGGTTATTGGGGATGAACGGTCAGCATAAGCGACCCTTTCTTCTCTTAAGCGAGTGGCACTATTGCGATATCTGAGCACTTAAGCAAAGGTACAAAATTGACCACCAGTCGCATGAGTAGCGATTGGAAAATGACCTCATTCCATGATATAATACGTGAGGTCAAATTTTTCATATTGCTGGAAAGGCTAAAACTTGATTTTAAGTCCCAAATTGACTTTGTACTCATTTCTTTGGCTTTTATTACCCACATTGAAGTGTTTTACATACTAATCTTATGAACTATTGCTTGTGTAATGTTTTAAGGTTTATACAATGCCAAAAATATCACCACCTTATCGATGAAGTAAAGGTTGAAAGAGAGTATGATCAGAACTGACTCCACTCTCCCAAATTCTAAATAACATACTATAAAGACTTTACAGGAAGAAGTTATCACCTAAAAGAAAGATATACCTTGATTTGTCTTATGAGACCCTCCCTGCTTTTTATTAGAGATTGGTGGATACGGGGTTGTTGTGCTTTACACCTGAACCTTGTTATGACAATTATTAGTGGGTTACAAATTTTTATGCCAATCTCAAGGCCATAAAATTGGCTACCCCGAATGATGAAAATAAGAGGCAATATTGTCTATTTTCATAGCTGAGGAGAAAAATAGGATGTATGGTTTACCAGATTTTAATAAATCATAAGTCACTACAAAGGATTTTTCTTCAGGCAGTTGGTTGGCATCAAATTTTTATCCAAGTAAGAATGTGCCTTGGGCAACCTTGAATGGAAGGATTACTTCAAAAAAGTTCATGGTCGAGGCAAGGATTTGGATTTAAATCATTTGTAGTTGTTTCTCTCTAGTGTGAATATGACTAATATCTCGATAATGAGGGACTAGATGTTTTTTGTAACATTACATTAAATGTAGGTATTTTTATTATCTCTGAGTTCTGTGAATACAAGTAACAAGATAGCCTAACTCTGATGCTCCCCTCCATGATTACCGAATTATACATATGGGTTGGATTTGATGAATACTAGAAGGATAATAGGGTTCAACCAAGGGAACAAATCTACCTAATGAAAATTTGTGGTGAAGGAATGGTAGCCAAAAACAAAAAGAGAAAGATTGATATATGCAAGACATTTAAGGATAAGTTCAAATTTTGTAGACCATCATCTGCAGGACTGCTTGAGGTGTTGACTGATAAGTTAAGAAAGGTTTGAGAGGTAGTTTCTAGACTACCCATAGGGCCTGCTGATATTTTTGAGGGACCTACCTCCTATATATCTCAAAGAGATGATGATAGGTTCTTAGATAACAGATTATGTAGAGGGATTATATCATGAGGATGGAGAGGGCGTACCCTGACTTGGCTAATCACACTGATATTTGAATGATTCTCATGAGAAGATGAAGAAAATATAAAAAGATGGAAGAAATTCTTCACCTTAATGTGAAAGGGTATGAAGGGTTGGTGAAAGGTGATGAAGCCTAGAGATCCACTCCCCTCTTTAAGCATAGTAGATGATGACAATTTTTCCACATATTGGTCTAACAATGATGATGGTGATGCTGAAGGTGTAGATGATGAGGAGACCGATAGTGATGAAAACCAGTGAATCAGATTGAAGGAACCCCATTACATTCTAATGCTTTGATGTTATACAGTGATGACACTGTGATCTTTTTAGTCTGGGGTGCCTTGTGGTTGTATTTTCAATATGTTTTAATTGGATATTTATGACTTATTGTGTGATGTGTATTGCTTTGTTTGTGCTTTGTTTGAATTTTTTTGGATTGGTCTTTTTTTCTTTTGTTTTCATTTCTAGTTTAACTTATTCCTTTGGTGGTTATTTTGGGAGATCCTTTACCTATGCTAGATAGACTGATGATATTCTTAAGTAAAAATTATTGTTTTGGGTTTTGAAGTCATTTATGCAAGTGAAGTCTGAGTACTCATCTCATAGAGAATTGGGTTAAAATTATGGTGAAGTTTGAGAAGCCAATAATTGTGGTGAAGACTGATTAGTCGTAGGTTTATTGCCTTTTTTGGAGATGAAATTAGAGATTGTGACTTCTTTGATACTAATAATAGTTAGTGTTGCATTGTGGAAAGTGAAATGAGAATACCCCTCCATCTAAAATTTTTGTTAAAAATAAATGCATAGAAGTGAATAATATTGTGACAACACTTTGACTCTTTTCGTGACTCCTAATTTTAAGTTGGTGGTAATGTGGAAAATGATTCCCTTAGTTCTTATTTAGGAAATGAAATTGATCCTTCTAGAATTGTTTACATTCCATGTGTGGTGAGTATTTGTTTAATATTCTTGTGCTTGCTTGTGTCATTTAGAACTTTCCCTATTGGTCTTTCAATGCTAATCATAATGATAGTAGGTTAGTGAGAGATCTTAGGACTTCTTTGTGATTTGTAAAAACCACTTTAGCCTGAAAAGACTATCCATGCATGGATGGTATCCCTAGTTACCCTATTTGAGCCTATCAGTCTTTCTTTTGCAACTACATTACAAGCCTTGAACCTTTTGAAAATTTTCCCTCTCTTAAACCCTACCCTCCTTGACATTAAAATGGCCAACTTGAGGCTAAAATACTAAGTTGGGGTGTGGTGGAACTTTGAAGAGGTGATCATGTATTGTGGTTTTTTCAATGGGTGCCTTAAAATCTAGTGAATGATTGAAATTAAAGAGGAAAAGAAAGTAAAGAAAACAGAATGCTTTCAATAAATAGGTGAGCTAAAGTGAAAAATGTAAGAACTTCTATTGTATAAAAATTAAGTGTCCAATGATCTAAGTTTCATTTATATTTTGTTTAGCGAAGTTCAAGGAAGGTGTAGTCACTTATAACCTAAATACTTATCTTACATTTTCCCGAGCCCATATTACAATCTAGAAGAAGTTCTTCGAGACTCTAACCAAGTATTTTTGATTTAGTAGCGATAAAAAATAAGGGGAAGTATATGATATGATTTTTTTTGGCATTATAAATTATTTTGGGTGTGAGTGTTTGAGCATTTGTCCCTTTTTGAATGTTGTAACTACTGTGTGTTTCAGGGACTTTTTTTCGTGAGAAGGCATGTAAACTAGGATATATTGGTGAAGTTGATTCATTCCTAAAATAAGACATAGGAGCATGTTTGATTTACAATTGATTGTGAGTAATTTCTTGAAAATTGATTGTTATTACTTGATCTTTCTTGAGATCCCTTTGTGATTTTGAACATATGCTTGTATTAGAGGGAGTTGGTTAGTTGTAAACTCAAGTGCTTGTTGGCTAATTGTTTGTACAAAATAAAGTCAGAATTGTTGTACTCGTTTGATGCAAAAGTGTTTACTTTTTATTTTGAACCTAATTTTATAGCCTCATTGAGTTTTGAAGTGGTTTTTCTTGAAGACAAGCAAAGTCTTTAAGTTGAGGGTGTTTATGAGTGGTAATTTTTCTACTTATTAATATATCGTTTCTTATGAGTTATTGTTGTTAATTTAAAAAATGAGGCTAATTATCAGGTGAAATGTACAAATTTTAGGTACTTTTAGCTTTTCAAGGAAGTCTAATGAAAAGGAGAGAAATCGAAGCTAAAATAAAAGAGTCTGCAACAAAGTCTCAGAAACGACCCTTAAATACCACTTAAGTAGTTTGAGGATCACATGAGCGACAAGTCAAACAATCAAAGGGGTCGCGTAAGTGGCCATATGTGCTGCATAAGCAACAGGTTAAATGGTCAAAGAGTTTACGTAATGACTATATTTATTGCATAAGCGACTGGTCAAGGTAGTCAAAGGAGTCACATAAGTGACCAGATGTACCACATAAGCAACTAGTCAAGCCTATCAAAGGAGTTGCATAAGCGATCAAATATATTGCTTCTTGATAAGAAGGCAAATTTCAAGGGCGATGATAGAATTTCAAGTTTTTAGATTCCAATTCATCACATACTTGATCTTAAGCAATTCCAAGATATCTTTGTCATAATCTACAACGTTGGAGGCTAGGGTTCTTGACCCAGCACTCTTGGAATTGAAGATTCAAGGTTTGTGTTGTAAAATTCATAAATCTTTCTTCTTCCCTTGACTTGTTTAGACTTTTTGGGTGTAATTTGACATTGCTATTTGAGTGTTTCTTTTAGACATAATGCAATACGTGGATATTGAATTTGGGTTTTATTTCTATCTTATGCTTTTCTATTGATTGATTACTCTTGATTTATGAACGGGTTTTGTTTATCTAAATTAATCTTGTGTTCCACCATTCATACATTAGTTCAGCTCGATAGAAGAGATTGGAGTAGGTGTTTCCTATCTATCTCAATTAATGCTTGATTGATCTAATTGGGTTGAAAATGATTAATTTAGCACAATTTAGGGTGTATGACCTATATTTTGGAATTTGACATAGCCAAATCCTAGCATTGCCCAAAATTTGTATTGTACTTCATGCTTCTAAAAAAATTTTGACAGAACAAGTAAGGGCTAACCCTCAAGGGTCGACAGACATTCGTGGAATGTATTTAATCAAAGGCTAATTTAATTAATCCATGCTTGAGTTGAGAGTAGTTAATTAAATATGATGTCTCATCGATAGATTTGACTCCATGTCATAAACCTTATTTTTCATGGTTGTGCTAGCCATTGATTATTTGTTCATATTTATTTTATCCATGTTTTGCTTTTATCATCAAAAACCCTCAAAATACTTGTATCTTAGGTTTGAATTTAACAATTTACTTGTATTACGAGCTTACTCGATCACCACTCACACTATTCCATATGGATTCGACCCTGGCTCTTTGTTAGGTAAATATAATTGCAGTGTTTGCTAAACCTATTCAAGAGTGTAAGGTGAGTGTTATTCCAACATATGTCTACCTCTATGGAAAAGATGCTTCATATTAGGACGCATTTTAAATGTCTTCAACTTGGCGTATATATGTGACATATTTGTTATAGATTTCAATCTCTCCTAAACAAAAATGGTTTCCCTTTTCTTTCTATTCTTTGTTTTTGTTCATTGTTAATCCTACAAGAAAGAACATTGATTTGTCGCGACTTGAAAATTGGCAGAATTACAATACAACCTTTGATCCAAACAAGATGATGTAGGAATCCAACACCACCTCAATGGTACCAATAGATGGTGTCGAGAGTTCCCCAAAGCTATTAGCTACTTAGAACGACGAGCAGATGGTCAACATGGTCCATAAAATTGAGATGATTAGGGAAGAACTATGCAGGGTGCAGAAATTTTCTAAGCTTAAGGCTACTACCTTCTCAACAAAACTCCAATTTCCAAATGTTGAAGTAACTTTGATCAATCTCGCCAAATTAACAAACCCACCTACTACAATACCACCAATTCCTACTTATACTCAAGATCTACTTGCTTCTTCACCTATCGTTGAGGCTGGACCTAATTTTTCATTGCCTACTCAACACTTCACATATCCCATTCACCCAATAATGTAGAACATACTTAGGTACAGGCTTTGGAGAAAAAAGGAGAAAAAGGTGAAGAAGAGTATTAGAAAGGCTACCTACGAGCCATACCTACAGGGCGTAGGTAATACCTATGGGCCCATAGGTTGTAGCCCTAAGATTTTGAATGATAAAAATATTTCTAATTCCTACGAAGGTCAACCTACAAGGCATTGGTGGTAACTATGTCCCCATTGGTACCCCTCATAGTTAGGGTTCTGAAGACCTAAAAGATTCTATGATTCCTATTAAACCCCCCCACAGACCATAAGAACTACCTACGACGAATAAATAGGGTCGTAGGTTGGTTCCAACTCTATTTTCAAACTTTGTTTTGTGTAGGTTTTCAAGGTAGTATGATGTTAATATCCATGGGATTTTTCGATAATAGTTTGCGCAATCTATACACTTATTACATTATCTTAAGTTTTGAGATACACTTTTGATCTTAGGGTTTTATATTAATTTGAGATTTCAGTTTTCATTCTTAATTATTTATGATATCATTCATATGCTTTCAATTAATCTATGCATGTTATTACAATCATGACTAGATAAACCCCATAACTAGGATTGTGGGAACCCTGATGGATTAACAAAGTAGAGGAAATGCAATGTCATTCTTGATTGGAGTTCTTGGATGTATTGTGGATATATTTACTTTGATTTATTTCTTAATTATATCAAACATTAGGAACCTTCATTATTTGATATTAACTTGAGAGAGAAGTTAAAATTAGGAAAACAAGGTCACAACAGTAATTTAAATCTAACAACCTTCATCTAATTAACTTGTCACCACGAGGAGATGTTGATATGGGATCTAGAACAAGGGTTAGTAATCCATGACTTTGAGATAAAGAGAAGTTGTGCGAAATTCACCCAATCTAAGGTCTATAAATGGTTAGGTGATACATAACTTGTTTGATTTTGGATGTAATGGATCAATATAGTTTGACGAGCACGATAAGTCTACGGAGTTAATAAGTCTGGGGAATACAATTCTAGTGATCATCTTATATTTATAACAACCCTATTTGCCAGCATTGTTATTATTACTAGTGCTCTTATAAAACCCCTTATTTACTACCTCAGCAAGCTCTTGATAGCTTTTTGTCCTATTCAATATGGGACCAACCTCAACTTTGTTGGATCAATATTTAACAAGTTATAACTTTAACATTTTTAAGAGGTATAATCTGGCTGACATCAAATTTTGGCATTGTTGTTAAGGGATACGATTATAGATTGATTGATTGAGGTTGTTGAGGTTATTGGTTTTCTCTTTTATATTACTTTTAGGGTATATTCTAGTGTATGCCAAGCACTAGGAGTCAAGAAAATCCAATGATCCCTTTCAATCCTTAGCCTGGTATGAGCATGGTGCCCGACACGAAGGGTTTAAAGATGGTCAAAATGTATTGAATTAGCCACCCTCGGCTGGTGTTCTTGAAACTATTAAGGAGAATAATAACCAGTTGATAACCAAAGAGGATGCGAGGTTAGGACTATCCTGACGTACTGTGAAAAGGGATAAACATAAGGAAGTAGATCATTGAGTAGCACTTGAAAGGGATAGAATTAGAAGAGATAGATTTTAACCATCTACTTATCATTACTTTCCTATTTATGATGATCCAAAAGAATATTTAGGGTATGTTGAACGCATTGAGATAGGATCTATCGCTCCTCCATAGTTACCCCAACTGATTGGATTGCTTACCAAGAAGTTTGCAACAATAGGAGTAGAAAATGTAAATTTACTGGGAATACAAGGTGTATCTAGGATGAATTTTATTCTGAGGAGAAAGCAAAGTTCTTTTAAAGAGAGATAACGGGTTTTTGAGCCTAGGGTAACGTATCAAATCTAGATACTTAGAACGAAAGAAAATGGAATCAGGGTCATAACTATTATAAGGACATGTATAGGAACATGAGTTGAGAGCAAGATGATGACTAGAGGATAAATCATGACTATAAGGAGAAAGTCGTTTTTATGTTCCACTAGAGAACCATGATGCCTACACTAGAATTTAAATATTGCTAGCAAAGCTGCTGAAGGATTCAATGAGCCTAGAGAGTTTCCTTAAATTTATTAAGGAAAAATATCAAGATTGAACTAGAAAGTAGAATATTATGCTACTGCGATTAAGCAACTTGATTTGCAGTCTGGCCATATATCAACTATATTGAATAAATGTCAATTGGTCACTTTTCGAAGTAAAACCATTTAGAACCCGAAGAACGACATTTATTTCGTAGCCATCACCACTTGGAGGAGTAAGGCTACTATTGATCCACCTATGTCTATAGTTAATGAGGTACAAGATGATACTGTTTAGTTTAATGATGTACCCAAAGTTCAAATAGAGAATTTGATGACTAATGGTGATTATAGAAATCAACATATTTCGAGAAATAAGCTAAGAATGATAAGTCAAAGGGTAAGAATGTAAAACAAGTCGTAAAGATTATTCCACAACGTCCTCCTCATTTTTCTTCAAAGTTGAAGAAGAATAAAGAAGAGAGGAAAGATTAGAAATTCATATTGATGTTGAAAGAATTATCTTTGAATATCCCTCTTGTGGAAGTGTTAGAGTAAATGACTAGCTATGAAAAGTTCATGAAGGATTTAGAGACTAATAAGTGGAGGATGAATTTTGATCCCGCTAATAATATGTACCAGTACAATGCTATTGCTTCTCGATCTTTAGTTGCAAAGAAAGAGGATCCTAGAGCATTCATTATTCTGTACACTATTGGGTCTCTAAATCTTGCAAGAGTATTATATTACTTGGGAGTTATTATTAGTATGATGCCGCTAGTTGTATGCAAACAGTTAGGGTTGGGGTCACCTAAGCAGACATCCATGAGACTATTGATGACCGATCATACTATGAAGAAGCCATTTTGTATATTGCGTGGTGTGTTGGTGTAGGTTGCTTCATTCTTATACCTAACTTATTTTATAATTCTCGACTGTGAGGTAGATTTTGACATCCTTATCATGTTGAGAAGTAGGGAATTAGTTGACACGGAGATAGGAAAGATGAAATTTAGGCTCAATGATGAATAGGTAACTTTAAACATGTGCTAATCTATGTGATATCCAAAATATATGCGGGTGGTATTTGTGATAGACACAGTAGATAATGATGTATTGATTGCACAAATTAAGAAGAGACATGGGTTATAGGAACTATCAGCGGTGATCGTGAACTTTGATAGTGATGGTATGGATGAGATGATGAGATTATGAGCGCTATTCTTGTAAGAGGTTCTCATTTTTATGTGGCAGAGAAGTTGGATCTTTACATAAAGAATAGAGCAACTCTACTAGCTCGACAATCTATTGAGAAACCACTTGACTTAGAACTGAAGGCCCCCTTTCTCATTTGCTTTATGCATTATTGGGGACAACAATAACTTGCTAGTTATCATTGTTGAAGATTTAGTGGATACATATATTGTGGCTTTGATTTCAGTTTTGTAGAGGATTAAATGGGAAATTGGTTAAACTATTGTGGTTTTTGATAATGCTCAAACTACACTCTTGAATGGGTGTAAGCGATCGTCGTCAATATAAAACCCAACTAGGTTGGGGTCGAATCCCACAGGGAATATGTGTGAACTCAAATCGTTTACGATTTAATTCACTAATAGTTTAATGTTTCCTGAAATGGGGGTTTAAGTTTCACAAATGATTGTTTGTCACTTTAATTTCGATCTTTGTAACCAAGATTTAAAGAAATAATAAGAATTATGTTCACTAGGGCTTACTGTACATGACAGATGCTAGAGGTGACTCAAGATTCTCACGGTGGTTAGGATAACAAGCTATCTTTATCGATGATATGCTCAAATTTCTCTCGACCTATTTAAGCGTCTAATTTCCTAATCCTCTTGGACTTAGGGATTTCTATTCGTTGTCCAGATTTTACCTCAGGTTAACCAACCCTGTTACAGCGTTGATTATTAAACGAAGTAATTTTGAGTCCCTATTGATAATTCACTTCCTACTGTATATGATTTCTTTCTCAAGAAAATCAAAGTAGGTGTGTCTACTGTTTGCAACCAAAAGACGTTAATTAAAATCTCAAAATTGTCAAGAAATCCTAACACCTATTAAATCTTGAGTGTTTAGCACATCATCATGACCTAACCCTAGATCTCATAATTCAGGTTAATAGAGTTTAGCTGCTCATGATGCAAAGAACAAGTACACGAATTGAATTCATAAGTGAGAAGATTAACTTACAACGATGATAAAAATCAAGAAGTATAACTTAAATTGAACCACGGTACAAAACTCCCAAAATATTTTAACTAGTGAGAGAGAAATATTGTATGTTTTTCGAATAAAGATGAGTCCCAAAAATAAATTTTTTTTTGAAAACCCTAAAAGAAGGCTTTAAATAGTTTAAACTAATTATGGAAATAAAATCAAAGTTACAGCTTTTCCTCAGAATAGATGACGACGTCCGTGATGGCTTATCATGAGTATGACGGCTTATCACGGATGTCGTTAGCTCCTCTGCACTATTGGCTTTCGCTGTCTAAGGCTGACGACGACGATGATGCCTTATCACCATCCTGACGATGTGTCATGGATGTCGTCACAAAACTGTCTTCAACTTGCATCTTCTATTTAAGGATGACGACGCTCTTGACATCTTATCACCAGCCTGATGATGTGTCATGGATGTCATCACAAAACTGTCTTCAACTTCCATCTTTTGTTTAAGGTTGACGATGGCCTTGATAGCTTATCACCAGGCTGACGACTTATCATGAATGTCGTCAGCCACACTTATCCTTTATTTTGCTTCACTTTTCAGCCTTTTTGCTTCCATTGTTTTTTGTTCTCCTACATCTCAATATTTACTGCAAAAATCAAAGTAAACTAATCAAAAACAACTAAAGTTGCTCAAGACCTTACAATTATTTAAAGTTAAAAGCCTCAAATGTGTTAGCATAGGCTCACACATCAACACCCTTAGCTTAAAAAATTGCTTGTCCTCAAGCAAGCATAACAACTAACCATAACATAACTAAGAGAATACAAAGTAAAATTTGACACCTAACTACTCATACTAGTTCAGAATACATTCAACATCTCCATGGTCAGTAAATTTTAAAGCTCACTGTTGATGTTTTGGAAAACAACCATGTAACTCACAAGAATCAAGATATGGGAAAAATTCAGCAATAACAACCTTGCCATACCAACATCACACTTATCAAAACAAGTCAGTGACTAGCAACATACATAATGTGCCCTCACAACAAAGAAATTCCTTTTTTTGCTCATATCAGAATTCAAATACATAAACTGAGGGATAAAACAAGACTCACTCTCAGAATGAAGTTCCAAACACTGCATATCAAATTCCATAGGCTTGCTCTTATAGTCAGTACCCAAGTTTTCAGATAGGTCAGTTAAGATCACTATAGGGCTTTTCTTAAGCTTGTAACGTAGGCCAAGGGATGGTATGATATTCATGGATATTTTAGAGTGATTATGCCTCCTTGACACTACACTAAATTCTCGGGGATTCAAATCTCTACCTTTTTTTCTTCCTCTCTTTTATTGATCACACATGCTCAAGATGGATGCGGTCTTTTCAATTATCACATTATCTTTTTATCATCTTTTACACAGCTTTTTTATTTCTTATTCCTTTTTCACCGCACCTAACTTTTTATTTATTTTTTTTATTCTTCCTCTCTTCATACTCATTTTGTATCACGCACCCCTATGATATCCACCCTCAACTTAGGTTGTTTGCCTAAGTCGAGGTGCACAGTGTCCAAGGAGGACCAGGGCCAAAATAGGTTCATTATGATGTAAATGGGAAGATGAGAGGTATTATAAAAAGAAAAAGATAATTAGGCTCTAATAGGGATTAAGGGATATTATTCACATTGGGAAGGTCATTTAGGCTTAAAGTGGACTAATCATAAAAAATAGCCTATGATCCTTTCCTAACTCCTATCCTATGACCATGGCAAGACTAACCGGGCAAGTTCTAGATTCAACACAT
This sequence comes from Capsicum pubescens, assembly GCA_030864215.1. NCBI lineage: Eukaryota > Viridiplantae > Streptophyta > Magnoliopsida > Solanales > Solanaceae > Capsicum > Capsicum pubescens. The sequence continues at coordinate 138,277,725 of CM061545.1, forward strand.
AACGGGAACTGAGTAAGACCTTACACACACATGGAACACAAGTATCTTGCATATCACTACTTATCCAGTTCATGTACTTGTTTAACAAATGTTATTCAGTTGCCAGACTAATGCCACAAAAAGATGCACAGTGGTCACAAATGGATGCAATTCACATAGTAGACAATATATCAGACCACTGGAGAGGTACTCAAAAATCAAAAAACAAGCTAACTGCCTCAAGTATTTGTATTACTCCTAATTATCTACAAAATATGCTACAATAAAAACCTACCCTACACCCTCAACTTAAAATAAAAAATAAACTGCTCTAAGGGTTAGGGTATACCTAAAGGAAATCAAGCACATGGATCCTGGGTCTCCGACCCTGATACTGCATCATCTGTTGTTTTCTCTCCATTGGGAGTATCTGGCTTTGCAGTAGCTGGAGCCCTGCTAGATGAGGCACCAGCAGTCCTAGCTCGGATGGCTGCCTCTCATTTCTCATTATTAACTAAGGACTTAATTTCTTCCCTTTTTAGCTCCTTCTCTTTCTTCTTTCTTTCCCTCTTCTCTGCTTTTCGCTCTTCATCATTGTTGGGCCTCTCTCTCTTTCCCTTACCTTTCTTTTCACTTTTTTTCTTTTTTTCTTAAAGAGTCTCCAGTGAGGTCAAGTATTGGAATTTCTTCCTCAGATTCATGCATGGCCTAACCTGTTGGCATCATAAATTAGTGTTGTTGCAACACCCCGACATCTTTCTTTACCTTGTCCAATTCCACTCTAAATCTAGCAAGGTCAGCCCCTGACATTTCTTTTGCCTGCGTATCGAATCAATTCTCCAAATCTGCAACCCGCTCAGGCAAAGTCACAAAAGTCTCATGGGAAGCCTTGAGTCTCTTGTCCACTACAGCAGCAAACTGTTTGGAAAAAACATGTAGTTGTGCCTCACACCACTTGGCTTGTTCATCCATTTTTTGGATATCGACCGGATAAAATGCAAAACCTCCTGCTTCTGTAGGAACTGAAGGACTGGCTTTAGTCTCAGGAACTGATCCTACCTGTGCTAAAGAAATTGGCTAAACAACCTCAGCATTTTGCACTTCCACATGAGGTGTTGCACCGACATCGATAACTAGAGGCTCTGCTTGTGCCTCTGCACCTCTATCAAGTCTCAATCCTGGCTGATTTTCATCAAACCATATGGGGTTGTGAGTCTTTCGGGTAGGAATGTCATCATCAACCCCTGCAATCTTTAGCACAATAGCATCTCAGTACAACTCTGTGATAATACATGGGAAAGGATAAGCAATGCCGGTTTTTGACATTCAATCTTTATCTCATCAACAATGATTTCCCCAAAATTTAGGGGAAGGTTCTACACCATGCTCGCCACTAGAATAGCTCGAATGTTGTCTCCATCAGTGGGCATCAGCCAAACACGCACTATACCCCACCAAAACTTTGCCTCTTGAGTCAAAGAGGACTTGCAAATTCTTTCATTTGGGTTTGTTACTCATGCTGGTTCTCCTTCAGCAATGATATTGGCCAACCACGGACATTGTTTCTCCCAGTTTCTAATCTGAGCATAGACTGATAGTACGGTGGCCTGAGGAGTGAAGTTGGGACCATGTAAGAACCTGTTGATGGTTCTGCTTGAGACATCAATCCTTACTCCCCTCACCTGCACTCTATCCAATAGGGGCCAGTCTGTTACTCTTTCACTTGGCCTGCACATGTTTTCCAACTGAGCCTGGTAGTTTGTGTAGAACTCCCCAACCAGTGCAGGGCAAAATAAACCTACTCCTTTTGTAGTCCATCCCAAGATATACTTTTCAAAATTCTATTCCACTTCAGGGTACCTGCTCAACCCTCTAGTGATAATCATCGTTTCTTCCTGAATTGGCCTTTTAGCACTCTTTCTATTAGTTCTGCGGAGCCCAGCGATCAAGATGCTTTTTGCCCTGGAAATTTTCCACCTAGCATTATCTTGAACTTTGGGGTTCTTACATTTGATAAGTGTTACTTGAGATAGAGACTCTTCATCATCTTGTTGTTCAGTGGATGGGGATCCAGATGTTGTTCCCTCAGACATAGAATCCTCAACCCTTCCTTCTGCTTTTCTTCAGATTCGGCATAGTCAGACTTATGTTGTTCAGAACCCTCTTTCTTAGAGGTTGTATGTTCAGAAGCTTTACTTTTTGGTGGTGTTGTAGTCTTAGTATCATAACTATACTCTACTTCAATGGGTGGAGGTGGCGAAGGTTTCTTCGGACTTTGCTTCTCCTTTTACTTCCTGAGCAGGGGTTCCTCCTCCTTATAATCAGATTTCTCATCAATGAGCTTACGACGTACACTTTATTTGGTTGCTTTCTTTGGTGTATTGGTGATCTTTCTTTTTGGTGCCATTTTAAGGTTCCTGTAGCAGTAGAAAAACCATTGGTTAGTCCACAAGAGCACAAACACAAACACATTAATCTTTTTGGCTTATTCATGCTTCAGGTTCCAAGTGTGACGATAATTCTTGATAAGCCATCACGACTGTGATAGCTTATCACAATGGTCGTCAACCTTAGACAGTACCTTCAAAATTTTAACAACTTTTGATGACATTCCTGATAAGCCGTCACAATCGTGATAACCTATCACGAATGTCATCAGCTCTAAACAGAAACCACTTCATTCTTGTCAGCCTTTGATGACATTCTTGATAAGCCATCACAATTGTGATAGCCTATCATGAATGTCGCCAGCTCTTATCAGATCCCACTTTTGATTTTAACTCAATTTTTGGTCCCTATTATTTCTCAAAATCCACTTGAATTCTGAGTATGAGCTATCTTTTAAACCCTGGGCCTGCGCAGCAGACCCTAGGTGCGATTTTAGCTCCTTTCCAATTTTATTAGTTCAATCATCTTGGGGACTTGGTTTTTCATCTATCAATCACTTACCACAAGAAAAAAAGGGTTAAAGTTAGAGTATACGTGATGGGGGGCCTAATCTGAGTACACGCACAAGAGGAAGTAGGAAGTAGGAGAATCTCTTGATTGTGAATTTCAAACCCACGCATAAGGGAACTTGTTTTCTTGAAGTGTTTTGCAAAGAGTAGGAAATAAACTAAAGGAAAAGAATTAAAACTAGCGAAAATTTGAAAAGGTTCACTGAAATGGAATATCCTCGGATGATGAGGACTCACTGCTGCACCCACTGCTACAAGATCTGATAGCTAAATATACTTGGGATCACGCTCTTCTGAACCTATGGTGTAACATAAGAGAAAGCACTGTAGCGCAAATGCGTCAGTACAAAAATGTACCGAGTATGCAAGGATAGGGTAAGGTGAAATATAAGGCTTATGCATAAACATAACAATCTGAATAATATTTATTCGCTGGAATAAACATATATAGAAACTCTGCAGTTACCAAATTTGAAACATGTCTGATCAACAATACACACATGGATGCATAAAGTACAACTGAAATCATCATGACACCGAATGTTACATTTTGAACACTGACACCCAAAAATAATAATACTGATAATAAGATACTGAGTATCTGAAGCTACTAGAGCTGACATCTGTACTTATCCATACTGAGAAATCGGATAACTGATATTACTGATATTTGATATTCAAATTCACCAACTCTGGAACACTGAAAAACTGAATCTGAGATCAACCCTCATCTAGCAGGAAGTCTCTATACTCAATAATAATGATAATGGGTAAATAAGTTTGAGAGCAACCCTCATCTCGCAGGAAGTCTCTCTACTCAATGATAATGATAGCAATACTGGGAGGCCTTTATCTGACAGCCTCAACTTCTGCATATTAACTGAGTTCTTTTCTGAGACTGTTACTGAAACTGTGGGAGTGATCATTTAACCGACATGCCCCACTTACCACAAGTGGGATCCAATCTGTACCCCAGCTGGAAGGGTATCAATACCGCGCCACCAGTAAAGACAACTGCATAGGACCCTCTACTATCAGAACCTTAAATGAGAACGGTGGTACCCTCTACTCGCAGGACAACCACCTCATCTAACCCTCTACTCGTAGGATAGATGTCTCAACCTACACTGGCGACGTAGTTCTGGAGCATAAGGATTGCTACCAGGAATCAAACCCTCTACTCGCAGGAATGTTCCCATCCTTAGCTCGGTCGGTGCTGAATCCTACTTCCAACTGAAAGACACTTAACCGGTTCTTAACTGTACTCAACTGGACTGAATCTATTCTCACATTATGATACTTTATCAATATGACAGAGTTCGCTTGATTTCGTTCTCTGACGGAGTATTTCTAAATGCCACTTACTTTTAAGATAAGCTTACTATCTCACAAAATGTACAGAGGTCTGTAACGGAGTGAATTGATATGTAAGATTTCAGAGCTTCATGGCCCGAGTATTCGATAAAGAATGATTTCCGAGATTACTAAGTTTTCCCCAAGTAGTGAAACTAACCGGGAGTTCATTGTTCATCGCTCGATTGAGATTACCGTGAAACTGACTCGGCTCTAGACCAACAGACTATTTCGGGTATACGTACCCCCAGCACACAATAGCATAAAGTAACACAAGATAGATAACTCATACACAACATGCCCATAGGCCATCATACGCAACACATGATTGAGGACTTCACACTTAGCAAATCAAATGGCCTCATTTCTTTATATAAGCATCCAATCGAACACGTAGGGAGCATGCTTTGGGTCCACAGCAAATACTATGCACAAACATCATAGTTACCTCAACAATTCATCATGGCATTCCATCATACACACAACGCACCACAAATTCAAGGAAATCAACTATCCATAGGAACAAAGCATGAATTTATCTTTTAAGACCTAATGAACCACAATGCATAGTTTCCTATTCTCTTAAATATTTTGTCAAACATATGGTAGACATAAGTTAAGCATATAGATATGGCATGAAATCATAATTTGGATAACAAACATGTCAAATACTGAATTCTTCTTGACATAGGCATTTTAGCAATCACCTTACATGCACCATTTAGGGCATAGGTTTAATGCTCAATTTCATGCACCACAACACCATCATCCTTCAACTTCAACATCCACATTTCTCAATTCACAATCCAACTCACATTCAGAAAATATTTGACATATCAATCAATAGTAGGGATATATAATTCCTAATAACAATTATCAAGTCATAACAAGGAAATAATGGAATAATAGTATAAATCAAGGCTTAACAATTTAAATCATCATATATTCATAATCAATTAATTTTGGACCTATTATGTTATTAAAACAAAATCTCTAGTCTCTTAGGTATTTTCACAAACATCTTACATGCACTTCTTAGGCATAAGTGGATTCATCAAGATTACAAGTATTCAATCACCCATTTTATATATTTATACATCACACACCACCATAGTTTCCACAAACATACAAAGATCCCTTCTTGGATATCATCAACTTCAACAACATAATCACCAACCATCACACAAATACTACACACATATACTTCAACTAACACACATAATCATCCCAAACATATATCTCAACCATCATGTGAATACTACATACATACACAATGAAAATTTAGAAAGTATAATCATATATATATATACACACATGTATCTTGAGCCTTTGAAAAAGGATTTGTGGGCTCTATGGATAAAAGGAGTCCATAGATAAACACTTGCATACCTTAGACTCCGTAGCCGAAAGAGATTGGCGGAAGGAATTCTTGAATCAAAGCCTCCAATTAATTTCCCCCAATTCAAAACTCTAACCCTAACTTGATATATATATATATATATATATATATACACATATAAGAGAAATGAGAGGAAAATAATACAAGTTCTCAACTGAATGGGGTATTTATAGAGGTTTAAAAGAGTGGTGAAAGACCAAAATGCCCCTAAGAAACAAATAAAACCCGAATCTGTCCATGGGGGACTGTTTTGATAGGCTGAAATAGATCGACCATAACGTTTTACTCCAATATCCAAATTGAATGAAACCAATTTCATTAGAAAGAGGACTCTCAGATCTTTCCGTTGATATATAGTATTTCACCCAAATAATTATGTACAAGGAGTTATGATCATTTGAAGTTGGAGAAAAATATGTATGGCCTCAGTACTTTTTCCTCCACATTTTTCTGTTCATCACTATTCACCATTCGATCAGAATGTTCGTAACTCATCGCTCGGGTGTCCGTTTTGGGTAATCCACATATCGTTGGAAATCTTATTCGATGATCTACGAAATAGTGGGTCTAAATCCAAGAAATGACACACAGAAAAATTATAAATCACTCTCGAAGATAGGATCCTGACACGTTTACGCACAAAATTTCTACGAAAAATTTTCTGGGGTATTACAGAAACTCATTTGATTCATCCCTTAAGCATCTAAGCAAGGTACTTGAAACATGTGTGGAAACCTGTAACACCCCAAATCTCGTACCCAGAACGCTACACGGTACCCATGACCCTGAAGGACCACAAGTTAACCCATGACTGATATTCGTAACTGCACTGCATGATACTATATAAATGCGGAATATAAGTTGTAAGGCCGTAAGGTTCAAAACTATAACATGACTAATAAAATAATATTTGAATGGGGTATAGAAATACCCAAAATTAAAATAAACTATCTGAACATACTATAGTCGGAAAGCCTCTAAACTATCTAAAATCTATGGAGTTGATGGAAATATCCCCAACTAACTCCAAACTACTGAAGTAAGCTAAGTTCTGAAGGAATAAAATATTTAAATAATAACATCCTCGAATGATGAGGACTTACTGCTGACTCTGATTGCTGAAATTGGAATGTTATTGATGCTCTGGAGCTTGTGCTTCTGAACCTATGGTATAAAAACACCATAGCACAAATACATCAGTATGATTGAATGTATTGGTATGCAAGTGAGGTAGGCTGAATGTATGGGGTTCATATACATGAACAATACTAACTGACTGAATAATATGAACGTGACAATACATGCATGAATACATAACTGTAACTAAAATCGTGATGAGACTGGTTACTGATATTAAATACTGATAACATGGATTTTTGATATCTGATATAACTAATACTGAGCGACTGTGTCTAACAGTCTAGGTTCTAATGGAACTAGCTGAGTTCCGTACTGTACTGAGTGACTGTATCTGACAGTCCTGATATCTGTAACTGATACTATAGGAGAATTCATCTAATTGGCATGCCCCAAATAAGCTAGTATAGATGAGTTGGGGTCCAATTTGTAACCCCAATCGAAAGGGTGTCAATACCGCACCATTGGTAAGGACAAGCTGTGAGTGACCCAGATCTGACACTGTCCCCAAAGGAGAATGGTGGGACTCTCATCTGACAGTGTTAATCCACCTCATCAACCCTCAACTGACATTGTTGATGTCTCAAGTTTGCAACACCCCAAACCTGGTACCCAGAATGCTACACGGTGCTCATGACCCCGAAGGACCACAAGCTAACCCATGACTGATATCTGTACCTAAGCACTGCATAATATACTGTATAAATATAAAATATAAGTTGTAAGGCTGTAAGGTTCAAAACTATAACATGTCTTATAAAATAATATCTGAACGGAGTATAGAAATATCTAAAACTGAAATAAACTGTCTGAACATACTGTAGTCTGAAAGCCTCTAAACTGTCTAAAAATTGTGGAGCTGATGGAACATGTCCCCAACTAACTCCGAACTACTAAAATAACTAGGTACGAAAGGAATAAAATAATGAAATAATAAAATTCTCGAATGATAAGGACTCACTGCTGACTTTGACTGCTGAAACTGGGATACTACTGATGCTCTAGAGTTCGTGCTTTTGAACCAATGGTATAAAACACCATAGCGCAAATGCATCAGTACGATTGAATGTACTGGTATGCAAGTGAGGTAGGATAAATGCAAAATGGTTCTTATGCATGAACAATTCTAACTGACTGTATAATATGAAAGTGAGAATACATGCATAAATACATAACTATAACTGAAATCGTGACAACACTGATTACTGATTGTGAATACTGATAACATGGATTTCTGGTAACTGATATAACTGATACTAAGCGACTGTGTCTGATAGTCTAGGTTCTGATAGAACTAACTGAGTTTCGTACTGAGCTGGGTGACTGTATCTGATAGTTCTAGGTTCTGTAGAACTATCTAAGTTCTATTACTGAGACTGAGTGACTATATCTGACAGTCCTGATTCTATAACTAAAATTATGGGAGAATTCATCTAACCGACATGCCCCTAATAAGCTAATATAGTTGAGTTGGGTTCCAATCTGTAACCCCAATTAGAAGGGTGTCAATACCACGTCATTGGTAAGGACAAGCTGTGAGTGACCCTCATCTGACAGTGTCCCAAAAGGAGAATGGTAGGACCCTCATCTGACAGTGTTAATCCACCTCATCAACCTTCAACTGACAGTGTTGATGTCTCAACCTATGCTGGCTATATAGTTCTAGAATGCAAGGATTTCTACTAAGAATCACACCATTTTCTGACAGTGTGTGTTCTTATCCTTGGATTCACTCGGTGCTAAACCCTACTCCCATCTGAATAGACACTAAACTAGATTAGACTGATTTGTTACTGATTGTACTGATTAATTGGACTGAACTGAGTTCACTGGATTCCGCTGACTGACAGAATACTATTGAGATTTGATAACTAACTAAGATTTTTGAGATTTTTGAGTATTGAGATTACTGTATTACTGAGATTACTGAACTGATACTAAATTTACTAAATTTTCCTGAGTCATGTCACTGACTGAATTCTATTGATCATGGCTTGAATGAGAGTATCGTGAAAACTGACACTAACTCTAGGCACACAGCTAAATTGTTGGGTATTAAATACCCTCAGGACTCGATAGCATAATAAGTAAATCATGGCACAAGCTTAAAATCTCAACAATGGCTACATGTTCATCATTCTTTCATTAAAGCATTTCCAACGAACACTTGTAATACATTACTTGTACATGGATGAGAAATACACATTAGCATACTATAGCATGACATTAGTTCATTCTCATAAACAATTTATCAAACACTTTCATGATACAACTTGCACATAAACTAGCATGGCATAAGTTCTATTTCTTATTAACCCACAAGGGCATTTTATCAGACACCTAGTGAGCATAACATATGCACATAACGCTATTCAACAAATAGGCATCATAATTCACATTCCTATTGGTAAATTTCAAGGGTTAAACATGGTTTCACATGATACTACATATATGTCACTTTACTTCACATAGATATTGAGATTAAATGATGAACAAGAGAACCCATTAACGTAATAGTCAAGAACACAATCAAACTAAATCATAAAATTGACCCAAAATATTATCTTGTGTTTTGAAAAGGTTTCTTGGACTCCAAGGGTGGAAGGAATCCTTGGATGAACACTTGACATACCTTAGTTAGTGAATTCTTGAAGGTTGATGGTGAAATTTCTTGGAAATTGATTATTGAACTGATAGTCATAGGGTTTAGTTCTTGAGAATTTTGTGAATAATGAATATGATTAGCCAAAAGAGGGCTAAATTTCATGTTATGAGGGCTGAAGGACATGAGGAAAAAGATTGAAATAACCCTGAGGACGTGGCTTTTGATGACTGAAAACTGGCATCGACGCTATAAGCAACGTGGTGCGTTGATGGCATCGACGCGATACCCAACCCGTCGCGCCATGATCATGCTAAGCCTCAGTAGTTTTTGCTCTGGCAACCTATAACAATGTTAACCAATGCGATAAGCAATGCGGCACACCAAGATTGCCTTGGTCCACTATTTTGGAAAACCAAACATGGTCTAAACGAGGTCTAAAAAATTCAAAACTTGTATGAGAACACCTATTGACCTCTCTGATCATGAATTAACAAAAATATGGACCATTAAAGGATATTAAGGTGGAAAAATAATATTGCCAACTTTCAAAGACAAAAAATAAACTAAGTATGAGAACCTAGCTATAATTTTCTAAGTATAGGACCCCTTTAACAAGCTTAAAGGACTGATTTAAGCTTAGAAATTTTGTAGGGTCTTAAAATATCTCCCCCTTGAGAACATTCGTGCTCGAATGAGACTAACTGAGATGGGAAAAATACAAAATGAAATATATATAGGACATGAATAACTGAAACGTGATTTCATGACTAACATTACTACTTTACTGAGAGTTATGCTGAGCATGCATATCTGATGCATGATTTCATGACTGGCATGACTAATAAGCTAAATGTACTATACTGTACCTGCATATCTGATGCATGAGTAAATGATTCATGAATGCATGACTAGGATCACTAATGAGCTGAGTATACTGAACATGGGCTGGGAGTACTGATAAGTTGATCACACATATCAGATGCATTAATACATTACTGAAATGACTCATGAACATGTGACTGAAAATGTAATGGTAAAGATACCAAACTTGAAATGAAAACTAAGCATGGAACTGAATACCAAGTTTGTAACTGAAATTTGAACATGAGACTAAATAAGCTTAAGAAAAGCTATTTCCTTGCGCTGAGCCTGAATTTGCGAAGAAGAGGTGAGGATACTTGGTTCGTATATCTATTTTTGCTTCCTAAGTATCTCCCTTAATGGACTGATTCTGCCAAAAAAATTTGACTAGAGGGACCTCTTGTTCCTAAGTTTGCGAGTCTGATAGTTAAGAAAGTCAACTAAAATCTCTTCGATAAAAAGGTTGTTCTGAATATCTATGCCCTCTATAGGGACTATAACTGTTGGGTCACCTATGCACTTCCTTAATCAAGGAGACATAGAACACTAGATGAACTGAGGCTAGATCTGAAGGCAATTTGAGCTCATAAGCTACTTTGACAAAGCGACTAAAAATTTTGAAGGGAACGACATATTGGGGACTGAGATTTCCCTTCTTACCGAACCTCTACACTCCCTTCATGGGAGAGATTCTTACATAAACATGATCACCAATCTTAAACTCGAGGTCCTTTCTGAATATGCGTGAACAAAAATAAGAGAACATGACTAAGTCTATAATGTGTGACATGAACTGAGGATCGTGAACTGAACTGAGCCATTGAGTACATCGATTACGGCTGAGATTGGAGATAGAGGGTAAATCTATGGGTACCCACTACTCCAAACTGGATTCATTACATAAAGAATGTATCTCCCCCTTGGAACACTATGTCCCTCAAATAATGTTGACTTAATTGAGATGTTAAGAAAAACTAAGGCGATGCACAAGGAACCTACAAACTGAATCATGACTGTATATCTAGGATCTAAGACTGAGACATAAAACATAAACTGAGTTGCACACGCAACTATATAATTAGTCTATCTTAGAATAGTCACATTCATGAGACTTCGGATAGTGTGACTAGATGGACAGAATGGGAAAATATATGCACTTGCCTGTCTGACTATTATACTACGGTACTGGTTGTTCAGACTAATTCCTACCAACAGACTCATCTGATCTACTGACTGACTGATGGTTGAGCACTGGGCATGTAAGACTGAACGGTACTTAGTTTGGATACCTGGACTTAAACTGCAGACTATCATGCATAGAAGGTAAGGACTGACTGGGTAACATGAGGTAACTAAGCATAAATGAGTGAAAGTTTTATTATCTTAAAGATGAAATACCAAGTGTATAACATGATTCAAAAACTCTCTGTAATATAAGGTACTAAAATACTACTAACTGAGTAACTGTTAGCCATATGCTATGGTCGGGCAATCCTGAAAGTGAACTGAGTTTCTGATCTAGCTGGACTATGACTAAGGCTGAGATTGTAGCTATGACGGTAATTGAGACTATAACCACAACTACAACTGTAACTGGGATTGAATGTTTCTTTCTGATAACTGAGGTTTAGACTGGCACTGAAGTACTAAATTTTGATTGCTAAGTAACTGATAACTGAAAGCCATGGTCCTGTAGAACTACCTAAGCTCCTTATTGAATATAGATTACTGAAATGATATGGTAATTGAGGTTTAGGTATAGAATATCAACACCACAGATTCACTGAGGGATCTTAATTAAGGGTATTCATGACATAAATCTGAGTTTGACTGATCACAAGGAGTGGAGCATGTGTCATGTGAGTTGGGCATACTTTAAAGCATGACATGAGTGTATAAGTCATGATCTCAAGACTTGATTCTAAAGTTTCTATACTTATGGGACATGATTCGTAACACTGAGTGAACTGGAACTCCTTATCCTAGGAATTGGGAGCGTACATGAGTTTGCACTAATCGTGAACGAATATAAGCGATGGTCATAGGGCTGACATGTAGGACATGAATAGATGTCATGATAACTGATGGGTTTTGATATTTTGAGATGTTCTACAGGATCACGCTCCCTGCAGGATAGACAAGAATGTCATCTATGAATTCTATGATGAACATGTCCAAGTACTTCTTGAACACATGGTTCATTAAGTCCATGAAGACTACTGGGGCATTGGTAAGACCAAATGGCATGACTAAGAATTTGAAGTGACCATACTGAGTATGGAAGGCTATTTTTGGAATATCACATTCTCTGACTCTGGGCTGATGATAACCTGATCTGAGGTCTATCTTAGATAAATAGCCGGCACCCTAAAGTTGGTCAAACAAGTCATCGATTTTGGGAAGTGGATACTTGTTCTTGATCATGACTTTATTGAACTGATGGTAATCAATGCATATTCTGAGAGAACCATTTTTCTTTTGCATGAATAAAACTGGTGTGCCCCACGGGGACACACTAGGTCTGATGAATCCCTTATCTAGGAAATCCTTCAACTGTTCTTTCAGTTCTTTGAGTTTTATTGGTGCCATTCTATATGGCAGAATAGATATAGGCTGAGTATCTAGAAGAAGATGAATGCAGAAGTCTATTTCCCTTTCGGCAGGAATTCCTGGAAGATCTTTGAAAAAGACATCTGAGTATTCATTCACTACTGGGACAGATTCGAGACTGGGAGTTTTGGAACTAGAGTCCTTAACTCGAACAAAATGATAGACACATCCCTTAGATATTATTTTTTGTGCCCGAAGGTAGGAAATAAGTTGATCTCTAAAAGATGAAGTACTACCCTTCCACTCTAGGATGGGTTTATTCAGAAACTGAAACTAGAAAATTTTATTTCTGCAGTCGACTGTGGAATAGCAGGAATGAAGCCAATCCATGCTGAGAATGACATCGAAATTAGTCATCTCTAATTCAACTAAGTATGCTGAAGTGACTTTCAGAGATACCATAACCAGATAGTTCCTGTATACCCATTGAGCTATAATAGTTTTACCCACTGGGGTAGAGACTGAGAAGGCCTCTACTAGGATTTTGGGACTGACTCTGAAATCAACTGCTATATAAGGAGTAACAAAGGACAAAGAAGCTCCTGGATCTAGCAAAGAGTTTACATGCAAGTGAAAGATCTATAACATACCTGTAACTACATCAGGAGAATTTTCCTGATCCTGTCAGGACTGAAGAGCATAAAGTTGATTTGGGCGTTGCCCACTAGTAGCACTAGAAGTGGCAACTTACTGATTTACGCGACCGAACTGTGCTGAGGAACGGTTATCCTGACCCTGAGGACCTGGATGCGGATAATATCTGACTCTGTAGCCTGGTTTGCCACATCAAAAACACATATCGTTGCCAGCTCTACAAATACCCTTGTGATTCTTACCACATGTCTGACAAAGGAGATTGGTTCGGGCACTGCTAACACTGCCCTGAGATTTAGAGCCTGGTGCCCTATCTTTGTTACCCTCCCTAAACTTAGGTATAGAAGCACTGGCTGAGGAATGAGATGGAAAAGATGACTTTGGGTGAAACTGAGAATGTTTCCCACCTTCTGACTTAGGCTGGTTGAAATTGAAGCTACTTCTTCTCGCTCTCTTATTATCTCTCTTTCTTTCTTTCTACACTTTCCCACCTTAATCTGCTGGGCATAAATCATATTTCTGGGTTGGACAATATCCTTCGGATTGATTTGAGCTACTACTGAATAACTTAAAGTAAGAGACTCGATTCTGAATTTTCCATGAAAGACATGCTCGTCCAAGGAATCGGCCTGAACAGGGAGAGGTGCCGACTAATTCTTGATTCTTCTTTCGTTAGTCCTTTTGGGAGTCATGTTCTATAATAAAAGGGAGAATAGATTAGACTGGGAGTTAAATTTGAGCTCAAGATCATTGGCACGACATGAATACTGAAAGAGGGGAAACTATTCCTAAAATATCCCATCGCCTCTTGTCCATAAGTGTGGTGCACAACACACCCATGCACAAGACTCTACTAGATGCGACTTTTCAGACTTCCTAGGACACTGTTGAACCTTTTCTCTGATACCAAGTTTGTAACTCCTCGAATCTAGTACCCAAAATTCTACACAGTGCTCATGACCACAAAGGACCACAAGCTAACCCATGACTGATATGTGTACCTGAGCACTGTATAATATACTATATAAATGCAAAATATAAGATGTAAGGCTGTAAGGTTCAAAATTATAACATGTCTGATAAAATAAAATCTAAACAGGGTATAGAAATACCCAAAACTAAAATAAACTATCTGAACATACAGTAGTCTAAAAGCCTCTAAACTATCTGAAAACTGTGGAGCTAATGGGCATGTCCCCAACTAACTCTGAACTACTGAAATAACTAAGTACTGAAGGAATAAAATAATCAAATAATAACATCCTCAAATGATGAGGACTTCCTGCTGACTCTGACTATTGAAGCTGGGATACTACTGATGCTCTGGAGTTCGTGAATCTGAACTAATGGTATTAAACACCATAGCACAAATGCGTCAGTATGATTGAATGTAATGGTATGCAAGTGAGCTAGGCTTATACAAAAGGGTTCTTATGTATGAACAATACTAACTGACTGTATAACATGAACGTGAGAGTACATGCATAAATACATAACTATAACTGAAATTGTGACAACACTGAATACTGATTTTGAATACCGATAACATAGATTTTTTATAACTAATATAACTGATACTGAGTGAATGTGTCTGACAGTCTAGGTTCTGATGGAACTAACTGAGTTTCGTACTGAGCTGGGTGACTATATCTGACAGTCCTAGGTTCTATAGAACTATCTGAGTTCTATTACTGAGATTGAGTGACTGTATCAGACAGTCCTAATTATGTAACTGAAATTATAGGAGAATTCAACCAACCGACATGCCCCTAATAAACTAATATAGCTGAGTTGGGGTACAATCTGTAACCCCAATTGGAAGGGTGTCAATATCGCGCCACTGGTAAGGACAAGCTGTGAGTGACCCTCATCTGACAGTGTCCCCTAAGGAGAATAGTGGGACCCTCATCTGATAGTTTTAATCCACTTCACCAACCCTCAACTGACAGTGTTGATATCTCAACTTATGTTGGCTACATAGTTCTGGAATGCAAGGATATCTTCTATGAATCCCACCCTCTGCTGATTATGTGAGTTCCCATCCTTGGTTTCACTCGGTGTTGAATCTTACTCCCATCTGAATAGACACTAAACTGGACTGTATTGATCTATGACTGATAGTACTAATTAATTGCACTGAACTGAGTTCACTGGATTCTTTTGACTGATGGAATACTACTGAGATCTGATAACTGACTGAGATTTCTAAGTACTGAGATTACTGGATTACTAAGATTACTAAGATTGCTGAGATTACTGAACTGATACTGAATTTTCCTGAGTCTTGTGACTGACTGAATTTTATTGATCATAGATTGAATGAGAGTATCGTGAAAACTGACACTAACTCTAGGTACATAGCTAAATTGTCGGGTATTAAATACCCCCAGGACTCTATAGCATAATAAGTAAATCATGGCACAAGCTTAAAAGCTCAACAATGTCTACATGTTCATCATTCTTTCATTAAAGCATTTCCAATGAACACTTGTAATATATTACTTGTACATGGATGAGAAATTCACATTAGCATACTATAGCATGACATTAGTTCATTCTCATAGACAATTTATCAAACACTTGTATGATACAACTTGTACATTAACTAGCATGGCATGAGTTCTTGTTCTTATTAGCCCACAAGGGCAATTCATCAAACACCTAGTGATCATAACATATGCACATAATGCTATTCAACAAATAGGCATCATAATTCACATTCCTATTGGCAAATTTCAAGGGTTAAACATGGTTTCACATGATACTACACATATAACACTTTACTTCACTAAGATATTGCGATTAAATTATGAACTATAGAACCCATTAACGTAATAGTCAAGAACACAATCAAACTAAATCATGAAATTCACCCAAAACATTATCTTGAGTTTTGAAAAGGTTTCTTGGACTCCAAGGGTGGAAGGAACCCTTGGATGAACACTTGACATACCTTATTTGGTGAATTCTTGAAGGTTGATAGTGAAATTTCTTGGAAATTGATTCTTGAACTGATATTCCTAGGGTTTTGTTATTAAGAATTTTGTGAATAATGAATATGATTAGACGAAAGAAGGATAAATTTCGTGTTATGAGGGACGAAGGGCGTGGGGGAAAAAGACTAAAATAGCCCTGAGGATGCAGCTTTTAATGACTGAAAACTGGGCATCAACGCTATAAGCAACACGATGCGTCGATGACATCGATGCGATACCCAATGCATAGCGCGATGATCGCGCCAAGCCTCAGTAGTTTTGGCTCTGGCAACCTACAACAATGTTAACCAACGCGATAGGCAACAAGGTGCGCCAAGATTGCGTTGGTCCACTATTTTGGGAAACCAAACATGGTCTAAACGAGGTCCAAAAAATCTGAAACTCATTCGGGAACACCTATTGACCTCTTTGATCATAAATTAACAAAAATACGGACCATTAAAGGATATTAAAGTGGAGAAATAAGATTTCCAACTTTCAAAGGCCAAAAATAAACTAAGTCTAAGAACTTAGCTAGAATTTTCTAAGTATGGGACCCCCTTGACAAGCTTAAAGGACTAATTTAAACTTAGAAATTTCTCGGGGTCTTACACAACCTATGTTGGCTACATAGTTCTAGAATGCAAGGATTGCTTCTAAGAATCACACCTTCTGCTGACAGTGTCTGTTCCCATCCTTGGGTTCACTCGGTGTTGAATCCTACTCCTATCTGAATAGACACTGAACTGGACTGGACTGATCTGTTACTGATTGTACTAAATAATTGGACTAAACTGAGTTCACTAGATTCCGTTGACTAACGGAATACTACTGAGATATGATAACTGACTGAGATTTTTTAGATTTACTGAGTACTGGACTGATACTGAATTTACTAAATTTTCCTGAATCATATGACAAACTGAATTCTACTGATTATGGCTTGACTTAGAGTATCGTGAAAACTGACGCTGTCTCTAAGCACACAGCTGTCGGGTATTAAATACCCCCAGGACTCGATAGCATAATAAGTAAATTATGTCACAAGCTTAAAAGCTCAACAATGGCTACATGTTCATCATTCATTCATTAAAGCATTTCCAACGAACACTTGTAATACATTACTTGTGCATGCATAAGAAATACACATTAACATACTGTAGCATGACATTAGTTCATTCTCATAGGCAATTTATCAAACACTTGCATGATACAACTTGCACATAAACTAGCATGGCATGAGTGCTTGTTTTTATTTACTCATAAGGGCAATTCATCAAACACCTAGTGAGCATAACATATGCACATAATGTTTTTCAACAAATAGGCATCATAATTCACATTCCTATTGGCAAATTTCAAGGATTAAACATGGTTTCACATGATACTACACATATATCACTTTACTTCACATAGATATTGCGATTAAATCAAGAACTAGAGAACCCATTAACGTAATAGCCATGAACATAATCAAACTAAATCATGAAATTCACCCAAAACATTATCTTGAGTTTTGAAAAGGTTTCTTGGACTCCAAGAGTGGAAGGAACCCTTGGATGAACACTTGACATACCTTAGTTGATGAATTCTTGAAGGTTAATGGTGAAATCTCTTGGAAATTGATTCTTGAATTGATAGCTCTAGGGTTTTTGTTCTTGAGAATTAGTGAAATAATGAATGTATTTAGACAAAAGAGGGCTAAATTTTGTGTTTATGAGGGTTGAAGGTCAGATAACAAAGACCTAATTACCCTTAATGATACAGTTATTTAATAACTAGAAAACTGTACATCGACGCTATAAGTGACGCGGCGTGTCAGTGGATCCGACATGATACCCTACGTGTCACACCATGATCATGCCAAGACTCAATACTTTTGGCTCTGGCAACCTGCAACGACGTTAACCAACACGATGGACGATGTGGCGCATCAAGATCGCATTGGTCCACTGTTTTGGGACTCCGAACATAGTCTAAACGAGTTTCAAAAAATCCAAAACTTGTTTGGGAATACCTATTGATCTTCCTGATCATGAATTAATGGAAATTTAGACCATTTAAGAATATTAAGATCGCGACATAATATTGCGAACTTTCAAAGGCCAAAAATAAACTAAGTCTGTAAACTTAGCTAGAATTTTCTAAGTATGGGACCCCCTTATCAAGCATAGATGGACTGAATCAAGCTTAGGATTTTGTGGGGTCATACAAAACCGACCTTGTTCTCAATTGGGATAAATGTCATTTTATCGTCAAGGAGGGTATTGACTTGGGCCACAAGATCTCGAGCAAGGGTATACAGGTTGATCAAGATAAAGTTGAGGTAATTTCTAATTTACCCCCTCCCCCCACTTTTGTAAAGGGTGTTCGGAGTTTCCTTGGGCATGTTGGGTTCTATCGGGGATTTATTAGGTATTTCTCCAAAATAGCTCATCCAATGTGAAAACTCCTTGAAAAGGAGGTAAAATTCAATTTTGATGATGCATGTTTGAAGTTCTTTACTTGTCACAAGGATTTGATTATCGGTATTGTGACCCGATCGGGGGACTTATCATGATGGGCGTACCAAGTCCGATCGGGATCGGAGACCACCACCGTTACCCAACCCAACCACCTACCGCCTGCCCTGAGCCGGCTGAATTTCGAGAATGTAGCAAGATAGTGTAACAGCTCACATAAAGACTCTGGGGTAGGATCACAACTGTGACCAACCCAACCAAGTCCAACCATCTCATACCAACAATCCAACCATACAAGCCATTCAAAAACATTAACCATAAACTAGGCCATAACCAAAGATGTTCCAAAACATAATATAATCAAACCCAAAATAAAATATGATGGAACAACTTATAATATCATCACATGATGTCAGCCCAGCGGCTTATTCCAATGCCAATACTGACACCAATACCGATCTCGACCATTCCAACCTATAGATGTACCACAAAGCTCCAACCAAAAGAGTAATAAAACCCGATTGGGACATACCCCCAACAATGGCCAAAACTAATATCCAAAAATAAAATCAAAATGTCTAGAAATATCCATAGCATAAAGTGTAGTCTTCCGAAAGTATAGAAGCTCACCACTTTAGTCCAAGTGTTGTCCTCGAGTCAATCACTATGTAGAAGGAGTAGTACAACCGTTTCCTGCATAACGTGGGTATACAACCGCTAGTAGATGGGTTAGCTGGTGAACGCTAGCATGATCTCAGGATAAGGATAAAATAATGCCATTTATAAAACAAAGTAAAACCATCCATATGCACACAACCATACATATATATATAACCATGTCGGGAAAAGGGACCAGGTTTAGCATGTATTTAAAAACTTACCTGGGTTGTGTAGCTTTTTCGTCCTAAACAACCCATGGGCTATATGGGTTCAGCTCCCCCTATTGAAAGGTCCCAGTGCATGTAGTCACACGATCAAGGAAGAAAACCTTGAATGAATAGTACATCCCATAAAATATAGTATGACTTCATGCACATGGTCACCAAGACCAACCTCATATCATAAATATGAGTTTCCAGTTTTGGTCTCCCCAGGACCTCCACCTTCGATGGCTTTGCTACACATCCTGCCATTATTTTCCAATTAAAATGAATTTTCAAATAACCAAACCATTATCCATTTAATAAACAAGGCCATTAATATTGGTATCATCATATCAATCCTAACTTACAAGTATTATCCATAGCCAACCATGCATAGGTTTAAGGGAACTTTCAAGTTCCCTTTCATTTACCAGATTAAACCATTTGGGGAATTCCATGTACCCCTCAAGTATAAATATGTAGACATTTACCTTTCCAATCCATTTAAACCATGCATAATTCCTTCACCAAGTTTTAAAACAAGTAGGAGTTCCATTAAAAGTAGACAGTGCAATAAACATATCTTTAGAATCATTTTGTGAAACACATTAGGAGCATAATATAACCAAAATAAATTCCAATTACCAATAAACCATACCCATGCAATCAAATTATCCAAAATCACCCTTAATGCATATAAAAGCATAATTAATATAATGGAAAACCATAAGCAACCATTTAATATCAAAACCCCCAATTCATATTTGGTAACCAAAATCATACAATTAATGAAATCATGAAAACATTCATAAAAGTCATGCCTTAGATAAAATTAATAATGAGGGAGAAGAACATGCCTTAAAATAAGATGATGCTGGAAAGAAATCACCAAGACAAGCCCCCAAATCAATTCTCTAGTTGAAACCCTAGCTTCCCTTACCCAAAAGCTTTTGAGAAAATTATAGTGTTTAGAAGAGTTTCAAAGTGTTAATGGATAGAATAATAAGGTAAATAACCTCCCAAGTAGGTTAGAAGTCGTGGGACCTTATTAGTATAAGTGAGGAATTGTGTACATAATACCTCCACTTAAGTTGCACCAAAAATCTCATCACAGGGGTATGACTGACCCACACGAGTCGTACCCTTCCAATACAAGTGGTACCCTCCACTCATATCCTAGCCTCAACCTTTGGATCAAACACTGTCTAACTTACGACTCATCCAACCAAGTCATATCCAAAGCATATGATCCATACCCTTCATCCGTACCCTTGGTAGATCGAAAACCAAAGAAGATTTAGACATTGTCCACCATACGAGTCCTGGGTATGACTCGTACCCTGGCTTATGGATCATGGTGATCCACTCATACTTAAATCCAACCTAAGTAACTAAGTCTAAGGTTAAGTTAAGGAACCAAATAGTCTAAGATTAAGTTAAGGAACCAAATGATCTGTAACCACCAATACAACTCGTACCCCTAAGTCGTACCTATTCCAGTAACTAAAATCCATCCCACCAACCAACACTGGTCAGCATATTTATGGACCATACCATCCGTACCCGAACATACGGCTCGCACCCTTGAGTCGTATTGGGTCCATAGACCAGAATTTCAAGAAATTTTCTAAGGTCCAGAAACTAGGGTGTTTCAGTCTCCCCCACTAGGAAAATTTGTCCCCGAACGATAGACATAGTAGGGGTAAAAACATGCACTACTCATTTGCATGATCAAATATATTTCCAATTCTTAACAAAGTTTTAAAACAAAGAGGAAAAGATATTAATCTTTCCTTTAACAAACTCTGAAAATAAAGATATGTTGAAGAACACATACCTTCTGCACGAATCCCAGGAGCAGAAAACAAAAGTGGATATTTGTACTTCACGTCCTCCTTTACTTCCCATGTAGCTTCTTCCATCTTATGGCTCTGCCAAAAAACCTTAACCAAATCCATATCCTTAGTCTGCAACCGATGAACCTACCTATCTAAGATCTCAATCGGGACCTCTTCATAAGATAAAGAATCTGAAATACCCAATCCTTCCAGGGGAACAACTGGAGAAGGATCACCAATGCACTTTCTCAGCATGGAAACATGAAAGATCAGATGAACCAAGCTAAATCTAGAAGTCAACTCAAGCTTATAAGCAACATTACCAATCACCCAAAATACCTCATAAGGACCAACATACTAGGGACGAGCTTCCCCTTCTTACCTTGAGGAAAACCTTATCCCTAACCTCAAAATCCAAATCCTTATACCTGATATCCACATAGGATTTTTGGTGACTTTGGGCAGCCTTAAGCCTTTCCCGGATCACCTTTACCTTCTTCATATCCTGGTAAACCAAGTTGGGACCAAACATGTTTGCCTTACCAAGCTCAAACCAACTAATAGGAGATCTATATCTCCTACCACACAATGCCTCAAAAGGGGCCATACCAATACTAGAATGATAGCTATTGTTGTATACAAACTCCACCAAAGGTAGATGCTCAACCCAATTGCACCATAATCTATCACACTAGCCCGAAGCATATCCTCCAATATCTGAATAGTTCTCTCCGTTTGCCCGTCCATCTGCGGGTGAAAAGCAGTACTCAGACTAACCTTAGTCACCAACCCTTTTTTGGAAAGATCACCAGAAGTGAGATAAAAACTGTGTGCCACAATCAGATATAATTGAAACATACACCCCATACAGCTTCACAATCTTCTGAAGATGCAGTTGCGCATAATACTCCACCGAAAAGGTAGTCCATACTGGCAAAAACTGCACAAACTTAGTCATTCTACCCATGATGAACCAAATAAAATTATGTTGATTTTGAGATCGAGAAAGACCCCTAACAAAGTCCATATTGATCATTTCCCATTTATGCTCGGGAAAATAAATTTCTTGATATAACTTTTTTGGCCTCATATGCTCAACCTTAACCTATTGACACACCATATAATTGGCTATAACATCAGTCACATCCCTCTTCATGCCATTCCACAAAGATATCTCCTTGATATCATGATATATCTTAGTCAATCCGAGATGTACAACATAGCGTGACTCATGCGCCTCATCCAAAATCCTTTGTCGCAAATCGTCGACATTAGGAAAACACAACCTCTCTTGGTACCATAAAGTACCATCACCACTGATCTCAAATACCACTACCTTTTGCCCACCAACGTCACTCTTGATTTTCATAAAGATAGGATCTAGAACTTACTTCTCCTTAATCTCCGCACCAGGAGACGATTAAACCACCATTTGCACACCACACCACCATCCTTAGAATCCAAGAGGTGAACTATAAGATTAGCCAAGAGGTGAATATCCTTCACTAATTTCCTCTTTCCTTCCTCTACATAAGTCAAACTCCCCATGGATAACCTGTTAAGAGCATCAGCAACCATGTTAGCCTAACTTGGGTAGAAGTGAAGACTCATTTTGTAGTCCTGAAATGCTTAAGTCATCTCTTCTGCCTGAGGTTAAGCTACCTCTGAGTGAACACATACTGTAGACTCCTATAATCAGAAAAGATATCCACGTGAACACTATACAAATAATATCACCATATTTTCAAAGCAAACATAACTGCCAGCATCTCTAAATCATGAGTAGGAAAATTCCTCTCATGCACTTTCAACTGCCTGGAAGCATAGGAAATCTATCATGCCCCAAATCCTATTGGGACCGAAAGGCACCCGTAGCCATAGCGGCATGGGAGAACCAACTCGTAACCCTATACTTTTCATGCATGTAACTATGACATTCAAAGGTCCTACTAGTATGGATACGATGCATTGGTATAAAATTAACCACGTATGTGAGTCTAAACCTACATATACAAAACTTGGCCGTTGGGTCCACAATATTAAAAGAACACAATGCTACCACACTTAACTTTATATTACTCTGCAAATCCTCTAAAAGACATATGGACTTAGTTAAGGTCGGGACAAACCCCCGCCATTCTCATTACTATTATACAATACGAAAATACATATAACAGAATCGGAAAGCTCCGAATTACCTTAGAGCTCACCAATAGCTGTTGGATGTCCCATGCTCCTACTGGGTGGCCTACTAGCTGGAGTACCTAAATCTGCGGCATGAAGCATAGTTTCCCCTCATGAGGTATGTTAATACAAGGAGTGTACTGAGTATGTACGGCATGAAATTACTATAAATAAGACAAGAACTCAACAAAATCAGTTATCAATATATAACTATAAAGATAAGGATAGAATACCAAATTATCTTGTACTTATGGGATCGTGTATATTACATCCTTTATATTATTTTTATTCTTTTTTACTTCATAAAATTATAAGGCGCGATGCAAATGACCAGCTGATCAGTGGTAAAAGAGGATGACCCATGCTAGGCATTATAACCCCTAGGATACAGTTCTCACAAGTACACAAATCATGATCGATCCATGCTAGGCTTTCCTTTCTTCCCTGGGATACCACCCATAATATTGGGATTGACCCATGCTAGGTGTTTTTTCCACCCCTAGGATACCATCCAAGAATATATAAAATCACTTCAGATCATTCTTTTCATCTTTAAAGTTGTTGTTTTGGTGGTCATAAATTAGATTTGGAACTTTGGACTAGTAGCAAAAGGTATACAAATATTCACTTGATGCAGTAGCAATGAGGTAGGGTACATCAGTAATAAGAATAAAACACATAGGATCTTAACTAACACCATAGGTCATGTTGACAAAGAGAACAACTCATAAAGCTTATTGCTGAAAACACCAATATCATACTAGTATTTAGAAGGAAAAATGGACAGATCTAGTATCAAACACATCTTTAGGAGCTTCAATAACCTAACAAGTTAGAATAAGGTTGTTTGCCACCTTGGAGGTTGTATGCTGCATTTAAGTATAATTTGAAAAAAATAACGCTTAGGAAGCATACTTTGTAACAAGGGAATTAGATTCATGCCAAAGAGTATAGGATCGATGAACCATACATACCTTACTACACAAGTGATATACTCTTACTTAATGCTCTCCCTTTTAGATTACTAATCTACAATGGCATAAAACTAGTATTAGTAGCTAATTAACACATTCATGCCATTTAAACTTGCCAAAATAGTAACCGGGTAGTAACCCACAATTAACTAATCAAAGGGTGTTCTTTCAACCTCATTCTTCTCTAATTACATTTGCATGCAATGTAACTTCTTATAAGATCCCCCTTAATAGTTTTGTCTTTATTGTACTCTCAAAATAGTATATCAAGCGGTGTGGGCAATAAACTTATGCGATGTTCAATTTGGTGGTGAACCACTATACCCTTCTTTTACCTTTTAATGCAAACTATTTGCACCATTCCCCCAACATCAACCAAGCAGCTCCCAACATATATACATTAAACAGATCCAAAAAAGCCTCAAATATCCCTAAATATGGCAACCAAAAATTGAACTTGCCATCCCTTGGGTTCTTAACAACAATATATACACAATCCTCTACCAACACATATATATAGGAAAGGGGAAAAATAGACAGTAGCCATACCTTAATTTTAGTGGTAGTTTATTCTCTAATGTATACCTCTTAAATAGTTTGATTCCTTTAGCTTGAAATAAAGGTAAATCCCAAAAACCCTAGTGGAATTATAGGGTTGTTGTTTAGATAAGAGATAACAAGAAAGAAAACCTAGAAAGCTATTTTTGTTGTTTAAGTTAATATGAGCTAAAGAAGCTAGTTTTAATCCCTTTAAAAAGAGCTGCTCTTGGCCAACTTTCTTGCAAAACTTTGGGCCATAATTAGTCAAGTAGGTGATGTAACTAATTTCCCATTATATTGGGCCTTTGTGGATCAAAAACTATTGGGCCTTGGCTGCCCATTCTCCTCCTTTTCTCTTCTTTAAATTGGGCCAGAATTAATTTAATTAGGTGGTAGTGTATTTGTCCCAATAAGTTGGTCATGGGAGCCTTAATAGGAGATGCTCATATTTAGTTCTTAGGTTGGTCAAAATTTCAAAGTAGGTGATGCACCTACTTACTTTATTTAAGTCTAAAATGGGTTTTTAATGTATTGGGCTTTTGTGACAGATTTGGTATTGGGCTGCTCATTCTATTCAACAATTATTTTACTTAGTTTGGGGACTTAAATTAGCCCATTAATTTAGGCCCTAAATCTGGTCCATTGGTAACTTGATCCACATGGCTCAAGTAGGTGACTCACCGACTAGCTTAAATAAGCCAAGCAAGCACCTTAATATTTTATTCCCTTTTTAAATCAAAATACTTTTAGTTAAACTTAAAACTTATGTGCAGTGGGTTACTTTATTCTTTAAACTCAAATACTTACTTACGGGACCAAGTTTAATTACTCTTGTCGATGGTAACTTGATCGTACCACCTTTCAATAGATGTGGGAATTTTGAGCCCATTGCCTATCTCGTAAGTCCATATCACATAGGATACCAAAACTATTACCTATCCCATAAGTCTATATCAAGTGCCACATAAGTAGAACTAGTACACATAGAATATAGAGTGTTACATCCTCCCCCCTTAGAAACATTTGTCCTCGAATGCTAGCATAACTAGCTAGCCTAAATGAATTTAAGACTAAGTTTAAACTCTTTGTTATCCATATAACAGTTACATATTTATACTTACTTGTTAATGCCCCAAATCAGCATTCCTGGACCTTATCTTTGGATTCGAATAAATGAGGGTACTTTGACTTCATTGCTTCTTTGGCTTCCCATGTGATTTCTTCTACTTGGGGGCTCCTCTAAAGAACTTTTACCAAAGCTACTTCTTTATTTCTTAACCTCTTAACTTGTTGATCTAGTATATCAGTAGGCACTTCTTCATAGGTGAGTTATTCTATAACCTATACATCATTAGTAGGAGTAATATGAGATGGATCTCCTATGTACTTTCGAAGCATGGAGACATGAAACACCGGATGCACCATTGAAAGCTCCTGGGGTAGGTCTAACTCATATTTCACTTGGCCAAATCTTTGAATAATTTTATATAGCCCTATATAGTGGGGACTTATTTTTCCCTTTTTACCAAACCTCATTACCCCTTTCATTGGTGACACTTTCAAGAACACCCAATCTCCTATAGCAAACTCTAACCCTCTTCTTCTAACATCTACATATGATTTATGTCAACTTTGAGCTATTTATAGCCGTTGTTGTATCACCTTAACTTTTTCTATAGCTTTATAAATAAGATTTGGTCAAAATAAAGTAGCTTCACCCACTTTAAACCATCCGATTGGTGATCTATACTTTCTTCCATATAAAGCTTCATAAGGTGCCATTTTGATACTTGGGTTATAACTATTGTTGTATAAAAACTCAATAATTTGAAAATGATCATACCAACTACCTTTGAAGTCTAATACACAAGCTCGCAACATATCCTATAGTGTTTGGAATGTACGTTCTTCCTAGCCATCCGTTTGAGGGTGAAATGCTATGCTTAAACTCACTTGCATTCCCAAACTCTTTTGGAATGACCTCCAAAAATGTGCAGTAAATTGAGATCCCCTAGCAGATATAATAGAGATTGGGACTCCATTTAGCCAAAATATCTTTTTAATATTTAATTTTGCTTACTCTTCTGTCATGTAAGTAGTCTTAATCGGTAGAAAGTGTGCTGATTTTGTGAGTCTATAACTATTACCCATATAGAATCAAACTTTTGAGAGGAGTGAGGTGAACTATAAATGAAATCCATGTTGATCATATCCCACTTACAAGTCGGGAGCTCCATAAGCTACATATAACATCCTGGATTTTGGTGTTCTACCTTACAATTTGGACATTCAGCTACAAATTCTGCAATGTTCTTCTTTATGTCACCCCACTAATACACATCTTTCAAATCATGATACATTTTAGTTGAACCAGGATGAATAAAATATCTTGAATGATGCACCTCTATCATAATCTAATTTCTAAGCCCATCTATATTAGGTACACATAATCTGTTTTGGCACTAAAGCATTCCCTCTTCCGTAAGCTCAAATAACTTTGTCATAACTTGTTGTACATTCTCATTAAGCTACAAAAGAATAGGATCTATGTATTGCTTCTCTTTAACTTCAGCTACTAATGAGGATTCTGTTGTATTTTGCACAATAACGCCTTTGTCTGAAGATTAAAGAAGACGAACCCCCAAGCTAGCTAATTGGTGTAGATATTTAGTTATCCCTTGCCTTTTCGAGGGCTGCCTATAATTACTTGCCATTGCCTTACGACTTAGAGCATCGGCTACCACATTTTCTTTCCCTGGATGATATAAATATCAATATCATAGTCTTTTAACAGTTCAAGCTACCTTCGTGTGCCGCAAATTTTGGTCCCTCTGGTTAAAGAGGTACTGATGACTCTTATGGTCAGTATATATAACAACATGAACCCCATACAAGTAGTGGCTCCATATTTTTAAAGCAAATATAACTGCTGCTAGCTCAAGATCATGTGTTGGATAATTCTTCTCATGTGGCCGCAACTGTCTTGAGGTGTAAGCTATTAATTTACCATGTTGCATCAAAATACATCCTAAGACAACTCCTGGAGAGTCACAATATGCCACATATCCTTCCGTGCCTTCTAGAAGTACCAATATCGGTGTAGAAGTCAACTTATTCTTTAGATTCGGAAACTTCTCTCACATGTTTCACCCATTGAAACTTGGCTTCTTTGGGTGTTAGCTTTGTTAGAGGTGCAGAAATGGAAGAAAACCTCTCAATGAACCTTCTATAATAATCTGCCAAGCCTAGGAAACTACGAACCTCCATAGGCATTATGGGTCTTGGCCAATTCTTCACTGTCTCTATCATTTGAGAATCAAATCTTATTCCTTCATCAGATATAATACGACCCAAGAAAACCGATTTTAACCAAAATACACATTTAGAGAACTTCGCATACAACTTACGATCACGAAGGATTTGTAACACCTATTGCAAATGATTAGCATGGTATTCTTCCGATCTTGAATACACCAGAATATCATCTATAAATATGATAACAAATACATCCAAGAATGGATTAAACACTCTATTCATCAAATCCATGAAAGCTGCTTGTGCATTAGTTAGCCCAAATGACATAACTAAAAATGCAAAATGACCATATCACATTTGAAAAGCCATTTTAGGTATATCTTTCTCCTTTACTCTCAATTGGTGATAACCTGACCTCAAGTCGATCTTTGAGAAATACTTAGCACCTTGTAACAGATCAAACAAATCATCAATTCTAGGAAGGGGATTTTTGTTCTTAATTTTCACCGTATTCAATTATCGATAATCAATACACATTCTTAACGTGCCATATCACTTTTGTACAAATAACACGGATGCGCCCAAAGGAGAAATACTAGGCGTTATGAGACCATTTTCCAACAAATCTTTAAATTGTTCCTTTAATTCACGTAATTCTGAAAGGTCCATTCTATACAAGGGAATAGAAATTGGTTGAGTACCTGGGATCACATCAATACCAAACTCTACTTCTCTTTTTGGAGGTAAACCCGAAAGCTCTTTAGGAAATACGTTAGAAAAGTCATTTACTACTGAGATCGATTGAAGAGTCGGTGACTCCGCCTCTATATCTCTAACCCTTACTAGATGACATATGTATCCTTTGGGCATCATCTTCTATGCCATAATATAAGAAATAAACTTACCCCTTGGTGCCGCAATATTACCCCTCCACTCAAGGATTGTTTTCTTTGGAAAATGGAGATACACCTTCTTGGCTTGGCAATCCACTATGGCATAACAAGAAGACAACCAATCCATACCCATTATAACATCAAAATCTTCCATTTCTAGCTCCAAAAGGTCAGCTAATGTATCACAATAAAAAATAGTAACTATACAGTTTTGATAAACTCTTCTAGCTATAATAGACTCGTCAATTAGTGTAGACACCTCGAATGGCTTAGCTAGTGACTCCATTGTTTTTTAAACTTTCCAAAAATTAATGGAGTGACATATGATAATGTAGATCTTGGATCAATTAATGCATATACCTTATGTGAAAAGATGGACAATATACCCATAATCACATCAATAGAAGCCTCCATATTTTGCCGACCCACTAGAGCATATGTATGATTCTGAACACCACTAGAACTAGATCCCTTAACATCTTTACCATGACCAGTAGGCATCTACTTACCCCTACCAAAAGAAGGAACCGAGGATGATGATGCAATAGTAGATCCAGTAGGTCGTGCCATACCAACCATGCCCTTTTTGGGTAATCTCTCATTATGTATCCCGGTGTTCTACACCAATAACAAGATTCTGTCCCAAACCTACATGAACCTAAATGATTCCTTCCATAATGCTGACAAAGTTGTCTAGAAGGTCTTGATTGGATTGTACTTCCCTGCTCTCGATACCCTGCTACTTGTGAACCTTGACTCTCACTTCTTTGCCCGAATTAACTTCCCCTAAACCTTGGGATCGTGGTATAGCACTTCTTATGGAGTAGGAAGGTGATGTTCTAGGGGGTCTATTGAAAAATTGAGGCCTAAATTCACTTTGAGATGGAGAAAATTGTCCCATAGATCTAGCCCTCTTGGAATGTTGTCTCTCCATCTCTTGTGTCCTTATTTGCCTTTGATCCTTTATTTTTTGTGCAAAAGATTGTATTCCATCTATATCCATGTCTTTATTCAAGGCAGCAATAGTACAATCTCTAACCAAATATGGGTCCAATCTATCGACATATCGATAAAATCTATCCTCCATAGTAGCAACTACATTAGGAGCATACCTAGCCAAAGAATTAAATTGAAGACTGTACTCCCACACGTTTATGTTCCCTTGGTGAATATTTAAGAACTGATCTGCATAGGTCTCCCAAATCTCAAATAGAAGATAATGATTAAGAAATGCTTTTTTGAACTCTTCCCTACTAGCTGAAGGTGCACCTATACCCCTTGATTTTTTCCAATCTTTATACCACAATATAGCCACCCCCTTTAATTGATATGCTACTAGCTAAACTACCTCTTTACCAGAAATATGCAAAACATCAAAGGCCTTTGAATCTGATCAATAAAGTCTTATGGAACTTCATTAGGATTTGATCCAGTGAATTGAGGAGGGTCCAATTTAAGGAAATCTTTTGTTTGTAGACTAGATTCCCTATCCACACCACTAGTACCTATAGTTGGACCACCTTGTCCTTGACCTTGTCAAGCAACTATATGTGTTAATAATTAGACCGCATTCCTCAAATCTTGCTCAGTAGCATTAATAGGTGACTCTAGGGGCACTCATCTCCTCCTTAGCTCTTCTTGAGAGGGAGGAGTAGAAGAAGTCTGGGATGAAAGATCACCTTGAGCCTCACTTTGATCAACATTTCTAGGTGGTGTTTTACTTGTCCCTTCTCGGGCATCCACTTCTACTTACTTACTCTTACTCCTTCTTGTAATCGGTATCTTTACAATATTGAGTAAAACATATTTAAGGTTAAATACAAGTCAGCCTACCTTATGGTGCAATAGCACGATCTATGGATGAAGAAAAAGAAACAACTCCTAAATGCCTTGTAGCCTCCTACATAGATATGTGATGCACAATACATCCATAATCAAGACTCTACAGAGACACGACGTTGCAGACGACTCCTTAGGATGACCTACTTTGATACCGCTTTTTTCTGTGTGTACTAGTTCTACTTATATGGAACTTGATATAGACGTACAGGGATAGGTAATGGGATACGTATCCTATATGATATAGACTTATAGGATAGGCAATCAGCTCGGAATTCCCACATATATTAAAACATAGTACGATGAAGTTACCATCGACAAAAATATTTAAACATGGGCCCATAAGTAAGTATTTCAGTCTAAAAGATGAAGTGACCCACTGTACATAAATTTTAAGTTAACTAAAAGTATTTTGATCTTAAAAGGGAATAAAATATTGAGGTGCTTGATTGGCTTATTTAAGCTAGTAGGTGAGTTACCTACTTGATCCATATGGATCAAGTTACCAATGGACCAGATTTAAGGACTAAATTAATGGGATAATTTAAGGCCCCAAACTAAGTAAAATAATTGTTGAATAGAATGAGCAGCCCAATACTAAATTTGTCCCAAAAGCCCAATACATTAATGGCCTATTTTAGACTTGAATAAAGGAAGTAGGTACATCACCTACTTTGACCTTTAGACCAACCAAAGAACTAAATAGGTGCATCACCTATTAAGTCTTCCTTGACCAGCTTATTAGGCCAAATATACTACCACCTACTTAAATTAATTCTGGCCCAAATTAAAGAAGAGAAAATGAGGAGAATGGGCAGCCAAGGCCCAATAGATTTTGATCTACAAAGGCCCAATATAATGGGAAAGTAGGTGCATCACCTACTTGACAAATTATGTCCCAAAAATGGACAAGAAATTAGGCCAAGAGAAGCTCTTTTTAAAGAGATTAAAACCAGCTTCTTTAGCTTAATTTAACTTAAACAAAAAATAGCTTTCTAGGTTTTCTCTCTTGTTCTCTCTTAGCTATAAAATAGACCTATAATTCTACTAGGGTTCTATGGATTTACCTTTATTTCAAGCTATAGGAATTAAGCTATTGAAGAGTTATACATTAGAGAATAAACTACCATAGAAATTAAGGTATGGCTACTGTCCTTTTTTTCCTTTTCTTATATACGTGTGTTGGTAGAGGATTATGTATATATTATTGTTAAGAACCCAAGGGGTGGTGAATTCAATTTTTGGTTGCCTTATTAAGGGATATTTGGGGTTGTTTTGGGTTTGTTTTATGTATATATGTTGGGGGATACTTGGTTAATATTGGGAGAAAGGTGTAAATAGTTTTCATTGAAAGGTAGAAGAAGGGTATTATAGTACACCACCAAATTGAACGTCGCATAAGTTTATTGCCCACACCGCTTGATATTCTATTTTGAGAGAACAATAAAGACAAAACTATTATGGGGTATCCTATAAGAAGTTACATTGCATCCGAATGTAATTAGAGAAGAACGAGGTCTAAAGAACACCCTTGGATTAGTTAATTGTGGGTTACAATCCGACTACTATTTTGGCAAGTTTAAATGGTGTGAATGTGTTAATTATCTACTAATACTAGTTTTATGCTATTATAGATTAGTAATCTAAGATGGAGGACATTAAGTAAGAGTATGATCGGTTGTGCAGCAAGGTATGTATGGTTCATAGATCCTATACTCTTTTGCATGAAACTAACTCCCTTGTTACAAAAATAAGCTTCCTAAGCGTTCTTTCTTTCAAATTATACTTAAATGCAGCATACAACCTCCAAGGTGTCTAACAACCTTATTTTAACTTGTTAGGTTGTTAAAGCTCCTGAAGATGTGTTTGTTACTAGATCTGTCCATTTTCCCTTCTAAATAATAGTATGATATAGGTGTTTTCAGCAATAAGCTTTATGAGTTGTTATCTTAGTCAACATGACCTATGGTGTTAGTTAAGCTCCTATGTGTTATATCCCTATTACTGTTGTATCCCACCTTATTGCTACTGCATCTAGTGTGTATTTTTATTCATTTTGCTACTGGTCTAAAGTTCCAAATCTATTTCATGACCACCAAAACAATAACTTTAAAGATGAAAAGAATGATCTGAAGTGATTCTATATATTCTTTGGTGGTATCCCAGAGGTGAAAGAAACACCTATCATGGGTCGATCTCAATATTATAGGTGGTATCCCAGGGGTGAAAGAAAAGCCTAACATATGTCTATCCTAATTTGTGTACTTATGAGGACCTTATTCCAGGGGTTAAAATGCCTAGCATGGGTCATCCTCTTTTACCACTGATCAGATGGTTATTTGCATAACGCCTTATAATTTTATAAATTAAAGAGGAACAAAACAAAGTAAAGGATGTATTGTACATTATCCTATAAGTACAAGCAAATTTGGTATTCTATCCTTATCTTTATAGTTATATATTGATAACTTATTTTGTTGAGTTCTTGTCTTATTTATAGTCACTTCATGCCATATATTATCAGTACACTCCTTGTACTTACATTCCTCGTGGGGGGACACTATGTTCTATGTTGCAGGTATAGGTACTCCAGCTAGTAGGCCACCCCAGTAGGAGCACAGGACATCCAACGGCTATTGGTGAGCTCCAATTTGATTCAGAGCTTTTCGAGTCTGTTATATGTATTTTAGTATTGACTAATAGTTATGAGCAAGGTGGGGGTTTATCCCGACCTTAACTAAGTCTATGTGTCTTTTAGAGGCTTTTCAGACTAATGTAAAGTTAAGTGTGGTAGCATTGTATTCTTTTAATGTTGTGGCCCCACCGGACAAGTCTTGTATATGTAGGTTTAGACTTACTTACATGGTTTATTTTTTATCAATGTATCGTATCCATATTAGTAGAACCTTTGAATGTCATAGTTACATGCATGAAAAGTACAAGGTTACGAGTTGGTTCTCCCAGGCCGCTCGGCTACGGGTGCCTGTCTATCCCAATAGGATTTGGGGCATGACAAAAATGGTATCATAGCAGGTCATCCTAGGGAGTCGTTTGCAAAGTCATGTCTGTAGAGAGTCTTGCTTATGGATGTGTTGTGCACCACATCTCTAAGTAGGAGGCTATGAGGCATTTAGGAGTTGTTTCATTTTCTCTATTCCTTAGATCGTGTTATAGCGCCATAATGTAGGCTGACTTGTATTTAACCTTAAATATTTTTTCACAATATAGTAAAGATGTCAATTACAAGAAGGAGTAAGAGTAAGCAATAGATGTGGCTACCGGAGAAGGGACAAGTAAAACACCACCTAGACATATTAATCAAAGTGATCCTCAAGGTGAGTTTGCATCACAAACTTCTTTTACTCCTCCATCTCTAGAAGACCTAAAAAGGAGAAGAGTGCCCCCAGAGTCACCAATTAATGCTACTGAGCAAGATTTGAGGAATGCAGTGAAATTATTAACACGTATAGTTGCTGGACAAGGTCAAGGACAAGCTGGTCCAACTATAGGTACCAGTGGTGTGGATAGGGAATTAGTCTACGAAGACAGGATTTCCTTAAATTGGACCCTCCTCAATTCACTGGGTTAGAACCTAATGAAGATCCACATGACTTTATTGATCATATTCAAAGGGCTTTAGATATTATGCATGTATCTGGTAAAGAGAAAATTGAGTTAGAAGCATATCGATTAAAGAGGGTGTCTATATTGTGGTATGAAACTTGGAAAAAATCAAAGGGTATAGGTGTACCTTAATCTAATTAGGAAGAGTTCAAAACACCATTTCTTGATTCTTATCTTCCATTTGAGATTCAGGAGACCCGTGCAGATCAGTTCTTAAATCTTTGCCAAGGGAACATTAGTTTGAGGGAGTACAGTCTTCAATTTAATTCTTTGGCCAAGTATGCTCCTAGTGTAGTGGCTACTATGGATGATATAGTTCTTCGATATGTCAGACACATATTTAGCTAGATATTTTACTATTTCTACCTTTAATAAAGACATGGATATAGCAAGAATACAAGTTTTTGCATAAAAATGGAGGATCAAAGGTAAAGAAGGACACAAGAGCTAGAGAGAGAGCATTTTAAAAGGGCTTGATCTATTGGACAATTTTCTCCATCTCAAAATGAATTCAGGCCTTGATTTGTTAATAGAACCCCTATACCATCACCTTCCTACTCCACAACAAATGCTCCACCCCGATCCCAAGGGTTTAGGGGAAGTCAATTTGGGTAAAGAAGTAAAAGTCAAGGTTCACAAGTAGCAGGGTATCGAGCGCAGGCAAGTACCATCCAATCAATACCTCCTAGACATCTTTGTAAGCATTGTGGAAGGAATTATTTAAGTTCATGTAGGATTGGGATGAATTCTTGTTATTGGTGTGGAACACCTGGACACATAATGAGAGATTTCCTAAAAAGGGGCATGGTTGGTATGGCATGACCTATTGGATCTACTATTGCATCATCATCCTCAGTTCCTTCTTTTGGTAGGGGTCAGCAGATTCCTACTGGTCGTGGTAAGGGTGTTAAAGAAGCTAGTTCTTGTGGTGTTCAAAATCGTACACATGCTCTAGCGTGTCAGCAAAATTTGAAGGCTTCTCCTGACGTGGTTATAGGTACATTGTCCATCTTTTCACATAAGTTATATGCATTAATTGATCCAGAATATTTATTATCATATGTCACTCCATTAATTGCTGAAAAGCGGAAAAAACACCAGAGTCACTAGCTAAGCCTTTTGAGGTATCTACACTAATTGGCGAGTCTATTATAGCTAGAAGAGTTTATCAAAATTGTATAGTAACTTTTGGTGATCGTGATACATTAGCTGACCTTGTGGATCTAGAAATGGTAGATTTTGATTTTATAATGGGTATGGATTGGTTGTCTTCTTGTTATGCCATAGTGGATTGCCGAGCCAAGAGGGTGCATTTCTATTTTCCAAAGGAAATAGTCCTTGAGTGGATGGGTAATATTGGGGCACCAAGGGGTAAGTTTATTTCTTATATTAAGGCAAAGAAGATAATGACCAAAGGATACATATGTCATCTAGTATGGGTGAGAGATATAGAGGTAGTGTCACCGACTCTTCAATCCATCTCAGTTGTAAATGAATTTATTGAAGTATTTGCTGAAGAGCTTCTGGGTTTACCTCCAGAAAGAGAAGTACAGTTTGGTATTGATATGATCCCAGGTACTCAACCGATATCTATTCCCCCATATAGAATGGCCTCTGTAGAATTACGTGAATTGAAGGAACAATTAAAAGATTTGTTGGAAAAGGGTTTCATAAGGCCTAGTATTTCTCCTTGGGATGCACCCGTGTTATTTGTACGAAATAAAGATGGCACGTAAAGAATGTGTATTAATTACCGACAATTGAATAAGATGACAATTAAGAAAAAATATCCTTTTTCTAGAATTGATGATTTGTTTGATCAGCTACAAGGTGCTAAATGCTATACGTGTGTTGGTAGATGATTGTGTATATATTGTTGTTAAGAACCCAAGAGGTGGTGAGTTCAATTTTTCGCTGCCATATTAAGGGGTATTTGGGGCTGTTTTGGATTTATTTTAGGTATATGTGTTGGGGGTTGCTTGGTTGATGTTGGGGGAAAGGTGTAAATAGTTTTCATTGAAAGGTAGAAGAAGGGTATAGTGGTACACCACCAAATTGAACTTCACTTAAGTTTACTAATCACACCGCTTGATATACTATTTTGAGAGTACAATAAAGACAAAACTATTTAGGGGGTCTTATGAGAAGTTACATTTTATGCAAATGTAATTACAGAAGAACGAGATTGAAAGAACACCCTTGGATTAGTTAATTATGGGTTAGTACCCGATTACTATTTTTGCAAGTTTAAATGGCGTGAATGTGTTAATTAGATACTAATACTAGTTTTATGCTATTGTAGATTAGTAATCTAAAATGGAGGACATTAAGTAAGAGTATGATCAGTTGTGCAGCAAGGTATGTATGGTTCATCGATCCTATACTCTTTGGCATGAATCTAACTCCCTTGTTACAATGTAAGCTTCCTAAGCATTGTTCCTTTCAAATTATACTTAATACAGCGTACAACCTCCAAGGTGGATATCAACCTTATTCTAATTTGTTAGGTTGATAAAGCTTCTAAAGATGCGTTTGTTACAAGATCTGTCCATTTACTCTTCTAAATACTAGTATGATATAGGTGTTTTCAGGAATAAGCTTTATGAGTTGTTCTCTTAGTCAACATGACCTATGGTGTTAGTTAAGCTCATATGTGTTATATTCCTATTAATGTTGTATCCCACCTCGTTGCTACACCATCTAGTGTGTATTTGTATACCTTTTGCTACTAGTCTAAAGTTCCAAATCTATTTCATGACCACCAAAACAATAACTTTAAAGATGAAAAGAATGATCTGAAGTGATTCTATATATTCTTGGGTGTTATCCCAGGGGTGGTAGCATGGGTCGATCCAAATATTACGGGTGGTATCCTAGGGGTGAAAGAAAATCCAAGCATGGATCGATCCCAATTTATGTGCTTGTGAGGATTGTATCCCAGGGGTTACAATGCCTAGCATGGGTCATCCTCTTTTACCACTGATCAGCTGGTCATTTGCATCATGCCTTATAATTTTATAAAGTAAAAAAGAACAAAACAAAGTAAAGAATGTAATGTACATGATCCCATAAGTACAAGCAAAGTTGGTATTCTATCCTTATCTTTAAGTTATTTATTGATAACTGATTTTGTTTAGTTCTTTTCTTATTTATAGTCACTTCATGTCGTACATACTCAGTACACTCCTTGTATTGACATCCCTCGTAGGGGGACATTATGTTTCATGCTGCTGGTACAGGTACTCCAGCTAGTAGGCCACCCTAGTAGAAGCAAAGGACATCCAACGGCTATTAGTGAGCTCCAAGTTGATTCAGAGCTTTCCAAGTATGTTATATGTATTTTGGTATTGTATAATAGTAATGAGCAAGGCGGGGATTTGTCCCAACCTTAACTAAGTCCATGTGTCTTTTAGAGACTTTGTAGACTAATGTAATTTAAGTGTGGTAGCATTGTGTTTTTTTAACGGTGTGGCCCCAACGGCCAAGTCTTGTATATGTAGGTTTGGACTTACTTACGTGGTTTATTTTTTATCAATGCATCGTATCCATACTAGTAGGACCTTTGAATGTCATAGTTACATGCCTTAAAAGTACAGGGTTACGAGTTTTTTATCCCTGGCCGCTACGGCTACGGGTGCCTATCCGTCCCAATAGGATTTGGGGTGTGACACAATCGCCTTCCCATGTTGTATCAAAACACAACTAAGCCCTACCCGAGATGCATCACAATAAACCACGAACCCATCATTTCTTTTTGTCAAAGTTAGAATTGGAGCTGAAGTTAACTTATCCTTTAACTTCTCAAAACTCCCTTTACAAGAATCTGACCAAGAAAACTTAACCTTCTTCTAAGTTAACTTAGTCAAAGGAGCAGATATCGATGAAAAGCTTTCCACAAATTGCCTATAATACCCGGCTAAACCCAAGAAGCTCCAAATGTCAGAAAGAGTCGTGGATCTAGGAAACCTTTTCACTGCTGCAACCTTTTGCATATCCACCATGATCCCCTTGCTAGAAATAATATGACCTAAAAAAGTTACAGCGTTCAACCAAAACTCACACTTAGAGAACATGGCATAAAATTTTTGTTCCTTTAAGGTCTGCAATACCACACAGAGGTGATTAGCATGATCTACCTCATTCTTCTAATAATCTAGAATGTCATCAATAAACACAAAAATGAAGAGATGCAAATACTAATGAAAAACCATGTTCATTAGATCAATAAATTCCGTTGGAGCATTAGTCAACCCAAATGACATTACCAAAAACTCAAAGTGCCTATACCGAGTACAAAAAGTTTTCTTAGGGATATCCACCTTCCTAATCTTTAGCTGATGGTACCCGGACCAAAGATCTATCTTAGAAAAGAGCTTGCCACATTGCAACTGGTCAAATAGATTATCTATCCTTGGAAAAGGATACTTGTTCTTGACCATTACTTTGTTCAACTTCCTATATTCAATGTACATCCAAAGGGAACCATTCTTCTTGTGCACAAACAACACCGGTGCACCCCAAGGAGATACACTAGGGAGAATAAACCCCTTATCTAGAATATCCTTAAGTTGATCCTTGAGTTCCCCCAACTCAACCAGAGGTATTCTATACGGAGGAATAGAAATTGTATAAGTGTCTGAAACCAAGTCAATACCAAACTCTGTTTCCCTATCCGGAGGAACACCAGGAAATCATCCGAAAAGACCTATGGAAACTCATTAACCACTGGAACTGACTAGAAAGAAGTATCGACCAAGTGATAAAGAAAACCTTTAGAGATTAACCTCTGAGCTCTAAGACAAAAAATAAATCTCCCCCTAGGAGCTAAAGAACCACCCTCCTATTCTATAACCGATTCACCAGGGAATCTAAAGATAAGCATACAGGTCCAAAAATCCAAGGATGCATAGCAAGAATGCAACCAATTCATACCCAAAATGACATTGAAATTCACCATACCCAACTCAAACAGATTCACCAGGGTCTTCTTTCCCCCAATGGATACCACACACACCCTATAGACTCTCTTAGCAATAACCGAGTTATCTAATAGGGTGGAAATAGAAAAAGGATCCGAAATAACTTTCGGAACAAATCCAAAAGATATAGCCATATAAGGAGTTATATAGTAGAGAGTGTACCCTGGATCAAGCAAATAATATACATCACAAGAGAAAAGTTATAACATACCAGTAAAGACATTAGGTGATACCTCGGATTCCTGTTGGGAAGCCAAAGCATACAACCACCTATTTCAAAGAACACTAGACTAGGAGCAATAACAGAAGTAGATGCTACACCACCAGGTGTAAGAGCAAAATATGAAGCCACAAGATTCTTATTTGCCCCCGTAACAAGCTTATTAACTGGACAATCCCTGAGTCGATGGCCTACCTGGCCACACCTAAAGTATTTATCCTTTTTTTCATCATAATAACCCTAATGAGGACGACCACAAAACCAACAAGGAGGGTATTAAAAAACTGACTAACCTCCGCTTAAAATTTTCACAACCATGATAAAGCCTGTCTCTTAACTAGTAAGGAGCACTAGCAGAGGAGTAGGAACCAGAACTATCCCACTTCTTTTTCTATTATTTGCCACCATCTCGGCTATCTTGAGACTAATCACCTCTCTAGCCTGAAAACTTTCTCCTCTTACCCTATTTATCTCCAAACTCTGCATGCTCTCTCTTTTCATTCTCCACTTATTGCATATGAATAATAAACCACCTAGATATGTCCATATCTTTAATTAGCAAGGGAGTCTTGCTCTCCAAAATGAAATCCCAATTCAACCCAGAAGCGAACCTCTTTATTCTTGCCCGCATGTCAGTAACTAAATCAGGAGCATACCTTGACCATTGGTGAAACTTCAAGGCATATTCCTTGACAGACATCCTCCCTTGATTGAGGTTCACAAACTCCTCCATCTTTGATTTTCTCAACTCTTGGTGAAAGAACCTATCTAAGAAGGTCTTAGAAAAAGTATCCCACAAGACTGATTCTTTCACATCACCCCTATACCTATCCCACTTTTCATACCACTAATATGCAACATTTTTAAGTTGATAAGCTATAAAATTTACCTCTTCCATATTGGTAGCCAACATCACCCAAAATATCTTTTCCATTTCATCTAAGAAGCTTGGTTGATCCTCCTCCACTTTTACTCCAGAAAAAGTAGGAGGACCCATCTTCATAAATTGGCCAACCCTTGTGGCCTCAGTAGACAAAGAACCAATTGCATCCTACTGAGCCTGAGTAATGACCTTCAGAGCAATGACATAAATAGACTGATGGAATTCTACATTAATTACCTCGCCTTGAGAAGGACTAATAGCAACTGGTGGAACTATAGAACTATCAGTGATAGGAATGTGAGATCAAAGATAAACCCTAAAAGTAGGATACACCCCTTCAATATTACCCCCAAATAGGATAGAAGAATTTTCTTGTGTTCCTGGTCTATGAGGCATAATCTGAAAGATGAACAAATAAGGATTAGAGAAGATTCCAAGACTGAGACTCCAAACTTGAAAATAGAATTCCAAATAAGTGAAACATTCCTAAATACCTTTTAGCTTCTCCCATATGAGTGTGGAGTGCACAGACCCTTAAAAGAGTATCTACTTGACACGGCTTCTTGGACACCCAATTGACCATGAACCTAGGCTATGATACCAACTTGATGCAACCCGACTGGGGTCCTTTTCGTAATGGGCGTCCCAAGTCCTATCGAGATTGTAGACCACCCCCGTTACCCAACCCAACCTCCAGCCACCTACCCTGAGTTAGCTAAATTTTGAGCATGTAGCAAGATAGTGTAACAGCTCACACAAAGACTCTAGGTAGGATCACAACTGTGACCATCCCAACCGATTCCAACCATCCCATACCAATAATCCAACCTTACTAAACCATTACAAACCAAAGGACATAACCAAAGATTTCCTAAAATATAATATAATCAAACCCAAAAGAAAATACAATGGAACAACCAACAATATCGTCCAATAATGTTAGCCCATCAGCTTATTCCAATGCCAAGGCTGATACCAATACCGATCTCATCCATTCCAACCCATAGAAGTACCACAAAGCCTCCAACCAAAAGAGCAATAAAATTTGATTGGGATATGCCCCAACCATGGACAAAACTAATATCCCATAATAAAATAAAAATGTCTAGAAATATCCATACTATGAAATAGAGCCTTCCAAAAGGATAGAAGATCACCACTTCAGTCCAAGTGTTATCGCCGAGTCAATCACTATATAGGAGGAGTAGAACGGTTGGTTACTGTATAGCATGGGTATACAGCTTCCAATAGATAGGTTAGTGGGTGAATGCTAGCATGATCTCAGGATAAGGATAAAATAATGACATTTATAAAACCAAGTAAAACCATCCATATACACACGACCAAACATATATATATAATCATGACGAGAAAAGGGACCAGGTTAAGCATGTATTTAAAATATTTACCAGGATTTTGTAGCATTTTAGTCCAAAATAACCCACGAGCTATATGGGTTCAGCTCCCCTGCTGAAAGGGCCCCAGTGCATGTAGCCGCATGACCAAGGAAGAAAACCTTGGATGACTAGTACATCCCCTAAAATATAGTGTGACTTCATTCACACGGTCACCAAGACCAACTTCATATCGACAAATATGATTTTCTAGTTTTGGTTCCCTAGGACCTTCACCTTTCATGGCTTTGCTAAACATCCCTTCATTATTTCCCAATTAAAACCAACTTCCAAATAACCAAAACATTATTGATTTAGTAAACAAGACCATTATTATTGGTATTATCATACCAATCCTTACTTTGAAGTATTATCCATAGCCAACCATGTATAAGTGTAAGGGGACTTT
The DNA here is from genome assembly GCA_030864215.1 of Capsicum pubescens. Taxonomy (NCBI): domain Eukaryota; kingdom Viridiplantae; phylum Streptophyta; class Magnoliopsida; order Solanales; family Solanaceae; genus Capsicum; species Capsicum pubescens. The sequence goes on from CM061545.1 coordinate 138,320,552, forward strand.
CCAGTTCCATTCTATTTACCATATTAAACCACTTGGGGAATTCCATATACCCCTAAAGCATAACCATTTAGCCATTTACCTTTATAAGCTATTTTAACCATGCATAATTCATTTACCAAGTTTAAAAAAAGTAAGAGTTCCATTAAAAGTAGTCAATGCAATGAACATATCTTTATAAGTATTTTGTCAAACACATTGGGGGCATAATATAACCAAATCCAATTCCAATTACCGTTAAACCATTCCCATGAAATCCAAATATCCAAAACCACTATTAATGCATATAAAAGCATAAGTAAAACCATGAAAAACCATAACCAACCATTTAATATCAAAAACCCCAATTCATATTTTGAAACCAAAATCATACAATCAATGAAATCATGAAAACTTTCATAAAAACCATGCCTTTAGATAAAATTAATAATGAGGGAAGATAACATGCCTTAAACCATATGATGATGGAAATAAATCACCAAGACAAGCCCCAAATCAATCCTCTAGTTAAAACCTTAGCTTTCCATGCCCAAAAGCTTTTAAGAGAATTATAGAGTGTTTAGAAGAGTTTCTAAGTGTTAATGGATAAATATTAGTGTAAGTAACCTCCCAAGTAGGTTAGAAGTCGTGGTACCTTATTAGGATAAATGGGGAAATATCCAGAATACCCTTACTTAAGTTGTACCAAAAAAATCCCATCATAGGGGTACGACTGACCCTCACGAGTCATACCATTCTAATATGAGTAGTACCCTCTACTCAAATCCTAGCCTCAACCTTTTGATCAAAAACTATCCAACATACGACTCATCCATCTAATTCCTATTCAAAGCATACAATCTATACCTTTTATCCATACTTTTAATAGATTTAAACCTGAAGGAGATTTAGTCACTGGTAATGTGCCAAGATAAATGGGACTCAAACCCAAATGCTACACTAACACGACTTGAACTAGAGCCTTGTCAATATGGGCATCCCAAGTCCAACCAGGACTGGAGACCACCCCCGTTACCCAACCCAATCGACCAATGGATATCCTAAGTTGGATGAATTCCAAAAAAATAACAAGATAGTGTTATTCCATATCCAAGACATTGGGATAGGTCTATGTCCATGACCACCTAAATGAGTCCAACCATTCGATACCTAATCGATAACCAATATTAACCAAACCATGATCCAAAACCATGACCATATGAGTTCCGTAATAATTATATATATAATCTCAAAATAAAAAAGAATGGAGCAGCGAACAAAAATTTCCAATGATGTCATCCCCAATGCCAATGCCAATGCCAATACTAAGGATGACACTAATACTGATCCTGTCTATTCCAACCCATAGTAGTTCTAATAAACCCTCTAACTAAAAGAATACCAAAATCCGATTGGGACATGCCCCAAATCATAGCCTAAACTAATATCCATAAATAAACCAAAGTATAGAATAACATACATGAAATGAAGCCTTCCAAAAAGATGGAAGCTCACAACTTTAATCCATTAGTTGATCCCAAAGTCCAATGCTAAGAAGGAGAAGTAAAACAGCTAATTCCTGCATCGCGTGGGGATAAAACCGCCCGAAGATGGGTTAGCGGGTAAATGGTAGCATGAACTCTAGATAAGGATAAAATAATGCTATCCAATAAAACTAAGTAAGCCATCCATATGCATACAAACCATACATATATATACATAACCATGTCGAGAAAGGGATTTGAGTTTAGCATACATTTGAAACCATTAACCTGCGTATGTGTAGCTTAACCTTTCTTAACCACCCACGGGCTATATGGGTCCAGTGTAACCCCCTGAATGGGCCTTGATGTTATAGCCGCATGAACTAGAGATACCATATACATATGTACAGTATACTTAAGGGATTCTCATATACCTCATAGTATCATATAAGGTCGCCATGACCTACCCCTCATGTCGGCAAATATAAGTTTCCAGTGTTCATCTGTTGGGCTCCCAGCTTCACGATTAGATATCACACCCCATCTTTATTTCCCAATTAAAACTATTTCCAACCAACCAAACCATTATTATTAACCAAGGCTATACATAATGTTATCATCATACCAACTATAACTTGCAAGTAATGTACCTAGCCAAACCTTTTAGAGATCAAGGGATTCCCATGTACCCATAGATCATATTAACTTGGGGGAGTCGCATGTACCCCGCAAGTGTTCCATTATTATATTTGTTTGGGGGAGTCCCATGTACCTCACAAGTTGTTCATTAACATGTTTACTTGGGGGATTCCATTGTACCCTACAAAGATGTTCAATTAACCATAACCATGAACACCAAATAATTCCATTCAATCATTTAAACCATTTAGGGTTCCATTACCAAACCATACCATGCAATAGTTCCATTAAAATTCCAACAATGTAGTGAAAACATTCTCATAGGCATTTTATCAAATATATTGGGGGCATAGTATTTCCAAAACCAAAGGCAATTACCAGATAACCATTCCCATGCAACCAATTATCCAAAACCACCATTAAAGCATATAAAAGCATAATTAAAACATGGGAAAAACCATAATAAAGAATTTATAACCAAAAACCCCAAATTATATTTGAAAAACCAAACCTATATAACAACCAAACCATGAAAACATTGTATAAAACCATGCCTTTAGTTGAAACTAACAATGAGGGAAGAGTACATGTCTTAATTGAGAAGATAGTGGAGAGAGATCACCAACACAAGCCCCAAATTAATCCTTAAGATGAAACCCTAACTTCATTTGCCTAAGAACTTTAGAAAGTATTAGAGAGTGTTTTTTAAGTGTTGATAAAGAGAATAATAGGGCAAATAACCTCCAAAGTGAGTTAAAAGTCATGCGTACTTATTAGATTAAGTGGGGAAATATCCAGATTGCCCTCACTTAAACTGCATAAAATTTTCATCATAGGGTATGACTAACTATACCAATCGTACCCTCTCATACGAAAGGTACCCACCACTCATACCCTAGGCCTCCCTCATGGACCCAATATTATCCAAGTATAACTTACCCAAACAAAATTGTACCCTAAGAATACGACCCATACATCTGACCCATACCCCTAACACAATAAAATCTAAATAGGACTGAACACTATCCACCATACGAGTCCATGGTATGACTCATACCCTGGATTACGTCTTATAGTGAGCTACTTGTACTCAGATCCAACTTATGTTTCCAAGTCTAAGATTAATTAAAGGAAAGAACCAAACCCAACAACCCATATCCAATACAAATCGTACCACTCAAGTCATATCTATTCAAGAAACCAATCCAACCTATCAACCATCACTGGTAAGCATACAACCAACTCATACCACCCGTACCCCTGCGTACAAATCATTCACCCTAGTTGTAACTTGTCCAAAAACCAAAAATCTAGGAAATTTTCTAAAGGTCAAAAACCGAAGGTGTTATAGTCTCCCCTACTAAGGATATTCATCCCTGAATGATGGACAAGGTAGGGTAACCACAAGAAAGATTTATTTTCATTATCAAATACCAATCCAACCTTTAACTAAGTTAGAAAATAAAGATGCAAATATATCAATCTTCTCTTTAACAAAGTTTGAAAACAAAAGTATGTTGAAGAACATATACCTTTCGCACGAATCCCAGGAGCAAAAAACAGATGCGAATACTTGGAATTCATGTTCTCTTCTGCTTCCTATAGTGCCTCTATGACCTTATGGTTCCGCCATAGAACCTTAACTAAGGCCATATTCTTGGTCCGTAACCGATGAACCTGCCTATCCAATAGATCTGCTGGGACCTCTTTATAAGACAGAGAATTCGAGATACCCAATCCCTCTAATGGAATAACTGAAGAAGGATCATTAATACACTTTTTCAACATGGAATACCGGATGAACAGAGCCTAAACTTGAAGTCAACTCCAGATTATAAGCCATATTACCAAGCCTTCGCAAGACCGCATAAGGACCAACAAACCAGGGATTGAGCTTTTATTTTTTACCAAACTGCACTACTCACTTCATGGGAGATACCTTTAGGAACACCTGATCCCTAACCTCAAACTCCAAGTCTCTACGCCTTACATCCGTACAGGACTTTTGGCGACTTTGGGAAGCCTTAAGCCTATCCCAAATTACCTTTACCTTTTCCATATCCTAATAAACCAAATTAGGACCAAACGTATCCGCCTCACCAAGCTTAAACTACCCAAAAGGAGATCTATACCTCTTACCATACAATGCCTCAAAAGGGGCCATACCAATACTAGAATAATAGTTATTATTGTAAGCAAAATGTACAAAGGTAGTTGCTCAACCCAATTTCCACCATAATTTATCACGCATGCCAGAAGCATATCTTTCAATATTTGAATAATCCTCTCTGCTTACCCATCCTTCTGCAAATGAAAAGTAGCACCTAAACTAACCTTAGTCCCCAAACCTTTCTGAAAAGACCGCCAAAAGTAAGATGAAAACAACGCACCATGATCAGAGATAATTAAAACAAGTACCCCATGCAGCTTCACAATCTCTTGAATATAACTTCGCATAGTCCTCTGACAAAAAGTTAGTCCTCACTAACAAGAAGTGAGTAGACTTTGTCATCCTATCCATAATGAACCAAACTGAATCAAATTGATTCTGAGACCGGGGAAGACTTGTAACAAAACCCATATTGATTACCTCACATTCCATTTGGGCAAATCAATTTCTTGATACAGCCTACCAGGCCTTATGTTCTCAACTTTAACTTGTTGATACACCATGTATTTGGCTATAAAATCAGTCATATCCCTTTTCATATCATTCCACCAATACATCTCCTTGAGTTCATGATAAATTTTTATTGAATCGGGATATACAACATAGCACGATTCATATTCCTCAGTCAATATCCTTTGTCATAAATCATCGACATTATGGACACACAAACTCCCTTGGTACCTCAAAGTACCATCGTCACTAATCCCAGATACCATTACCTTTTGCACACCAATATCCCTCTTGATTTTCATCAAGATAGGATCTAGCACTTGTTTCTCCTTGATCTTTGCACCAAGAGATGACCTAACTACTTCATATACTATTACCCCACCATCTTTGGAGTCCAAGAGACGAACTCCAAGATTGGCCAAGCGGTGAATATCCTTCACCAATTCTCACTTTCCTTTCTCCACGTGAGCCATACTCTCCATGGACAACCTACTAAGAGCATTAGCAACCACGTTAGCTTTATCTGGGTGGTAGTAAAGACTCATACCATAGTCCTTGAGAAGCTCCAACTATCTCTTTTTCCTGAGATTAAGCTCCTTCAGAGTGAACACATACTGTAGACTTTTATGATTAGAAAAGATGTCCACGTGCACTCTATATAAATAATGCCGCCAGATTTTCAAAGCAAAAACCACTGCCAACAGCTCTAAATCATGAGTAAGATAGTTTCTCTTATGCACCTTTAACTGCCTAGAAGCATAGGCAATCACCTTCCCATGCTGCATCAAAACACAACCAAGTCCCACCTGAGATGTATCACAATAAACCACAAACCCCTAATTACCTTCAGGCAATGTTAAAACTGGAGGCAAAGTTAGCTCACCCCTAAGCTTCTCGAAACTCCCTTCACACGCATTCGACCAGGAAAACTTTACCTTCTTCTGAGTCAGTTTGGTTAAAGGCATAGCTATCATCAAAAACTTTTCCACAAACCGCTTATAATACCTAGCCAAACCCAAGAAACTCCAAATATTGTTTGGCGGCGTAGGTCTCGGCCACCTTTTAACCACTGCAACCTTATAAGGATCCACCATGAATTCATCACTAGAAATAATATGACCAAGAATAGTCATAGCGTTCAACTAAAATTTGCATTAAAGAAACTTAGCATACAATTATTTTTCCTTTAAGGTCTACAACACCACATGGAGGTGATTAACATGATCTACCTCACTCTTAGAATAAATAAGAATGTCATCAATGAACACAATGACAAAAAGATCTAAGAACAATGAACACAATGACAAAAAGATCCAAGAACTGCCTGAAAACCCTATTCATCAAATCCATAAATATCGCAGGGGTATTAGTCAAAACAAATGACATCACCAAGAATTCAAAGTGCCCATACCGAGTATGAAAAGTCATCTTAGGGATATTCTTCTCCCTAATCTTAAGATAATGATAACCATACCGAAGATCTATCTTAGAAAAGAACATGGCACTTTGCAACTGATCAAACAAATCATCTATCCTTGGAAGAGGATACTTGTTCTTGATCATTACCTTATTCAACTGCCAATAGTCAATGCACATCCAAAGGGAACCATTCTTCTTATGCACGAACAACACCAGTGCACCCTAAGGGGATACACTGGGCGAATAAACATCTTATCCAGAAGATCATTAAGTTTCTCCTTGAGTTCCCTCAATTCTATCGGAGCCATTCTATAAGGAGGAATAGATAATGGACGAGTGTTCGAAACCAAATAAATACCAAACTCAATTTCCCTATCCAGAGGAATACTAGGAAGATCATCTGAAAAGACCTCAGGAGACTCATTTACTACTGGAACCAAATATAAAGAAGGACCTTCTAAGTTATAATCATTAACCCAGAATAAGTGATAACAATACCTTTTGGAGATTAATCTCTGAGATCTAAGATAAGAAATAAACCTTCCTTTATGAGCTAGGGAACCACCCTCCCACTCCATAATCGGTTCACCGGGGAACCTAAAACAAACCTTATGAGTTCGACAATCTAAGGATATGTAATAAGAGTGTAACCAATCCATACCCAGAATAACATCAAAATCCACCATATCAAGTTCAAATAAATCCGCCAAAGTATCCCTATTAACAACAGATACCACACATATCCTATAGACTCTCTTAGCAATAACTGAGTCACCTACCAAGGTAGAAATAGAAAATGGATCCGAAATAACCTCAAGATCAAAACCAAAAAACACAGCCACAAATGGGGTCACATAAGAAAGAGTGGACCCCAAATCAAGCAAATAATACATGTCACAATAAAAGAGTTATAATATACCCGTAACGACATCAGGTGATGCCTCAAATTCCTGCTGAGATGCAAGAGCATATAATCTATTTTGACCTGTGCCAGTACCAGAAACTAGATCAGACGCAAAAGCAGCACCACTAGGTGCAGGAGTAGAAGATAAAGTAATCAGGGCTTTGACCGCTCCCAAAGCACCCTTACCAATAGGTCAATTCCTGAGCATATGGCCTAGTTGGCCATATTTAAAACATCTATCCCTTCATTCATTGCAAAAACCCCAATTAAGACGACCATAAAACTGGTAATAAGGGCATAAAGAAGTTGACTGAGACCCACTTGCCTGAGATTGGGCACCCTGTTCCTGGAAATTATCTCCACCCTGTTGACGCTTATCACCTGACTACTTCGGGTAAGAAGCACTAGCAGAAGGAAAGGATCCAGAACTTCCCCACTTTTTCTTTTTCCATTTACCGCCATCCCGACCACCCTTCTACCAAGCACCACCCTACTCAGAGAACTTGCTCCTCTTACCCTACTTTTCCCCAAACTCCGCTTGTTTCCTCACTTCCTCCACCTATTGTATATGGACAACTAATATCAAAATATCCATATCCTTAATCAGCAATATAGTCTTACTTTCAAGGATCAAATCCTGAGATAGCCTAGAAGTGAACTTTCTAATCCTCACCCTCGTATCAGATACCAAGTTCGGAGCATATCTTGATAGCTGATAAAATTTCAAGGCATATTCCTTAACAGTCATCTTTCCTTACTTAAGATTCATAAACTCCTCCATCTTTGCTTCTCTTAGCTCCTGAGGAAAGAAGCAATCCAGAAAAGCATTTGAGAAAGTCTCCCATAAGGACAAATCCTCAACATCACCTATATCCATATCCCACTCCTTATACCATTGATACGCAACATCCTTAAGCTGATAAGCTGTAAAATTCACCCCTTCCACATTCGTCGCCTGCATCACCCTAAAGATTTTATCTATTTCTTCGAAGAAACCCAGAGGATCCGCATATATATTTACTCTAGTAAAAGTAGGGGGATTCATTTTCATAAACTGCCAACCCTTGTGGCCTCAATAAATGAAACACCAGATGCATCCCGCTCAGCTTGATCAGTAACCAACTGAGAAATAACATGAATCAATGGATGAAATTCAGCATTAGTCATCTCACCTTGAGGAGTACTAGTAGAAATTGGGGGAACTCCAAAACAATTAGGGATAGGACCCTGGGACCGAGTGTGAACTCCAGATATAGGGTGTACCCCATCAACATCGTCCCCAGATGGGACAAAAGAATTTTCTTGTGTTCAGATCATCAAGGCATGATCTGAAAAGTGAATAAATAAGGACTAAAGGAGATTCTAGGACTTAGACTCCAAATTTGAAAATAGAATATCAAAAAGGTAAAACATTCATAAATGTCTTGTAGCCTCTCTCTTATGAGTGTGGCACGTGTGATGGATATAATTATTCATATAATTTAGTACATAAAAATTATATTTTTAAATAAAACATGAATAATTATATTCTATCCTCAAATTTTTTCCGACAAATTCTACAGAAAAAAAAGTACAAGAGAAGACTAAAAGGATAAATAAATTATTGAAGAAATAAAAAAATTCCACGGGTGTAACTATAATTTCATAGCCGCAACCATGGAACTTTTTAGAAGAAGTAGGAAAGCTCATGGGTGATGATCTTCACTTCAAAGCTTACTTACACCCGTTAAGTAAAGGAATGAAACAAGTGAAGGTTTGAAGAAGAAGTTACAAGTTGAATGTTACAACCACCACTTCAAAGAATGCATTTCTTGGTTCAACATTATAATTTTATATAAATAGAGGAATTTCTTTGATTATTAATCATCCACCAATTAGCAAAAACAAAGTGTTGGTCTCTTGTAATAAAAATATTTCTTCAAGTCTTTTCTATATATCTAGTTTCTTAAATTTAAGTTTTTTTTTCTACTTACATAATGGAGTGATCTCTTTGTGTTCGGAGTGTTGAAGAAACTTGGTATAATATTATAATATCAATCTTATTTTAGTTCTTTCAAGACTTGATTTTATTTAAAAGCTAAATACTTCGTGTTGAAATACTTTTACTAGAAATTAGTGTTACTTGATATTTTATATTATAGTTATAGTTATATTAAGTTATACTTCCCACAAGGAAGAAAACTAAATAAACTATAAGTATTTCATAAAATATAAGTAATAATAATTTTTAGTCAATTATTATTTCAAATCTTTGAAATTGCTTCTTTTAATTCTTATCCTCACAGAAGGATTATTTTGAACTATTGTTGAGATTTAAATAGTCTCTATCTTATTTGTTTCAATTTGTATCCTCACGGAGGGATTGACTCAAATAAGATTATTGATTTAAGGGGTCTTTATCTTATTTCTTTCAATCTATATCCTCGCGGAGAGATTGTCTCAAGTAAGTTTATTGATTTAAAGATTACTCGCAAGGGATTTTTATTCCTCATAAGCACATAAATCAAGTCTAGGAAGTTATTCTACAATTTTGTAGAAATTACTAAAATAATGATTTTATTATAATAAACAAACCAAGTGGATTCAACAACCCCTAAATTCCTCTCCAAGATTATCTTTTAAACACTATTTCTTTACATATTTTTTTTTAACTTTAGAAATTACTCTCCTTTCATCAATTGGATTCTCAAATAGTAGTCAAAATACCATAAGTTTGTAGCATAGATTTTCCAATCTCTATAGGACGATATCTTAAACTATACTAGAATTTGACAGAGCACGAGCAACAGAATCTTATATAATTTGGAATCGTCAAATTTTTGGCGCCGTTGCTGGGGATTGGCATACATCTACTTCAGACCAAGTGTTTTGATACTACTTTGAGAGATTACTTTTCTATTTATTACTATCCCTAATTTCATTCTTGTCTTAATTTATTTATTTTTATTTTTGTTGGACTCATTTCTCTACTTTATAAGTTTCAGGTAGTTTAAGACTCGTTCCTCTATAAAAAATTTAGCTAGTTACGATCTAGAAATTGAAAGAACAATTCATTGGTGTAGGAAAGAACAAACATCAACTTCTCAAAACTTTAGCAGGATAGAACATCGACCAGATGATGAAACTAATCCACCAAAAATTCCACCACATGCTCTAGATGATCAGTTTGATGAAGTGGTGCCTAGACCCGTAAATAGAATTTTGAGGGATTATACTAGACCATACCACTTCAACTATGAATCTAGTGTTCGAAAACCCCCAGTAGTAGCCAACAATTTTGAAATTAGGACTAGATTAATTCAAACAATTCAACAATCATGTACTTTTTTTGGTAATCCAAGTGAAGATCCACATAGTCATTTGATTGATTTCTTAGAATTAGTTGAAACTGCTAAATACAGTGGAGTATCTCCTAAAGCAATTAAGTTAAGGCTATTTCCTTTTTCTTTAAAAGGAGATGCCAAAACTTGATTGCATAGTTTACCTCAAGGGTCTATTACCACATGACTCAGAAATTTTTAAACAAATATTTTTCCAGCTAAAACTACAAAGTTAAGACAAGAGATTTCTAATTTCTTGCAGACTGAAACTGAAATAGTTTATCAGGCTTGAAAAAGATTAAAAGCAATTTAAGAAAATGTCCACATCATGGCATACCTGAACATATGCAATTATATATATTTTTTAATCATGAACTAAAGCCTTCTTCTAGAAATGTGATAGATGCAACTGCAGGAGGCTCTATCATGGGTAAAAGCACAGAAGAAGCACTGCAAATGATGAATGAAATCTCAAAAAATGTTATTCATTGGCCATCTAATCACATAATCATCAAAAAGGCTGCTACAGTAAATCAAGAAGATGTTTTAAATACACTAATACAACAGATTGCTTCTTTGGCAAAAAAATTTGAATCTTTTTAGGTGAATGCCAACAGTCAGTTCAAGTCGAGTCTTGTGACATGTGTAGAGAAAATCATTTAAACCATGAATGTCAAGCAACAAATCAAAAGGATGAACATTTTAATGTCCTCGGATATAAGCCATACTCTTTTGGTAGCCCCTTGGCACAGAAACATCCAAACTTTCAATGGAGCAATCCTAATGGTGCTGAAAATCCTCTAAGCTTTCAAAAACAATCAGTAAAAGGTCCACCTAGATTTCAGAATCAAAATCGTGCAACACCAAATTTCAAATCATATCAACAAACAGTTTCCTATTAACAAATACCCACACAAGCCCATCAAAATATTGATGACTTATTGTATAAACACATCAAAGACACTGATGAAAAATTTGAGAGTCAAAAAGCAGCTTTTAAAAATCTAGAAATTCAATTAAGTCAGTTGGTAACTTTTGTGTCAAAAAATATTCAAGGCCCCTTACCAAGAAATACAGAGAAAAATACAAAAGAGCACCTTAAAGCCATCGTTTTACGGTCAAGTAAGAATCTTGATGAACCTTATGCAGATATTCAAGAAAAGGATATGTCAAAACAACAGGTAAGTAAAGATAAAGATGCTAAAATACCCACAGGACCATCAAAAGAAAAAGAAAAAATAATTGAAGAGAAGAATAGTAAATAAATGACTTCTACCTCTATGACAATCCTTTTTCCTCAAAAAATGTAAAGAGAGAATCTTGACAAGCAATTTACTAAATTTTTGAATATCTTAAAGCAAATTCATATAAATATTCCTTTCACTTATGCTCTTTTGTAGATGCCTTCATATGCTAGGTTTTTGAAAGAAATTTTGTCAAGCAAAAGAAAACTGGAAGAAGCTTCTGTGGTAGTACTTACCAAAAAATGTAGTGCCATACTTCAAAATAAGCTACCACAAAATCTCAGTGATCCAAGTAGTTTCACAATTCCATGCACTTTGGGAGGAGTATATTTTGAAAAAGTACTATGTGATTCTGGAGCTTCAATAAATTTACTGTCATTTTCTATTTTACAAAAATTGGATCTTGGAAAAATAAAAAAATAGAAGTGTTTCTCTTCAGTTTGCATATCAAAGTATTAAAAAAACTAAAGGAATAATTAAGAATGTTCTTGTGAAAGTAGATAAATTTATTTTTTCTGTAGATTTTATAGTACTTGAAATGCAGGAATGTCCTGATGAACCAATAATTCTGGGTAGACCATTTCTTACAATCGGAAGAGCAAGCATAGATGTCCATCAAGGACAACTAATTTTGAGAGTAGATGAAGAAAGGGTTATTTTTTATATGCAAAAAATGTTAAGATTTTCAGGAGATGAGATTTCATCTTCAGGCTTTTCAATTGATATGATTAAAGATATTGCATATGAATTTCAAGATGACAAATTAACACTAGATTCCATGGAAAGATGTTTGCTTAATTCTAATGCACCACAAGATGGTAATCCACCCATCAGAAGCGAGAAAAATGATTATAAGAATGAGGAAATACAATCAAAAGGAGTTCAACAAAAATTTGAACTTAAAATACTCCCTTCCCATTTAAAATATGCCTATCTTGAGCCTGAATTATTTCCAGTGATTATTTCATCTTCTTTGACTGCTACACAGGAACATAAATTGATTGAGGTACTACGAGCATACAGAGGAGCCATAGGATGGACGGTGGCAGATATCAAAGGAATTAATTCGGCTATTTGTACACACAAAATTCTCATGAAGGATAACTATAAATCAATAGTCCAACCACAAAGGAGATTAAATCCTACAATGCAAGAAGTGGTAAAAAAGGAGATGATAAAACTTCTAGTGGCCGGTATTATCTATCCTATTTCTGATAGTCCATGGGTAAGTTTTGTTCAGGTAGTACCAAAAAGGGAGGTATGACAGTCATAAGAAATAAAAATAATAAGCTCATACCTACTAGAACAGTCACAAGATGGAGAGTTTGTATTGATTACAGATGTCTCAATGATGCCACCAAAAAAGATTATTTTTATTTTTCCAATTATTGATCAAATATTAGAAAGGGTAGCAGGATATGATTTTTACTATTTTCTTGATGGATATTCAGGTTATATCCTAAAACCAATTGCACCTGAAGATCAAGATAAGACAACTTTCACATGCCCTTATGGAACATACGCCTATAGGAGAATTCCATTTGGTTTGTGTAATGCACCTGCCATATTTCACTGATATTCTAGCATCATACGATGTGTACCTGAGGAGGATATGGACAACATAATTTATCACTGTCATGGTGGATCGATTGGAGGACATTATGCAGCCAATCAAACCGCCTTCAAAATTTTGGAAGCTGGATTTTTCTGGTCAATAATTTTTAAGGGTGCTTGAGCATATGTCACAAAGTGTGATCAATGTCAGAGAACAGGTAATATCACAAAGAGAGATGAGATGCCATTATAATCAATACATGTATGTGAAATTTTTTATGTTTGGGGAATAGATTTTATGGGTCCTTTTTCTTCTTCTCACTCTTATACATATATTCTCGTAGCAGTGGATTATGTATCGATAGGTAGAGACAATTCCCACAAAAAAAATGATGCTCATACAGTGTGTGATTTTCTCAGAAAAATATTTTTACCAGATTTGGCACACCATAAGTCATTATTAGCGATCAAGGGACTCATTTCATTAATAAACAATATCATTTGTTGCTATAAAATATGGTGTGACTCATAAAACAGGAACACCATATCATGCTCAAACTCAAGGACAAGTAGATGTTACCAATCGTGAAATAAAAAGAATACTAGGAAAGACGGTTGAAATTTTGAGAAAAAATTAGGTCTTAAAATTAGATGATGCTTTATGGGCATACCGAACGGCTTTTAAAACACCAATTGTCACATCTCCATATAAATTAGTCTTTGGAAAATCTTGTCATTTACCTGTTGAATTAGAACACAAAGCTTTTGGGGAGTTGAAAACATTGAATTTTGAATTAACCTCTGCTGGAAAATATAGATTTCTCCAATTCAATGAATTAGAAGAACTGAGGTTAGAACCCTATAATAATACCCAAATTTTTTAAAGAAAAAAATAAAAAATGGGCAGGTCCCTATAGTGTTACAAATGTCACTTCTTATGGAGTTATTAAAATACAACAAATCAAAAATGGAGATAAGTTTAAGGTAAATGGTCATAGGCTAAAATTACATTTTGAAGGAAGGTTTGATGAACAACCGTCAGTGACATTGATTGAATAATGAATCAAGCAATCAATAAGTCGAGCGATGACATTAAACTCAGAACTACTATTTCTACTCGTATCCATTGAGGGTGAAGCAATAGAGCCTCATAAGTCTAGTATAAATTCACATCAATTAATTTCTTAATCAATTGACTTAGTTAATATCCAGGTTATTGTACAACCAGAACATCTCATAAAGGCCTCTACAATAATAGAGTCACCTATACATGGATAATTCCATGATGATCGGTATGCCTAAGAAACTGGTTGATTAACCAATTAATTGTGCATGATAATTATTGGCTTAGGTAATTTTTTGGTTTATATTAAACCAAGGACAAATAATTATTTATTTCTAGCACTATTATTCACAAATATATAAACTTGTATCTGATATGTCACTACATAATCAAGGAATCAAAACTAAATTGAAAAGTTATTTTTCCTTGAGAGCAATATATATCCTTAAAATCACAACCTATTAAATCTTTATTTATCATTACTTAATATTATTATTCTAATCATTTTTACTCATATAATCATATTTCTATTGTAGAAAAACATATGAAAGCTCCATAGAAGCAACAATCACATCGGCGCTGAGGAATATAATCTATATATAAATATATATTTACTTATAATAAATATAAGATGGATGACTGCAGTTTCTTTCAAGCTTTCTTCTGCAGTTGTAAATTTGAAAGCCAAAAATATCTTATATATTTCTCTTTAAACATGATTGCATTGTAGGTTTTAAATTAACAAAATAATTTTTTTACATTATGGTCAAGATTATTTCTTTCTATTTTCACCATATGATTTTTATAATTTTTTATTTTTTATTTTTTGAAGGAAAAAGCAAGCATCTTCAACTTAGAAATCTTGTGAATTGAGAAGAGTTATGATCACTAAACATGAGGAATCAACAAATTTGGCTAGAACTTGCTCTTAATGTTTCTCAAGGCAAAATAATAGACGATACTTATTTCTGAAAAATGATATTAGGCCTTCTTTGATACCAAATTTTAACCTCCGTTTCTATCCACACCCACATATTTTTCCTTCTTAGAACCCTTATTTTGAGCCCTAATTTTTTTTAACACTCTAATTATCTGACCATATATGTATGTTCAATATACAAATATCTTCACTTCAACTATAAATGGATAGTATTCAATAGATGAAAAAAGAAAGAAAAAGAAAATTTTGAAATGTAATTTTCTTTGAGAAATGGCAAAAGAAAGAGAAATTAAAAAAGAGGAATGAGAATGAAAGAAAGGAGTTGTCCCAAGCTGGAAAAAGAAAAGTCACTATTAAAACATCCTTATCCTACCAGCCTGAAGCCTAACATTACAAGCTTATAAAGTCTTAAAATGATTTTCAGAAAATAGTGTTGAATCTATATTAGTGGAGACAAACATAAGGATCAAGCCTATGCACATAACTGTGATACTCACTGAATAAGTAATCATAAACCTATCAATTTTGAAGGATTGAAGAGAAGAAGAAAGCAAGTTCGTTCTAATCAGGGCAAAATTCAGAATAAGGTAAACATTTGGTGAATTTAGAAAGATTAATTAAATTGGGCATTATGAAAGAAATTTATTCTGCATAAATTTTCTACCCTACAAAAATCATGAATTTTTAAAATCTTTAAAAATCTTATTTTTCCTCGAGGACGAGCAAAAGTTCAAGTACGAGGAGTTCGATGGATATAATTATTCATATAATTAGTACATAAAAATTATATTTTTTAATAAAACATGACTAATTATATTTTATCCTCAAATATTTTCCGACAAATTCTACAGGAAAAAGAGTACAAGAGAAGACTAAAAGAAGAAATAAATTATTGAAGAAATAAAAGAATTCCACGGGTGTAACCACAATTTCATAGCCACAACCGTGGAACTTTTTGGAAGAAGTAGGAAAGCTCATGGGTGATGATCTTCACTTCAAAGCTAACTTACACCCGTCAAGTGAAGGAATGAAACAAGTGAAGGTTTGAAAAAGAAGTTACAAGTTGACGGTTACAACCACGAGGATGCATGTTTGTGAGATGTATTGAACCCGAGACTTGGAGTGTGAAAGTGAAGTGAAAATGAGGACTTAAAAAGGGTCCAAAACCGTCCATATAATTCTCTCCAAGGACCCATTTGAAGACTTGAGACTAAGGGGTCATTTTGGACATTTCACACCTTGTTTGTAAACTACTACATAAGGAACCTTTTAGGTCATTTGTTAGGAGAGACTTTGATGAATATGGATGTTGTATAACACTTAGAAACATTTCCTCTCTAAGGAGAGAAGACCACAAATCTGAAACACCACTTCAAAGAATGCATTCCTTGGTTCAACATTATAATTTTCTATAAATAGAGGCATTTCTTTGATTATTAATCATCAACAATTAGCAAAAATAAATTGTTGGTCTCCTGTAATAAAAATATTTCTTCAAGTCTTTTCTATATATCTAGTTTCTTAAATTTAAGTTTTTTTTTCTACTTACATAATGGAGTGATCTCTTTGTGTTGGGAGCATTGAAGAAACTTGGTATAATATTATAATATCAATCTTATTTTAGTTCTTTCAAGACTTGATTTTATTTTAAAGCTAAATACTTCATGTTGAAATTCTTTTACTAGAAATTAGTGTTACTTGATATTTTATATTATAGTTATAGTTATATTAAGTTGTACTTCCCACAAGGAAGAAAACTAAATATACTATAAGTATTTCATAAAATATAAGTAATAATAATTTTTAGTCAATTATTATTTTAAAAATCTTTGAAATTGCTTCTTTTAATCCTTATCCTCACGGAAGGATTATTTTGAACTATGGCTTAGATTTAAATAATCCCCATCTTATTTGTTTCAATTCGTATCCTCGCGGAGGGATTTACTCAAATAAGATTATTGATTTGACGGGTCTTTATCTTATTTCTTTCAATCTATATTCTCGCGGAGAGATTGTCTCAATAAGTTTATTGATTTAAAGATTACTCGCAAGGGGTCTTTATTCCTCATAAGCACATAAATCAAGTCTAGGAAGTTATTCTACAATTTTGTAGAAATTAATAAAATAATAATTTTATTATAATAAACATACCAAGTGAATTCAATAACCCCTAACTTCCTCTCCAAGATAATCTTTTAAACACTATTTCTTTACATATTTTTTTAAAAACTTTAGAAATTACTCTCCTTTCATCAATTTGATTCTCAAATAGTAGTCAAAATACCATAAGTTTGTAGCATAGATTTTCCAATCTCTATGGGACGATATCTTAAACCATACTAGAATTTGACAGAGCAAGAGCAATAGAATCTTATATAATTTGGACTCATCAGCGCGCGCACCGCTAAAAGAGACTCTACTAGACATGGCTTTGAGGAATTCCAATTGACCACGAACCTAAAGCTCTAATACCAACTTGACATGACCCAAACCAGGGCCTTGTCATAATAGGCATCCCAAGGCTAAACAGGATTGGAGACCACCCCCTTTACCCAACCCAACCAACCAACGCATATCCTAAGTCGGTTGAATTTCAAACATATAACAAGATAGCGTTATTGTATAATCTAAGACTCTGGGATAGGTCTATGTCTGTGACCACCCAAACGAGTCCAACCGTCCGATACCCAACTAATAACCGATTCCAACCAAACTATAATCTAGAACCATAACTATTTGAGTTCCATAATAATTATATATATAATCCCAAAATAATAAAGGACTGAACAGTGAGAAATTTAGTCCAACGATGTCAGCCCCATTGCTAATGCCTATACTAAGGCTGACACCAATATTGATCCTACCCATTCCAACCCATAGTAGTTCCACTAAAACTTATAACTAAAAGAATACCAAAATCTGGTTGGAACATGCCCCCAACCATAGACAAAACCAATATACATAAATAAGCCAAAGTATGGAATAACATCCATAAAATAAATCCTTCCGAAAAGATAGAAGATCACCACATTAATCAAATAGCTGATCCCAAAGTCCTATCACTAAGCACAAAGAGTAGAACAGTCGGTTCCTGCATCGTGTTAGGCTACAAAAGCTCGAAGATGGGTTAGCAGATGAACGCTAGCATGAACTCAGGATAAGGATTAAAATAATGTCATCCAGTAAAATCAAGTAAACCATCCATATGCATTCAAACCATACATATGTATATAACTATACCAGGAAAGGGAATCGGGTTTAGCATGCATTTGAAACCATTAACCTGGGTATGTATAGCTTCACCGTCCTTAACCACCCACGAGCAATATGGGTCCAGTGTAACCCCATGTATGGGCCTCAATGCATGTAGTCGCACGAACCAAAGATACTATAAGAGTAAGGGATTCCTAAGTACCCTTCACCCTCTATGATACATATGTACAGTATACTTAGAGGATTCTCGTGTACCTCATAGTATCATATAAGGTTGCCATGACCTACCCCTCTTGTTGGCAAAAATGAGTTTCTAGTGTTTATTTGTTAGACTCCCACCTTCACGATTAGCTATCATACCCCGCCTTTATTGCGCAATTAAAACTATTTCCAACCAACCAAACCATTATTATTAACCGAGGTTATACATAGTGGTATTATCATACCAACTTTAACTTGCAAGTAATGTCCTTAGCCAATTCTTTTAGAGATCAAGAGATTCCCATGTACCCATAGATCACATTAACTAGGGGGAGTCCCATGTAACCCACAAGTGTTCCATTATTATATTTTCTTGGGGGAGTCCCATATACCCCACAAGTTATTTGTTAACATATTTACTTGGGGGATTCCATTGTACCCCACAAGGATGTTCAATTAACCATAACCATGGCCACCAAATCATTCTAGTCAACCATTCAAAACCATTTAAACCATTTAGGGTTCCATTACCAGACCATACCATGCAATAGTTCCATTAAATGTCCAACAATGTAGTGAAAACATTCTCATAGGCATTTTATCAAACATATTGGGGGCATAGTATTTTCAAAACCAAAGGCAATTACTAGATAACCATTACTATGCAACCAAATATCCAAAACCACTATTAAAGCATATAAAAGCATAATTAAACATGAAAAAAACCATAACTAAGCATTTATAACCAAAACCCCCAAATTATATTTGAAAACCCAAAATAATACAATAATCAAACCATGAAAACATTGTATAAAACCTTGCCTTTAGTTGTAAATAACAATGAGTGAAGATTACATGCCTTAATTGAGAAGATAGTGGAGAGAGATCACCAACACAAGCCTCAAATTAATCCTTAAGATGAAACCCTAGTTTTCTTTTCCCAAGAACTGTAGAGAGGATTAGAGAGTGTTTTCTATGTGTTAATGAATAGAATAATAGGGAAAATAACTTCCCAAGTGGGTTAAAAGTCATGGGACATATTAGGTTAAGTGGGGAAATATCCATATTGCCCTCACTTAAATTTGATAAAATTTTCGTCTTAGGGTACGACTAACCTTACCAGTCGTACCCTCCAATACAAGTGGTACCCATCAGTCGTACCCTAGGCCTTTCTCTTTGGACCCAATACTGTCCAAGGTATGACTCATCCAAACCAAATCGTACCCTAAGCATACGACTCGTACCCCTGGCAGAATAGAATCAAAAGAGGGATGAACACTGTGCACCGTACGAGTCCATGGTATGACTCGTACCCTAGATTATGTCTCTTGGTGAGCCACACATACTCAGATCTAACTTAAGTTTTCAAGTCTAAGATTAACTGAAGGAAAGAACCAAACCCAATAACCCATTTCCACCAATACGACTTGTACCACTCATGTCATATCCAATCCAGAAACCAATCCAACCCACCAACCATCACTGGTCACTATACGACCAACCCATACTACTCATACCCCTATGTACGACTTATACCTCCTAGTCATAGCCTATACAAAAAACAAAAATCCAAGAAATTATCTAAGGGTCAAAAATCCAGGGTGTTATTTACACCCATAGGGATCAATAGAGATCTACTCTATCTGGGGTGTTCTCTAACATAATATCTCATCTCTCCCACCCAAAACAAAATATTAATAACACCAAACTGAAGGCATGGCCTCTTGCCACCACGTCCTTATATCCCGATACATGCTCTCTCTATTACCCTCGTATAGTCAATACTTTAAGAGAACAAGACCCAACTGCTATTAAGTGCTTCAACGCTAAATGGAGTAACAATGTTAGTCCTCTTCACATCCATACACCAATGTCATCCTTGGAAGGATATCACATAGGAATAAGTTTGGCCTGCTCTAGATACCCAATGTCGTACTCAGATACTTGTTAAGAACCCTGATGAACACTAATAGACCCAACTCTAGTTTGAGAACTGCTTGATAAATCAAATGTTGCCCATGACTGTGAGGGATATATAATAGGCTCGGGATCCTCAATGCCAAACCTCTAAGTGCTGAAGTAATAACAAGCTCAATCGGAGCCTACGCTGGCCCCAAATCCTTTTGGCTGCCGCTGAAGATCTTCAACATCTATCTTTGACTTTTTAGTCTGACATTGCTCTAAAACTTTGGAATTAGGTGTCAAGGTCTCATCTGCATCTATTAATAATGTCACATCATCCTTCAAGGATAGAATAGATTCAAAGTACATTTGAGGTTCATAGTAACGCAAACACACAATAAGGAATCAACCTGTAGCCTCCCAAAGATAGGTTATGGGAGTCTCTGTACCAATCTGTAATACTCTACTAAGAACTTATCTCTTGTACTAATACACCGGTGAAACATAGGCTCTAATACCAATTTGTCACGGCTTAATTTCTCAATTTATGATGGCGTCTACTATAATCCACCAGTATGTAATCCAAACCCATAGTCAGGAACGACTAGTAATGGACTACTCCAGTAGATAAATAAAATAATACAGAAAAAGATGCAATAATAGATCAAATACATAATAAATTCCCAAAATCTGATGGTTTCAGTACAAGAGTTCTATATAATAAGATTTTAAAGTGAAGTACAAATGAATACCCGGATATAACTTATCTCCGAATACAATATAGAGACTAGTCTACTACAAAAGAAAGATAAGTAATACTATGAATGTAAGGAGCTCACTCTAAGTCTTTGAACCATGGTTGCTCTACATGATGCACACATCATTTGCGATAACTCATACTCTGATTTGCAAGCTGCAGAGTGTAGTACGAATACCGAATAAATAGTACTCAGTAGGCAACTACAAACTGAGCTCCAAAGATAAAGCAGATATATATAACATATAAAAAGAATGAAAACTACACCCAATATTTAGCAAACTAACATATTCATGTCTAAGAGACTACTATAATAAGGCTAAGAGAGTACCAAAGATGAACTATCCTATTCCATCCATACTCAAAAATCTCAACACTATACCGTATATCTATGTCTAATATACGAATAAAGGGCGAAAGAAGGATATATAGCAATACAAGGCCAAGAAATGAATATACAATCTTAACAAAGGAAGGAAGGGATATACGGTAATACCATAGCTACATATAGCTAGATATACATGTATATAGATATAAAGTCAACTCGAAGCACAACCAAGATCATCAAATCTTCATTTTAAGGCCTCGTTATAATTCTATCGGGATTTAATGCCAATATACTTAGGATTTCTAATACATTTATCTCATCATGAAATAATCATGCATAATAATGAAATTGAAAGATATAAGATGCTAGAATTATACCTTGATCTCAATACCAAATTAATGATCAATATGTCATAATCTAGACATAATAATGATCATAACAATGATAATTACAATATCGATAATAGCGCAAGTAACCGGCTATTTTAGACAACCAAACACCTATCCAAGCCTATACATGTGCCCACCGCCTCAAGCTCAAAAGGTTTAATCAGCATATAACAACACAAAGTATAGCCATCACCCATATCTATGTAGTCGTTCCATACCAGCTGATAGAAATAGGCACATACTCCTGATAGGCGGTGCGAATGTAAGTATGAATGCAACAGAATTCACAATACCATAGCCATTATCATCATAACTATCATTATTACCATCCTCATCATGATCATCCTCTAGCCTTGTCGGGTATAAATATCATCATCATAACATCCTCCGACCTCATTGGTTATTATCATATCATCATAATATCCTCCAGCCTTGTCTAGCATTATCGCATCAACATGATATCTTCCAGCCTTGCCAGGCATTATCACATCATCATATTATCCTTTAGCCTTGTCGGGTGTTATTGTATTATCATAATATCCAACTTAATATCAATAATAGAGAGCGAGCCCCACGAGGGCTAAAGTAAAAAACAACCCCCACGGGGGCTAAAGAAAATAGTCATAGAAGGAAACAAGGTAGAGTATTTGTCCATAATTCATAATTCATCATCAATATTCATTATCCATAAATATATATATATATATATATAAATAGGTGCACGGACTGAAGCTATGTCTAAAAGAATGTAAGTTCGTAAATCCACTGCCCGGAATGACCTTCGGGACTAAATCATTATAAAGTATAGAAAGGGTCAAAATATCTCACGACATAAGTAATTAGCAGTATCAAATAATTATCTGAAGCTTATCTCGGTCAAGTCTTTCAAATATCATTGTTAACCTCTTTACCTATAAGTTATTCATTAAAGATTGGCATTTATTATTATGAACAAAAATCTATTAATGAGGTAGAAAGTGGGATTTAACCCTTAGTGAAAACCATAATAGTATTACAATCTAACCGGAATTGTATCAAACATCGATGCAATAATCATGAATGTACCAAATCTATGCATGCCAGCAGTAGTATTCAAACATTGAAAACATAAACATCATACCGCATCTTCCTCTGTCCCATACTGGAGAGATGTGTATAAACATACACGTATATATATATATATATTCCTAAACTAAGATCATGTTTTTTACAAGGATAAAACTTCCTAGATGGTCAATACTATAAGGTTTATCACATATCACATCTAGGAGATATAACATATCACTAGACCATAACTCAATACTATAAGGCTTATCACATCTATAAGATATCTCATATCTATAGGTCATGTATCATGACTAAGATAAATATCGTCTCTATAGGCTAATTTTTATATCTAAGAGGAATAACATATCTAAAGGTCCAATATCACATCTTAGAGGAAATAGCATCTCTAATGGACCAATATCATTTCTATAAGGAATATCATTGCCCTAAGCCATTAGTCATTATCAGTGAGGGGATACCATCACTATTCGTCAAACCACCAAGTAACCTTACACTAAGGTTTATGAGTCTCAACTATGCCTAATATTCGTAAATAAGTCCACAAAGGATAACACAAGTCTTGGCCTAATGTGAGCCAGACGATCCCACTTCTAATCCTCAGTTTCCATATTTAGGCAACTTCTGCCCCAAACTAGGCTAAGGTATCTAGTTAAATTATAGATGTCAAGTAAGACACAACCAATCCTAAGATAAGAAATTTGTCTAGAAATATGGAAATTTAAGTCAACTCTACTTAAATTACTATTTTAAGATCACTAGACTAGCCCAACTAAGGTTAATCATACTAATCATGATTATGATACTTAACCACATCCCAAACCTAGCATCACGTACATTTTATTTCACTTACAATAAGTCTATCAACTACTAATATAATTCACTATCAGAAATTATTACTCTCACATCACGTATTACCTATTATGATTTCTTCATCCACAACCCAAGACAACCCGGCAATAAGGCAAATAATATATATATATATATAAATATATATATATATATATATATTCAATCTTAAAAGATAAGAATAATTACTAACCTGATCAATAAATTGGGAACGTATTCACGTAAATCAAGTTTCCCAGAAGCATACAAAATTAATAGTCCATAAATAGGTAATAACTAAATATCCAGGCACATCAAGCCAATAATCAAGAGCATAAGCCAATAATCAAGAGCATATAAGTAATCAAGTAGACATACTAAGCCATCATAGAACCATGAAATTATAAGCAGTCATACAACATACAAGTCATCAATTAGACATATCAAGTCATCATAGAACCGTGCTATAATAATTAGTCACATGACATACAAGTCATAAAGTAGACATATCAATTCATCATAGAATCATGTTATTATAAGAAGTGGGAGGTACAAGTCATTAGGTAGATATACCAAGCTTATCCATATTAAATTCACAATTGTATAATCTTTGTGCCTCATCAATCTCATTCTAGCTATACCAAAACTCATAATATCCACTTAATCTACTGCCATATGCTAACAGGTCTTATTTTTACCTAATCTTCATGACCTATAGGGGACATACTAGGATACATATAGCGTACTAGTGTGGTATCTAATCCACCATAATAATATCATACTAGCATAATACCAATCAATAATAATAATATCATATTATTATGGTGCGTGATCTATAATAATAATATCATACTGATATGGTACCTGATCTATAATAAAATCACTCATCCATAAGCTCAAATCGAACATAAGCCACTCATTAACATGAATGTATATATCTATAATTTTATCTCTCTCAACCTATCACAATGTGATCTCACATTTGTATCTCTCAAGATAGTAGAGCAAGTATACAAAACTTACAAGTGTACTTTAATAATCAATAATCATTCCAACAGGTCTCAACAATTTATAAGTTGTGCATACAAGTATTGTTAACCCAACAACCAATAAATCACATGTTATGTCCAAAGATCAATCAATATGTCATTCAATTTAGAAATATATAAGAGACAAAATTTAGTCTTAACTCTATATAAACACTTTCAAGAATCTTTCCATTTACCTATAGTAACTAATTATCTCAGTGATGCATGCTTACCAAGCCAAGATAAGAAGTTCAAGAGCATTACATCAGTCAATAATTTATAGGCTTGGAGGGTGCATAGAATGAAAAGTTGAAGTCCAATAACATGTTCAAATGGAAGATCAAGAAAGGAGGGACAAAAGGAGTCATGTATGCAAATGTATATTTCATGAATTTTCTTGAATTCACTAAAATAAAGACAACCAAATAAGATCCTTACTTCATTAAGGGTATATTTGTACCAGCTAATGTCATTCTTTTATATCCTAGTATAAATAGTGGTGTTCTTATTTCCCTGGGTAGATTATGTTAATGAATATGGAAAACCAAATACTATTTTGAGTGTTTGAGGGATTTTTGAAGCTTTTGAATTTTTCTAGTTTAGAAAGGAAGGCTACTTAGGAACTTTAATTCCCTTAAGGTTCTTCTTATAGGCTAGGTATTTCTTTAAATTTTTCAAGGTCTTTCATATCTTTAATTCCATTTTTATGCCCATTTTTTATCCTTTTTATCTTCATTTCTTTGTTTCTTTATTTCTTTTGTCTTTAGCATTTTCTTTCTTGTATTATTTGGTATCAAGATATTTGGTATAGCCTAGTCTTGGGAAGTTAACATCTTAAAAAAGTCATCAAAAAATCCAAATTTTTCTTGTATTTTATTTGTTGTTTTTGAAACTACATCTAGGTTGTCTAGTGTTTTTTGAATCTATCTTCAAAATTTCATGTCACTTGGAGTTGTAGAAAAGAAGTTGTCATTAATAGTTTTCAAGCTTTTAACCTTTTAAAACTTAAAAAGTGGATTTGTTTATTGAAGAGGAATTGGTACTTAAAAATAATTGGGTTTTGTTCCCTCAGTTATGGAGAAGTTAATCCTAAATTTTGAGTCAATTAAGAGTTGATTTGAAGGTGTTGAAAATTAGTGTGTATTCTTGATATTCATCAAGGAGTTCTTGAATAAGAAGGTGAAAAAAGTACACTTTGATCCAAAAAATTTAAGTCAAAATTGGTCAAAGTGTTTGTAGGTCAAAGTAGAAATTAGTTGAAAAAAAATTAAAATCTAAAAAAAAGAATTCACATGGGCTCCACATCAGCAGCCACATCAACAATCAATCGCAGGAGTCAATGGCTTGATTTGAAGACCCTAAATAATTCTAAGTGTCAATTTCAGCCCCCAAAATTTTTACCAAGTGTCCAAATTGGTCTGTTTCTTCTCCTAAACTCATTTTCTTTAAATTTCTCAAGTAATCAGCATATAATTATCATTTTAATTGCTTGTAAACTAGTTTTTAGTCCTCATCTCATTTCTTTAATTATCTAAAACTAATTAACATCAAGTAATATTTTCTACTTACTTTATAATTAGTTCTTAAGTTTAAATTTTTTGTGCCACTTTTTTTTTTACTTTTTCTTATTTTATTGAAATTTCTTGGATATTGTTTGTTAGTTTTTTTCATTCTTTCTCGAGTAAACAGGAATTTATTCTTGACCTATAGATATTGTGCCCTTACAACTCATCAAAATACAATCATTGGCGAAAGCAATTTGTAAGGCAAACAAAGGTGTGATTTCTTGAGTGATTGTGAGCTTTTTTAAAAAATTAACCTATTGTGTTCTTTGGTTGAGTGACTTAAATAGGTACCAATTACAGGTCATAAAAAGGACAACCAATCTCCCACCATGGAACCCACTTTGGGTGAATTGTTAAACTTGTTCATAATTCTCTCTACCCGAATAGAAGGACGATCGGATCGATTGAGCACTCGAATAAATTGAGTGCAATTTCTCTTTCCACCTACTTTTCCTAATCCTTATCAAGGAACTTTGGGCACTCCTTCTCTTTGTAAGGACTATTGTGTAGGTATAATGATGGCAAATGGAGGAATACAAGACAAAGAAGATCTTTCTTGTGAGCTTCAATATAAAATAGCTAAATCAAACATTTTAAAATTATCCATTGAACAAAGTTTGAGTGATAGTTTGTATTTATGTGAGCTTAATAATTTTTTGACACATAGTGATAATACATTTTTTAAGAGTGTCCATAGACTAGCTGATCCTATTGATGATCGAATTGATTCTTCTTCTAAGATCAATTTGTATCCACCTAGTATTAACACACATGTGTCTTAAATAATAGTACATTGTCATGTGATTCTTTTTCATATATTGATAATGTCTATGTTGGGACTATTCACAGGCTAGTTGTTCCTATTGATGTCTTTCCTTTTACAAGATCAATTTGTGTTCACCTAGTGTTGGCACTTGTAATTTGATTGATGGAATATTTTCACATGAAATTTGTGTTGATTAACTTATTTGTGATTTTAATTTACTAATTGAGGGATTTTATAATTTTGTTAGTTAGCCTCAAATTAGTGATTCCATTGATAAAATTGATAATTTAAAATTAGTGATTCTTTAAGCATATCTCTTGCTGAAGATCCTATTGCTTGTTTTGATCATAGAACTCATGTGATAGAAATCACCTTAAAATATGACATTGTCTTTTTTAAAATGAGATTACATGCTCTAATTCTGCTTCATTCATTGTTTCTTCTCTCTTTAAGTATAATGTCTTGTTTGATGATGATGAGGTTACTCCTACTGGTATGGATGGTGGTTATAATATAGCTCTCCTGAGGGTTATACTTTATATGATAACCCACTATGGGATATTAAGAAGGAAGGTAATATGCATTTTTCAATAGCTACTTCTTCTTTGAGTGATCTAATTCTATATAATATGCTTGATATTCATAAGTCTTCTAGTGATCTTAAATGTGAGGACACCTTAGATGAAGTTAATTTGTGTGACACTTTTCTTTATTATCTATTTGTATATGATGATACTCATGTTTGTATCGAGATTATGTCTTATGTTGATAGGGGTAACAATAGGGAAAATAGGTGTTTTCTTAACTCAATTCTATGTTATCCTTTCTCATTTAACCTCGGTGTTGGTTTACATTGTGATGAGTATAGTAGTAATGCGTTCTTTGTTTCACGTAATTTGTACATGGTGTTATTATTTGATCTTATGAGCTTAGTGAGATAAATTTATCAACTTGTATGGGGAATAGTTTTGGATTTGACCCTAGTAATAAATTAAAAGTACTCTCATTCTTGAGGATAACTAGTTTATCGGGAAGAGTCTCAACCTGATTTAACCATTTATATGACCTTGCACTTAGATATGTGGTCTATCATGTGTTACTTGGAGGGGGATTTGTGCTTGCCTAAATGTAGAACCACTGAGAACTTACATGTGTGGATGCCCAAACATAATGATTTTTTTGATTTATTACTTTGTCAATGTATCGTATGTAACCAATTGTCTCTTGATTTATTGGATTACAAACCTTTTATGGTCATTTGATGCTTTTTTATATGTTATGTTAATGTATCCTTGGCATAGCAATAGAGTTTTTTTTCTAACACTAACCCTCATGTCTTGAGGATCTTGTTATTGCTTATTTTCCCTATGATTTTGCAAGATTTGAATTTGAAGACGAACATATTTTAAGAAAAAAAGAATGATGTATGCACTCCAAGCTAAGATAAGAAATTCAACATCATTGGATCAAGTCAATACATTAGAGGCTTGAAGGTTTCTTGGGATGAGGACTTAAAGTCCAACAACATGTTCAAATGAAAGAACAAGAAAGGAGGGAGAAAGAGAACAATGTATGCAAATGGCTATTTCATGAATTCTCATGAATCCACTAAAAGAAAGACAACCAAACAAGACCTTTACTCATTAAGGTTATATTTTTAATGGCTAGTGTCTTTCTTTTCAATCTTAGTATAAATAGTAGTGTTCTTATTTTCATAGGTAGATTATGTTGATGAATATGAAAAAACTACATATTCGTTTGAGAGTTTGAGGTTTTTGTTGAAGCTTTTGACTTTTTCAAGTTTAGAACGGGGGGTTGCTTGGGAATTTTAATTACCTTGAGGTTCTTCTTATAGGTTAGGTGTTTCTTTGGATTTTTGAAGGTCTTTCATATTTGAATTGGTTGTCTTGAATTTTATTTTTATGCCTGCCTTCTATCCTTTTTTATATTTAATTCTTTGTATCTTTTGTCTTCCATATTTTTTTTTATTGTATCAGTCGGGGATCATTATATCTCTTTTTTAAGTATTAGGACACATAATCAATTACACTTATAAGTACAACTTCATTTAACATTATTCAGACAATTTGTTAATATTTAATGTATAAAACCAATCCTAGTTCACCCACCTTTTCTAAGGGTTTTGATTTATCATTAGACATGTTTAAACCCTAGAAAGTTATGTCAAGCCACTATTTCTCATTCCACATTCAGACCACAAGAACTAATCTCCACAGAAACATACACATAACAAAGTTCAACAATTTTACAATCTCCATCAATCTATATTGTTATTAGTATTCAATTTCATAGCTTACTCTGGTACATAATCTCTTTGTCGTCACCCGCATTAATTTTATTCACATCGCAACACATCATGAAAATTTCACATAAATATATTATATCTTACAAAATTCATGCATTAATACAGTATAGCATGTTTAGATTTTCTTACATTATTCTATCTGTTATCCATCTAAATACCATGTCTAAAGGCCTACTCATTCTTTCTCTTGCAATTCTGCATAGTATATATAATTCACTAATAAAGTCTAGTACTCGTAAATCATAACTTACCTCTACACTAAGCTACTATCATAGGATGCATACAGCCTTTCTCCTAGCTCTTAATTTAGAATTTTTGAAGGAAAATCCACGAAGAGGATGATAAGATCGCATTTCTTGATAGATTTTCCTCTTTGTTCTTGGTGTTTTGTAGTTTTAAGAACCCTAGGGATGTCTTTATAAAATACTTTTTGAATAAGAACTAAAATTAAAATACCATGTGAATCTGGATTTTTGATTAACGTCACTCACTTCAGCAATCGAAATCTCGTTGCAGCGGACTTGCTGCAGTGGGAGACGAACAGTTAAAGAATACCTCATTAGGTCGACCCCACTTCTTAAGTCTTATGATTTGATGTTTATTACATAACAAAATATGATTATCCCAAACTCAAATTTTAATTTGGTATTTTTTAAAAAAAAATTATATCTTTTTTGCGGATATTTTAATAATCAAAATAGGTCTTTACATCAAATCAATTATAGTTTGACATTGTGAATATACCCTATCCTTCAATGTACAAGTATACTCATCGTGGAAAGATCTAACTTTGAAGAAAGAGAAATTTTTCAAAAATAAAAATTTAAAAGATCACTGACAATCTTCAGATACATACTTAAGATAATAATTGCACTTACATATGCATGATGATAGACATAGTTAGGCATAATAATTTGGATACATAAAACTCTAACTACAATGTACCTAACATATGAAGATACATATTTATACAATTGATACATCTCACTAATCTTTGTTTGTTTGATCGTTCAAGTTTGAACTAAAATTGATGATCAAATTGCATATTTTCTCATGACAGATACAATATTAGCTTTATTTTTGTATGGTCTTTGCTTTAACTACTTTATTATTATAGTAATAAATTACATGACGATCATCATTTCAATCATTGATAATGTGTCAACATTATCTTCGGATTGCCAACTCGATTTGTTTCACTTTTTTTATATAATCAATTTTTATTGTATCTGATTCAAAAATTATTTCTCCATTACTACTGCAAATGGACTCTTTATCTATTAATGTTATACATAATGGATATATTTCAAACTCTGATCTCAGTTTTTTTAGTTTCATTTACAATTTAATATTTATTTTGTTGCGAATTTCTATTAGGGTTTGATTTTTAGTAAATGCTCATCTAATTTAAATGCTTTTTTATTCATCAATCTCCAGGTGCTTTTATATTGCAGCAAACAAATCTTCATAAGAAGCATAATTCGTCATAACAATTTCATCAATTTTACAATTATCATATGTATTTTTCTCAATCCAAATTCTAAAATGTCTCAACAGCACTTTGATATTTGTCATTTTGAATCACATTTATTGTGAAATTAATGTAATGTTTTTTAGATACAATGAAAAAATGGATGAATGGTGAAGAAAAGAATAATCAAAGAAAAAATTGAATTCAATAATGAGTGAATTTTTTGTAAGAAAATTGAATGTTCTGTTATTTTTTGGGGAACTGAAATACGTTTTTTGCTCAAAAATCATTACCCTATTGATTTCAACCTTATTTAATATCTGTCATTTATAGAAGAAAATTTATTTTATTTTTGTTTCTCTCATATCTATTATACGTGTTTCTACCCTATCTATCTAGATCAAGCCTTAGACAGATTGTGTAAAATTTGAAACTTTTGTCTCAACTAGTAATTAGTTGCTAAACATATGTGCTTTATCTAGTATACTCTTATTATCACAACTTAATAAAAGGTTGCATCCATGATTTATATAGTTTACTCTTATGGAAACATTTGTGCTTTATGTAGCCGATTCAAACAAACTCTAGGTCATTTCAAAATAAGTATGACTAACAAGTATCATTTTCGTAACTGAACATTAAAGAATAAAAAAGAAAGTTATGTGTTTTCATTGGAGAAAAGACTTCAAATTACCGTTAAATTTATCCGAACAACTTACTTTAAATATTTGACTTCACGGATAATTATTTAACCCATTTAACAACTTTATACTGAATTAATTTAAACTCTTAAGGCTAACGTGACTTCTAAAAAATAAAAATGTGAGATTCTTATTTTTTTAAAAAAAAATTACCCGCTAATATATTTTATACATACATACATATATATATGTATGTATGTATGTATGTATATGTATGTATGTCTCTCTCTCTCTGTGTGTGTGTATATACATATATATAGATACACACATGTGCGGATCATTTCAAGAAAAAATTAACACATTGTAAGATTTGTGAATTAAAGTAAAGAACCTGAAAGTAGCTCTTGTACGGTAAAACTATTGACCATCTTTAGGATTTAATTATGACTATAATATTTTGGTCAAACAAAATAAATATTTAGAAATCTACTTCATATGCAATAGAAAGGACAACAATGTTGATAACTTGATTTTATCACAAACAAAAGATAAATACAAATTATGTAAAAATACACGACCAAATTATTTCACTTCAAACTCCATCCTTTATCTAAAATATAATTTTAAGTAGTTACAGTTGGATCACTCTTTCCACACCAACTTACGTGAACTTATTTGTTTTCTTTATTTTACTCTTATGCCACAAAGTTCAATCCAATAAATGAATTCAAGTAATCATCAAAGTTCACGATATCATGATTTGATAAAAATAACTTTGAGTAAACTTAAACACATTATCGGTTTCCTAGCTCAACCAAATGTGACGTCTATTAGATTGTTTCATGATTTCATGCTTTCAAAATTATCAATGTGTTGTGAAGAAATTAATCAAAATCTTAATACCAAGACTAACCTCAATATACATACGACATATCACAAATTTACATAAAATATGAGAGTATACATTGCAAAATTTGACACTAAGAAAAAATTTGATAAATGGACAAATTATGTACGCTTATTTTCAAGAAACAACATGAGTTATTGTTGTAATGACCCTTCAGGTAATTTTCTATATTTTTATTATTAGAGTTTTTCTATAGTTGTCCCATGCCATTTATGACTTGCTGAAACTGACAATTCGGTTACCGGACAGTTCGTTTGATTTTTAGAGCCAATTTCCTATTTTAAAGTCTTCACTGGTCAAATTGGCTACTGGGTGAAAATTTCAATCAAACAACCTTGTATACTAATTCTAACTATTTGAATAGCTTTGGAATGTCTATATTAGGTTAGGTGGACTCTTGGTTTAGGTCTTGAGTCACCCAGACTCATTTCGACCTATTGATCGAAAAGTTAAGAAAATAAAAATTAGGTGTGGGACCCACTTTTTATTGAAACGGCCTCAGATAGAAATTTTGATTGCTCCATTGAGTCTGGAACGTTAAATTATATAGGGTAGAATAGTCCTTTACGTGTACGAGATTCTGGATAAATTCCAAGGATTTGCCAAAGACTTGGAAAATTCTCAAGTCTCAGTTGTACTAGTGCACTGGCTAATAGCGAGCCATGGGTCTAGATCGTGATACCCTTGGAAGGGCATGATATTCTGCAATCGAGGTGCATTATGTCGTGAAAGCAACATACCTAGCAACCACCATATGTCACGATTGCGATAGTCGGGTCGTGATAGTGACTCTCAAACACATGAGAAAGGTATAAATATTCCCCTTTTGGCCCCCTTTTCACCCTTCTTCATCCATTTTTAAGAGAGTTAAATCCTAAATATTGAGAAATCTTAGTATTAGAGCTTGTGGATAATTTGGAGAGCTTGGATAAAATGATTATTACGTGATTTTCCTTTGAAATTGTGGTAAGATTTCTTCATGTTCATGGTTGATTTCCTCTTTTATTTTTTAAAAATCCTAAAACTTGGTGACTTGATTTTATCACCAATTAGCTCAGATTTCACTCATTTTTTAGTGTAATTACTCCTTGAGCATGAGGAGATATTGGGTTAGCTTCAGAAATGTGATTTTCATAAACGGGACCCACATGAGATTTTTGAGTGATTTTGGACCCAAAGCATAATAGTGCAATATGGGTATCAGTATTCTTATTGTGATGAGTAAATTGTGATTTTGATAGTGTGGCACCTTGCAAAAACTTCTCATAAGGTAAAATCAGTGATTTAGCAAGTTTTTCGAGCTTTCTTTGGCGTTCAAGTAGGCTAAGTTTCAACCTTTTTATAGATTGAGCTAGTTCATAGTATGTTTATGATATTTTTTGGATTTAGTATGGGTTTTAGGTGTTGGTGATATGATTGGAAATGCTTGGGTTAGTTAGACTGTTAGGCTATTCGAAAATCGTAATTTAGGCATAATCGACTTAGTTGCTCATGCTTTAGGTAGCATCTCTATCTTAGGGTTGAATCGTGTCTTAGTTAACACCTAAAAGTAGATTAGATACCTTAGCCTACATCGGGGTAGAATTGCCTTGTAAAAAATTTTAGGGATCTAAAAGTGGGCCTTCGACCCACCTTAGGCCAAGGTTTATGTTAGTTCTTATAAACCCTTATACGCTCGTGATATATCTTGAAATGCTTAATACGAGGCTTAATGAGGTGAATTACTTAATTGTAATGATGGGTTGATATCGGGAGTTAATGTTAATTATGGTAAGACCTGATGGTTATGATATAGATAAAGATTATGATATTGACAATATATTATCGATTCGAGTTCATATAATAATTACGATATTGATGATATATATACCAATTCAAGTTTGGATAATGATTATGATATTGGATATATATATATATATATATATTAGTTCGTGTCTAAATAATGATTATGATACTAATGATATATACCAATTTAAGTTCTGAAAATGATTACAATATAGTTAATATATATACTGGTTCAAGTTTGTATAATGATTATGATATTGATTATATGATTATTAGTTTGAGTACAATTATGACTTATGATATTAATTACAAGATATCGATTCGAGTCTGACAGTGGAGTATGATGTTGATAAATGGGTATCGGTTCAAGTCCAAAATAGGAAATAGTTTATAGTATAGAATAACAGGTATGGATTCTGGTTGTATCAAGAAAGATAAATAATGACGGTGATTTGGTTTATGCTTTACTTGATTGTACCTTCCAGGCTTATGGGAGTCTGCATTGGGTTATTTACTTTTTCGTACTTATTGGCTTATGGGGCTAATTTTGTAGTTATAATTATATGTGTTTATTCTTAATGTTATATTATTATTCTGGTTATTTAATTATGTAAAGCGATGTTGGAGTTGATTCAGGTTTGCCTATATCTTGATTTAGTTATGTTATCTTCTATTTTATCATATTTATATCATGATTTAGCTCAGTCGGTTGATACCTGCTGAGTACCCATGGATTTGGTACTCATACTATACTTTTGTACCTTTTTGGTGTATATTCGAGTACTAGTTGTCGCCATTGATTCAATGATCGTGTTGTGGTTAATTCAAAGATAGGGTGAGCTTATGGAATCAGAGTCACCCCATTTCAATCTATCATATTTATGTCTAGTCTTTTGTTTCGAGATAGATTTTATTGGTTACTTAGAACTTAGGTTGTATTTATAGTAGCTTTTGTACTGGCTCTACTTAGTCGTGGGATGGTTATCTGTATTATTGGCTACCTTTTGTCTATTTCTATCGCCTTTCTTATTTATAAGTTACAATTATTGTTTTCAATTTTTTGAGCATTTTCTACCAAGTTAAGCCGTTATTTTTGGCTTTAGGTTACGGTTCAGCTTACCTACTGGAGGGATAAAATAGGTGCACAGTCTAAAGATCAAAATAGTACTGAGGCAGGAGCGCAGCCTATGGTTGTGGCTCCCAAGGTTGAGGTCCCTCTTGTGCTGGTAGTTGCTTAGCTGGTAGTTTCTCAAATAGTGGTTTCCCAGCCTTCTATATCTATTGAGGAGCAGAAGATATTGTGTAGGTCCTTGAAATTGGCTCCGCCTAGGTTTTTTTAAAGACCTGATTTGCTGAACCAAAATGCTAACATAATAATGCGGAAACATGCACTGAAAGGCCATAAGGTTCAATCATGAACATAGCTGAATAACGTAACATCTGTGTGGGTAATAGAATACCCAAAACAAAATTGAAGTTTAAAACATGATAGTCTGTATCTAGTCTAAAAGCGTCTATTGTCTGAAGAATCTGAATAAGGAGTTGATGGGACATGTCCCCAACTAACTCCAACTAATAAGAAAATCAATAAGATACTAGAAAATCATTATGTTCTCGAAGGATGAGGACTCACTTCTACTCTGACTGTTGAATCTGGA
Organism: Capsicum pubescens; assembly: GCA_030864215.1. Classification (NCBI taxonomy): domain Eukaryota; kingdom Viridiplantae; phylum Streptophyta; class Magnoliopsida; order Solanales; family Solanaceae; genus Capsicum; species Capsicum pubescens. Next base: position 138,356,545 of record CM061545.1, read on the forward strand.
ATCTACTGCTGATCTGGAACTCGCGTCTCTGAACCTATGGTGTAACATAAAAAGAAAGAACCATAGCACGAATGTGTCAGTACATATATACCGAGTATACATGTGAGGTAGGATATATGAAATGGTTCACATGCATGAATAATGCTAACTGATTGTCTAACATGAACGTGAGAATACATGCATAAATATGTAACTGTAACTGACAACGTGATTTTGTGATTTCTGAGTTTGTATACTAATAACGTGACATGCTAGTAACTGATATAACTGATAACATGAAGGACTATATCTAAATAATGTTGATAACATGGGTGACTATATTTGACAGTCCTAAATCTGATAGAACTATCTGAGTTTCGTACTGTATCTGAGTTGACTGTATCTGACAGTCCTGAAATCTGAAGAACTATCTGAGTTCTATTACTGAGACTGATTGACTGTATCTGATAGTCCTGATTCTGTAACATAAAACTGTGGGAAGTAGTATCTAACTGAATTGCCCCAAATGTGATATAATAGCTGAGTTGGGTCCAATCTATGCCCTGATTGGAAGGGTGTTAATACCGTGCCACTGGTAAGGACAACATGTGAGTAACCCTTATATAACAGGTAAATCTAATGAGAACAGTGGGAACCCTCACATAATAGGTTAAGCCACTTCATCTACCCTCATATAGCAGGCTACGATGTCTCAACCTATGTTGGCTACATAGTTCTGGAATGCAAGGATTTCTTCTAGGAATCACACCCTCGTATAACAGGTGATTCCCCATCCTTGGGTTCACTCGGTGCTAATTCCTACTCCCATCTGAATGGACATTGAACATGATTTACTGAACTAAACTGAGCATGGACTAAGTTACTGAATTTCTGTGGCTAATAGAATACTACTGATATCTGACAACTGACTGAGTCATGAGATCATGGAGATTTTTCCTGAGTCATAAGACTATCTGAAGTCTAAGAGTTCATAGCTTGACTGAGAGTATCGTGAAAACACGACATGGATCTAGGCACACAGCTAATATTTTGGGTACAAGTACCCCCAGGACTCGATAGAAGGACACTGACATAGCATGATTTACTTAAAGACTTGACTATCATCATAATACATACTACCTTCATAGGAGCATTTCATCAAACATGTAATAGGCATGATCTTGTACATACATGGAGATTTTATGATATCATGCTAGTTAGACAATATTCCTTCATCTAGGCATTTAATCAAACATATGAAAGGCATGGTACATGTAAACATCATTATTCAATTCTAATTTCATCATTCAAGGGTTTAAATCTTAGGGTTGCATGAATCTATGGCTATAGTAATTAAACCCACATAAAAACTATCAACAATCATGGAGTAGAATCCAATTTCACATCTATCAAACATGAACATAAGCAGCCAAAACATGAAAACATATAGAAAATCCATAACTTGAGTTTAGAAAAGGAATTCTTGGACTTCATGGATGAAAGGATTCCATGAATGAACACTATGCATACCTTAGATCGTGATTTCGTGAAGATTGATGGTGAAACCTTCTTGAAATTGGACCTTCTATGAAAACCCTAGCTTGAGTTCTTGAGAGTATTTGAGAAAAACATTAATATTTTGGATGAATAAGGGTTAAATCCTGTGTTTGGAAGCTTATATAGGGGGGGAATTGACCATTTTAACCCTGTACATATAATTTAATTTTCAGTAAAATTTCCCGAATTGGGCCCTTGGCGCAATGCGGCGTTATCTCACCGTGTCACTGTAAATTGTCAAATTGTCCTTGTCTATGACCTAAAAGTTTGGCGCGATGTGACAGTATTGCGGAGCAACACTAAAAATTGACAATTTCCATTTGAGCTATCTCCGCGACGTGCTGAAGGCTCAGGTCAAACACTATCTCACTAAAAAGGCTTTAACTCTTTGCTCAGGTGTCGGATTTGGGCAAATTATATATTGATGGAAAGATTATTCAATTTACAACATGATAAGAAGTGAAAATTATGGAAATACCTCATGTATAAGAATGAATTCTTATTTCAAATCAAGTTCTAACATTCTTGAGATGATTTTCAAGCTAAGAAAAAGCACGGGTATTACAATATCTCCCTCTTGAGAACATTCATCCTCAAATGAGACTAAATAAGAGGGGAAACAATGAGCTTAACATGAATAACTAAAACATGATCTCATGACGGACGTGACTGACAAGTTGAACATAACATACTGAACATGCATATCTGATGTATGCGTAACTGATTCATAAATGCATAACCAAAAGTTCTAAAGAACTAAGTTTTCTCACAATGAGAATGCATGTATGATGTATAACTATATGAATGCATAACTGAATATGCGGTGGTACTTGATACCAAGTTTAGCATGGGAACGTGAACATGAGACTGAATACTAAGTTAGTGATGTAAACTAATCATGAAACTGAGTAAGCTTAAGGAGAACTGTTACCTTGAGCTTGATCTGAGTTAGAGGGAAAGAGGTGAGGATACTTGGTACGCATATTTGCTTCTGTTTCCCAAGTAGCGCCCTCGACGAACTGATTTCACCAAAGAACATTAACCATGGGGACTTCTTTGTTTCTCAATCTACGAGTATGATAGTCTAAGATTTCAACTGGAATCTCTTCATAACAGAGGCTATTCTGAACATCAATGCTCTGAATAGGGAATACGACTGATGGGTCACCTATACACTTCTTGAGCAAAGAGACATAAAAGACTGGATATCTGAAGGCAATTCGATCTCATAAGCTACCTTGCCGAATAGACTGAGAATCTTGAAGGGACCGATATATCAGGGACTGAGCTTTCCCTTCTTGGTGAATCTCTTCACTCCCTTCATGGGAGAGATCTTGAGGTAGACATAATCACCAATCTCAAACTTGAGATCCTTTCTACGAACATCTACATAAGACTTATGTTGGCTCTGAGCAGTCCAGAGTCTTTCTCTAAGGCGTCGAATACTAAGTTAGGACATATGACTAAGGCCTTACTAACTTTGAATCAACCGATTGAAGATCTACATCTCCTACCATAGTGAGCTTCGAATGGAGCCATCTGAATACTGGAATGATAGCTATTGTTGAATGCAAATTCAATCAAAGAAAAGTGGTCATCCCAACTACCCTTGGAATCAATTACACACGTCTTTAGCATATCTTCCAAAGTCTGAATGGTCCTTTCTGCTTGACCATCTATCTGAGGATACTGGGTACCTCTGTCTGAGATAATAGTCAATGTAACACCTTGCAATCTAACCAGCTCCTTAATTAGAGCTTGGAGTAATCCCCATTCTGTCTATAATGACCCACACTGAATCATGCTAACGACGAGTTCGACGCAAACCCGTCATGAAGTCCATGTTCACAACTTCCCCCTTCCAAGTAGAAATACTGAACTCCTGTATAGGACCACTAGGCTTCTGATGCTCTATCTTAACTTGCTGACATGTAGAGCACTTAGCCATAAACTCTGTAACATCTCTTTTTATCCCACTCCACCAATAGATTTCCTGCAAACCACAGTACATCTTAGTGGCCCCTGGATGAATAAAGTAACGTGCACCATGCGCTTCTGTAAGAATTTGTTGCCTTAAGTCATCTATGTCTGAAACATAGAGACGACCCTGACAGTGAAGAACACCATCTCCCCTTTGGGAGAAAACCTCTATTTTCTGATTCTGAATTGACTCTAGTAGCTTGACAAGGCTAGGATCCTTATCTTGATTTTCTTTCACCTCAGAAACTAGAGATGATTCTGAACTACTCTAAACACATACACCGCCCTCTGAAGAGTCGACTAAGCGAACGGCTAGACTAGCAAGCTGGTGGACTTCCTGGAATAACTTCTTCTTACTACCATTATCATGAGAAATACTACCCATAGAGAGTCTACTGAGAGCGTCGGCCATTATATTGTCCTTGCCCGAATGATAAAGGACACATATATCATACTCTTTCAAGAGCTCTAACCACCTTCTCTGACAAAGATTGAGATCTTTCTGAGAAAAGACATACTGAAGGCTTTTATGATCTGTGAAGATATCTACATGAACACCATATAAATAATGCCTCCAAATCTTCAAGGCAAATACTACGGCTGCTAATTCAAGATCATGAGTAGGATAATTCCTCTCATGGGGTTTAAGCTGTCTGGAGGAGTAGGTTATGACCTTACCATGCTGCATGAGGACACAACCTAAACCCACTCTAAATGCATCACAATATACTCCGAAACCATCTAAACCATCTGGAAGAGCTAGAACTGGAGCTGAGGTAAGTCGAGTCTTCAATTCCTGAAAACTCTTCTCGCATAAATTTGACCACTGAAACTTGACCTTCTTCTGAGTCAATCAAGATATAGGAGATGCAATAGAACAAAATCCCTCAACAAACCATCTGTAATAGCCATCCAAACCCAAGAAACTACTGATATCTGATGGAGAAATAGGGCGAGGCCAGTTTCTTACTGCTTTGATCTTTTGAGGATCTACTCTAATGCCATCACCGGAAACAATATGGCCAAGGAATGCTACTGATCTTAGCCAAAATTTGCACTTACTAAATTTGGCGAATAACTGATGATTTCTGAGAGTCTGGAGTACTATTCTGAGATGGTCTGCATGATCGCGCTCAATGCGAGAATAGACCAGAATATCATCTATGAAGAATATGATGAACATGTCCAAGTACTGCTTGAACACACGGTTCATCAAGTCCATGAAAGCAGCTGGGGCATTGGTAAGACCAAATGACATGACTAGAAATTCGAAGTGACCATACCGCGTACGGAAAGCTGTCTTTGGGATGTCACATTCTTTAACTCTAATTTGATGATAGCCAGATCTGAGGTCTATCTTAGAGAAATAACTGGCACTCTGAAGTTGGTCAAACAAGTCATCGATTCTGGGAAGAGGATACTTGTTCTTGACCATTACTTTATTGAGTTAATGGTAATCTATACACATTCTGAGTGAACCATCTTTCTTACATACGAATAAGACTGGTGCACCCCACGTGGAAATGCTGGGTCTAATGAATCCCTTATCTAAGAGATCCTTCAACTGGTTTTTCAGTTCCTTGAGTTCTGTTGGTGCCATTCTGTATGGCAAAATAGAGATAGGTTGAGTGTCCAAAAAAAGATCAATACCGAAGTCTATTTCCCTTTCAGAAGGAATTTATGGAAGATCTTCAGGAAAGACATCTGAATATTCATTCACTGCTGGGACTAATTTGAGACTAGGAGCCTCGGAACTAGAATCTGTAACATGAACTAGATGATAAGCATACCCCTTAGATATCATTTTCCTTGCTCGAGGGTAGGAAATAAGTTGACCCCTGAAAGCGGATATGCTACCATTCCACTTTAGGACGGGTTCATTTGGGAATTGAAATTGAACTATTCTATTTCTGCAGTCAACTGTGGCATAGTAGGAATGAAGCCAATCCATGCCGAGAATGACATCAAAATCAGTCATCTCTAGGAGTCTTATTCATGCTAGGAGCCTTATTTTAAGGGGTTGCAAGTCTTATCTCACTTATATTCGTGATGCCAGTATAGAAAGTCCGTCGCTTGACTTTGTTCATATAGTCCATGAGTTTCCTGATGTTTTTCCTACCGATCTACTTGTCATACCTCCTTCCTGTGAGATTGAGTTTGTTATTGATCTTGAGCTTGGAACCCAACCTATTTCTATAGAACCTTATCTTATGGCTCCCGCCGAGCTTAGAAAGCTGAATTTCCAGCTTTAGGATCTTTTTGGTAAGGGTTTTATTAGACTATGTGTGTCTTTTTGGGGAGCTCCTGTGTTGTTTGTGAAGAAGGAAGATGGCTCCATGCGAATGTGCATTGATTATAGGCAGCTTAATAAGGTAATAATAAAGAAGCTTTATCTTATGCCTTGCATTGATAACTTGATTGACCATCTTTAGGGTGTAGTGGTGTTCTCTAAGATCTATTTGAGGTCTGGTAATCATCATTTGAGGATTCGGGAAGAGGATATCCCAAAGACAGCCTTTAGGACCCGTTATGGTATTATGAGTTCCTAATGATGTCCTTTGGGTTGACTAATGCCCCAACTATATTTATAGATTTTATAAACTAAGTGTTCAATACTTATTTAGATTCTTTTATGATTGTGTTCATCGGTGACGTCCTTATGTATTCTAGGAGTAAAGAGGAGTATGCATAACATTTGAGGATTGTGATCCAGACTTTGAGATATCATGTTCTTTTTTTCAAGTTCTCTAAGTATGAGCTTTGGCTTGAGTCAGTGACATTTCTTGGACATGTGGTGTCTAAGGATGGGATTATGGTAGACCCAACAAACATTGAGGTTATTTCTGATTGGGCCAGGCCTACATATTCGACTGAGGTTTGTGGCTTTATTAGCTTGGCTGGTTATTATAGATGATTCATTGAGGTTTTTTCTACTATTTCAGCACCTATAATCGATTTACTCAAAAGAAAGTTCCTTTTCGATGGTTCGAGGAGTGTGAGTCAAGCTTTGGTAAGCTCAAAGAGTTCCTTACATCGTCTTATATTTTGGATCTTTCTATTGAGGGTGAGGGATTCACCATGTATTATGATGCTTCTGGTGTTAGTTTGGGTTGTGTATTGATGTAGCAGGTTCATGTTATTGCTTATGCTTTGAGGCAGCTTAAGTCTCATAAGAGCAACTACCCCACTCATGATTTAGAGTTGGCGACGATAGTTTTTGCGCTTAAGATTTGGAGGCATTATCTTTATGATATGTATTTTAAGATTTTCACTTATCATCACAGTCTTTAGCATCTTATTGAAACACCTAGGCTTTGGATCCTTAGTAAATTTCCCACGTAGTGAGGTTCTGGGTTGGGTACGGATTGAGCATACCATTCGTATGCTAGGGTACGACTAGTACCCTTCCCTCTCATATAGAGATTAGTTTAGATTGATAACATACTATCTAAGATATGGTTTATCCCCTCCCAAGTCATATGTTAGGGTATGGGTTATATACAGCCTAGTCGTATGAAGTGTTGGCCTTGATCTAGTGGTCACTGACTTGGGTACGAGTTGCTTGGTACCATTCGTACCTTTAGGTATGAGTCATGCATGTATGGTCATATGTTGGGCAGATTTGGGGTCTATGGTGAATCCTAGGATACGAGTTAGGGTTCCACTCGTACCCTAGGGTACGGTTTAGACATGGAGTCGTACCCTCCTGGAAGTTCACTTTTATAGATTTTAGCTGAGGACTTTTTAGACATTTCCCCACCCCTAAACCCTTAAAACCCTCGCTATATAACATCTTTTATCCCTTTATTCCTTATATATAGAAGACTAAAACACTCTTAAATCCTCTTTAAAACTCCTTCAACAAAGATTGGGGCTAGGGATTATTAAAGAGGCCATCTAGAGACTTGAAGACCAAGAATCCTTTCGTGAATCATCTTGTAAAAGGCATGTGACTCTTCCCCTATCATTATTTCTCAAATAACATGTTATTTAATCATTGTTTATGAATCATTAATGATGGTTTTTAAAACATATGTTGAGGGTTTTGATGTATAGTGATAGGTAATGTTTTCTCTTGTTTAAACTTGTGATTATACATGTTTTTGGTAATGGTTTGCACATGTGGGTGCTTGTTGATTGTGATTTAACAAATGGGTTAAGAGTAACCCTAATATTGATGGTTTTCACTTGGATTTTGGTCATGGTAAGAGTATTCCCTCAAGGTGTTTGTGAAAATGTCTACTAGAAATAACAAGTTACTTATTGATGGTAATTTGACCTAAGGCAATGTCTTAATGAGTAAGAATGATAGGCAAATGATCTTTTAAAGGCCTTTTGGCCATGTAATGAGTTAAATGGTTTCCTTGGTGGTTTGATTGGTTAAAAAAGGGTTTGAGTCCCTCACATGAAATTGAATTATGTTTGAACTAAAGCTTAATGTAAGATTGCTAATGAGTAATTTGATAAAGGTCTTGATGACTATAATTTAACTTGAATGATATTTGAAACTAATGTATTGGCTTATTAAAGTGATTGATTGATATATGATTCATGAAGACCTTATAGTCATGTATGATATTAAATTATAGCCTTGATGGCTTGAAATGGTTAAATGAGTTAGAGTCCCCAAATATGAATGGTTTTATATGAATGTATGGACAAAGGGTTAGATACCCAATGTCGACTAGTAGTTAGCGTGATGGCTTATGGTTAGAGTTCACTTACGTAACGAAATGGCTTGTGATTAGAGTCCACTTGCATAATGAAAAGAGCTTATGGTTAGAGTTCACTTGTCTAACGAAATGGCTTGTGGTTAGAGTCCACTTTGCTAATAAAAAAGCTTGTGGTTAGTGTCCACTTTCTTAATAAGATGGCTTGAGGATAGAGTCCTCTTGCTCGATATAACCTAAGCAGTGGAAGGTTAAAGTCACTACTTCATGGTTCATGTTTAAGTGCTTTAAAATACATGTTAAGGCCTTGTTATCTTTTGAAAATTAATGTATCCATATGTATTTACATGCCTATGTGTATAAATGTAGTGGCTTATGATGGTTTGATTTGGTATTGAATAATGACACTATTTTAGCCTTACCCTTGAGTTACATGCTAGAGATCCAATCGCTAACCATCTTCGGACGTTGTGTCCTCATGCGACACAGGGGCTGGAGTATTTTCTTCTCTTTCTGTGTAGTGATTAGGTGTTTGAGGGGTTCGAGTATTGACATCGAAGTGGTGAGATTCCATATTTTAGAAGGCACATATTTTATGATCTTCTTAGCTTATGTCATAGACTCACTTTGGATTCAATTTGGCTATTGTCGGGGGCTTGTCCTGACATATTATTAACTTCGGATTTATAGAGGCTTGTGGATGATTGTGGATTTGGGTAGATTGGATGTTGAATGTTGATAGTAATGAATGGCTAGACTTTCTTAAGTCGTGATTATTAGTCTTGTTTCCACTATCTTATTATATATTCGAAGTTTATCCAATGCTTGTGATTGATGTGATGGTTAGGTTCGGTTAACGGAGAGATCTCTGATACTTAAGGTCTTGAGATGCCTATACGACAAGGACTGATTTTGGGTCGTATCACTTATAACCTAGAAGGAGCTTAATGCTAGGCAGTGTAGATAGATGGAGTTGCTTAAGGATTATAATATTTCCATTTTGTATTATCTGGGCAATGCAAAGATGGTAGCAGGCACCTTGAGTCGAAAGGCAGTGAGTATGGGTAGCCTGGCTTGTATTTTATTATCTCAGAGTCCATTGGCACAAAATATTCAGTCCTTAGCCAACTTGATGGTTAGACTTGATATTTTAGACCCTGGGAGAATTCTTGCTAGCGTGGAGGCTAGGTCCTCACTATTTGAGCAGATTTGAGATCTTCAGTTTGAGGAGAATAAACTTTGCATCCTCTATGACCAGGTATTGAGAGGTGAGTCTAAGAGGGATACCATAGATTCTGAGGGTGTCTTGAGGTTTGATAGCTATATTTGTGTTCCGAGGATCGATAATTTAATTCAGTAGATTTCACACAAGACTTATAACTCTATATATTCCATTCACCTAGGTATAACTAAGATGTATAAATATTTTAGATAATATTATTGATAGAATGGGGTGAAGAAATATATGGCGAACTTTGTAGCTCGTTGTCTATGTTGTCAATAGGTGAAGGCTGGGCATCAGCGACCAGGTGGTTTGATTCAAAGATTGCCCATTCTCAAGTGGAAGTGGGAGCGAATTACCATGGACTTTATTAGTGGTTTGCCTCAAACTTCCTGTGTTTTTTATGGTATTTGGGTCATTATGTATCAGTTGTCCAAGTCAGCACATTTTATTCCTATTCAGATATCCTTCAGTGTCGAGAGGTTAGCCCATATCTATGTGTGTGAGATTGTTTATTTGCATGGTATGCCTATATCCATCATTTTAGACCGGGATTCCGTGTTCACTTCTAGCTTTTGGAGTTCTTTTCAGGAAGAGTTGGGTACTCAGGTGGATCTTAGTACAGCTTTCCATCCTCAGACCAATGGTCAGTTGTAGCGGACTATTTAGGCTCTTGAGGATATACTCCGAGCCAGTGTTATGATTTCATAGGTCAGTGGGAGCAGCACTTAGCCTTGGCAGAGTTCACATATAATAACAATTATTATTCGAGTATTGAGATAGAACCTTTTGAGGCTTTTTATGGTAGGCGATGTTGTTTCTCGATTGGATGGTTTAGGACTTCCAATATTAGACATTGTGGTACTAATATTCTTCAAGAGTCGTTGGATAGAGTCAGGGTGATTCAGGATAGGTTAAGAGTAGCTTAGAGTAGGTAAAAGGCCTATACAGACCATAGGCTTCATGCCTTGAGATTTGGAGTTGGTGATTGGATATTCCTCTATGTATAGCCCATAAAGGGTGTGTTGAGGTTCGAGATGAAAGTTAAGCTCAGTCCCAGATATATTGGACCATTTGAGATTCTTCCTACAGTTGGTGAGGTGGTTTATGAGTTAGTCTTACCCTCAAATTTTATTGTTGTCCATCCGATTTTCCATGTTTTCATATTACGGTGATACATTCCTAATTCGTCTCATGTGCTTAGATAGAATTCAATCCAGTTAGATGAGCGGTTGACCTCCGTGGAGGAGCCTGTGTTCATTTTGGCTAGTGATGTTAGGCGGTTGTGCACTAGGGAGATTCCTGTAGATAAGGTTCTGTGGAGGCACCATTCGATAGAGAAGGTTACTTATGAGATCAAGAGCGAGATGCGGACCTAGTATCCTCACCTATTTGAGGCATCAGGTACATCATATTCCTTGGCTTTCGTAGGCGAAAGACCTTTTAGTAGTTGATATTGTAATGACCCTGTAGGTTATTTTTTGTATTTTCATATATTTTTTCCGTTAGAGCTTTTCTATAGCTGTCCCAGGTCATTTATGACTTGCTGGGTTTAACAGTTCGTTTGGTTTTTAGAGCTAATTCCTTATTTTGAAGTCTTAGTTTGTTCAAATTGTTTAATAGGCAAAAACTTTAGTCAAATGACCTCGTATGGCAATTTTGACTGTTCCAACAGCTCTAGAATGTTGATTTTAGGCTAGGTTAACTCTTGATTCAGGTCTCAATAATTCGGGCTCATTTCGACTTATTGATCGAAAAGTTGAGATAATAGAAATCGAGTGGGGGACCCATATTTTGTCGAAACAACCTCGAATGAAAATTTTGACCGTGTTATTAAGTCTGAAACATTGAATTTGATAGGGTAACATAGTTCATTTGCGTATACGAGATTCTGGATGAATCCCGAAGGGTTGGCGGAGACTTGGAAAATTGCCAAGACTCAGTTGTACTGGTGGACTCGCTAACAGTGAGCCATAGGTTGTGATCGAAATACCCTTGGTAGGAAACCATTTCGACGATCGTGGTGCACTATGTCGTGTAGACGACTCATCTGGCAGCCACCATATGTCATGATCAAGATAACAACTCTCGAACACCTGGGAAGGGTATAAATATTTCCCTTTTGGCCCATTTTTGCCCTTATTCATCCATTTCCAAAAAGATTTAAACCCTAAATATTGAGAAAGCTTAGGATTAGAGCTTTTACGTGATTTAGGGAGCTTGGATAATGATTATTACGCAATTTTCCTTTGAAATTGTGGTAAGATTTCTTCATGTTCATGGTTGATTTCCCCTTTTCCTGTTTAAAATCCTAAAACTTAGTGACTTGATTTTAGAACCAATGTATCTCAAATTTCATCCATTTTTAGGGTAATTACTCTTTCAACATGAGGGAATGTTGGGTTGGCTTACGAAATGCAATTTCCGTAGATGGGATCCATATGCGATTTTTGAGTGATTTTGAACCCAAAGCACAATAGTGCAATATGAGTGTCATTATTCATATTATGATGAGTAGATTGTGATTTTGATAGCATGGCACTTTGCGAAAGCTTCTCGAAAGGGAAAATCGGTGATTTAGCGGGTTTTTTATGCTTTCTTCGGCATCTAGGTAGGCTAGGATTTACCCTCTTTATAGATTGAGATAATTCATAGTATTTTTATGATAATATATTGCATTTAGAATGGGTTTTAGGTGTTGGTGATATGATTGGCTATGCTTGGGTTAGTTGGACCGTTAGCCTATTCGAAAATCATAATTTAGGCATACTCGACTTAGTTGCTTATGCTTTAGGTAAAATCTCTATCTTAGGGTGGAATTGTGACTTAGTTAACACCTAAAAGTGGATTTAGATACCTTAGCCTGGACTGAGTATTAATTGTCTTGCAAAGAATTTCGGGGATCTAGAAATGGGCCTTTGACCCACCTTTGGCCAAGATTTGTGTTTGTTCTTGTAAACCCTTATACACTCGTGATACATCTTGAAATGTTTAATATGAGGCTTTATGAGGTGAACTACTTAATTGTCATGATGGGTTGATATCAATAGTTTATTCTAATCATGGTAAGACCTGACGGTTATGATACAGATAATAATTATGATATTGATGATATATATACTGATTCAAGTCTGAATAATGATTATGTTATTGATGAAATATATACCGGTTTGAGTTCGGATAATTATTATGATATTGATGATATATATATTGGTTAGAGTCCGAATAATAATTATGATATTGATTATATATATATATATATATATCGATTTAAGTCCAGATAATGATTATGATATTGATGATATATACCAGTTTGATTCCGAATAATTATTATGATATTGATTATATGATTATCGATTTGAGTCCAGTATTACTTATGATACTGATTACATGACACTGATTTGAGTCTGGCAGTGGAGTAGAATGTTGATAAATGGGTATCGGTTCAAGTTCAAAAATGGGAAATGGTTTATAGTGTGGCTTGATAGGGATGGATTCTGGTTGTATCATGGAAGATGAAAAATGATGGTGGTTCGGTTTATGCTTTAATTGATTGTATCCTCGGGGGCCTACGTAGGGTTATTTACTTTTTCGCACTTATTGGCTTATGGAGATCAGTTTTGTAGTTATAATTGTATGTGTTTGATTCTTTATGTTATGTTATTATTCCAGTTATCTACTTATTTATGTACAGTGATGTTCGAGTTGATTCAGGTTTGCCTTTATCTTGACTTAGTTATGGTATCTTGCGTTTTATCGTATTTATATCATGATTTAGCTCAGTCGGTTGATGATTCCTACTGAGTACCTGTGGTTTTTGTACTGATACTACACTTTTGTACCTTTTTGGTGTAGATCCAAGTACTAGCTACCATCGTTGATTTGTCGATCATGTTGTGGTTGATTTAGAGATGGGGTAAGCTCTTGGAATAGGAGTCGCTCCATTTCCATCTATCCTTTTATGTCTAGTCTTTTGTTTCGAGATAGATTTTATTGGTTACTTAGAACTTGGATTGTATTTATCGAAGCTCTTGTACTGGCTCTATCAGGTCATGGGATGGTTATCTGTATTATTTGCTACCTTTTGTCTATTTCTATTACTCTTCTTATTTATAAGTTGCAATTGTTGTTTTTGCTCTTTTGGGCATTTTTCACCAAGTTAACCTATTGTTTTTGGCTCCGGATTACGGTTCATCTTACTTGCTGGTGGGATAAAGTAGGTGTCATCATGACTCGTAAATCGAGTCGTGACAATTACACAAACATTCAGAGTCTTATTTTTGTTTCACGTTGCAATTTGGTTGCTAATTATCGTATTAATTAGAAATTATATATTCACTAAATTTCTACGTGATGAGTACATAATATAAAAAAAAATTAACTATCTATCATAATTAAAATCTCACTTATATCCCAGAAGTAATCTAGAAAGATAAGAATCATATAACAAAAAGAAACACTATCAAATTCTACAAATAGTGCAAAAAAAAAAAAAAACATCCTAGAACTAATATGAGTTGTGTGCATATAACATGAGCAAACATAATTAAAAACAAAAGTAATATTGTGAAATTTTAAAAAAATAATAGCATTGTTTTCTATTGTCTCACTCTTTCTTATTTTTTTAGTAGTTTCTTTTGCTTTATATTTTTTCAAGCCAATTTCATTTTCAACAACTTCATGTTCGTATGAATAATGAATAGATAGGCAACAAATTGATCAATTTAGTTTAATAGCATTTCATTTCTAGTGAAAAATAATTAGCAACACTAAAAAAGGGTTTCCGTTTTTGTCTTGCCTTTTTTTCATGTCTAAGCACTTATAAAGAGGGGAAGAGAGATGTGGGAAAGAAAGTGGTACCATTATATGTACTTTTCGATTTTTTATTTTTTATCAAAATTTCTTACCATATGAAGGCACGTATGTTATAATATTTGATATTGTTGTTCTCATACGAAACTTTCTATTTTCATAACCATAACTTTTTTTCAATTCGTGAACTATTGTTTTGGATATGGAAATAGGAAGTACTGGCTTATCTCTCTTGGTAAGCAGTATAAAAGCGAAAAATATTTTGTTCTTGACACTCTGTCATAACACAACTTACATGACAATTAAAACTGTTGATTTAATCAAATTATTGTGTTGGAATGCAAATCTTATAAAAACAGACAAATCCTTAATATAAATTGAATGGCAAAACTTAATATTTCAAATTTAGTTTTGAATAAAATAAGAACACGATATACTTTTAATATTTATCGAAGTCATAACATTTCAAATAATACGTTATTGCTATTAATTGCCAAGAAGCAAAATACCTTCTTGTTATGTCTCCCAATTCCAAATATCAAGAGATAGCAACTAAGTAAACGTTTCATTGTTTTCAAAGGTAATAAATACTATTAGCAGAAAGTATTTGCAACAAATACCGTAACTTTGATCAAAATAACAATAAGCATGAGATATAAAAGTAGAAAATAAGTAAAATCCACAATATGTAGGCCTCTAAAAGCATAGATAATGTCAATCTCTTAATGAATTTAAGTTTTGTGCATTATCGATGTACAAAATATTTTATACTATCAGGTAAACTTGACCTAATATTGTAGGTTACCCAAAAAAAATTTAACTGGGTAACCTGCAATAATAGATCAAGTTTATCAGATAGTATAGAATATTCTATATACTAATAGTGCACAAAACTTAAACTATTTGTTAATTTATTGATCTATGAACTACTTTTCAGAGATGATTAAAAAGATGGTAATTGTAATTCCATTAATACTATTATCTGAAGATAAGAAGAGCAAAAACAACAGTAAGGAGAAGGAGGCCAGATAGAGGAGTTAGTGGCACTGAAAATATCTGGAGACCACTACATTTTATTGTTTCACAATGCATCTTTATTTTATTTTTAGAAGAATTGATTTTAAGAAAATGTGGATACTGAAATTACGGATGATAGTTTTTTTTTTTTTTTTTTGTAAGAAGTGGGTTATGAGTTTTCTAGAGATAAGATTAGTTACTTATCTTTTGAAATTTAAATTTAAATTAATTGTTTAGGTATTTTACAACATGGATAATTTTAATTTTTTTTCAAGGACGTGAGTTCCTTGTTTTTGGAATTGACAATTATGTTTTTTACTTTTTTGGATTTTCTACTATGGGATTCTGATATGTATTTTTTTTTCCTTTTTCCTGTTGCAAATTCGTGAATGCCTTTTTTTAATTTTATTTTTTTTGAAATTTTTTATTGTTGTTTTGGAAGTACTCGCTTTAAAATAACATTTTTAAAGTGATTATACTTATTATCGTGACATGTGTTTGCTCTTTTTCTTTATATATTTTATTATTATTATTATTATAATTATTATTATTATTATTATGTACTATTTTTTACAAAAATTATATAATATTTGAACCTAATTATAATTATTGGGTTTATTTGAACCTAAAAAATTAAGTAATAATTTTTTAAAAAACTTATTATTATTATTATTTTTTTATTTTTTTATTTTTATTATTATTATTATTATTATTATTATTATTATCATTATTATTATTTGGATGTGTTTTTTTTTTGCATTTTTGTATTTTCTATTATATCTTTACAGATTTTCTAAATAGATTTTTGTAAAATAAATTACTGATCTTTTGTGGTGCTGACACGTGGCGCCTGACGGTTTTGCCTCTCCTTTTATATATAAAGATTAGTGACACTTTTTTTAAAATATTTTTTTACATGGCAGTGATGTGGTGCGTGTGTAATGCATCTCCCTCCATGAGAGTGGTATTATATTTTGGGGTGGTATTTAATTCATTTTAAAGTTGTTAAGGGGGACAAATAATTGTCAGTGAAGTTAAAGGACTAAAGTAAGTTGAGAAGACAAGTTTATGAGTGTTTTGATGATTTTTCTCATTTTTACTGTGTAGATTAACTAATGCAAAATTAAAGAATTAATATATAATGTATTCCCAGTGTTGAAATCATTTATTTTCTTGGCATTAGTATTGATTTGTTTTTTATTTGGACTTTATTTGAGTTAATAACATATTTTTATGAGCTATAAAACTTCTTAGATCATCTAAAAGTTCAAATCTGAACTTGAAATAATATAGTGAAAGATAAAAATTATAAAAAAAATTGAAATATTTATAAATTACGTAAAACACTTATAAAAATTATATACTTTAATATCTGATTGGTTTGATTTGATTGACTTTTTTAAGTTACAATCAAGGAAAAACTATAACAAGTGACAAACATAAGGTCATAATTAAAATAAATAACAACACTTTTACAAAATTAAGTTTTATAGCAAAAATAACATTGTTTTAGTGAGACGATGCACACATGCATGTTTACAGTTACCAAGGATAACTTGTCCTATTTTTACTCCACCACTTTATCTCTTCCTTTATTGATTTACCTCTCTCTTTTAAAAAAAAAATAGCTCTTATTTTTCAGATTTTTCTTTCAATTTCTTACCTTTTTCTCACATTTTTCTCACCTTCTAGATAAAGATCGGGCTCCACAAAATAATGTAACTATTAACCTACAGTTATTGCATGTTGCCTCTTCCCAAAATTCTATATATTTTGTATTTTTTTGTTTACCATTGTTATTATCTTTTTTTTGCTATTTGATTGTATAATTGTAGTGGTCTGCTCTAATGGTAGAATACTCACCATATAGAAGATCAAATAGAGGTATATCATCTATCAATTTAGTTTTTGATAATCCTTTATTCTTTAGTATTGGACTGTCTCAAAATAAAATTATTAAAGTGAGTTATACGTCTAAACAGACGAAGAAATTTTTAAGCATCAAAGAGATAAGGTCGAAGCATCGCAATAATTCAGAAAAGATGGCTGAAATTATGAAAGGAGAAAGGGTTCAAAAAAAATTCATCTCCAAATTTCAAAAAAATAAAAAAAATCAGACAAAAAAAAGAAAAGAAAAGAAATCAATGAAACAAGCAAAATTTCAAATCATGCTATTAAAAACTCATCTGAACATGATTCAAATAAAGAGAAAGAAGGAGAGATATTTGTATATGTATTTATAACGAGTGTGTATTTTACAAATATATTTAGCTAATAGGTACTCATTTGTATATGTATACACACACGCACACATATACACACACACAAGTCTTGTTGTGTATATATGTATGTTGGGTCATGCACATATATTCGTATTTTATTTATATACATGTAGATTTAGATATATTTATTTTAAAATATTTATTTATATTTGGACTGTTTTGTGTCCATTACAGTGTATCATATTTATTTATTATATTTTTAAAGTGTAAGATATTTATTTTATATATTTTGAATACTTATATGTATATGTATAGAATTGTCCCTTTTATAATAGAGATTTTATGTCCTATATGCATATATATGCATATGTGCCAGATATGTATTTTGTATATACATATGTTTGATCTATATGTATTTTTGTATAATGTTGGGTGTTTATTTTGGACTATGACTTTTTAGAGTGTAACATATGTATTTAATGTATTTTTATACTATAAGATTTTTATTTTGTATATCTTGATATGTATATGTGTATGTAGTTGTTCTTTGTTGCAATAACTAATGTCTCATGTGTCTGTGTGTACGTATATATATATATATATATATATATAAGACAAATATGTATTTTTACGTATTTTGAACCTCTTTGATGTGTCTTATGTGGAGGATTTGCCTCAACAATTAAGTGGCAGCTTGTAAATTTTTTTACTATACACATGTCAAGTATATGACTGTACATATATACAAATTATATTCTAATTTATTGCTTAACTATTTATAGGGATTGTGGATTATGTATGGTTATACATGTCGAGTGCTTTAGTCACGGGAAAGACGTTTCTCTGATTGAGTTCAAGTCCGATTTGCTTCGTACAAGATATGCTTCACTTACGTGAGAATATAATTTAAGAAAATAAAAAGTCGATGCTCAAAGTGATGACGAGGCACCAATGAGGCTGTTAGAAAAATCAAGATAACATGCGGCATAAAAGTTCTTGAAGTTTGATAGTCTTGTAGTTGTATTTTGCATCTGACAACATTAAACGGTATGCTGACAACGACGTAGTTGAGTAGTTGTTAAGTTTCAGATCTTACTTTTATGCTGTATTTGAAACTTTGTTTGAATTACACAGTTATGCTTTTGTATTTTGAAGAATAGCATTTTATGAAATTGAATGGAAGTATTTTTGTTGTGATTTTATGTTGAATGTTTGTCTTGTTCATATCTTACATATTTAGTAGTTAGTTGCACAACTATATATATATATATATACCTAAATATATATTTAAATTTAAATATAGGCGTTTATATAGTTATACACGCAAATATATTTATTTTACAAATACATCTGCAAATAAACGCGTAACTGAAAATGTAACCTTAAGTCTATTATTTTTGTATTGTACATGTATGTTTCAAACAAAATTACAGATACATATAGGTAAATTGTATATGTATTATCAAACACAATGTCACATAGATATAGGTATTTGTATATATATATTTTCAAACACGATTTCAAATAGATATAGGTATCTATATATGTATCTTCAAACACAATTACAAATACACATAAGTAGATACATCTGTATTTTCAAATTCAGCTGCAAATATATATAGGTAAATTATATTTGTATTTTTTCTCAATGCATGAATATGTATTTATATTTTTCTAAATATATGAATATATAATTTTACATATTCAATTTTACACATATATGTAGTAACTGCGAGTAGAAAATCAATTCAACGTTATGAGATTCGAAAAAAATATCTTTAATGAATATAACATCACAATAAATATTAAATTTACGATTACAACATCAGAATAAATATATCATTTACGATATTTCCTACACAAACGTCTATTGAGTCCTTTAAAGCCATAAGCACTATATGAATCGATGATTTTCTTTCTGAAAATATCCCTTTTTGATTTTCTGGGATCTTTCTTTGGAGGTCTACCGGGAGGTCGATTGTATTTTAGGGGCAGTACAATCTCAAGATTTACACAACAATGTATAATTACAATTAAAAAAAATAAAAAAAATACATTTAACCAAATATTAAAGACCAAATAGTAATGTAATAGGGATGTTTTCTATTGTCAATCTCTAGCACATAAAAAATATTATCAAAAAATATAAATTAACAAATACAATATATTCAATCAGTTAAATAATATACAAATATACTGAGAACATATAAATAGAATCATAAAGGCAAAACTACAGTCAAAATATACAAAATAACGTTGATTATACATTGCACACAAAATATACAGTTACACTCATAAAGTCACAAATACACTGAAAATGTACAAATACACTCACAACATACAAGTAGATTCAGAATATACAATTACAATCAACATATACAAACAAAACTCTAAATATACAAATACAATCAAAATATACAAATGCAGTCAAACCATACAAACAAACTTGATATATATATAAGTAAATTCAAAAATTCTAAATATATCAAACAAAATACAATTGCACTTTGCAAAATATACAAATATACTCAACGCCTATGCAATCACATTTTGAATTTTTTTTTTGATATTGTTAATTGAGTATGTAGAAAAATCGAGTTTGATCAAATAATAACTCTCCAAGTTCTATTAACATCGAGTTCAATCAAACAATGGAGTTCGTTCAAATATTTAAAATAAACTCTGAGATGAAAAACGATTAGTTGAAAAAATGATCAAATATCCAAAAATAATTTCGAACAATATAATTAAGCTAACTTGATTTGCTAAAATTTATATACAAAATCAATTTTCTGATTCAATACGTGTAACAGAAATGATGATTTATTTTAAAATTTTTACGATCATGAAGATAAGAATCTTCAGTTGATTTGAGATTTTGAAAAGTATACAGTAAAATTGCTTTTGAAATTTAATTTGAGTTGTTGAAAAATAACAACAAATACGTTTAATAAGAGTCATTTATGGAAAAGGAATCTTCAACTTTAAATACATGACGTAATTTAAGTGCCTATTTATTTCTTATTTAATTCAACTGATTGAGAAAAAAAGACAATAAATCTCGTTTGTATATGCATTTCAGTAGCAAAAACTGCATAGAATACAAAATACAAGTTACTATTTCAGGTAATTATGAAACAGTTGCTATGAAGCTCCTAATTATGAGCTTAAGTTTGCTACTTATGATTTTTTTCCTACAATCAAATCACTTATAGGGTGTGTTTCGTATGATGAAAAATGTTTTCTCATTTTTCCTTATTTGGTTGTAGAAAAATATTGGGAGAATATTTTTCAAAATAACTCATTTTCCTCTATTTGAGGGAAAATGACTTCCCTTATGGGCCAAGGGAAGTCACTTTTCAGAAAATGACAAATGTGACTTATTCCCCCACCCCCACCCCTCTTCTCCACCCCAACAATACTCATATTCACATTACTAAAAAAATTCACATTACTAAAAAAATTCACATTATTCAGAAATATTTTTCACTGTGTTTTGCTTCAATTTTTCATTGCTTGAAGTAAAAAATAGTGAAGCCCGAATTTTTTTCATTTCCAATGTTCGTGGAATGAACTATTATTTCCATATGCATAGAGGAAGACTTACCTATGTTACTTTTGCTAATTGCTTATTCCATTTTGTCATCGATGTAGCTTATTTCTCAAGGTTGAATAAGCTTGTCGTTCCGTTGTATTTCTATTGATTGTAGTATCTTGAGATTGTTCCGATAAAATATTGAAAAGTGTCTCCTATATTTGCTAATTAGTAGTTGCTTAAATTTTAGTGACTTGTAATATTTTAGTATTCAATATTGATATTATTTGCTATACTTAAATTAGTTTTTACAAATTGTTGAGTTGCTAGAGGCAGAATACTATTTTCTAAAAAATATTTTTTCACTCATCAACCAAACACTAGAAAATATTTTTCTGAAAAATATTTTCTACTTACCAACCAAACATCATAAAATATTTTTCGAAAAATATTTTTCACTCACCAATCAAACATGAGAAAATAAGTAGAAAACCAACTTATTTTCCAGAAAATATCATACCAAACACAAGTCAGATTTGTTTTTAGGGAAAAGGACATAAGATGTCCCTTTTCATAACAATTGTCCCATATTTGGGTCATTGGACATTCATAGCCAGTCGGCCCAAATAAATTTTATACTGTGGTCATTTTATAATTTGGGTCATGTTGACCCAAATTGTTCAGATATAGTTTATATACCACATTGATATAATTCATATATCATCGTGATACAATTCGTAAAAAAAAAAGAGCAACAAATTTATGGACAACAATTGTATAATTGTTATATAGAATACACATTCTTTAATATGATATGCATAGAATTTGTATCATTGTTATATATATGTATAAGACGTATATAAAAATTGAATCTTTATTGTATCGAATACTTTAAGATATGCATCAATTTTGTATCAGTATTATATAAAACTGTCAACAAATGGTTAGAAAAAAAAATTAAAATTCAATAATCATTTTTGTATCAATAGTTTTATCTGAAAGTGTTATATATGTCTTTTTCCACCAAATAAAATCAAACCAAATCACTTATCAAATATTGATTCAAATTATGGATTTGATGCGATGTATGGGTTTTCTTATTTTTGAGGTGTCCACTTGAATGTATTATATACGTAGTGCAAAGCCCAAACTCAAACAGACGCAGGCTAAGATTAAATTCTGAAATGAAGAGAGCCCAAGTTGTAACCTGCCTTATAAATCAAACAAACCCTTTACTCTCTCCCCTATCTATTCCCTTTCTTTAGCCGCCTCTTACTTGGAATCTGCTTGCGGCCTCAGAAACCCTAATCATCATGACGACGACACAAACTCAGATTAGCAAAAAGCGAAAGGTACGTTGTTGAAGTTCAATTTGAGGTTTTAGATCTAACTGACTGATGATTTTGTTGTATGTGGTTTTAGTTTGTTGCGGATGGTGTTTTTTTTGCGGAGTTGAATGAAGTACTAACAAGAGAGCTGGCGGAGGATGGTTACTCCGGAGTTGAAGTTAGGGTTACTCCCATGCGTACTGAAATCATCATTAGAGCCACTCGTACTCAGAACGTTCTCGGTATGTCAACGAATTCTATTACATTTTCTTATGAATGACTTCAATAACCATAGCATCTACATGCATTAGCTAATAGACTAAAGGTAGTTGAACATTTTACAGAGTGGCATAACGCTATATATTTGTATATGTTTATATTTCCAAGAAATAAGGATTAACCCTTCTGACTGAATCCTTTTATGTAAACTTTAGTAATCAACCATTGTTCTCTATCTTTAACTTGAAATTATACACTTAGTGGGATTAGTTTCTAGCCCGGACACCACGGTTACCAAAAAAAAAATTATACACTTGATGAGATTTATATTCATTTGCAAATGAGGATTTTTCCTTTTGTAGGGTAATTGAGAACTTACTGTAAAGATTCTGAATGGCGTGCATCGAGCAATGCCATTTATCTTTCTTACTGGACGCCTTGCTCAAAATAGATGTTGATTTTTATTTAGATAGAATTGGGGTAAAAAGGTGACATTGATACTTAGGAGAGATTAAACTTCTCCGAGTGTGATGTTATGCCCAGTGGTACTTTCTTTTATCATAAAATGCAATTTACAGAAAAAAGCTTTTCATGTTGGAAATGGGAAACATTTTGGGATAACTCGGTAAAATAGGATAATTAGTTTGAATTGGAGGCAACTGTATAATCCTTGCTGATTATCAGATGAGCTGAAAGTGATTTTCTTTCTAATGGATTGATTTTATTATTAGCTTAGTAATTTTTGTGTGTGTGTATTTTCCAGGTGAGAAAGGTAGGAGGATTCGGGAGCTGACTTCAGTTGTTCAGAAGCGTTTTAATTTCAAGGAGAACAGCGTTGAGCTGTATGCAGAGAAAGTTAACAATAGAGGTCTCTGTGCCATTGCTCAGGCAGAATCACTGCGGTACAAGCTACTTGGAGGACTTGCTGTTCGAAGGTCTGTTCCTTTGGTTGCATTTGTTCCCTGCCCTAGTTTTTATTTGTTGTCTGACTTGAAAGTCATCTTTACAGCGAGTTTGTATGTACTATGTCCTCTCTTGTGTCTGAGGGTGACTACGTTTGATCCCATCTGTTTAGGAATCAGAGAAATATATTTAATCCTGATTTCCTGTTTTGATGAATCTAGGTGGGGAAATTTCTGATACCATAAATACATGTGAGGAAAACAAATCTTTCTGAAAAAGTAGACGTAGTTAAGTAAAACTGTACAGATACAAAATATCTTCCAATATGGCTGTCCATTTTTCGATCTCATGACAGATGGTCTACAATATGCATGTATCGGGGTGTATTTAGTAATAAACGTAGTGGATATAAAATGTTTTCCAATTTGGTGGTCCATTTGTTTGTTCTCAAGATTGAATGGTCCACAATACAGATGCATCTTCATCTTTACCAAGGGTGAGATATCATTTTATTTAAGGCGATGACTTTTTAAGGTCACCATGCATCACAGCTATTGAAAGCATATTTTGCCATGTCAAGCATGTGTAAGATAATTATATTTGTTAGTTTAGTTAAATATTTATGCTGCATGTTATTTCTTCAACATGAGGTAATTTTTGTTGGCGTTTAATTTGCATGTCATGATCAATTTCCACAGATATCTGCAACTGTTTGGTATAATTCTTTTTCCAAACTTATCCGTTGTCATGTTGTAGGGCTTGCTATGGTGTTCTGAGATTTGTAATGGAGAGTGGCGCCAAGGGATGCGAGGTTTGTTGGGTAGCATTTTCCTTCTCTATATCTATCTCCAAGTAAGATGTTCTTAGAAGATTATTATATGGGGTTTTTGTTTTTTCCTTAGGTGATTGTTAGTGGAAAACTCCGTGCTCAGCGTGCCAAGTCGATGAAGTTTAAGGATGGTTACATGATTTCTTCTGGTCAACCTGTTAAGGAATACATTGATTCAGCTGTAAGGCACGTGCTACTTAGGCAGGTTAGTGTCTTGTCTTCATATGCATATATTTATATACAAATCTGCTTAACTTACTGATTCTTTTGTATTGTGGCATTGCTATTGTTATTATACATTGCTGCTATTTTTATATTGTTGTCAATTTACTTTACAGGGTGTGCTGGGTCTCAAAGTCAAGATCATGCTTGACTGGGATCCCAAGGGGAAACAAGGGCCTATGACTCCATTGCCAGATTTGGTGACTATTCACCCGCCCAAGGAGGAAGAAGAGTTTGTTCCTGCTCCTATAATAGCTGCTCCTGCAATTGAGGTTCCCCCCATGGCATAAAAACCTCTGTTATGATGTTATCTTCGGTCTTGAGAGCTCCTTCCCTAGCTGGCGTGTACTTCTTATTTATTTCCTTTTTTTCCTGCTGAATACTAGATTACATAGTGAACCATTTTGCTCTGTAGTTTCTGGTTTGTAAGATACTAGTAAGTTTTTTTGGTTAAATCTTTATCTCCCCAATCTGTTGCGACTTTGGAACTGTTGTTAATGTTTCACTTTTATTCTTAGTGGTAGTGCGCCGTGCTTGGAGGAGGACAATGTTTTTCCCAGTTTTCACATTTGATTTGTAAGAAATTTTGGAAAATGACTTTCCTGACACAAGTAGGAAAAATAAGTTTTAAAAGTTATATTTTGTATTAATTGTGCTTATCTACCTTCCAACACACTTGGGGGTTGTTTAGTAGGACGTATAAGAATAGTGCAAAATATGGTGTATCGATAATGCAAGTCTTAGTTATGCTTGTGTTAGTTATGTTGAGATTTTTTTTATATAGTGTTTGGTTTGGTGTATTAAAATAGCATATGTTGGCATGTTTTTTTTTTAAAAGTATTTGTTTACAAAAATTACTATTCAAAAATATAGTGAAAAGGATCCGAGTTCTAATGGACAGTTGTCTTTAATAATATTAGTGCATACAAAAGTTTTAATGGAAAATTGTATTTTTAATAATGTCAGTGCATACATTTGAATTCATTGCTTTACTACTATGAATTTTGAGATATTAGTAATATATATTTCATTGCTTTACTAGTATGAATTTTGAGATATTAGTAATATATATTTCAATACACTAGAGTATCTAACTAATATTTGCATTAATTATACATAGGCTAAAAATAATATATCATACAAGGTATCAGTGGTATATGAATTTTGAGATATTAGTAATATATATTTCATTGCTTTACTAGTATAAATTTTGAGATATTAGTAATATATATTTCAATACACTAGAGTATCTAACTAATGTTTGCATTGATTATACATCGGTTAAAAATAATATATCATACGAGGTATCAGTGGTACTTGAAACTAATGCATGTTTTTTTTTTCTTTTAATACACCCCTATTATTGACTAGAATTGGTACGCGAGTTATATGACTAGAATTTTAATACACCTTTCCGTTCTTATAATTCTCCTCCGTTCCATAAAACTCTTATTTCTATTAATTAATAAGTGAAGGACAGAAGTACTATGAATGGTAAAATTGGGGAAATTTCTATTAATTAATAAGTGAAGGACAGAAGTACTATGAATGGTAAAATTGGGGAAACTACAAGAATAATCTCAAAATAAGGTGACTTCTAAGTTTTGACCCCAAATAAAAAAGTTTTAAAAAAATAGTCTTTAGCTATTAAGTGATATATTTTCAGATAAAATTGCTCCTGACCAATAGAGTAAATTACAATAACAACTCCATACTTATTCATCTTTCAATTTTTATTTTTCTCTCTTTTTAATTTTTTTTTTCTTCAACCCTTACTGTTTTTCTTTTTTCTTCTCAACTTTTTTTTACTTTTTTCTTTTACTTTGATTTTTTATTTTTTCTTTCCTTTTTTTTTATTCTTTTTAATTTTTCTCAACCCTTTCTTTTTTTTTTCCTTTACTCCTCTCAATGTCTACTTTTATAGAAAAAACTTTTTTTTCTTATTTTTATTTTTTTTGGCCTTTATTTTTATTTTATCGTTTTTTTATTATTTTATCAACCTTTTTTTTCCGTTCTCTCTCAACTTCTACATTTTCTTTGATTTTTAATTTTTTAAATATGTTTCTTCATTTTCTTCTTTTTCCGCTATTTTTATTATTTTTGTTCTTTTCTTCGATTTCTTCCAATCAAGTTACATCCCATTTTTAAATATGTTTCTTCATTTTCTTCTTTTTCCGCTATTTTTATTATTTTTGTTCTTTTCTTCGATTTCTTCCAATCGAGTTACATCCCATGAGCAAGAGTTGACACTATCACGTTATAAAGACAAGACTTATGACTTTCAAATAACAAGCTACGTTTCATGGGCAAGAGTTGACACTATCACATTGTAGATGCAAGACTTACGACTTTCAAACAACAAGTTATGTTTCATGGGCAAGAGTTGACACTACCACATAGTGTTTTGATTTATGAGATGTTCTATACCTCTTACCTTAGAGGCAAGACTTAGCTCAAGGACTTTCAAACAACAAATTATGTCCCACGAGCAAGAGTTGACTCTACCACGTTATGTTTTCATTTATGAGATATTCTACAACTATTGCCTTAGAAGCAAGACTTAGCTCAAGGACTACCAAACTACAAATTATGTCAAGAGTTGACTCTACTATGTTATGTTTTCATTTATGGGATGTTCTAAAACTATTGTCTTAGAAGCAAGACTTAGCTCAAGGACTTTCAAACTACAAATTATGCCCCACAGGCAAGACTTAACACTACCACAGAGTTGTCTCTTCTACGTTATGTTTTTATTTATGAGATGTTCTAAAACTATTGTCTTAGAAGCAAGACTTAGCTCAAGGACTTTCAAACTACAAATTATGCCCCATAGGCAAAAGTTGAAACTACTAAGTTATATCTTCATTTATGAGATGTTCTATAACTCTTGCCTTAGAGGCAAGACTTAGCTCAAGGACTTTCAAATAACAAATTATGTCCCACGGGCAAGAGTTGACACTAGCACGTTATATCTTTATTTATGAGATGTTCTACAACTATCGCCTTAGAGGCACGACTTATCCCAAGAATTTTCAAACAATTATGTATATTGGGCAAGAGTCAACACTAACACATTGCGTTTTTTACTTATGAAATGCTCTGAACTCTTGTCTTAAGGTAAGACTCAGCCTAAGGACCATCAAACAACAAGTTATGCCTCATGGGCAAGAGTTGACACCTCCACATTGTGTATTGATTTATGAGACGTCTTATAACTCTTCCTTTAGAAACAACACTTAGACCAAGGATATTCTATAACTCTTGCCTTAGAGGCAAGACCTAACCTAAGAACTTTCAAATAACAAGCTGCATCCCATGGGTAAGAGTTGACACTATCACATTATGTTTTGATTTATGAGATGTTCTATAACTCTTGCTTTAGATGCAAGACTTAGCCCAAGAATTTTTAAACAAGTTACTCTCCACAGACAAGATTTGACACCATCACATTGTGTCTTGATTTATGAGATGTTTTATAAATCAAGGATTTTTAAACAACAAGTTATGCCCCATGAATAAGAGTTGACTCTACCACATTATGTCTTGATTTGTCAGATGCTCTATAACTCTTACCTTAGAGGCTCGAATTAGTCCAAGGACTTTCAAACAACAAGTTACGCCCCATGGGCAAGAGTTGACACTACCACATTGTGTCTTAATTTATGAGATATTCTATAACTCTTGCCTTAGAGGCAAGACTTAGCGGACAAGTTACGCTCCATGGACAAGAGTTGATACTATCATATTGTGTCTTGATTTATGCGATGCTCTATTAGTCTTGCCTCTAAGACAAAACTTAGCCCAAGAACCTCCTAAAAGAACAAGTTACGCCCAATGAACAATTGTTGACACTACCACATTATTTTTTTTAATTTATGAGATGTTCTATAACTCTTGCGTTAGAAGCAAGACCTAACTCAAGGATTTTCAAACAAAAAGTTATGCTCCACAAGCAAGACTTGACACTACCACATTGTGCCTTGATTTATGAGTTGTTCTATAATTTTTGCCTCAGAGGCAAAACTTATCTCAAAGAACTTCTTAACAACAATTCATGCCCTTAAATTTGCTTTGATGTTAAAAAAAAAGATCCCTTTGCAGATTATCTATTTTTTTATTTATTAGCAAAATATAATAGAAGTTGAGAAAAAAAACGAGATCAAACAAAATAGAGAAATAAAAAAAAGAGATTGAGAGAAAAAAATAAAGATTAAGAATTAAAAAAATTGAGAAAAACAAAAATGAGAGGAGAAAATAATATAGTTTGAGAAAAATGAAAAAAAGAGGAATGATAAAAATAAAAAATAAAAGAAAAATAAAGGTTGAGACAAATTAAAAAAAATAAAAAAATGAAGAAATAGATAATGTTTGAGAAAAAAGAAAAAAGAGAAAAAATAAAGGTTGAGACAAATGAATTAAAATATGAAAATAAAATTAAAGAAAAAATAAAAAAGTGAAAATAATAAAAATAAAAATAGGAATGAGAGATAAATGAGTGTGGAAAGTTAAAAAATATTTGAGGTGTTGAGGGGCAAAATTGTACTTGTACTATCCTTTAAAAGGAAGGAAGGCTAGTCTTTAAAGACTTTTCTTATTAGGATCAAAAATCCAAAGCCACCCACTATTGGGGCCATACCATGTAATTTCCTGATAGAACTATCAAAAAATACACTTTTTTTAATTTGTGTTCTATAATCTGGATAACACTTGTATAATCATACCTAAGTATACGTAAAGTCTTGGTTTCTTGCTTATGCTTCTTTTTCATTTTGGTCTTCACACTTTCAAGTGGTAAGCTTTGCTACTTCGACATTTACTTTTTTCATCACTATTTGTTGGCGAACAAATTAAGGATTTTTTTCGGTGCTGTTGTAGGAGGAAGCAACCCATCCATCAATTTTCGGAGAAACATGTCTACATCGCCACAATAAACCCCTAAACACATCTAAGAATGCCAAAAAGAGGAAAAACCAATAAAATCAAACGAATCCTATTCGAAAAGTGCATTCAAGTTGAGAATCACTCTGACTCGATTTGCGTTCCTTTGAGCTCCATTTAAATATTCTTTTCTCATCTTTCTGGGTATATCGACAAATTTTGCACATGCATGCACCTATTTCTTGGGATTTCAAATTTTTCAATTTCAGTTTTGAAATATCTCTGGTGTCTGCTTTGTTCTATCCGTCCCTGCTGAGTTTTTCTCTCTAATTATTTTTCTCATTGCACCTAGTTTTTGCTATTAGGATTTGTTAGTGAGTATCTGATAGTTTCTTTGTGCCTTTGGATAACTTTGTGTTGGATTTTACATTATATGACAAGAATATCCAATTTGCACATTGATGCATTGAGGGTGTTTGATAATATACCGAAAGAAACTATTTTTTGTAATAATTTCTCTTTTACAAGTGTTCTACAACATATATATATATACTGATCCAATCATTCACAATTTGAGAGGAGAAAAGTGATTCTCAATTGTAATTCAGTCATGAAATTATGAATCATCCTTTATTGGTAGTATAAAATATTAATAGTAAAGACGATAATAAGATAATTCATGAACTAATCTTGGACAATATTGTGACGGTGAGCTATAATATTTTCGTAATTTGATTTCTTTTTACTTTCATTTATTTGGACTGATCTACTTTTGAGGTGTGTGTCACATTCAATCTCTTGGTCTAGTTTATTTTTTTGCCTCTTATATAAGTAGATCAGTTCGGTTTACTACAAGAATGAGGCACACTTTAATTGAAAGTAATAAAAGTAGGGGTACTATATGAAGTGAGTGTTGCCCTCCCCAATCTTAGATGCTATATGGTGAATGTTAAGTGTCGGATTTTAACACCTAAGCAAAAGCTATATTGCAAATCACTGATGAGAAAAATGAGGCTACAATTTCTAACCCAGAAAAGTTATTTACGATCAAACATTATTTATATAATATTTTTATAGGTTGTAAAAATCAAGCGATGCCATGACATTACTATACTATGGGGTCACTCAAATTGACAAAAAGCTTACCCAACTAATATTGGTAGATGAGGATTATTAACATGCCACAAGTGAAGAATCAGATGATAAAGTAAGGCCAAATATGTTGTAAGTTGGCACAACCATGAATAATCAGTAATGGCAATTAGTGCAAAAGTAGCCTAAAACTTTTATTTTGTATGATCCATTCTTTGGGAGATATGCAACATGTTGGTTTTCCATATTAACATTGATATTGAGTTACTAGTAACTTACAGGGTACTATATTTTTCTATGTATTTTTAGAAATTGTATATTGATTTGTCGCTTTATATCTAACTAGGACTTGTTATTTCTATGTTAGTAGGTATCTTGATGGATCTCTTACATCAGATGCAGGAAAATAAATAGTGATTTAATGTCTTGAAGAAATAATAGAAAGAAGTGTATTCAAGGTTAACACTTTAATTTACTATTTCAATATTTAGGTACCATTGTTCAGCTCTAGCTTGCTTTTCAAGTAATATATTTAAGTCTCTGATTGAGGGTTGACCGTTTCTTGATGGTTGGGCATACGTATGTCACCCAAATTACACCTCCAAGAAAATATAAATCGGTCGCTTGCCAAATATAGAACCCAACCAGGTTAAGGTCAAACCCACGAGGAATAGACCGAAAATCAATCAAGATCTTGCTGATGTAATTGGAAAATGCATAAAGTAAAAGAGGGGGGGGGGGGGTTGTAACAATAAGAGTAGTAGTGATGATGCTGGGCAATTAAGGCTGTTATCAACATGAGACAGACACTAGGATTATGTTCCCCCAACTTCATAACTCCACAGACTGTTCGTACTTGTCAAACTATCTTGGTGCCTTGTAGGAAAAATCTAACAAGTAATGTATCACCTATCGTCTCTCGACTTTGGTTTGGGTGATTTTCACTAATCTCCCTCGGTCTTAGAGCGTCATATTACTAACCCTTATTTTATGATCTCAGATTAACTATCTCCTTCCGATCTCAAGTTAATTAGATGAAGGTGGATGACTTTAAACTACTATTGTGATCTCTTTTTCTTAATCTCTACCTCTCTCTCTATCAAGTATCAAATACGTGTGAGTTCCTACTATTTGCAACCATTAATAAAGCAATCAAAATCAAGAAAATTCCACTACATGGAAGAACATCATTTTAGAACGACATTGCACTTAGCCTGCTTTGTTAACTCATCAGGCTTCCCACAATCCTAGTTATGGGGTTTAACTGCTCATGCTTGTAAGAACAAATATAGATTTCATAGATGAAATCATGAATATGAACTTATGAAGAATAAGAATGAAAATCCAAAATCTCAAATTAATTGTAAATCCTAAAAACTAGGAACAATAATTCCAAGATCAATAATGTATCTCAGAACTTAAAATAATGTTAAAAGTATGTAAAATGCGTAAAATAATAACAAAACATCAAAGGGGTATTTGTTGTTATATCACACTTTTCCTAAACAAAATAGGACTACAAAGGTCGGCAGTGATGATGCCTCAGGCAAACGAGTCATCTGGACCGAGGATGATTCATTGTCAAACTTTGTCGTCTTGATTCCCTGTGGATGGTGATGACCCATCATGTCCCTATACGAGTCATTGCCTTACTTGTAGGGTCCCTAGCTAGAATTTCAAGTTTTAAAACTTTTTTCTATATGCTCAAAACAGGTTTCACGACAAGTCATAGCCTGACCTACGACTCTTCACCAGCTTCCATCTCCACTACTTTCAAATTGCACCTTTCAGGACTTTACCCAATGTGCTTAGAAAGCCTCGTATTATGACTCGTATTCTGGACATACGAGTCGTAGTCACTTTGCCCTACTATCCTTCAAGTTTTTTACGTACCTGTCTAGCTACGACCTAGATGATGAGTCGTGCTTGACCCTATGACTCGTTGTCCAAGCAATCTTCTGCTATTTGGTGCATTTTTCATCCTTGCTCCATTCCACTCACTTCCAACCCTATTTTCCTGTAAAATTCAACAAACACATCATATCTAGATAAAAAAATGCCTTTGAATTTGCAAAGGTTTCTTATTTTAAGTGTCATAATCTATGACATATTAATACCCTCAACCTAGAAGTTTGCATGTCCCAAGGAAAAGAAAATCCTACTTTACCTAAGACGCTTAACTCTAGAGCAAAAATAAAATCACTTAGGCAACCTTTTTTTCTTTAAAACTTATTCACAACCACGCATACAAACCATTAAAGCATTCAATACCCACCAAATGTTTTCAAAAGGAAATCCACTGCAGTGTATATGCAATACAAGTACTCTAACACTACGGGATCAGGACATGACATTACATTATGAACAAATACCCTAACTAGCAATCATTCCACTACCTAAACAAGCAACAATCAGACTACAACCCCTTTGTCCTCACATCAAAGAAGTCTCATCCCACTCAGTACATGCAATCATAATGTCCATTATGGGTATTATGTTAAATCTCTCACTCTCATAAAGAACTCAGGTTGTGTGCGTTTGATACAATAGGCTTTCCCTTATTATCTACGCTTCAACTTTCGGATAGTCGAATTAGGATAAGTATAGCTCTTTTCTAGGCTTGTAATATAGGATTGGGGGGCAGGTAGGATACTTTTTGGGTTCAGTGACTTATTCCTCCTTGGCACTACACTACTTTTGGTTCCACTTACTTAGATCCTTTTGTTTTCTTTTTTTTTCTTTTATTTTCTTTTATTTTTGAGGTACGGGGCAATTTTCATTTTGGCTCAACTTCATCTTTATTATATAAGAACATTTTTTTTAAGTTACTCATATTGCACCCAAAATTTTTTCTCTTATTTTCTTAACTTTCTTTGTCATACCTGCGCTCAACTACGAACCCCTATGATAGCCACCCTTAACTTAGGTAATTTTCTTGAGTTGAGGTATACAGTGTCCAAGGAGGTACCAAGGCCAAAGGAGGTTCATTGTATTTAAAATAGGGAGATGTATTAGGTTAAAGATAAAGAATAAGTCAATTAAAGGCTCAAATTTGGGATTAAGGGATACTTAGTTCCTTTGTTTGACTCTTTACGCTAAAGTGTACTAGTTCAAACATGTACTATTATCCTTTTATAACCTCCTATCCTACAGCTTACTAACCAGGCAAGTTCCAGATCACACAACACACACCGATAAGGTAAAGTACCTTTTTCACTCATGGCTTGGGGCATTCATCTATATTTCTACCTATTCGATTCTTGTTGGATTAGCCAGGCTATCCTATCAAAATTTCTAATGCCATGTCTAGATCCGACATTGGTTACAACTTAGTATATGCACACACTACACCATAACACAAAAACTAGAGGCCTATCATTTTAAAATCTCAAATAAAAATAGGTAAGCATAGTTATACAAATTAGGCTGCACCAAGTTCTTTTATTTTAATCCAAGTTACACTCAAAACAACACAGAAAAAAAAGTACAACACACTATAAAAACCTAAACATATTGGTTCTAACTAAGATAGTGCAGCCGATGGAAAAAGAAACGCGGCAACAAAAAACCTCAGCTGTGGTATATCTCCACCTCCAACTAAAAAAGATGCACTATGCATGGATAAAATATCAAAACAAGGGAGTGAAGACATACATGGGTGACCTAGGCATCGAATCATGATATTTCCTCAGGAGGGGCCTCAGACTAGTCCCTACTCTCAACAATGGTGGCCTCAGCGGTGGCCGAAGGACTTAAATCAATGTGAGCGCCGATGGTGGCCGATGCACTCAATGAAAAAGGGATCTCGAGGGTCAAAATTATACCCTTACTCACATCACTTATAGCTGCAGTCATTATCTCACCCTTTCGGGAGCTATCATCTCCTACTACTATTACATAGTCCTCAGTCAAATAATCAAATGAAGCTTGTTGGCTAGCTTCTCAGACTGATCACATCTCTTCTCTCTCATACCTTCATTTTGTTTTCTTACTTGTATCTCATCAACCTCTTTAGATTCTTTTTGTTTGCCTTTTGTGCCCTAAATATCAGGCACATCCTCAACTTATAACTACTCAATAATTGGTATTATAGGAGTCAAAAAAGTTGGGAATGACTTTGTGGCCATATCCTTTATGACTGCCCATATAGCAACCGACTCCTCAAAAATGCCTTCCAAATCTGGGGCTTGCACCCCCTCAAGCTTCTGATTAATTCTCCTATCAAAACTATCAAACCTCATCTGTATCCCCCATATCTCTTCCCTAATATCCCTCTTTATCCAAGGATGCACACCCTTCTTGATGTTTGTCACTTTTACTTGAGGGTGACTAGGAGTTCTAATAATTCACTTAAAAATTCCTATGAGACCAAAACATATCCATTTGAATATGGGTGTGGTACAAATAGTCTCGAGAAAGAAGAAGTCAGGGCATATAGTGCAGTAGAGTCTATAGAAGTCAGAACATCAGTAGAGGCCTATGGCTTGAATCGCGCAGTCTCGACTGGTATGTATCCAAGATCGACAAAATCTAAAATGTTAATATCTATGTGTATGCCAGACTGAAAAACTGCTTGTAGTAATGTTGCACCCACCTTGGCCTTGGAGATTGGGTTTACCTGATCCCCAATCAATCCCAAATTAGTGGTCCGGTAGACCGTCACAAAATCATACATATTTAGGAGCATAGGCATCTTCTCATCTAGGCATATCTGCGTTAGTAAACAATGGAAGGCCAGACCAGTGTCGATGCTGATAGCTCTATCACAGATCTCCTAAGTAATAATCTTGACTATGTTTGATCTCATAGACCTTTATGATACCAACAACTAAAGTAGCCCTATAGGGCTCAAAATATTATCTATAACTATTGGGCTCAATAGATGTGAACCAGTATCCGCCTAGCCTTTGTAGCAAAGCTCAAACTAGCCTTGGTGATTTGTGAAGATGGTCCTACAACCTATGTTGCATTCTCTTATACAGCAGCAATAATACTAAAAATCCACCTTAAATGCATATATTTGTCATCTATCCATAACTACTTAGTTTTTACCTTTTTTAATCTCCATGATTGGTGATCAATCTCGAAAGTGCTTATGGAAAGCTCAAACTCCGCATGATGTAAGAATTGGGAGATAGTTTATGTTTAAACATTCACCTGTATACCTTGAATCATCAATAAATGTAATGGATTAGCACCCTCCCAAGACAAACCTTACAGATACATCAAACTCAGTTCCATTTAGTTTGCTACATAAAATTCTCGAACTAGGTTTGGGCTATACCTATCGAAGGCTCTTTCCACTCAAAATGATACTTCTTGAATTGGGCCTCAAATTCAGCATCTCAGACATGCCTCTAGTCTGTATGTTGGGTTCAAGATAGAAACCTCTCTTGGGTTTCCCTGTGCTTGAGATAATGACACTGTCTCGCTCAAATAATTCATGCATTTCTAGGTACCTCAACTGATTGACAATTGGCAAGTGGGAAAACTTAATTTTTAATGAAGTCTGGGCCTGTGAAGGAGGGGGAATCTTAATCACGGCATTGTCACTAGATGCTACTTCTTTACTGCCCTCAACATCCTCAAAACTCAACTCTGAACCGTTATCTCCCAATATACATCCAGATACAACACTATTTTTGCTTTTAGAGGAACTCTTCTCTTATTCTTCCTCATTATCTAAGCTTGAATTTGACTCATCCCCCTCTTTACACTGGGGAGAAGAGTGTGGAGGTGATTAAATTGGTTTCTTATTTTAGGGCTTAGTTTTTTGGCCCCAAGGTAAGCTACTTTGTGATTCCATTATCTCTGTGATGGGATATTCCTCCTTAAAACAATGGATTCATCATCAGTTGGATTATTCCTGAGTTGATGAGTGGGATGAGCTTTCTTCTTAGGAGTTTTTCTAGCCCCCTTAGTGGTGTCGTTTATTGGTGCCATTTTACCTAAGGAAAGAACACTATTAGTTGATACTAGAAGGGGTAAGGAAAACAAAGAGAAAAAAATTTAAAAAATGTAAGTTATAATGTATTCCTATAAGTCAGGCTATGACTTGTAGTCACTGGTTATGAGTCATTCTGACAGTCATAGGGTTTCATAAAGTGTAGAAAAGAGTTAGTGGTGACACTATGAGTCCAACCAATGAGTCATTGGATCACTAGACGACTCATAGGGTGACCAGAAAACAATCCTTAAATTGAACTTGGATTCCCAGTCGCTACAAGTCAAGATAAAAGTTGTAGTATGGGACAATGACTCATAAGGTGAGTTATAACATGACTAGTGAACTGTCATCCTCAACCACCTATGTTGACAGTCGCTACAAGTCACACGATGATTCATTAGGTAAGCCTATGAGTCATAATATGGCTTGTTATGACTATCAAAATAAAGGGTTAATGACTACTTTTTTATCAAGCACATTGCCAAGGGTACTCAGACTTTCCCTTAGCTTTTTATACATAAACTGCACCCTAAATCATTCCTCACTTTGTATCTACTCTCATTATATGCGAATACCAAAATATTTCATGACTTTAACAGTTAATCTTAACCCTAGGCAAGTTTAAGCAAAGTATTCAAAGAAAAATTTACTAACATATCAAGCATGACTAAGAATTATAAGAGAATTATCATTCGTATACTTACTTCAAATTGAAAGATGCTTGGATGCTTTGCTTTACTTAACCTTGTTCTAGAAATGGTGTGAGTTTTTAGGATTAGTTATGGGTCTAAATGGGGTGATTTAAGGGATTGATAAGTTTATTAGGAGTGGGAGAGATAGTTATGGAAGATGGAGGGAGTTATGTGCATTCAAAAAAGGAAAAGAGGATCATTTGGTGTTTAATTTTCCCTTTTATTGTGCACGAGTTGGATTGGGTTGGATCACTAGGTATACGTTAGTTAACGATGACCACAACTTAGAAAATTACTCATGGTTAGTGACTACGAGTTGTTGTCTCCCCTGTTTATTGCTAGAACTTAATTAGGTTCCCAGTCCTTACAACTCATAGTGATAAGTCGTAGTCAGTGACTATGACTTGTTCTAAGAGTCGTAAGGACCCAGATACTACTTATCTAATTGGCTTATCATTGTTCTCCCCTGAAGAGGTTGGTGATGAGTCATAGGGCGTCTATACGACTCATGGTATCCCCCATAGAGATCTGGGCACCAGAATTTTTTGAGTCTTTCCTGCATAGTCTGGCCTTGCAGATTTGAACACACATATTCCCTTATAACTTAATTGAGTACAAAACATAGGTTGCCTCATATGTGGCACTTGATTTAACATCGCGACATGATGTGGCCAAGTTGGATACATAGACTTCACTATCTAGTCCATGGGTTGCCTCCCATGAAATGCTTGATTTAACATCTGAACATGATGTAGTTCTCTTGGCTAATCAGACTTCGCTAAGTCTCAAATCTTTACACACTTTAGACTCCTCTATGTTTCCTATATAATGATTAACACAATGCCCATTTACCTTGAATGGGGCATACCCATCTCCTTGTAACTTAACTATACCATGTGGAAACACTCTTATGATGGTGAATGGTCCAGACCACCTAGACTTTAACTTGCCAGGAAATAAGCAAAGTCTCAAATTATACAACAAGACCACATCACCGGGTTAGAATACCTTCCTCTCAAATTTTTTGTCATGCTATAATTTCATCTTCTCCTTATACAAGGTTGGACTTTCATAAGCACAGAGACAAATCACGCATCTCATTTATCTTGTCCAATATCAAGTGTGCAATATCACTCCACTCAAAATTTAGCATCTTCAACGCTCATAGTGCCTTATATTTAAGTTCAACCTACATGTGACATGCCTTTTTGTACACAAGCTAATAAGAAGAGGCACCTATGGGGTTTTGTAAAATGTTCGATAGGCCCAAAATGCATCATCCCACTTTCTCGACTAGTCAGTCTATTTGGCATTCACTGCCTTCACCAAAATGGACTTTATCTACCGGTTGGAGATGTCAACTTGCCCATTTGTCTGTAGATGGTAAGGTGTTGCTGCCATATGACACCGTATTTCTTAAGTAAGGATTTAACAGATGATTCAAAAATAGGCCCCACAATTAATAATGATAGCTCATCGAAAACCAAATTGAGAGAAAATATTTTTCTTTAAAAATACCGTGACACTCTGACCTTTATTATTAGGAAGCAAAATTTCTTCCACCCACTTGGATGCATAGTTTATTGCCACCAAGATGTACTTCATCCCATGTGAACTCACGAATGGACCAATAAAGTCAAACACATCAAACAACTCAAGCTCAAGGATGGGCGTCATGGGGAGATCATGTTCCATGAGATATTGCGTTGCCTTTGGCATTGGTCATAGGACCTGGCCTAATTATGTGCATCCTTATAGATCATCAGCCAATAGTAACCATATTACAAAATCATATAGGCAGTACGGGTACCTCTATGGTGATCACCAATTGGAGATAATTGATAGGCCTCTAAAATACTCATCATCTCAACTTTAGGAATACACCTATGAAGTACACCATCAACACACACCCATAATAAGTATGGCTTATACTAAAAGAACTTTGTTACCTCATGCATAAACTATTTTTGCTGCTGAAAAGACATATCTTCTGGAATGAGGTCACTTGCTAAATAATTAACAAGGTCAGCAAACCAAGGGATTAAGTCTTATGATTCTTCCAAGACGTTCTTATCTGGAAAAGTATCGTCAATCTCAAGCTCATTCCCTAGTTTTAGCATTACCAACTCTTCTAGGCGTGAAAGATGGTTTGCAACCTGATTTTCGATGCCCTTCCAATCCTTTACCTCAAAGTCAAATTCTTATAGCAATAGTACCCATTGAATCAATATTGGCCTAACATCCTTCTTTGCCATAAGGTACCTTAGGGAAATATGATCAGTGTGCACAATGACTTTGGTACCAATCAAGTAGGACCAATATTTTCAAAAGAGAACACCACCACAAACAATTCTTGTTTGGTAACCGTGAAATTTTTCTGTGCAAGGTTGAGTGCTTTGCTAACATAATAAATGGGATAAAGTATCTTGTACATAAATAGATAGGTAATTGTACATGTATGTTTCAAACAAAATTACATTGGATCCTTTAACTTTGCTTGGGATTTATGTGATCTGAGAGCCAATATTAATCTTGTGCCACTGGTTTTGTTTAAGAAGTTAGGGTTAGGGCACCAAAAATGACATATATGAGGTTATTAATAGCAGTCCGGACTGTGAAAAAGCTATTAAATATTCTTTGTAATGTATTGGTGAAGGTCGCATCCTTCATCTTTCCAGGCAATTTCATGATACTTAATTGTGAAATGGATTTCCAAGTCCCTAACGTCTTGGGCAGACCCTTCCTAGCGAAGAGTCGAGCATTGGTTGATATGGAGTTGGGATAGGTGAGGTTCACACTCAATAATGAACAAGTAATCTTCAATGTACGTTAGTCGATATGGTAACCATATAATTGAGTGTAGTGTCTAGGATAGATAACATTATTGACGTGGTTGATGCAATGCATGTTCCAATTAAGAAGAGGCTGGGTGTTGAAGCATTAACAATTTTGATAGTGATAGAATTAAGGAATATGACGAGATAATGGGTTCTTTGTATGGTAGAGTTTCTTACACTTATCTCTAAAGAAGCTTGATCTAGATCTGAAAAATAGAACCACTCCCCCCGCCCGTCCATTGATAGAAGATCCATCGATCTTGGAGGCTAAGGCCCTCCCATCTCACTTGCGCTATGCATTTTAAGGGATAAAAACACCTTGATAGTGATTATTATAGTTGAACTGATTGATACTGAGGTAGAGGCATTGTTCTTAGTGTTGCATTGGTTCAACAGAGCTATAGGGTGGACCATTGCAGATATTATGGGTATTCCACTTGGCATTTTTTCTCACAAGATACAGCTTGAACCGAACTTCATTCCTAGTATTAAGCATCAACACTAGCTAAATCCTCCTATGCAGGAGGTGGTAAAGAACGAAATCATCAAGTAGTTGGACGCTAGTGTAGTTTACCCCATTACGGATAACAAGTGGTCAGTCCTGTTTAATGTATCCTATAGAAAGGCAAAATTACTGTAGTACCAAATGAGAAAAATAAGCTCATGCTAATGAAACCAGTCATAAGTTGGAGAGTGTGCATATACTAAAAGCTAAATACATTAACCTTAAAAGACCATTTTCCCATGCCATTTATGGATCAAATGCTGGACAGGTTAGCAGGCAGGGGTTGGTATTGTTATTTTACTGGGTATTTAAGTTATAATAAGATCACTATTGGACCTGAAGATCAAGAAAAAATGACCTTTACCTTCCATTACAGGACTTTGCATTCAAAAGAATGCTATTTGGGTTGTTCAATGCTTCTGCCCCCTTTCAGAGATGCATGATATCGATATTTTATGATATGGAAGAAGACACCATTAAGGTATTTATGGATGATTTTTTTGTGGTTGGTGATAATTTTTATGACTGTTTGGTCCATTTTGGCCAATGCTCTTTGTAGATGTGTGAAATGCAGTTTGGTACTAAATTAGGCGAAGTGCCATTTCATGGTGAAAAACGGAATTATGCTTGGGCACAAGATCTTTAAAAGCGGAATAGAGGTGGATAAGGCAAAAAGTAAAGTAATTGAGAAGCTTTCACCACCAGTCTAGGTGAAGGGTATTCAAAGTTTTTTAGGAAATGCTGGCTTTTACAGGTGTTTCATCAAAGATTTCTCAAAGATTACAAACCCTTTATGCAAGATTTTTGAGAAATATGTGAAGTTTGATTTTGATGAGGCATGTCTAAAGGCTTTTGAGTGCTTGAAGGAGCAGTTGGTGTCAGCCCCTATTATCGTGTCCCCCAGCCGTTCCTTACTGTTTGAGATCATGTATGATGCAAGTGGCATGGCTTTAGGTGCTATCCTAGGACAAAGTCAAGAAAAGGTCCTTCTCTTATTTACTATGCTAGCAAGGAATTTAACCTTTCTCAAAAGAACTATACTATTATCGAACAAGAATTACTAGTAGTGATTTTCACCTTTGAAAAGTTTCAGTCCTATTGATTGGGACTAAGGTTATTGTCCCTACAGACCATGCAGCAGAGAGATACCTAATGGAGAAACTGAGGGGAACACAGTCCTAGTGTTCATCTTCTATTGTTTACAATCTCAAAGCACTCAAGTTTGATTACGTGTTACTGTGACTTCCAAACCCCCCCATTTAATTTTTTGCACTGCCTCTGGTTTTTTCAAGTTTGAGACATAATTCCATGCATTTTATGTGGGTTCAACCCCAAACTGAGTTGGGTTACTATATTTGGCATTACTGCAACATACTTCTTTGGGGGTTAGTTTTGGGTAATATCAAATTTTGGTGCCATTTTTGGAGAATACGGTGTTGAATTAATGATTTGATCTATTGAAGTTTTGGGTATTTATTTTCTACTTTTAGTTGGGTATACATAGCTCTATGCCTAACACTAAGGTCGAGGCAATCCCTTTCTCCAAGTGAATCCTGATGAAGAAAGACTACTTTAGCCTAATCGTACGATGGGTGAGCAAGTATGGGTAGGTGATTTAGAAGGGGTTTGGGATGATCCTCTTGCTGAACCTCCCCCTGCTCTAGGTGATCCACAGAATATTTCTAATATAAAAATAGAGTTGATATTAACAGAGGCAGCTGAATAATATAGAAGAGTAGTTGAAGAAGCTCGGTTGGCTTAAAAGACAGAGCTAACCAGGCCAAGAATAAAAGCTGGTCGTCAAACAACACTCTATGGTGATTGTAATAGAGCGCGAGGTGGCAGAGCTCGACTGATTCCATCTTATCAGTATCTACCACCATATAATAAAGATGAAGATATGGGATATGTTAGCATGCTGAGACTGAAGACATTATTCCTCCTGCTTTACCCCCAAATGTTAAGTTTTATATTACTAGTGTGATAATATAGTTATTGAATCTAAAAGGTGTGTTTTTGTGGTTGTTGATAGATGATGCAAACATGTATCTTGCCAATTTTAATAGGATCCACACTTCGTATACCATCCTAGGGGTGGATCAGGAAGCATTGAAATTGAGGTTGTTCCCATTTTTGTTGACAGAAGAAGAATCATTGTGGTTGGGGGAACTTCCTAGAGGCTCAATCACTACATATAACGAGCTGCGTAGACTATTTTTGAATTGATTCTTTCCTTCTGCCAGGATGCTACAACTAAAAGATAAAATTTACAACTTTCGATAGTTGCTCGTAGAGTACATGTATGAAGCGTGGTTTCAGTTCATAAAGAAGTTGATCATGGTACCTAATAACTGAATACTAGGGTCTAATTTGATTAAGATGTTCTATAAATCCTTGAATATAAGTTCTAGGGAAATATATGATACAATATTTAGAGGTGCACTTATGCGTCTTCATTTGGATATGGCTCAGGAAATGCTAGACGAGATCTCTATCACTAACCGAGGATAACACACTCGAAAAGTAGATAGAGGTTCTGGTATGTATACTATTAGGGCTGCTAGTGACTATAGAGTTGGTAAGGATTCGGTAGCATAAGAAGTTGTATAGCTCAAAACAGATATTGGGTTGCTTACAAAGCAATTTAAAGCAATGAATTCAAAAAAGATGAACACAGTAGGGGTTTAAGGGTCTAGTTCCAAGGCTTATGAGTCTGATGCAGGTAAGGAAGAAAAGTATCTGGATCAAGAAATGGTGGATTTCCGAGCCAAGGGGTAAGGAAACCAAGGTCAGAACTATTATAGCGGTAGGTACTGAGACAGAAACAGAGAGTGAGATGATGATTGGAGGCGTAAAAATAACTATGAAGTAAAGAGTGACATATGTGTTCCAGCGAAAAGTTAAGACACTGAGTTGATAATGGAAGTAATATTGTCGAAACTTATGAAAGGCCAAGAGAGTTAGGAGAGCTGCCTTAAAAAGATTAAGGCGGACATATCAGGGTTGAATTAAAAATTGAGTCATATGGTACCGCGATAAAATAACTAGAGCATAAGTTTGGCCAAATATCGGCCATATTGAATTAGAGGCAACTTGACACTCTTCCTAGCAATAAGTACAAAATTCAAAAAATGATAGTCATTGCCATGCCATTACCACTTGGAGTGAGAAGACCACCATGGACCCCCATGTCTACTACAGTTGAGACAAGAATGATTGTGATAATGCTGATGTTGAGGACGTACTTGAAGTTGAAGCTGGAAAATCTTAAGTACTTAATATAGTAATAAGAAGGATAAAGGTAAGGGTAAGGTTGATGAACCTATTCTGAAGACTATTCCAAGACCTCTCCCTCCTTTTCTTCAAAGACAGAAGAAGAAACAGGAAGAAGGTAAATATCAAAAATTCCTTTTGATGTTGAAGTAGTTGTTTTTCTATATTCCACTTATGGAGACATTAGATCAGATACCTAGTTATACATAATTCATAAAAGATCTAGTGACTAGAAAGTGAACAGTAAGCTATGAGCTTGCTGACAATGTATATCACTGCAGTGCACTAGCTTTTAGATTGTTGGTAGAGAAGAAGGAGGACCCTGAAACCTACACCATTCCATGTACCATTGGATCCTTTGACTTTTCCCGAGCTTTATATGATCTAGGATCCAGTATTAATCTTATACCACTGGTTGTGTTTAAGCAGTTAGGGTTGAGGGCACCCAAACTGACATATATGGGGTTGTTAATAGTAGACCGAACCATGAAAAAGATGATCAGTATTCTTTGTGATGTGTTGGTGAAGGTGGTATCCTTCATTATTCGAATCAATTTTGTGATACTTAATTGTCAGGTAGATTTCTAGGTCCCTATCATCTTGAGAAGACCCTTCCTAGCTACGGGCAAGGAATTGGTTG
The DNA here is from genome assembly GCA_030864215.1 of Capsicum pubescens. Classification (NCBI taxonomy): domain Eukaryota; kingdom Viridiplantae; phylum Streptophyta; class Magnoliopsida; order Solanales; family Solanaceae; genus Capsicum; species Capsicum pubescens. Next base: position 138,400,904 of record CM061545.1, read on the forward strand.
ATATGAAGTTGGGACAGGTGGGGTTCAAAATCAATATTGAACAAGTAATATTTTATGTAAATCAGTCGATGTAGTATTTGGATGATATGAGGGATGCGTCTGGGATAGACACCATTGATGACGAGGTTGAAGCAGTGACTGTTCCAATTAAGGAGAGGCTGGGTGTTGAAGTATTAGCAGTTGTGATTATGAATTTTGATAGTGATAGAATTTAAGAATATGATGAGATGATGGGTTCTTTGTATGGTATAGGTTCTTACACTTATGCTCCAAAGAAGCTTTATCTGGATCTGAAAAATAGAACTACTTCCCCCATTCGTCCATCGATTGAAGAGCCATCGATCTTGGAGTTGAAGGCCTTCCCGTCTCACTTATGCTATGCATTTTTGGAGGATAAAAACACCTTGATAGTGATTATTGTAGATGGCCTGATTGAGACTGAGGTAGAGGCATTGTTAGTGTTGTAGAGGTTCAAAAGAGCTATAGGGTATACCATTGCAGATATTATGGGTATCCCACTTGGCATTTGTTCTCATTCCTTGTATTAAGAATCAACACCATCTAAATCCTCCTATACAGGAGGTAGTAAAGAAAGAAATCATCATGTGGTTGGACGCTGGTGTAGTTTACCCCATTACGGATAGCAAGTGGGCCAGTCCTGTTCAATGCATCCTAAAGAAAGGCAATATTACTGTAGTACCAAATGAGAAAAATATGCTCATGCCAATGAGACCAGTTATAAGTAGGAGAGTGTGCATGTACTACCAAAATCTAAATACATGGACCCCAAAAGACCATTTTCCCATGCCATTTATGGATCAAATATTAGACAGGTTAGTAGGCAGGAGTTGGAATTATTTTGTTGATGGGTATTCAGGTTATAATAAGATCAGTATTACACTCGAAGACCAAGAAAATATGACCTTTACCTGCCCTTATGGGAATTTTTCATTCAATAGAATGCCATTTGGGTTGTGCAATGCTCCTGCCACCTTTCAGAGATGTATGATGTCAATATTTTCTTATATGGCAAAAGATACCATTGAGGTATTTATGGATGATTTTTCTATAGTTGGTGATAGTTTTGATGACTGTTTGTTCTATTTTTTCCAATGCTCTTTGTATATTTGAGGAATGCTATTTGGTACTAAACTAGGTGAAGTGCCATTTCATGGTGAAAAAAAGAATTGTGCTTGGGCACAAGATCTTGAAAAGAGGAATAGAAGTGGATAAGGAAAAAATTAAAGTAATTGAGAAGCTGCTATCACCTGTCTCGGTGAAGGGTATTTAGAGTTTTTTGGGCAATGCTGGATTTTACAGGTGTTTCATCAAAGATTTCTCAAAGATTTCAAACCTTTTATGTAAGTTTCTTGAGAAACATATGAAGTTTGATTTTGATGAGGCAAGTCTGAAAGCTTTTGAGTGCTTGAAGGATCAGTTGGGATCAACCCCTATTATCATGTCCCCCAACTGGTCCTTGATATTTGAGATCATGTGTGATGCAAGTGGCGTGGCTTTAGGTGCTGTCCTAGGACAAAGGTGAGAAAAGGTCCTTCATATTATTTACTATGCTAGCAAAGCATTAACCCTTGATCAAAAGAACTATACTACTACTTAGCAAGAATTAATAGCAGTGGTTTTCACCTTTGAAAAGTTTAGGTCCTATCTGATTAGGAATAAGGTTATTTTCCATACAGACCATGCATCGTAGAGATACCGAATAAAGAAGAAATATGCAAAGCCAATATTAATTTGCTGGGTCCTCTTGCTACAAGAATTTGATTTTTATGCAAAGGACTGGAAAGGCATAGAAAATCAGGCTGCAGATTACTTGTCCAGACTTGACAGAGTAGCAATGCAAAAATAGGGGATGGACTTGAAATCGATGATACTTTTCTAGATGAGCAGATTTTGGCAGCATCGCAAGACCTAATTCCATGGTTTTACTAATTTTGCCATTTACTTGGAAAATGATCTTGTCCCAGAAGACATGTCCTTCCAGCAGAGAAAGAGATTTATGCATGAGTTAAGAAAGTTTTTCTAGGATGGGCCTTATTTATTCAGGATTTATGAAGATGGTATGATTCGTAGATGCATCTTGGAGGTGGAGAAAAAAAGTATTCTTGAGGCTTGCCATGCTTCATATGTTGGGGGTCATAATGGAGGAACCCGCACAACCCACAAAATCTTTTAATGTGGGTATTACTGGGCTATGATCGACAAGGATGCTCATGATTTTGCACTCGCCTGTGACTAATGTCAACGCCAAGGAAATATCTCATGATGCCATGAACTTTCCTTGACCCCTATTTTGGAGTTAGAACTATTTGATGCATGTGGGATTGATTTCATGGGTCCTTTTATGGGCTCCTATAGTATAAAATATATCTTGGTTGCGGTTGACTATAATTCCTAATGGGTGTAAGTGGTAGATCTCTCCCATAATGAAGGTATAAGTGTCACCGTATTTCTGAAAAAGTATATCTTTTCATGATTTGGCACTCTGCGTGCAATAATTAGTGATGTTGGGTCGCATTTTTGCAATCACTTGTTCAAAATCCTTCTTGAGAAATATGGGGTAAAGCATAATGTAGAAACACCTTATCACCCTCAGACAAACGGGCTAGTAGAGGTCTCGAATAGAGAGATCAAGTCCATATTGGCGAAGACTGTGAGTGCCAATAGGACTGATTGATCAAAAATATTAAGTAATGCATTATGGGCCTATTAGAAATCTTATAAAACCCCTATAGGAGCCTCCCCATATCGGCTGGTGTTTGGTCAGGTATGCCACATGCCTGTTGAATTTGAGCACAAGGCACTACGGGCGTTGAAGAAGCTGAATTTTTGGTGGTATGATATAACAAAGATGAGGATGAGCAAAGTGAATGAGTTGGATGAATTTTGACTCCGACCTTATGAAAGTTATGCACTGTAAAAGGAGAAAATAAAGCTGTCATGATAAAAAAATTGAGTAAAGAGCATTTGATCTCGGTGATCCGTGTTGATGTAAAATTTGAAACTTTGATTGTTTCTAGGCAAGTTGAAGTGTAGGTGGTATGGGCCATTCACTGTGGTAAGAATATTCCCATATGGTTGATGTTGGGCGTATTTACACGCCTAAAGTACTATACTTTACCCATATTTTAGCTAAGTTTTAAGGACAAAATATATAATTCCTGCACTTTTAGTCCTTTTTCCTGTAAGTGAGCTAACCAACGTGATTAGCAAGTTTTCAGGAATAAATAATGAAGATTTAAGCATTTTATGGACTGTTGGACTCCAAAGGAAACTTCACTTAAGAAGGAAGGCAACTTCTGGAAGCTTGTGGACTGAAAGTGATGCATGGAGAACTTGTCCCGGGCAAAAACAACATTTCTAAAGACTTGAGGGATCAGCAGTAACTTAGTAGGATTAGAACAAGTATGCAGTAACCCAGTAGGACTAGGACAAGGATAAAAACCCTATTTCAGTAGAACTAGGAGAAGGATGTTATAAAAACCTATTTGCTGAATTTTTCAGCAAGCTTTTTATTATTCTCGCTCATTCTCTTTCAATTCATTCTTACTATCTTCTATTCTTAAATTCGTTGTTGAAATTATTCTTCATCTATTCGACTTTTAATTTTCACGACAACAGAAACGCTAATAGCAAGGAATTCACGCCACAAGTGACGCCAATACTTCCGTATCGTGATATTGTTATTACTTTGGTATGATGATATCCTCGTGGTTTTCCTTCACAATTATGAGTAGCTAAACTTCTCAGTTAGGGTTATGGAATCCTTATGAGATACTATCTATTGCTATGAGTTTGTGAATTCTTGATACGTATGCTGCTTATATCATTACTCTCTTCACCTTAATGGAATTCTTGTGGTTGCAAACATTATAGAATATGCCAGTAAAACATTAACTTGTTCGAAAGAAAAGTTACATGTCTGGAAAAGAGAGAATGACAAGGAAATAGGGCTACCAACCCCTGTTTAAAAGTTAGTGCCGTAACTGGATTAACTTCTTGGAGACGTCGTACCATTAGTATACGCTTTAAGCTCGAAAGAGTTAAAGTGATATAATCCTTGATGGTCGAAAGACACTAGGATTTACCATAGAATACGAATCTCTATAAGTACATGCATGTCTGAATTCCGCATAACTCATAGCCAATAGATACGTAAAACTCATAAGGTGGACTTAACCCTAACTTACAATTCTCATTGATTAAAACCTACTAAACATTCCGTTTTTCTTTGTTACTTTGATACTCTTAATTCACGCTACAATTAAATCCCCCCTTTTTCATAGAATTTTTGATCAACAGTCTACTAATCGTTGCATACTTAGTGACCAAGTATTCCCTGTGGGATTCGACACCCAACCCAGTTGGGTTCTATATTTGACAACGACCGCTTACACTCTTACGAGAGCTGTAGTTTGAGCGTTATCAAATTTTGGCGCCGTTGCCGGGGAATACAGTTGTCAACTAAGTTTGTGATAGTTACTAGACCCTTTGGTAAAAAATTCTCAAATTTTACTTTTAGTTGTTGTTTTTGTTTTATTCAGGCTTGTTTGAGTGCATGCCAAACACTCGAAGTTCAGGTCAACCGTTATTACCTATAAATCCTGAACCTCAACTTATTGGCAGAATGGATGCACAACGTGACATTGAAAGAAGGGCTGCTCAACAGGAGCAGGCTAGATTAGCTGCGTTGGGAGCTGCTCAAGTGCATCAATAGACTATTGATAACCCAGGTCGGGCAACAAATCCTGATGATGAGTACCTGGGTGATTAATGTTGAGTTACTTAATCCACGGTGTGCAGATGAGGTGGCAACGCCTGTGAACAGGAGAGATCGTCAAGCTCGAATGAGACCTGAACGCCAAGCTGTGCTGGCTCCTTTTGATGATGATGATGACGATCTTGATGGAGCTGGTGCCACAGGGGCTATTATTCCTCCGCCCATGGCACCTGGAGCCAAGTTCAATATCTCTAGCACCATGATTCAACTATTGCAGCTCAAAGGTTTATTTGGAGGACTGGCAGGTGATGATCCGAATATGCATCTGGTCAATTTTATTTCAACATGCAAGTCGTTTGACAATCCAGGAGTTGGGCAGAATGCAATTCGGCTGCGCTTATTTCCATTGTCTCTGTCTGGGGAGGAACCTCTATGGCTGAACGGGCTAACTCCTGATTCTATTACAAATTGGAGGCAATTAAAAGACGCTTTCCTAGAAAGATTCTTTCCGCCATCCAAAAGAGCCCAATTAAGAGATGAGATATGCAATTTTCTACAGCTTCCAACTGAAGCTCTCCACGAAACATGGGAGAGGTTCAAAAAGAAGCTTATGCGGTGCCCAAATCATCATATGACCAATGTCCACTCGATGGAGATATTATACAGGTCTTTAAATTCGGTGACTAAGCCAGTGGTTGATAATGCTGCAGGATGGTCATTCATGGACTTTACTTTCATTGAGGCAAGTGATATGCTGGACCGTATGACAAAGCAGAGTAGAGCTTAGCATACCAGGGATTCTAAGGTAGCAAGCTCTACTATAGCCATTGGCATGACTGCAGAGCAGAGGCGTAGACAAGAGAGCGTGACCAAGATATGGCTCACATGAAAACGCAGATGGATCTTCTTACCAAGCACTTAGTATCAGGGAAGACCGAAAAGGTTAAGGCCATTGTATCACAGGGAAGAGAAGAATCAGACTCTGAGGAAGAAGCAAACTACTTGAATAATCAGGGGGGTTTCCGAGGCAATGCCCAAGGAAACCAAGGTCGGAACTATTATGATAAATCAGGATATAAGGATCGTGATCAAGGTAGTTGGAAGAATAAGACTGACAGGAGTGGTTTGTATGTTCCTCCTGGAAATCGTGAGGCTGTGGCGTCTGGCTCTGGAAAGATGTCCATGGAAGATATGATGACTAAGATGTTGAAAGGAGTGGAGGCAACCAACATGGGTGTAACCGAGGTGTAGAATGATTTGTCTTCAATAAACCAATTGGTTGACTCGCATTCTACTGCAATAAAATCGCTAGAGCAACAATTGAGTCAACTATCAGCGGCATTCAACTAAAGAAAGGCTGGAACGTTACCTAGCGACACTATGCAAAACCCAAGAAACGACGGATCATGTATGGCTATTACTACCCGGAGTGGTAAAGTGTTGGAAAATCCATCCAAGGACAAACAGGTGGTTGATGATATAGCAGAGAATGTTGATGAAACAGAGTTTGAAGATGCCGTAGGAGCTGAAGTGAGTGCTCATGATGTTACACCTAGACGTCACCAGTCTGAAAAGAGTGATAATCGGAAGCAAGATAAAAAGGAAGTGGTGGAGAAAACGATTCCTCTTCCACCACCACCTTTTCCTCAGAGACTAAAGAGGAAGGCTGATGAAACTCCTGAAAAGGTTGATAATCGGAAGCAAGATAAAGAGGAAGTGGTGGAGAAAATGATTCCCCTTCTACCACCACCTTTTCCGTAGAGACTGAAGAAGAAAGCTGATGACACTAGGTTCAGTAAATTCATGACCATGTTAAAGCAGCTAACTATTAATGTTCCGTTGGTGGAGGCGCTGGAACAGATGCCTGGGTATGCTAAATTCATGAAGGACCTGTTGACAAAGAAGCGGACAGCAAGTTATGAGCTGGCAGATAATGTTCATCATTGCAGTGTAATCGCTACAAGGTCGCTAGTACAGAAGAAGGCAGATCCTGGTGCTTTCACTATTCCTTGCACGATTGGATCATTGGATTTTGCTAAGGCGTTGTGCAATCTGGGGGCTAGCATCAATTTGATGCCGTTATCCGTTTACAGAAAGTTGGGGTTGGACGATCCTACACCAACCAATATGCGGCTCGTGATGGCAGATAGGTAGGTAAAATGGCCTGTTGGTATCTTATATGATGTGTTGGTGAAGGTTTCCACCTTCATTTTTCCTGCAGACTTTGTTTTTTTGGATTGCGAGGTGGATTCTGAAGTTTCCATAATCTTGGGGCATCCTTTCCTCGCAACTGGAAGTGTGCTGATTGATTTAAGAGCTAATGAGCTTTTATTTCAGCTGAATTACGAAGTAGTTCGTTTTGATGTATGCAAATCGATGAAGCAGCCTAGAGATATGGATGTTTTTTCTGTAGCTGATGTTTATTATGAGGATGAGAAAGAATTATCTGTAGAGAAGCAGCTTACTGTTGAGCCATTGTCTGCTGTGCTGTTGAATTTAAAGCGTGAGGAGGTTGAAGAATATGAAGAAACCGTTTGTGCTCTAACAGGAATAAGGTCCTATTCTCATGCTCCTAAGAAGCTGGACCTTGTTCTTAAGAATCGACCGTCACCAACAGTGAAGACTTCCATTGAAGAGCCACCAGTGGTAGAATCCAAAGAGCTCCCCAGTCACCTAAGGTATGCGTTCTTGGAAAATGGAAATACACTTCCGGTGAATGTTGCTGATGATTTAGGTGAACAACACGTAGAGGCTCTCATCTCTGCTCTGAAGAGGTACAAGAGAGCTATGGGTTGGACTATTAATGATAAAATTTGTATCCCTCCTGGGATATATATGCACAAGAGTCATCTTGAAGAAGATTGCATGCCTACAAGTAAGCATCACCGTCGTCTGAATCCATTCAGAAAATGATGCACCATCTATCTCGACGAAGTCTAAGTAATCGAGGTAACTATGTCGTGCCGCAACAATAAATCAAGCGCTAGATGGGAGGCAACCCATCATTTTTAATCGTTTTGTTTTACTAAGAGTTTGTTTTTGTTAAATAAAAATCCAAAAAGAAGAGTCGAGCCACGACCAAAACTAAGGCGCTTGGTGGGAGGCAACCCATCGTTCTAATCGTTTTTGTTGTTTTTGAATAAGTGTAGGTGCAAGAGGTGTAAAGGAGGAGATTGGTTTCAAATTTTGATTTAAAAGTATTGCATGTTGAAGGTGGTAAGTTGGGAATGAAGAAGCAAAAGGCTATGAGTTAGGCACTGCCTATGAAAATCTAGGCAACGAACAAGGCAAGGCCTATGCTATGGCCTAAGCTCTCTGAATCTAGAATGCCATAGCATCGGTGCCACCTATGCCTAACAATGCCATAGCATAGGCTCCGCCTATGCAAAAGCCTTTTGTCTCTAAATCTAGAATGCCATAGCATAGGCGCCGCCTATGCCTAACAATGCCATAGCATAGGCGCCGCCTATGCAAAAGCCTTTTGTCTCTGAATCTAGAATGCCATGGCATAGGTGCCGCCTATGCCTAACAATGCCATAGAATAGGCACCGCCTATGCCTAACTAGGCTTTGCAAAAGGCGCCGCCTATGCCAAGCATAGGCAAAGCGTTAGGCGCCGCTTATGCTCACTTTTTGGTCTCCTAATTCGATTCCAAACGGGTCAAAACCCGACCCAAGCTTGGTCTATAAATAGAACCTTAGTCTTAGAACAAAAATGCATTGCAAATTCAACCTAAGCGCCGCCTACCTCTCCAAAATCTCTTAAAAATTTTCCTTTGGCTCTTTTAACTTTGCAAGAACATCTTCCGTGGCCATCAACCAAGTAAGTACTTCTTTGCTCTTCTTTTATATTCCGTAAAGTACTACACTACTACGCCTATAATAAATTGTTAAATCTTGAAGTAGTGTTGGCTATTTGAATATGGTTGATTTGTTGTGATACAACTAAGTGAGTGAAAGAATACGTAAGGATGCTCTTGACTTTTTTCCAACTTGTATTTGATTTTAATACACTGTCATACTTTTGCGGAATATACATGGTCAAGAAAATTGCATAATCTTGTAACTAGAAAGCTTACATGTTAGAATGACTTGTTCATCGAGATGAAAATCATGGTTGACTACAAACATACGATGTTATGATTATTTCTAATGCCATAACTTGATTCAATCTCTATGTAGTAGTCTTGCTCAAAAGGTACATCAATCCAAACATGAAAGTATTGCCAAGATTTCATGAAATAGAATAAAAAAGGATAGTTAAGATGACAAGAAAAGTATGACTGTACTGATTATATTGTTGGAACATAACACCTAAACGTATATCGATGAATTCTGAGTGATCGACATCGTTCACTTCACTAGTTTGTGCCAACAAATTAAGTGTGGGTTGGTGCCTCTACTACTTGTTTGTTGACTGTATCCACCGAGATGAAGCTAACATGACTATTATTTTAATCTCAGGTACAATGGCACCAAAAGAAAGACAAGGAAAAGAAAAAATAACCACTTCACAAAAAGGCCAGAAAAGGGGACGAAAAGAGCAAGGTGAATCCTCCTCGCTGCAAATACCTCACCGCATGTTTGAAATTAAATGGGTCCTAGAGGAGGAAACAAAGGAGTGGTACAGGAACAATAAAGTGAAAAAAATATGTTCACGTGGAATTGATACAGAAGGAGAGCCTAGCAAAGAAAGAACCTCGTATCTTGGCCAAAATCATGGCGCTACATCTTGATTTCATCTTCTGAGATATGGAAGAGTGCAATCTCGATCTAACGCGAGAATTCTATACCAACTGGTCACCGAAAACCACAGGGAGTGAAGTAAAGATTCGGGGCCAAGTCCTGCAACTAAATGCGGAGTTCTTCAACTCCTTTCTAGGTTTGCCATCTGTTGATCCATCACCACTCAAAGAGCTGTATAACAGACCTCCGTACAGGGAAATCAGACACACATTGTGCGGAACAAGATCAATGGCACGTTGGAGTAGACACAAGGACACCGGTCGGCACAACACCTTCCCGTATGCTTCCTTGAACAGGGAAGCTAGGATATGGTTGCGAATAGTCAACTCTTGCCTGATTCCAGGGACACAGTACACAAAGATAACACGAGATAGAGTGTTCTTGGTGTACGCATTGATGACGAACATCCCTATCAACATTGGGGCAATTATTCGATCTTCAATGCGTAAGGCTAGGCTGGACAAGAGGTCCCACTACAGCTTTGGCAATCTATTGACTGCGATATTGAGGAAGGAAGACATCGAAGAGTAACGTGCAGATCATAAGCTTCCACACAACCCAAAGAAGGTTGACCTCACAAAGGTTAAAGATGCTGAATCCATGCATGACGTCAACCTGACTACTGCAGAACGACATGCTAGGGATGAAAGCTTCTTCCGCCATTTATATGGCATGACGAGGTTTACCATGATGAGCGGGGGTCATGTTCCAAATGCTACAGAGCTCCAACAGTTGGATTATGACTACCCAATGAATGAGCATGCGAGGGCTATGTGTGGAGTAGGTGTATATTTTGAGGAACCTCTTGATGACGACATGCCAACCGATGATGATCGACGAATGCCAGACTCCGACGTGGAGGATAACTCTGATGACGACGACTCTGATGATGATTCCGATGCAGGGGGTATGACCCCAGACATAAAGGAGGAGTCCGACTAACCAGGTTTTTCTTATTTATTTTCCACTGAGGGCAGTGTGTCCCGTCTAAGTGTGGGGTGCTGGTATTTGTATGCTATACTTCTTTATCTGCTTTTGCATTTATTTATGTTTGTTTGTTTTGTTTGTTAGTAGTTAAATTTTAGAATTTTTTTTTCATAAAATTGTTCTGATAGAAGCATGGTATTATGACAAGAGTCTATGATAAAATCATTACTATTGAGACATTTAGGATCTAAATGTGACTCAGTATGTGATAAATGTGTGGGTTAATTCCTTCATCTGTTGGGTCAAGAGTCTATATTGCTCCTAATAAAGTCGACCATGTGCCTTGTGTGTGTGAGATGATAGTATATTCTATGTTTGTGGCTGATGCTAGAACTTGCCCGGTGTGTGTGTAAAGCGAAATAAAGAGTGTGAGTTTAGGAGATGATTTAGGCATTTCTTTGACAACCTGTGATTGTTTACCTTCTTTTTACCTACCCATGGACATTATCCTAGTTAACCCCCTTTGAGCCTTTAGCTATTTTCTTTGACAGCCTCATATGTAGCCTAATCCATTTTTTTTCAAGACCATAATTTGATCCAAATTCCTAAGCACTTTAAATTGTAGAGTCATGTGACAAAATAAGAGGAAATTGGGCGAGAGTGATGCCTCAGAGTGTATTGGTACTTGAAATTATTGTGAAAAGGAGTGGCTATCATAGAGGTGTTTTATAAAAAAAAAAGAAAAGAAAAGAAAAAAAAAGAAAAAAAAAGAAAGAAAAAGAAATAGAAAAATAAAAAGATAGTTGTGTTTATAATTGAATAACAAAATAGGTGAGAAGGGGTGGTAGATGAAAGGAAAGTAGAGGGGTTGTTTAAAAGAGAGTGTTAATGACACAACGTAGTGTATTAAAGCGCTTAGGGAACATAGTCACTATTTCTGGCCAAAATAGTCCTACCTGTCCCTTAGCCTATATTACAACCTGTAAAGACCTATTTGATCCTAAGCTTAACATTCTGATATTAGTAGAGCATTACACTAAGGGCAAGCCTATGGTCATCAGTTGCAACATATGAATTCTTTGTGAGAGTGAGAGCAAGGATACTCTTATACCCATGTTTTGAAAAATGAAATACTTGTGAGTAATTATGGGTGATATATTGTGAGACACACATGGTTGATGAGTTTTGGGTAGTCTGGTATGATTCTTTGTGCCTTAACTTTTGAATACAAATTAACCATCATCACGAGTCTATGTTGGAGGTTGAATTGTTTCTAGAAGTGATTAGAAAACTACTCTTTGTTAATATTTGTTGTGCCTGTCTTGATGAATATTTTGTGCTGTTACTGTGAAACCCTAAGTAGATGTTTATATGGACATGATATATTGTCCGAGGAAGAACAAAGCTTTAAGTGTGGGGTGTTGATGTTGGGCGTATTTACACGCCTAAAGTACTATACTTTACCCATATTTTAGCTAAGTTTTAAGGACAAAATATATAATTCCTGCACTTTTAGTCCTTTTTCCTGTAAGTGAGCTAACCAACGTGATTAGAAAGTTTTCAGGAATAAATGACGAAGATTTCAGCATTTTATGGACTGTTGGACGCCAAAGGAAACTTCACGTAAGAAGGAAGACAGCTTCTGGAAGCTTGTGGACTGAAAGTGATGCATGGAGAACTTGTCCCGGGCAAAAACAGCATTTCTAAAGACTTGGGGGATCAGCAGTAACTTAGTAGGATTAGGACAAGTATGCAGTAACCCAGTAGGACTAGGACAAGGATAAAAACCCTATTTCAGTAGAACTAGGAGAAGGATGTTATAAAAATCCTATTTGCTGAATTTTTCAGCAAGCTTTTTATTATTCTCGCTCATTCTCTTTCAATTCATTCTTACTCTCTTCTATTCTTAAATTCGTTGTTGACATTATTCTTCATCTATTCGACTTTTAATTTTCACGACAACAGAAACGCTACTAGCAAGGAATTCACGCCACAAGTGACGCCAATACTTCCTTATCGTGATATTGTTATTGCTTTGGTATGATGATATCCTCGTGGTTTTCCTTCACAATTATGAGTAGCTAAACTTCTCTGTTAGGATTATGGAAGCCTTATGAGATACTATCTATTGCTATGAGTTTGTGAATTCTTGATACGTATGCTGCTTATATCATTACTCTCTTCACCTTAATTGAATTCTTGTGGTTGCAAACATATAGAATACGCCAGTAAAGCATTAACTTGTTCAAAAGAAAAGTTACATGTCTGGAAAAGAGAGAATGACAAGGAAATAGGGCTACCAACCCCTGTTTAAAAGTTAGTGCCGTAACTGGATTAACCTCTTGGAGACTTCGTACCATTAGTATACGCTTTAAGCTCGAAAGAGTTAAAGTGATATAATCCTTGATGGTCGAAAGACACTAGGATTTACCATAGAATACGAATCTCTATAAGTGCTTGCATGTCTGAATTATGCATAACTCATAGCCAATAGATATGTAAAACTCATAAGGTGGACATAACCCTAACTTACAATTCTTATTGATTAAAACCTATTAAACATTCTGTTTTTCTTTGTTACTTTGATACTCTTAATTCACGCTACAATTAAATCCCCCCTTTTTCGTAGAATTTTTGATCAACAGTCTACCAATCGTGGCATACTTAGTGACCAAGTATTCCCTGTGGGATTCGACACCCAACCCAGTTGGGTTCTATATTTGACAACGACCGCTTACACTCTTACGAGAGCTGTAGTTTGAGCGTTATCAAATTTTGGCACCGTTGCCGGGGAATACAGTTGTTAACTAAGTTTGTGATAGTTACTATACCCTTTGGTAAAAAATTCTCAGATTTTACTTTTAGTTGTTGTTTTTGTTTTATTCAGGCTTTTTTGAGTGCATGCCAAACACTCGAAGTTCAGGTCAACCGTTATTACCCATAAATCCTGAACCTCAACTTATTGGCAGAATGGATGCAAAACGTGACATTAAAAGAAGGGCTGCTCAACAGGAGCAGGCTAGATTAGCTGCGTTGGCAGCTGCTCAAGAGCATCAACAGACTATTGATAACCCAGGTCGGGCAACAAATCCTGATGATGAGTACCTGGGTGATTGATGTTGAGTTACTTAATCCACGACGTGCAGATGAGGTGGCAGCTCCTGTGAACATGAGAGATCGTCAAGCTCGAATGAGACCTGAACGCCTAGCTGTGCAGGCTCCTTTTGATGATGATGATGACGATCTTGATGGAGCTGGTGCCACAGGGGCTATTATTCCTCCGCCCTTGGCACCTGGAGCCAAGTTCAATATCACTAGCACCATGATTCAGTTATTGCAGCTCAAAGGTTTATTTGGTGGACTGGCAGGTGATGATCCGAATATGCATCTGGTCAATTTTATTTCAACATGCAAGTCGTTTGACAATCCAGGAGTTGGGCAGAATGCAATTCGGCTGCGCTTATTTCCATTGTCTCTGTCTGGGGAGGCAACTCTATGGCTGAACGGGCTAACTCCTGATTATATTACAAATTGGAGGCAATTGAAAGACGCTTTCCTAGAAAGATTCTTTCCGCCATCCAAAAGAGCCCAATTAAGAGATGAGATAAGCAATTTTCGACAGCTTCCAACTGAAGCTCTCCACGAAACATGGGAGAGGTTCAAGAAGAAGCTTATGCGGTGCCCAAATCATCATATGGCCAATATCCACTTAATGGAGATATTATATAGGTCTTTGAAATCGGTGACTAAGCCAGTGGTTGATAATGCTGCAGGATGGTCATTCATGGACCTTACTTTCATTAAGGCAAGTGATATGCTGGACCGTATGACAAAGCAGAGTAGAGCTTGGCATACCAGGGATTGTAAGGTAGCAAGCTCTACTATATCCATTGGCATGACTGCAGAGCAGAGGCGTAAACAAGAGGAGCGTGACCAAGATATGGCTCACATAAAAACACAGATAGATCTTCTTACCAAGCACTTACTATCAGGGAAGACCGAAAAGGTTAAGGCCATTGTATCACAGGGAAGAGATGAATTAGACTCTGAGGAAGAATCAAACTACTTGAATAATCAGGGGGGTTTCCGAGGCAATGCCCAAGGAAACCAAGGTCGGAACTATTATGATAAATCAGGATATAAGGACCGTGATCAAGGTAGTTGGAAGAATAAGACCGACAGGAGTGGTTTGTATGTTCCTCCTGGAAATCGTGAGGCTGTGGCGTCTGGCTCTGGAAAGATGTCCATGGAAGATATGATGACTAAGCTGTTGAAAGGAGTGGAGGCAACCAATATGGGTGTAACCGAGGTGAAGAATGATTTGTCTTCAATAAACCAATTAGTTGACTCGCATTCTACTGCAATAAAACAGCTGGAGCAACAATTGAGTCAACTATCAGCGGCATTCAACCAAAGAAAGGCTGGAACGTTACCTAGAGACACTGTGCAAAACCCAAGAAACGACGGATCATGTATGGTTATTACTACCCGGAGTGGTAAAGTGTTGGAAAATCCATCCAAGGACAAACAGGTGGTTGATGATATAGCAGAGAATGTTGATGAAATAGAGTTTGAAGATGCCGTAGGAGCTGAAGTGAGTGCTCATGATGTTACACCTAGACGTCACCAGCCTGAAAAGAGTGATAATCGGAAGCAAGATAAAAAGGAAGTGGTGGAGAAAACGATTCCTCTTCCACCACCATCTTTTCCTCAGAGACTGAAGAGGAAAGCTGATGACACTCCTGAAAAGGTTGATAATCGAAAGCAAGATAAAGAGGAAGTGGTGGAGAAAACGATTCCCGTTTTACCACAACCTTTTCCGCAGAGACTGAAGAAGAAAACTGATGACACTAGGTTCAGTAAATTCATGACCATGTTGAAGCAGATAACTATTAATGTTCCGTTGGTGGAGGCACTGGAACAGATGCATGGGTATGCTAAATTCATGAAGGACCTGTTGATAAAGAAGCGAGCAGCAAGTTATGAGCTGGCAGATAATGTTCATAATTGCAGTGCAATCGCTACAAGGTCACTAGTACAGAAGAAGGAAGATCCTGGTGCTTTCACTATTCTTTGCACGATTGGATCATTGGATTTTGCTAAGGCGTTGTGCGATCTGGGGGCTAGCATCAATTTGATGCCGTTATCCGTTTACAGAAAGTTAGGGTTAGGAGATCCTACACCAACCAATATGCGGCTCGTGATGGCAGATAGGTCGGTAAAACGGCCTGTTGGTATCTTATATGATGTGTTGGTGAAGGTTTCCACCTTCATCTTTCCTGTAGACTTTGTTATTTTAGATTGTGAGGTAGATTTTGAAGTTCCCATAATCTTGGGGCGTCCTTTCCTCGCAACTGGAAGTGTGCTGATTGATTTAAGAGCTAATGATCTTTTATTTCGGCTGAATGACGAAGTAGTCTGTTTTGATGTATGCAAATCGATGAAGCAGCCTAGAGATATGGATTTGTTCTCTGTAGCTGATGTTTATTATGAGGATGAGAAAGAATTATCTGTAGAGAAGCAGCTTACTGTTGAGCCATTGTCTGCTGTGCTGTTGAATTTTGAGCGTGAGGAGGTTGAAGAATATGAAGAAACCGTTTGTGCTCTAACAGGAATATGGTCCTATTCTCATGGTCCTAAGAAGCTGAACCTTGATCTTAAGAATCGACCGTCACCAACAGCGAAGACTTCCATTGAAGAGTCACCAGTGCTAGAATCCAAAGAGCTCCCCAGTCACCTAAGGTATGCGTTCTTGGGAAATGGAAATACACTTCCGGTGAGTGTTGCGGATGATTTAGGTGAACAGCACGTAGAGGCTCTCATCTCTGCTCTGAAGAGGTACAAGAGAGCTATGGGTTGGACTATTGATGATATAATTGGTATCCCACCTGGGATATATATGCATAAGAGTCATCATGAAGAAGATTGCATGCCTACAAGTAAGCATCACCGTCGTCTGAATCCATTCAGAAAATGATGCACCATCTATCTCGACGAAGTCTAAGTAATCGAGGTAACTATGTCGTGCCACAACAATAAATCAAGAGCTAGATGGGAGGCAACCCATCGTTTTTAATCGTTTTGTTTTACTAAGAGTTTGTTTTTGTTAAATAAAAATCCAAAAAGAAGATTCGAGCCACGACTAAAACTAAGGCGCTTGGTGGGAGGCAACCCATCGTTCTAATCATTTTTGTTGTTTTTGAATAAGTGTAGGTGCAAGAGGTGTAAAGGAGGAGATTGGTTTCAAATTTTGATTTGGAAGTATTGCATGTTGAAGGTGGTAAGTTGGGAATGAAGAAGCAAAAGGCTATGAGTTAGGCATTGCCTATGAAAATCTAGGCAATGAACAAGGCAAGGCCTATGTTATGGCCTAAGCTCTCTGAATCTAGAATGCCATAGCATAGGTGCCGCCTATGCCTAACAATGCCATAGCATAGGCGCCGCCTATGCAAAAACCTTTTGTCTCTGAATCTAGAATGTCATGGCATAGGCGCCGCCTATGCCTAACAATGCCATAGCATAGGCGCCGCCTATGCCCAACTAGGCTTTGCAAAAGGCGCCGCCTATGCCAAGCATAGGCAAAGCATTAGGCGCCGCTTATGCTCACTTTTTGGTCTCCTAATTCGATTCCAAATGGGTCAAAACCCGACCCAAGCTTGTCCTATAAATAGAACCTTAGTCTTAGAACAAAGATGCATTGCAAATTCAACCTAAGCGCCGCCTACCTCTCAAAAATCTCTCAAAAATTTTTCTTTGGCTCTTTTAACTTTGCAAGAACATCTTCCGAGGCCATCAATCAAGTAAGTACTTCTTTGCTCTTCTTTTATATTTCGTAAAGTACTACACTACTACGCCTATAATAAATTGTTAAATCTTGAAGTAGTGTTGGTGATTTGAATATGGTTGATTTGTTGTGATACAACTAAGTGAGTGAAAGAATACGTAAGGATGCTCTTGACTTGTTTACAACTTGTATTTGATTTTAATACACTGTCATACTTTTACGGAATTGACATGGTCAAGAAAATTGCATAATCTTGTAACTAGAAAGCTTACATATTGGAATGACTTGTTCATCGAGATGAAAATCATGGTTGACTACAAACATACGATGTTATGATTATTTCTAATGCCATAACTTGATTCAATCTCTATGTAGTAGTCTTTCTCAAAAGGTACATCAATCCAAACATGAAAGTATTGCCAAGATTTCATGAAATAGAATAAAAAAGGATAGTTAAGATGACAAGAAAAGTATGACTGCACTGATTATATTGTTGGAACATAACACTTTAGTATATCGATGAATTCTGAGTGATCGACATCATTCACTTCACTAGTTTATGCCAATAAATTAAGTGTGGGGTGGTGCCTCTACTACTTGTTTGTTGACTGTATCCACCGAGATGAAGCTACATGACTATTATTTTAATCTCAGGTACAATGGCACCAAAAGCAAGACAAGGAAAAAAAAACAACCACTTCACAAAAAGGCCAGAAAAGGGGATGAAAAGAGCAAGGTGAATCCTCCTCGCTGCAAATACCTCGCCGCATGTTCGAAATTAAATGGGTCCTAGAGGAGGAAGCAAAGGAGTGGTACAGGAATAATAAAGTGAAAAAAATAAAGAGAAAATGGGAGTAAATCGCCTAATGTGTACTAATTTGTGTTGATGGGGATGAAGTAGGGATTCTTGATGTTGTTTAAATATGTACATTATTGTGTTGATACTGAAAATCAGAGCCAACTGATCTAATCACTCATATTATAGTGTCTATAGGACTTTTAACGACTTGTAGAGACACCTAACGAGTTGTTACATGACTTATAGCCACTGGTATTGTGGTTGATTAGAAGAGTGTAGGTTCTGTTGACATTACGACTCATCTTAACAAGTTGCAGTCACACTATACGACTCATAGTCAGGAGTCAAAATGACTGGAAAAGGGTATTGCATAGGGATGTATTTCTAGTCAGCTAATGAGTATTGGTAATGAGTCGTAATCTAACATTATGACTCATTAGGAGGACTTGTTTCCTGACAAGTGAATACTGATTATGATCCTTCGACCTTATGAGTATCACTATGACTTGTAACCAGAGGCAAGACTCATACCATAAGTCGTAGTGTGCCAAGATTCTATCACTCTAACACCTTATTTTCTTATTTTCCTTTTCTTTTTTAGGAATAACTAATGGATGTTGTTTCAACAGGTAAAATGGCTCTGAAAAATGATTCCGCAAAGAAGATGACCTCAACGAAAAAAACCCAAAAAAAACCAGTCCCATAATCCACTCTTTATTTAAAAAATAAGGACATCGATAAATCAAGTAGTGACCTCAAGAAATATCCAAATATAGGGCGGGTAGCACCAAGAGAGAAGTAACCTCGAGGCACAAAAATAATTATGGAGGAGGACACACACCCTAGGTCTACACCAAGAATAAAGAACCCTTACACCTCACCACCCTATTCACCACTATCCTCCAATGAGGATGGTGATAATGACGATGATAAAGAAGAAGAAAATGGTGAGGATGCTGGTGAGGAAGAATCAGGCTTTGAGGAAGAGAAAGATAAAAATAGGGCTAACGAGGAGAATGATATAAAGACGGGTCTATATCTGGAGAAGATAAGAGTGAGGAGAGTGGCAATCCAGTCAAAGAAATACCACCATAAGTACCTCCCACTCCACTTTCTATTGAGGCTGATCTGGTGTCCATCATTGAACGGTGGGGTTACCCCGGAATGTTGGAACTATATGAAAAAGATAGTTCCATAAATCTTGGGACTGAAAACCCCCTGAGAAGTATTTACCTTGATAGGAAGTTTACTACAACAGGCATGTTTGAGATGCCTTCCTTTGATGCCAGATTCAAACAATACAATTTTGATTGGATGCCTAGGGCACTAGGTCAGTACAGTGCAACATTAGTTCATGAGTTTTACATTGCATACCACATGGAGATAAAAATGCAAAACCCTCAGGGCCGATTGTGGAAGGGTGCAAACCTATTATCAGATTTAGTGATTCGAGGTATTCGGGTGAACATCTTAGCTTAGACGATCTCTCGAGTACTACATGGGCCAGAGTTTGTACATCTGGATAATACTGTAGATATAGATTTCTGAGTAGAGGAGATTAAAAAAGTAAAGGTAAAACAAATAAGTTCAGAGGATAAGCTTGTTTTGTTCTGATGGATGGACATGTTTATTTGTAAAGATTGGGAGAAAACTCCATGGGTAGATAATGGTATTAAAAGTTCATCATCGATTAGGAAGAATTGCCTATAATATTAGGTCAAGGCTTGGTAGACCCTGATAGTGAGTCCTACCTTGGCAGAAAATATTATGGGCCCCAAAAAGCTGACTTAATTATAGGTATCATGCAAGGCCACAAGATCGATATGGCCAAATAGATTTCTAGAGAGATCAGAGATGGGGCAACGAGTACAAATATGGTTATGGCCTTCCCCTATCTCTTGATAAAGATATATTTAGACACAAGAGTACTAGAACTCCTAGGTATTGATCAGTTCTTGAGGCTGAAGACCACGACAAATTTGGGGCAAATTAGAGGTATTGCTAATCCAATATCTAAGATGGCCAAGTTGGCGGCCATACTTTTTAGAGAGTCTTATGAGGCTGGAGGGCACAAAGTTGACACTACGGGGTTCACCGATATAGATGACGCCCCTACTAAGACCGTCCAATTTGAGCCCCAACAGTCTAATATAGCAGACTTCACTACCCATTGCTGCACCACAACCATCCACATCCAGGTTGGTTTCGATCGGCTATATATTAGTTTCACAGTCATTTTTATCAGAGGTCCAAACAAGGCTGAGTATGGTAGAGACAAAAGTGTGACTTATAGAGAAAGGTGTGAAACCATGAGTTAACACAAGGATTAAGAAATAAATGAGGTCGATGTAGGTGAGGTTGGATGGGTTTGAATAATATATTAACCAGAAACTTGATGGTATTCAGTCCCCAAACTTAGCTGGTGTACAGGCAGAGCTAGCTACATGCGAAAGTCAATTAAAGAACTATATGACAGGTCGATCCTCTCGATGACTATTGTTTAGGAGGCCTAAGAAGAGGGGAAAGTTGAGAATGTTTGAGATGTTAAAGATTCAAGCCGCGCATCTGGTGAGAAAGTGAAGAAAATAAAAAAGAGGAAGAGAAGAATAATGGAGAAACAAAATGTTGAGGCTGCAAAAGTGGCCAGTATTCAGAGTGAGCTGGACCGTGAGGCGAGGGTACAAGAGATATCAGTAGGGGATGGTAGTTTGAGATCTGTTGATATTGCTGAGTTGAGAAGTAGTACATCCCCACCACCTGAGCTACCTTTGAGTGCACCAGCCATCACCAGTACCATAGTTGCCAATAGTATTCCAACAACCATTGGGACCACTGACGTTGAAAGTGGGACTCGATCTGAGGTCCTACGTGCTGATCTTTCTTGATTTGGTGCCTAGCATGCCCATGTATGTCCTTGCCTATTGTTTTATATTATAGATACATTGGGGACATTGTATAGTTTCTTAATTAGGGGTGGGGGTGTACCACTTAGACATCGTGAGTTATTGTTGCCATGATTATTTTCCCGTCTGCTGTGGTTAGAATTTAGAACCAACATATTTTGTTGTGCTTGTGTATATGTGATGTTCATATGATGTTTAAGTGGAAAGAAATTTTGTGTCTATGGCTGTTGCTATTTTGGGTATGACTGTGATAAAATTGTGTGAAAAAATGGTACCCCTTCTAAAATTTTGATAACTATATGATCTGGTATGCGTGTGACTACTGCGAATCTAGTAATGGCATTAGAATTAGGTACGTAATAACTGTGGTGAACAACTTCACGAACTGGATAAGTAATGACTAGTAATGTAACCCTATATGGTGTGTGCGTGAGACGTTACCTAGTTCTTGGTGTGTATGGTATCCAGAACTTGCCCAATTGCTCTTGCCTAGGTTGTAGGATGGATGGTTAGGAGATGATCATAGGCCATTTTTTGCAATTAAGTCCACTTTAGCCTAAATTGCCCAATCGAATGAAATAGAAATCCCTTGATCCCGATATTAAGCCTTAATAGACCCAAATTATTTGTTTACACCAATTCACCTTCCTATTTAAACTATAATAAACTTGTTTTGTCCCTGTTCCTCCTTGGACACTGTGAACCTTAACCTAGGCAAATTGCCTAAGTTAAGGGTGGCTATTATATGGGTGCGTAGTATAAAGTGGGTATGAAGAAAGGGTGTGGATAGAAAAAATGAGTGGGCTTAGAAGTGGTAGAGAAAAATGAAAAGAAAAAGAAATTGCAAAAGAAGAAAAAGAATGAATAAAAGAAACCACACCCACCCTGAATAAGCAGAAAAAGAATAAAAAGGGAGAAATAAGGGCAGATTAGACAAAAACACTGGTAAAAGAGTGGACCCTAAAGAAATTGTAGTGCCAAGGAGGCTAAGTCACTAAAAATTCTAAATTGCACCATACCAGCCCCAAGCCTACATTACAAGCCTAATAAAAGTCCTACTGTGATCCTAACCAAATTTTTCGAAAACTCAGGTAAAGAACATAAAGGCAAGCCTATGGCATTTTGTGTACACAGATTAGAACTTCTTTGTGAGTGAGAGTGTCTTTTTATTGTCCTGTTAGGAATATGCTAATCAAATTAAGTGATAGGTACTTTTTTGATTGTAGGGGTGCATGGGTTGTGTTGTTCGATTATTTACCTATTTTGGTAGTGGCTGAGTTATTTGTTGCTAATGTAAGGCCATCACTAGATTCCTATGTGTCGCATTATTGTACCTAATCAATACACAGTTGAATTTGAAAAAGTTAAAACTAGTAGAGGGTAACAGGTTTTGAGAAAAGATTAAGTAGTGAACTACCTATGGTATCTAAGAATCTTCCTGATTAAGCATTGATAGTGTTTTTGTTTTATGTTTTTGCCAGAGGTCATGCAAATGTCCTAAGTTGAGGGTGCTGATATTCCATGGAAGCATGGCACATTCGATGCTTAAAATGGTGAAATTATGCATTTACTTCGATCATTTCATTGGATATGATGTGTGTTTTATGTGTTTTGCAGGGAAACTAGGTCGAAAATGGTGTTGGACTAAAAAGTAGAAAAGAAAGTTTTGGAAAGTTGAAGTGCTAGTCATTTTATGAGTTGTTAAGTCATATTACGACTCGTATCCAAACTCGTTGATGTTTCGGCTTTTGACGAAACAATTTTCATCTTTTTCTTAGGAAGATTGCACATTTTCAAGCAACCAAGGTTGCATTTAATGTTGGTTTTTAGTGTTTTAGGGTAAGGATCTAGCTGAAGAAAAAGACTCAGAAAAGTAGCAGAAAGACACTTCTGACGGTCAAAATAGTGGACGTTAGTCTTGCGACGGACCACCAACTTAACCGTTAGGTCTAAACAGAATCCATGACTTCATAAAACCCAGCGACGACCCATGTAGTGGATCGTTAGTCTTGCGATGGACCACCACTTTGGCCGTCAGCGCTAAACAAAATCAGGCATCCTAAAATGCTCAGCAATGGCCAACATGGTGGACCATCGGTCTTGCGATGGACTATCGCTTCGTCCGTCAGGACTATCCAGAACTTAACTCTCAAGTATCATCAGTGACAGTGAAAATGGTGGATTTTCAGTCTTATGACGGACCACCACTTTGACCGTCAGTCTTATCTAGAAAGTGAATCTCCAGGATCAGCAGCGACATACCAAATGGAGGGCAGTCAGCCTTGTGACGGACCACCACTTTGGCCATCACTTTGGACGCGGGTTTTTAAGTTTGAATTTTAAATCCTTTTTGGCTGGGGAGCATATAAATACCCAGTTTTAGATTTTATTAGATATTTTTTATCTTTTATTAGGGTTTTTCCATACTGAAAATACATTGTTACATAGTTTTTCTCTAAGATTCATTGGAGATTTGTGGATCTAGATTCCTTTATAATATTTTCTATTGAAGATTGAAGAACAACAATTGTGACTTTTTAAAGTAAACTTTGACTTAATTTATGAAGAACACAATGGTTTCTTCTCTTTCTTGGGTAGAAATGTGTGGCTAAACTCCCATAACTAGTTATGGGAGCCTTGATGTGAAAAACTGATTTTGGGTTGTGAATCTAGTAGATTTCCATGAGTAATTGATATTGCGTAAAATCTTCTTCACTTTAATGGCATTTTTTGGTTGCAAACTTGAAAAGTGAGCCCAAGAACAACACTTGTTCAAATAGAAAAGTGCTTGTTGGGAATAGAAAGGGTTTACATAAATCTAAAGGCTTTAATCTTTGGATAGAGGGTAGATGCCATAACTGGATCAACCCATGTGAGATTATAATTGAATTAATAATATGTTCCTTAAGTTTGAAAGTATTAAGGGATAAGTTACTCATTTAGGTTGAGAAACTAATGGGTAAACCATAGAATTCAATTACTCTTGCAACAAGAATTGTTCATTGGGAATCCAAAATAGTTCACAACCCTAGCTGCTTAAACATCTTGGTAACCATAACTCTAGTTTGAATTCTCTTATTGAATTAGTATTAGCAATATAACCTACAGTTGGATTACTTTCTATGACAAGAATTTGAATACAATTGATAAATCAAAACCCCCTTTTATTCTGGAACCTTCGATCAACAGTCTAATAAAAACAACAATACTTAGTAAACATAGTATTCCCTATGGGATACGACACCCAACCCAGTTAGGTTCTATATTTGGCAGCGACCGCTTACACTTTCTAACAAGAGTTGTAATTTGGGCGTATCAAATTTTGGCGTTGTTGTCGGGGAATACAGTTTTCAATTAAGTTTGTGTTTGTTAATTGACCTTTGGTCATGTTTCCTAAATTTTATTATTTTTTATTTTTTTGTTCTGTGTAGGGTAGTTATTGTGTATGCCAAGTACACAGAGATCGTGTGCACCATTATTACCAATACATTCAGAACCGCAGTTAATTGGCAGAATGGTAGACCCCCAAGATGCTAAAAGACTAGCCGCTCTGGATAGAGCTCAACTAAATCAATAGAATAACGGCCAACAGGTGCGTCATCCAAATCCTAATGATGATGATTTGGGGGATGAAGATTTGTTAGATCCTATTAACCCA
Organism: Capsicum pubescens; assembly: GCA_030864215.1. Lineage (NCBI taxonomy): Eukaryota > Viridiplantae > Streptophyta > Magnoliopsida > Solanales > Solanaceae > Capsicum > Capsicum pubescens. Next base: position 138,425,458 of record CM061545.1, read on the forward strand.
AGGAGTGCAGAGAATATGGCTACACCAGTAAATTGAAATATTAATAGAAATAATCCCATTAAGGCGAGGCAGGATCGAAACCGGTACAGTTTGATATGAATGGCGATGAATATGGAATGGATGGAGTAGGTGTAATTGGAGATATCATTCCTCCACCTCTAGCACCGGGAGCTAAATTTAATATTACCAGTACGATGATTCAACTCCTTCATCTTAAGGGGTTGTTCGGTGGTCTTCCCAGAGATGATCCAAATATGAACTTGGTGAACTTTGTCACCATTTGTAAGTCTTTTGATAACCCAAGAGTGGGTTAGAATGCTATCCGCCTATGTTTATTTCCATTGTCTCTATCTGAAGAGGGGACACTATGGCTTAATGGGTTGACTCCCGACTCTATCACTAACTGGAGGTAGTTGAAAGAGGGTTTCCTAGAAAGGTTCTTTCCACCTTCCAGGAAGGTATAGTTGAGGGATGAAATTAGTAACTTCTGACATCTTCCAACTAAAGATCTTCATGAGACCTGGGAGAGGTTTAAAAAGAAGCTGATTCAATGGCCAAACCGTAACATGACGGATATTCATTTGATGGAGAATCTTTATCGAGATTTAAACTCTATTACAAAGCCAGTCATGAATAATACTATAGGAGGGTCATTTGTTGACCTTACTTTTCTAGAGGCTTCGAAGATGCTTGACTAGATGACCAAACAGAGTTGAGCTTGGTATACCAGGGATTCTATGGTAGAAAACCCTACTGTGTCTGGTAGTATGACTGTAAAGCAATGCAAGAAGAAAGAAGAACGTGACCAGGATATGGTATACTTAAAGACGTAGATAGATTTGCTGACTAAGCATTTATCGTCTGAAAAAATGGAGAATGTGAAAGCTGTTCCATCCAAGGGAAGATCTGACTCTAATTTAGAAGAAGAGGTGAACTATCTAAATAATCAGAGGGGTTTCTGAGGTAATAGACAAGGAAATCAAGGTCGGAACTATTATGATAAGGGTGGTTACAAGGATAGAGATTAAGGGAACTGGAAGAGTAAGAACGATATGAGTGGACTACATGTACCTCCTTGAAGTAGAGATAATGCTGTAACTAGCTCTGACAAGATGTCTATGGAGGACATGATGGAGAAATTATTAAAGGGAGTTGAGGCTACCAACTCTGGGGTGACTACTATGAAAAGTGATTTGTTTTCCATGAGTTGGTTAGTAAACTCACACTCTACTTCTGTCAAATAGTTGGAGCAACAAATAAACTAACTCTCAGCAGCATTGAATCAGAGGAAGAGCATAACTTTGCCAAGTGACACAGTTCAGAACCTTCAAAATAATGGATCTTACATGGCAATTACCACATAGAATGGTAATGTACTACTAGGCCCGTTTGTGGGAAAAGATATGAGTGAAGACGTCATTGAAAAAGATATTGAGAAAGAAGAAAGTTATCTTGTGAAGTCTAAGAAACTGGATGAGGTTATTGATAATACACCATCCAATAATCAGTAGGTTGATGAGTTGGAGAAGAGAAAGGGAAAGGAGATTGAAGTGGTGGTTACTACGCTCCCAAAACCACCTTTTTCATTTCCCTATCAGTTGAAAAAGAAGGCCAACAACATAAAGTTTGGCAAGTTTATGGCCATGCTTAAGCAGTTGACGATTAATTTTCCATTGGTGGTGGCATTGGAGCAAATGCTCGGGTA